>CM030843.1:16164867-16889867 GCA_018105865.1 Metaphire vulgaris
GAAAGAGAGAGACAGCGGGAAAAAGAGAGAAGAGACAGAGAGAAAGGGATAAATAGACAGAAACAAAGAGACAGAGAGAAAGAGACAGAGATAGGGAGAGACAGAGAGAGTGTGTCATCACAGAGCCTAGTGCATCGGCGGACCGTAGCGTTCGAATTACGGTCGTCGATGAGTGCGTCACTCCTGGCACTCCGATTATTGTTGCAGCAGACACGGCAATTTCCCTCGGCCAGCCACGGATGACGACCATGCAGGGAGGGACGACGCATGCGCAGTCACACCACCGTGTCTAATTACCACCACCGCCGCCGCCGCCGCCGCCGCCACCACCAGTCGGAGCATGCAATTTAGAAGGCGAAATTGCGACGGAGAGACGACCTTTGCCAAACGAAAGGCGCAGAAGCTGTTGCCGCCGTTGCATTTATACGAGAGCGTCGTCGTCGTCGTCGTCGTCGTCTGCTCTGCAATTAGACGAACGCAGCAGACGACGACGGCGGCGCCAAAACATCCGCAGACGACGACGACGACACGGCCACCGCCCGGCCGGCCATGCCTCTCTACCGGGTGTCAAGCGATACAAATCGCAAGCAAGTGCTGAGATGACGGACGCGGAGACGGTTACACTTCGCGTTACGAACAAACCCATATCCAGACTAATCTAATCTAATCTAAAACTTCTATAGCGCCACTTCATAATGCACAGGAGCACCAACCGATGGCACACCAAATCCAAATCATTATAAAGATCCAGGTCAAATCCAGGGTATCCGGTCGGACAGACGGGTGACAGTCTATGGTGGATAAGCCAGTTAAAAAGATGGGGGTTTAATTTACTAGACTACTTCCACACTGGATAAACTGTAACTATTTAATTTATATAGCGCCGTGAATAATAACGAACTATTTATCATCCTATAAAGCGCTACGTAGACCATTGTAAATTTCGCTCTGCGCCGACGGAAATGTGAGTGTCCAGGAATCGAATCCAGGATCGAACCCGGGAGGCAGGGTTGACGCTCTATCCAGCGTCAAATAAGTCTATGCATGGGTCTTGCGGGATTAGCCGTACACTTGTCTATGAAGATCCCAGCAGAGTTACAAAGCGCTGTTCGGGTTGCAGTTGTCTCCTCCATTTAAACATCGGAAAACCGATCCACAGTCCTTGTATCGGAAATGAACCGACGTCTTCATCAATATGACTCGGCTATAATTTTAATCAGCAATTTGAAGTGGTTACATGTCTTTTAAACGGCTATACCGCTGTTCCTGCTTTTCTAATGCTAATGCCTAATATATAGGCACAGTTCGTACTAGACGAAAGACGTGTATATAGGTCATGTTCTGAGAGAAGAAACTGCGAAACCCAGGAGAAGAACTTGAGGAGAAGATGGAAGGGAAAGCGCAAAGAGGGCGGGCAACCAAGGGCAGCGATGTCGGAGTGGATGGTCGATCCCACAGAACGATGACGCCCGTTACAAGACCAGTTGTCGCCTTATACTCGACCGACGGACTGCTGAATTCGAGATTATACATTGCTCCTTCAATCAACACGCAATTGCATTACCGAGTGACATGATAGACATCAGTCGGCACATCTACTCGATGTAATGTAACGTGGAATTTGTATAGCGCCTCTTCTATTTCTACTCAGAGGCGCTCCTGGCATTGGAGTCGCAGGGTAAAGTAGTGAGAGACTTTAGCTTTCGCATTGAACAGAGCTAGGGAGTAGGAAGTGATTCCCGAATGGATGGGTTCAAGACATTCCAGAGGGTGGGTCCAGTCACATCCTAGATAATTAACATTCCATAAAGTCTATAATGTTCCCAAGCACTGCGCTTCATTTCAGGAAATTAAGTCGGAACGGTGAAGAGTCCAAGGCGCTTCACAGATCCCTTGTTTCTTCCGGGCCTTGATTATCCGTCGGTTTCGACTTCGAGACCTGCTCTTCAAGCTTTCTCAAATCCCACGGATACCTTTGCAACACCCACCACGCTCCCGCAGCGAAACGAGAGTCGTGCGTTCGCGCATCGCCCCCCCCACCCACCCCCGCCCACCGCGGATCGAACGGTCTTTTCTCGACGTCGGTAACTTCATAAATACCCGGACGACCGATGAATCTTTAAAATTCCGCGCGAGCGATAACCAAGGGACGTTTGGTCGACGCCGCACAACCGAAGTACGCCCAAATCCATCTGACGATAATTCGCCCAACTTTCAAACGCATCGAACGAATAGAAACGAGATCAGGACAGCATAAACGACTTTGAATAGGAAAATCAGTATTCACTTCTCTTTCTGTCTCTCTCTCTCTCTCTCTCTCTCTCTCTCTCTCTCTTCCCTGTCTCAGTCTCTCTGTCTCAGTCTCTCTGCCTGTCTGTCCTTTTCTCTCTTTCTCGTCGGTCGCAAGAGAAAATGCCGATGCGATCGAACATTTCGGACAAACTGAATTACAGACAGACCGTCTACAGCTGCGGCGAAGCGAGCGAACGTGGCTTTACGCGAGGGAACTTGTTCCTTTATAATATTGACAAACAGACGAAAGTTTCGCGAATATTCCCCATCGACGATGAGGACAAGCCCCCTCCTCCTCCTCCTCCTCCTCCTCCTTTTCCTTCTTCTTCTCCTCGACGCGACGACTATCATACTGATTTCATCTTTTGCAGAACGACGCCGAACACTTTTCGATACTTCATGACCGCCACTCCTGGTCTCTGTTACTCTATACCGCGTGCGTCGTGTGCGGCATTTCGTCTCGTGACGTTTTCCGGTAACGAGGAAAATTGTCGCAGACATCGAAAAAGTCGCTTCGCCTTTTAGAACTGGAAAATATGATAATAACAAACCACAAAGTCCTTGGAACAGTGTTTGGGTAAATCCGTTCCAACCAGAGATATTTTACAGCCCCTAACACACCCCATTTGAGACCGACACCCCTCAATTTCAGCTATTGGATGATCTTTTTTTGCTTGTCAGACGTTTTTGGCACTGGACCCCCAGAATTTACCGATACCCCCCAAATTGATAATCTTAGAAATAACCCTGGTTCCATCCAACGACATGTCAATGCGATATCGTCTGCGAAGCTGTGCAGACGTGAGACATGGGTTGGGTCCATCCATGGGTTGGGTCAGAAATGTCCATGTTTGTGGTTGGGTTGGGTAAGAAAATAAGTCATGATTTAAGATATTGTAATGCATTACGGTGGGTTGGATTGGGTAGGGTAGGGTCAAGTGATCCTATTGCGTTCGTGGGTTAAAGCATGGACAACTAAATGATTATTGGACGACCAACTGAAAAAGGTGCCTTACATCAGGGGCCGAAGAAATGCAACCTTCTGTGTATTTGCATGTAATTTTGGACTTTTTCAACGTGCAATTGCTCAGATTCTGTGAAAGCTAAAAAGATGAGGTATACGCCAATGTTTTGCATTTTTATCCCTCTTTCAAACCATCCGTGCAAAATTTAAAAACAATTGGAATAAGGGTCCACAATCTGGCCTGAAACAGAACCCCCTTCCAAAAAATATTTTTTTGTTCCAAGCTGTGCCGCTAAAATTTTTGAGTGGCAACCTACAGTAGCTTTGGTGAACAGCAAAGTTTTAGGGGAATGTAATTGGAACAAAATAAATCAAAAATGGGGTCGAAATTTTTTTTGAAAATTGGACAATATTTGGTCGAGATATATTCTTCCTACCCCGAGCACTCTCCTTCCGATAAATTGTCGTTTAGATCAGTTTAGAACAATGCTTGTATTTCTTTTATAATTTGCTATATCCCCGGTTATAGGAAAGCTAAAAGAAGAGGTATATACCATTGTCTTGCATTTTAATTCTTCTTTCTAACCATCTGGACAGAAGTTTTTAAAAATTGGGAAGAGGGTCCACAATTTGGCCTTAAATAGAATCCTCCATAATGGTAATAGAATCCCCATCCATAATTAATGGTTATCTAACACTGGTGAACGGCAAAGTTGTAGGGGAAAGTAATTAGAACAAAATGAATCAAAGAGTTTGAAAATTGGACAATATTTGGTTGAAATATAATTCTAGTTTGCCTCGCTATTTTCTCATTGTACACAATGCACAGCCTTCTACTCATCGGCCCCCTGATGTACAGCGGTCAAATTCGACTAGCCTCAGTTGACTGTCCAGGTTTCATTTGGTAGTCTATGGTTAAAGAGGTCAAGAAGGGTTGGGTTGAGTTTTAAAAATGGACCCATGTCTATCTCTGAAGTGGCTTCCTATATCAGGCTTATCGAAGTCTTATCAAAGACTTCTGAGACCAATTGTCTACTGGACTGATTAATAGTTGCACTCCACTGCACTTTAACGATGCACAACGGTTAGGGTAAAACTGTTTGACATTTCACTTGTAGGTCTGAAGCTGTCAGAACGCATAGAACATTGGGAGGGGTGGAGGGGTGGGTTAACACCCTCCCCGGCTCGCCCCCTCCGGCACTGCTCGAATCCGATACACCAATGGGGTCGACAATTTTGCTTTAAGAGCAACCGACTCCAATTATTGACGATTGACAAGCTGATGTGGAAAATAGTCCGACCTTCTTCTTGTTCTTGTTATTCTTCTTGTTTTTATTCTTCTTCCTCTTCTTCTTCTTCTTCTTCTTCTTCTTCTTCTTATTATTATTATTATTATTATTATTCGTATACTTCTTCCTCTTATTCTTCCTTCATCCTTCTTCCTTTTCTTCTTCTACCTCTTTCTCTTCTTCCCTCCTACCTCCTCCTTCTTTTCATCCTCCTCTTCCTCCTCCTCCTTCTTTTCTTCCTCCTCCTTCTTCCTTCTTCTTTGAGTGACCCAACGAATCGTCTCAAGTAACAGTTTTACCTTTGAATAAATCGTTCGTAGAATTTAATTAGTTTGCAATTCGTTAAAACGGAGCGAAGGGTGATAATTCTTTCCGATCCATCGAATCCCGCAGTTAACTTCTCAGCGCCCGGCAGTTAACCTGTTGCCAACGGAGCAATTGACGCGCGTCGAGCAGACGACACGACGTGATTGGCATTAGCGGCAATTGCCTTCAGTTGATCCAAATCATGACTGATAGACGACTGTCTACGTGGACAGCATTCGATAATAACATGTACACAGCGGACTGGATATAGAAGCGCTTTCACGGGATGACTCATCGAGTCACGTGCCGTTGACACCAAATCGACTGAATGGCGTTTCCGAAAATCGCACAAAACTTTTAGATTAAAACTCAACAATAGGCACCGTCATCATCATCGTTGTCGTTGTCGTCGTCATCAGCATCATCATCATATATCACATCGTCATCGTTGCCGTCGCCGTTGTCACCATCATCATCATCATCATCATCATCAGCATCATCATCATCATCATCAGCATCATCATATCTTAATCACCTCATCATCATCGTCATCATAACCCATCATCGTCGTCGTCATCATCGTCATCGCTGTCGTCGTCATCATCATCATCATCACCATCATCATCACCATCATAACTTATCATCATAACCCATCATCATCATCACCACCACGACCTTCATCATCGTCATCATCGTCATCATCATCATCATTGACCGGCAGAGAAAAAAGCTCTGACCAAACTGTATTGCCTTCAACGGTTTATGCCTCGATTTCGCTTTTCATGTCGTATAAAAATCCAGAGGAACGGGACTGGACACGTGCTAAGAAGAGGGGACGCATTGTTTAGAACAGTAATTGAAGGAAGTATACAAGAAAGAAAGAAAGACAAAGGGAAGACCAAGGAGGATGCCATTGGACCGGACGATGGAGGCAGATGCATAGCGTCACAAGACCTATGCAGAAATCAAAGAAGAAGAAGCAAGACGCAGAGAAGAATGGAAACAATGCAGCCATGAACCTGTTCCAGGACCTAGAACATGACGACGATGATGATGATGGTGGTGATGAATATGATCAGTGTCTTATCCAGACTCCAGGCCTTGGGGAGGAATTGAGGCTTTCGGGGGGGAATCGACTTGGTTGGAGGGGAAAAGACACAGTTCAATGCAAAATTTGTGTAAGTGCTGAGATGTTTTGTTTGGGGGGGAATTTTGAGGTTTTTTGGGGGGATCTCCCCTCCTAACAGGCCTGTATAAAGCAATGAATATGATGATGATAATGATGAAAAAATCCATGCTATTATATATCAACGCTAGCACGTCTAACATTGCGTGGTTAAGATGCTAGATTATATCTAATTACCCAAATTCTATCCTAATAAATCTAAAGAAAATGCATTTCAGGAATTTTCTGGTCCAATTTTGTATTTTTTTTTTTATAAAACGAACGATTTTCTGAAATGGTAAAAATGTTATCTCGCTTCGGAATTCCTGTTCCTAAGCCATTTGCGCATTCAAAACGTGAAAGTCAACATAACAGAGTTCAGGTAGAATGACAACGCTGTAAAAAAACATGGACATCGATTAGTAAATTGCAAGGCTAATGATCTTTGGTTACGGTTTATAGTTGTTGTTGCCTGTCCTTTTGTGGCCATCAGTAGTTTCTCATTACAAAACACATATTATTGCTGTTGGTATTATTATCACTTGATTAGGTTTTATTACATTATTATTAGGCTTGCGTGCGATAGAGATTGATCAAAGCATGCGCTCCACGCGTAATTACGAATATGAATTCTACAAATGGTAATGATTCTGTATCTTATCGTGTTTTAACGTAGATCTACTCGCTCAAATGTTATTAGTATATTATTCAGATTTAAGGATCATTGTAATATTATTTAGAATAATAGGCCTACAATTGGGCTAGTCTCAATGCTATTATATTGTGGAAGGCAGGTAATAATTATATTGCAGAGAGTTAATTTTCGTATTATGCGTTTCCATTTTGGCCTAATATCTGTCTGTTAACTTAATATTGATATCCAAATGAACGCTCAGTCACTTATCTTTCTGTTATTTTTGTAAAAATATTTTAATTTTGATTGTCCTTTAATTTTTATTCTATATTAATGAACAGATATCAATCAAAAATCAATCAACGGCGCAAGCTGCTAAAGAAGCATAACATTTCTTAAAAAATTCATGTATATTTTAAAATATTTAAAAGGCAATAGCGGCAACCCCCCTCTTCCTTTGGCAAATTGCCTTAGTGGGAAAACTTTCGGCAAAGACTAAAAAGTGAATGGTCGTCAGGGCGCTTTTTCCTATATGTATTCAGATCTAAATTGAGAAATCGAGAGGACATTGAAGATAAAATGCTTGTAATAACGCATCAGAGGTTGAGGTTAAGTATGCTAACACGCTTGCAGTCTGGACACAGTGACGCGCATGGATTTTGGCGCCGGGAGATGGCGTTGTCATAGGGGGCCGTTCCTCCCTCATCAGCAAAAATGATCAAAGAAGCCTTTAAGTAACATATAGTTCACTCATAACGCGAATGCAACATAAATAAACGCCACCCCCATCTTGGGGCGGACAACCCCTCCTCCTCCTCCTCTCCTTCTCCGCCCCTAGGTACGGCACCGTTGCAGTTAGGCGTGAATTTTCTTGATTTTTAAATAAATCTGTAAAATTTCGCCAGCGTCGTTGTTGTGGTGCTATGGGAGTGACAGAAAGGACCAGCGACAATGCAATGGCTAAGATTTTCAAATAATTCCTCTGACCAGGAGCTGAATGCGCTAGAAAATACAGTAAAATCTTTACTTCCAGAAGTTACAGAGTGTGTGTGGTCAATTAAAACCGCGGCCGGACAAACTGTCTTCGGACAATATGTCACGTACAAAATGTCAAGGTTTAGGGTTAGGGTTAGGATTAGAGTTAGGGTTACATTTAGTCCGTTTCATTTTGTCCCCATGACATTTTGTCCGTGACATTTTGTCCGTGACATTTTGTCCCCATGACATTTTGTCCGTGACATTTTGTCATAGCACCATTTAAACTCCACATTTTCGTTCCTCCTCACAGAGGGGCTGTGGGAGGGGTGTTATCCAATCGTCTTCTCCTTCCAGGCCCACCACTTCCTCCCTCCGACCAATCGAACACCGGTCATAATGACACAAAACTGATCGCTGAGCATTTTACCAGCGGACGAGTAACGATCGTCTCTCACATGCACGGATCGACAGTTTGTTAACGCATTGTGCCTTTCGTGCTCAAGAGTACGGTCTTGCTCCCCACGCCCCACCCCACCCCACCCCTCCACCTCCACCCCAAACCCCACCCAGGGCAATCGCACTCAAAGCAGAAATGAGTAGCAGAGAACCGAGCGCCGAACAGAAAATCATTACACACTCAAGAAGAACAAGGAACAAGAAGAACAAGGAACAAGAAGAACAAGGAACAAGAAGAACAAGGAACAAGAAGAACAAGGAACAAGAAGAACAAGGAACAAGAAGAACAAGGAACAAGAAGAACAAGGAACAAGAAGAACAAGGAACAAGAAGAACAAGGAACAAGAAGAACAAGGAACAAGAAAAAAGAACAAGGAACAAGAAGAACAAGGAACAAGAAGAACAAGGAACAAGTAGTAGTAGTAGTAGTAGTAGTAGTAGTAGTAGTAGTAGTAATAATAGTAGTAGTAGTAGTAGTAGTAGTAGTAGTAGTAGTAGTAGTAGTAGTAGTAGTAGTAGTAGTAGAAGAAGAAGAGCATCTTCGTTGTTTTCAACGCAGAAAATGAAGCAAAAGGTTCTCATTTGACAAACGAACGAACCTCGAAGCATCGTCAACTAGAAAAGAGAAAATGCTCAAAACAATGAAAAATTCCCCGATCCGAATGAACGTTTGCCGTTGTTGACCGATTGAAGCGCAAGGAAACGCTAAAGACAAACAACGGGAACAAAAACACCGCCAAACTATACCTTCGATCAAAGGTATAACACGACGACGATCATCAACATCATCATCACCACCGCCGCCGCCACCATCATCATCATCACGCGATCGATGTCGTCTTGGAGAAGAAACCGTCGAACGGAGAACCAGCGTCGTGCAATTGCGCCTCATAAATCAACGCAACGGTTTACAAAGACAAATGCCTCCTCCTCCTCCTCCACTCCACCCTAGCCAACCCCACAATTAATATCCATAGAAATAGCAAGAGAGACAGACAGACAGAGAGACAGAGACAGAGACAGAGGCAGACAGAGGCAGACAGAGAGAGACAGAGGATCGGTGGGCGGGAGACCGAAATGGAGGTATATGATATCGGAGAGGATATGCTGCCCGACAGGACAAAGAACTCCGGTGCTGCGACCATGATTAACGGTGACGACCTCAGTGCAGAGTGAACACGACGATATTGATAAACGGACGTGCATATTATAAGCTCCCAGCGTCGTCCAAACTACATTGGCGGCGAGAGAGAGAGAGAGAGAGAGAGAGAGAGAGACTGAGTATCATCATCATCGCCACCATCATCATCATCATCGTCGTCGTCATCATCATCATCATAACCGCTAATAAGATAAGCGGCTGCCGAATCGCAGGACGCCGACATGGTGTGAGTCAGTCACTGCTCTGGAATGCCTGTCTTACACCAGTTCCTGGTCACGTCCGCGTCGGTCGCTGCGTCAACGGCGCGCTTCCAAGGAGTGACAGAATGATTGACGGCTCATCTTCTCCCGCCGATAAATGCGCCGTCAATTTCTCCTCTCAAAACGGTCACTCGTCAAGAAGAAGCAGGAAGGTGAAATATCGCGTAGAAGTATAAGCTAACTAGTTAAAATCAGCCTTCATAAGGCATTACCGGTCCCCCCCACACACACACACAAACATGCACGCACACAAACATGCACACATATACACACACATATTCACAAATATGCCTAGGATCATTCTGTGACAAGTCTTGTACGTGATCTCGAGATAATTTGTGTTTCAAATTATTGTGGAATTGGAAATCGTAAAGGAATTGAGACTTCTGCCAAATATTCAATCAGGGTCTTTGGTGGTCCACTTAGATCCTGGGTTTTGGTCTCTCAATGGTCGCGCCAAAACCTTGCATACATTTTATACGTTCAAATGGCTTTTTATACCACGTCCGTACCTAGACCTTATGTATTTCTTCTCATATTATCTTATCATCATCATCATTATCATCATCTTCATCACCCTCATCATCATCCTCAACATCATCCTCATCATTGTAGTCGTCGTCGAACTTATATAGAGCCAGTTTAGCAACGCTCTTGTGATCAGTGATGGTCGCTCCGTGAATTGAATAGGTTCCCCTATCGTCAAATCCAGTGGGTCAGTCGTCTCTCTCTGCCTCTTATTATTATTATTATTATTATTATTATTATTATTATTATTATTATTATTATTATTATTATTATTATAATTATTATTATTATAATTATTATTATTATTATTATTATATAATCTGTGAAGGGCAGTGGAATAGTGGTAAGATTTTTGCCATGCGCTCTCACGTGGCAGCAGTTCGAATTCGACACTAGCCACAGCATTGTGATCTTGGCAAATGGTTCACACCTAATCGTCTATGATGAAGTCAAAGGAAACCCACCCCTCCCTACTCATCCCATACCCGGAAAGGAAAATGTACAAACCAACTGGGCCTGCCTCTTAGGGCGGAGAAACCATCATAATAATCATTAGCATCGTCGTCGTTATCATCATCGTCATCATCGTCATCGTCGCCGTCAGGATAGAAGCAGTATCATCGTTAATAGAATATTAAATGCATCCCGTGTCATATACAGTAGATGCGCCTGCGACATTGAGGTTGATTAATGAGCCAAAGAAGGCCGTTATGAGGCATTAATGCGTCGAACTGTTCAACACAGGACTGGGTAAGAGAGATTTCTGGCATCGAGGCCGATCCATCCTTTCAGCTGAAATCAGCTTTGGAAAGCAAAGCCTCAGCTGTGCATCTGTCCTCCTCCTCCTCCTCCTCATCCTCCTCCTCCGTCGATTCCTTTCTCTCTCCAAAGACCAGAAATTTCTTCAGTCCGCGGTCTTAGCTGGGCGCCGCAACGCCCATCGCCCATCGAGTCTCATTCCGCTAACCCGATTAGCGTCAACGGTTTTACTCAGGATGGCAATTTTTCAATCGATTTGCGCAGAATTATCGACACAGCCGCGTGTCCAGAGGGTCGTACGCTGCACGCAGATGTTCTCTGTCGAACGGAGCGGTGGAGTAGTTGTAAGATTCCTGCCACGCAACCGGAGGGTAGCGGGTTCGAATCTGCATCGTAGCGACGGAGGGTACATCGGTATATATACCCCCACGCCCCACAAACAAGTCAGTCAACCTTAAAGTTTACATGTGGCTGCTTCTCCTCTTTGACCCACGACAACCCTGATATAGTGCCAGTGTCGCGTTTCTTTTACTTACTTACACACCACAATGACGTAATTAATGGCTTCGCTGTTGGTGTTATTGTTAATTTTGATTTAAGTAAAATGAAAATAAATAAATAAATCGACTGTAGTTATTGTACATCTGCGCAGCTGTATCTGTTGTTTTACTACATTGTGGATAATCGACTAATTGATTTAGAAGTAGCAATGACTAGTTAAGATTTATACCACCTACACACCCAAATCAAATTCCTGGTTACGCCTCTGGTTCAAATCTGACCGTAGCCACTATACGTATCGACACTGAGCAGGTCGTTCACCTAGAATTTTCTCCGCACTTACGATTTTTCACATTTTGAATGACTTAATGTGCGTTAATAACCATGTAATACCAGTAATAATAATAATAATAATAATAATAATAATAATAATAATAAAGACAGAAATTATGCATGGAAGCGTAGTAGGAACAAACAGGACAGATCCTATTGAACAAGGCTAAACCTTAGGTATAATAATAATAATAATAATGATGATAATAATAATAATAATAATAATAATAATAATAATAATAATAATAATAATAATAGCTAGTAGTCGTAGTAGTAGTAGTAGTAGTAGTAGTAGTAGTCTCCGTAGTAAATGTTAGTGGTGCAGCAGTAGTAGTAGTAGTAGTAATAGTAGTAGTAGTAGTAGTAGTGGTAGTGGTGGTGGTGGTGGTGCTTGTGGTACCTGCTTGTGGTGGTGGTGGTGGTGGTAGTAGTAAACAGTGGTGGTGGTAGTAGCAGTAGTAGTAGTGGTAGTAGTAGTGGTAGTGGTGGTAGTGGTAGTAGTGGTAGTAGTAGTAGTAGTAGTAGTAGTAGTAGTAGTAGTAGTAGTAGTAGTAGTAGTAGTAGTAGTAGTAGTAGTAGTAGTAGTAGTAGTAGTAGTAGTAGTAGTAGTAGTAGTGCCACTGCTCTTTACTGACAAATTGTCTTATTATTTGACTTTTCGTCCCGTCTGTGCTCCATATTCACAAATCTTAAAATCTTATAAACTTGGTTTTATTGGGTGTCACGAAAACGACTCGTGCTCACAATTTGTTAACAATTTGCATCAGAAGAGGATCATAACACATCGGTCGCCGCGGATCAACCGGGGCAGGAGGCACTGCTGCTGCGGCAGCTGTCCGTCCGTCTTCGGTCAGTCTTTTCGGTCGGCGGATCCCAGCCAGCGGAACCTTCATAAACTGACGTGCTCGATCACTCATCTCGACTGTTCAAGATTCAATTTCACCGTCCGGTCAAGATCTCGCCCCCCCCCGCTAACCACGACGACGCCCCGGGCGACGTCGCATCAATCAACGCGGCACGAGATCACATGTGACAGTGCTAATCTGCCCGACATGCCTCCCAGTTCTTCATTTCGTTTCCCCGATGTCCACCCCACCGCACCACGCGAACGCCGCCGAAAGGAGAGAACGGAGAAAACGGGAAATAAATAACGACTGACCGACCGACCGAATGGCCGGCCGAGCGCCGGAGGGGGCGCTCTGCTAGAGGATAACCGCTGCTAAGGGGATATGTCGACGGTAGCGGCTGGCTGGCTGGCGCGGCATAAGAATCAACGCTGGATTACTGGAATTGACACACAGGTGCCTTGATTAATAGGTCGATGCGTGTGTGTCGTGGTAACGAAATCAACCGTCGGCCGCCGGGGCGATCGATGCACGGGGATAGAAAAGGACCGCAGCGACGGCGGCGACGGCGGCCTCTAAGCTCCACCTCCGGTCGAAGTATTCGATGTGTCTTTTCCGTGCCGTGGCAAAGAAGAAGAAGAAGAAGAAGAAGAAGAAGAAGAAGAAGAAGAAGAAATGTCGGAGAAAATAAATGGAGGACAGACTGTCGATGGGTGGGAGGGGTTGGGTGGGGGTAGGGAGTCGGTAGTGCGAAGAAATCGTTAAAAGTTCGGCTTCTTTGCGTGAAAAGAAAAAGACGGTTTCTTGCGACCGAAGTTTGGACGAATTGACAGGAAGACACGGGCGTTGATCGATTATTAAGACCTGCGACAAAAAGACGACGAAGAAAAGGGGAAAAGGTTCGGATATCGGAAGAGTCCAGCACAAAAGACTGGCTGTTTTCAGTCAGCTTTACAGAGGCGCTGTCGAGGAATATAGAAAAAATTTCCGAAGACAAAGGATATATATATATATAATATATGTATAAAGAGAGAGAATCATAAGACCTCTGGAACTAAGTAGACCGATACCGAGTGCATTAATATATGTACATACAAATATATATATATATATATATATATATATACAGGGTGTTTCAATAAAAACCTGTCTATTCGAAGCACTGCGTCTTTCTTAATTTATCATTTACAAAGAAGATAACATCACAACGAAGCTTACCTGCTAAAGAATCTAAAAACGTAAAATTTATGTGTAATGTTGTTATTTTCTCTGTAAATGGTAAATTAAGAAAGTCGTAGATCTTCAACATAGACCGGTTTTCAACGTTTTATTGACACATGATAAAACAACGAAGAATTCTTTACCTCTGATCTGATTCTTCTCTGACAACAACAACAACAACAACAACGATGATAATAATAATAATAATAATAATAATAATAATAATAATAATAATAATAATAATAATAATAATAATAATAATAATAATAATAATAATAATAATAACATTACTAATCTCAAAATTACTAATCTCAAAATACGAGAATTTGCATGCCTTACTTGCAATATGGAGGGAGGCATTCTGACTGATGGAACTGACGCCCGTCAGGGGTTGGTGGCGTTGCAGTAGTAACTGCCGACGTCCGACCGACTGTTCTTCGAGTGAACGACCCTCAGGAAGAACAGCTGACCGCTCGGTAGGAGCATCCGGTGCGACAGAGGGTTCTCGATCGTCGTAATCACCGGGTCCCCGTTGCGGTACCAGGTGATGACGGGCGGAGGGTCGCCCTCTGCCTTGCAGTTCAGCGTCACGGCGTCGTTGCGGCCGACGTATTTGTCCTCCGGATGCTCGACGATACGCGGGTTCGTTATCTGCTGGACGGCTATACGGAACAGAACACAGGAAACGGACTAGTACCAGGGGCGTAGTCAGGAATTTAATTTGGGGGTATAAAGTGAATCTTAAAAAACTTGGAAAATCTTAAAAACACATTGAAAATTGTAAGGTAGTCTGATTTTTTTTTTTGGGGGGGGGGTTATATATACCGATATACTCACCCGTCGCTACACCCCTGATTAGTACCAAGATCTCCAAGAACTACCCCCAGTGGCGTGCAGAGGGGAGCGGTGGCCCTGGGCTTCCGCCAGATGAAAGCATCCAATATGACAAGGAGACCTTTTTGCTCGTCAACACTTTTTTGCAAGATAACCCTTTAAAATTGTCGATTTGGCTGTCCGGGTATCCATACCAGACGAGGAAGTCAAAATTGTCTCGGCGACCTTTTTTCTCGTTCACACCTAACACCGAGGTCGTGGGGACATCCGGATTAAACTTGGCTCAGGACATCCAAGGCTATTTAGCACGACACTGCTACCCCCGGAGCATAATCTGAACAAGGGACCTATTGGGTGTGTATAGTGACTGGGAGAAATGTCCAGTCTCGTGAACCCTAGATGAACTCATAAACCGCATATTCGATACAGTGGAACTTTGATAAGTAAGTAAGTAAATATGCAGAACCTCGTGAATTTCTGTATGCGCCTTAATCTACCGCTGAAATCACTGCATACTGTATAGCCAAAGTGCAGTGGTCAGTTGGGCGAGGTCAATTTCAAAGATGAGTCAGAGTGGGAGAAACAGCAAGACAGACTTTGAAGGAAAAGAGATGAGATCTAACATTAGATTTGATAGCACTTTATGGCTCGACAAAAATCGCGCACAAATAACACTGCTGGTTTTATAATGTAATAGGTTTCTCCAGACTCGCTTAATTAATACGGATCTCGGTTAAAATGGACGCTAATCATCGGTGAATGAAGTTAACGTTTACGACGGTTAACTGTATCGATAAAAATAAAGATCTTTTGTAAAGATCGCGCAACAGTTTTGTTACGCCGCTCGATGTCAAGTTACCGTCATGCCGAAACCTTTATAGGGACTGACTTATAAATGACCGATATTTCAAGGGTAACATTTATTTCGGTGTGGAAATTATCTGCCCTGTAGAATACAGCTGGACGCCTGACTCTCCAGAGGAAGTGAAATATGGACGTGTCGTTGTTCAGGAAAATGAATCACTTGAAACTGAATCAATTGAATCAATTGAATCAAATGAATCAATTGAAACTAGTGCACTGGAACGACGCCGGGGAAGACAATAAGAGGAACAGTAGCCAGAAGACTTTGGATGGAGAAAAATCGTGTACAGTAAGAATTTAGAATTGCCCGCTTGGGGCAAATGGTAGGGCACCACTGCCATATAAGAGCCGCCGTATCTTGACTTCAGCCAGCGTTTGGGTCAGAAGGTCAAAGCAGCCGATTGCATGGCTGGTCAAGCGGAATGATTTTGCGTGGATGACGGTCGGCATCGAAGGCGCATATATACTCCACGTATACATGAAAAACAACAATCCATTGCGGAGTGACAAGTGGCAGGCGAATGACCCGCCAGTATGTTATATTAAAACAGGATTCCGACATCACGACCAGAAAAAAACAGCCCACAGTTGCGTGACAGTCAGTGTCTCCATGGTTGGCTCTCCTCCTTCCCTCCCTTCCTCCCTTCACCTCCTCCCTCCTCCCTCCCTTCCTGCCTCCCTCCCTCTCTCCGTCCGTCCGTCCGTCCCTCCTCCCTCCAAATCTTGTTCTCTGTCTGTCTGTCTGTCTGTTTCTCTCTCTCTTCTCTCTCTCTCTCTCTCTCTCTCTCTCTCTCTCTCTCTCTCTCTCTCTCTCTCTCTCTCTCTCTCTCTCTCTCTCTCTCTCTCTCTCTGTTTCAGTCATCCAGGCTCTTCCGGTTAATAAGACCGAGTGGTTTTAGACCTAAGACTGGTGTACTTTTACAGAACGCAATATAAAAACAAAACCATTTGGAAATGGCAAATTAAAAAATATTAAGACTAAGCAGATGATATCGACGATATCAGACGTCCAGAACACGCTAAAATAATAGTAAAACTACTGTTAAGATGCTAAAAATATTAATATGCAAAATAGCCTATTGGAAATGTCTGCAAGATTTTTTAAAATTTGAAGTTGAAACTTTTGCCATTTTACTCTTTAAACTGTGTCCTAACTTTAAGTTGAACACTGATGTTTAAGTTTAGCCTCTGAGTTTCAGCTTGGCCTTGTTCTTGGCATAAATCACACAGGGTAGAGCTCCTAGTACAGTTCTTCTGCCGATGTTTTGGCTTCGATGTGGTTGTAAAATGAATTAATTTAAAATGATGACCAGAATAAACCCTCCAGAAATGCATTCCAGGCAGCATAGTCAGAGAATGGAGATGGAGAGAGAGAGAGAGAGAGAGAGAGAGAGAGAGAGAGATAAAGCACTCCTTTAGCTTCACTCTGAATGCCTTCTGTCTGTCTTACTTAGCATGATTTAAAGTGGCTTAGAAGGCATTACTGCCTGTGTGAAAGCCACTAGGGGCACTGACGGGGCTTGAACCCGCTTCGTCAACCTGACGCTCCAGCACGTAACCCACTCTGCCATCTTCCGCCCCCTGTCTGTCTCTCTCTCTGCCTGTCTCTCTGTCTGTCTCTATCTGTCTTTCTGTATGTATGTCTGCCTGTCTCTCTCTGTTTCTTAGTCTCTCGGTCTCTGTCTGCGTCTCTTTCACTGTCTGTCTTTTCGTCTGTCTCTCTGCCTGTCTCTCTGTATATGTCTGTCTGTCTCTGTCTCTGTCTCTGTCTCGTCTCTGTCTCTGTCTGTCTGTCTGTCTGTCTGTCTGTCTGTCTGTCTGTCTGTCTCTCTCTCTCTCTCTCTCTCTCTCTCTCTCTCTCTCTCTGTAGCGAAATGTCCGAACATTACGAATTCCCAGCAGCACATTCATTGACCAACAAATGTTTCCAGCGGTCGAACAGAAGAGAACACGGCTCTCTGTCTCATTGCAACAGGCGCCACATGCACTAAACTTCCATTACAGGACACGAGGAGGCAAAAATCCCATAAGGAAGAGGATCTCGGAGGGAGCAGGACATGGATTACGCTGCATCGTAAATCCTACGGAGGCTTTAACGTTCACGATTTCCGCTTAAGGTGAGACTATGGACGGTATACTCAATGGCTGTCACTGAAAACAAATACGTTAGCGCTTCGTTTTAACGGACTCGTGTATATATATATATATATATATATATATATATAATCCTGGATTATAGCGTACCGTAGCGTACGGTCCCGCTACGGTATTGGATGGTATTGGATATAGCGTACCTCGAATATAACGCGCTAAATTTGACAGACCCGCAAAATACGTTATAACGAAGTTCTAATGTAAAATCATTACCGCTGCGTCAAAAAAACCATTAACCAAAACCCCATCAACAAACCACACACTGTACGTGGCCCACAGCTTTAAGAAGCTTATGCTAATACGTTCACACGTGATAGCTTCGGAATACCTAAGGGTCATTCGTATTCTATTCTCAATTCTGCCACGAATTAATTAATAGGTAGATGTAATTGCTTCGACTTATTGTCCACCCCAGCAGTGACATCATCCATGAATCAGGGCAGAGCCTTAGATTCAATTTTAGGGGGGCACTTTGTATTCCATTCCCACCATTCTGCTCTGTTCCGCCACCCTCTCATTTCGATTTGTGGACTCCGTTAAAATAATCGAAATGGAAAAGACGGCAATCGCCTATTCACTCCAGACTCCATAACATTTCGGCTTTTGCCATGATGATAAATCAGCTCACAAAATATTTCTGGTTGGTTGGGGGCCATCATCCATCCCCCGTGATTTCTTATGGATTTGCAGCTGCCGTCGATAGCATCTTATTCCAAGAAGGCTCACTACAGGGTGGCACAAAAAACCCGGACTATATAAAAGGCAAACCAAAATGTGACTAGTCCGGTTTTTCTGCGCCACCCTGTACAAAGTGAAACAAAAATATAAGAACGCATGAAGCGCAAGAGAGCTGATCCAAGACAGACAGACAGGCAGACAGACAGACAGACAGACAGACAGATGAAACTGAACTTTTCTTTAACTTCAGAACGTTTTCCGCAACAATGGCGTCATAATTTCACTTTTAAAAGCCTTCAAATCAACCATCGACTACTTGGTGCACTTTAGAACAGAGATGTCCATGGGTCTATTTTTTAGAACCCAATCCAACAACCCAACCCATCAAATCTCCAACCCAACCCACGACGATGATAGGTTTACTTGACTCAACCCAACCCAACCCACTGTAATACATTACAATTTCTTTAACCATGACTTATTTTCTGACCCAACCCAACCCACCAATAATATGAAAATGTCTGACCTAACCCAACCCAATCCAACCCAACCTAACCCATGGGTTGACCCAACCCATGGACATCTCTGCTTTAGAACGACTCAGTATTCCAACTGAGTTACGAAGAACACAGTTGACTCGTGCTAATGCATTGCATCGCTGTAGCTCAATACAAATACGTTACAACTTCGTTTAACGGACTCGGCCATAATGAATCCTGGGTTATAGCGCGCCGCAGCGTACGGTCCAGCTACCGTATTGGGTATACACTGTATAGTGTGCCTCGAATATAACGCACCAAATACGCTATACCGTATTGGGCAGGTCTGTACTCTATAGCACTTTAGAATGACCGAGTATTCTGACGCAGTCATGAATAACACAATGGACGTGTACTGATGTATTGCACATAGCGTTGTAGCTGTTCACGAAATACATCGCGCTTAGCGAAGTGTTGCAGCAGCAGCAGCAGCATCCATCCTAAATCTTGATATTTTATCATCACACGATGACGCAGAAGTATGTCAAAGCAGCGATGGCAGAGACAGCGCCTTTCCCAACGGGTGTCGAGAGAGCGACGTGAATGGTGGGGAATGGGAATGGGGAATGGGGGAGGTGGAGTCGGAACCGTCTTCCCTGGGTACGCCACAATAGGATGCGTCCTGTAATGGTGACAGATAGGCTGCTGCCAGTGAGGCAGATTAGCGGAAGATTGCGGTCACCGAGCTGACGGACATAACATTGAGGGTGGGGTGGGGGTGGGGGGGTGGGCGGGAGAAGGACCACGGAGGACAATGTCCATTCGCCTCCTCCTCATTCTCCTCCTCCTTCTCCTCCTTCTCCACCACCGTCGCCGAGTAAGAAACTCATCGTAGGAATTCAAAGCGACGTTAATAAACGGGTCCAGTCTTCGTAGACAGCATCCTCAGTCCTCCGAAGGGTTTCGTGCTGTGAAGGAGGCGGCTCTCTTCAGATGCAAAATGCCGAGTCGCCGCGCAGTCGGAGTCTCCGGTATGAGTGGTGGTATCTCTTCGCCCAGCAAGACTCTTCATTGCAGTACCACGTGCTTCGATCGGCCTATATTCAATGCGCCGAGTTTTCTCTCGATGTCCGGTTTTTACGGAGGCGAAATCGAAAGAGAGTTGAACTGCGCGATCAAACTCAATATTAACCCCTTAACCGTGTATTTAACTGTAACTCAATGTAAAATGGACGGATATATCCGGGATCCACAGTTACGGGGTTAATTATTGGCCAAAGCAGAGAACAAAGGCATTTGGTTGCACGAACGCATGCATGCATACATTGCATATCTTCAATTGCTTCGAACATCTCAGACGAATTTATCTAGAATCTGCCAATATTTTTGTCGTCTTAATTGTCTCTCAGTTGTTTCAACCTGGAGGTTAGTTTGGTTATTACCAGATAAGACTGGCTTCTAAAGCGCCTGAATTCAATTTATTATGGTTTAAAACAACAGCCAAGAACCAGACAACGAGAGCTAAAGTGAATGTGGAACAAGACAAACAACAACAACAACAACAATAATAATAATAATAATAATAATAATAATAATAATAATAATAATAATAATAATAATAATAATGCGCTCTTATATCACTGAAGGCATCACCCGATGGTGTTCAAATTCATTCACCGGTCAATTATAGATGGATCACTCAGAGTGGGAAGCAGTTCAGTGGCGGCTCCACCGGAGGGACAGGGGGTCTGTGCCCCCCTATTGAGTGCCTGCCTCCCCAGTGGCCCCCCTGTTGGGACCCTATACTTGATGCTACATACATTAAACAACAAATGGTTGGCCCTCATGATTAGAAGTTGCCACCCCAGCGCCCACCCTCCCCCCCCACTTGCCAAATCCTAGAGCCGCCACTGAAGCAGTGAGAGCCTAGAGGGACTATATGGAGAAAAGGCCACGAGAAGTAAATGAGTCTTAAGTCTAGATTTTAAATCTTGATCTGTAATCAAACGATCTGAGAATTGCGGTTTTTGTAGGATCAAAGAAAACAGCTGTAAGCGGACAAACAGAAGTTGAAATACAGGGATGTATGAACGACACGGTGGTTTTCAGGACAGGAGAAATCTTACTAAACCTATTAAAATTAATTATTATAATTATTGGTATTATAAATGACGAAAACCAAACAACAACACAGAAAAATCAACAAAGTATTTCGCCGCGTGGAACAACAGCAAACTACGCCATAGAACAACTGACAAAAACAAAAACAACAACAACAAACAATAAGAACAACCGCTGGCACGCCAAAAACAAATCAAAAATACCCTCTGACATTCTGCTCAGCAGCCGGGCTTTCCACAGTACTAGGCTCCATCAATTAATTCCCGGTACACCTGACGCTTAATGAACGAGAGATCCCATGTGCCAGACAAAGCACGGTGGTGATTAAACGAAAACTTTTTAACCTGTCGCTGGACTGGAACCAGTCTATTATTATTATTATTATTATTATTCAACGACAACGAATTACAGATTATTACGCTTCACGGCCAATAGTATTATACCATGGGCACGGCGCTTTGCCAATCATTGGCATGGCATTTTAGTATTCGGATATAAATGAAAATATGACGACTGGACTTTCTGGTGTTTTGTAGGCCCTCCAATTTAAAAAAAAATACCGCACCGAGATAGAAGCGGATTGGTGTGTGTGTGTGTGTCTGTGTGCATTTTATAAAGGCGGCTAAAAATATCAATCCGTTTTTAAAATGTTAATACAGTAAATAACTCGGGATTCTATAGAATCAATTGCTCTGGCCTTAACAGACCAACAATGGCCATAACCCATTTCCCATTGCATATACAGAACAACTATCTGAATAAAATTATTTTAAGGCCAAATTTGAAATGTAAGTTACCTAGAGCCTTTCATCATAATCATCTTGTGTCCATGGGTGACATCATCATCATCATCATCATCATCATCATCATCATCATCATCATCATCATCATCATCATCATCATCATCATCATCATCATCATCATCAGCAGCAGCAGCAGCAGCAGCAGCAGCATCGCCCTCCATGGACCAAATGCTCGTCCATGGCCCTTCCTTTCTGTGGCCATGTGTCGCGGTTTATTTTATTATTATTATTATTATTATTATTATTATTATTATTATTATTATTATTATTATTATTTGCTGTTTGGGTGTCAAGTCCCGTCCATTCAAGAATATCGTCGATCCATCTTCTCTTTGGTCTTCCTCTTTTCCTCGCACGCCATCTGATCTTCCCATCATCACTGTCTTTATTAGTCTTTCATCTTTCATTCGGTAAATGTGTCCAAATATCTGTATTTTCCTGTCTATGATCTTGTCCATAACAGTCCTTGTTCGCCTCACGTTGTTGCGTATGGTGTCATTTCTTATCCTCTCTTTTTAACTTATTTTTAAAATTATTTTCTGTAACATTTCATTTCAAACGCATTCAGTTTAAATCTGTCTAGAACCTAGAACTGTCATTAGCTAATAATCAATATTTCTGCCATCTATGTTACTTCTGAAACACATTAACATCCGCTCATTAATTATAGTCAATTAATACGCAACAGAACATGAACAAAATCCTCTAAATGACAACATCTTGAAGTAATCTTTCCTTAATTCAAAATCTTCAAATTTGGCTACGGATATAGATGTCACTGGAGTCATCTCGTATCAAACTCATCGTCATCATAGATGATGGAAGAAAAAGAAGAATATAAATGTCACAAAGATACCTTTTGTCGTATAAAACCGACTGGTTTTCTTTGTCCGTTAGATTTTTCCGACTGACATGAATTACAGTGTGTGTATTAGTGTGTGTGTGTGTGTGTGTATGTGTGAGTGTGTATAAATATTTTAAACAGTCAATTCACTTATGTACATAGTATCAAGTGGACCCCTCCAGTACCATACCAACAGTACGAATATCTGTTCTCGATTACAGAAAGGCAATATACAACAACCATTCAATACTGAAGATCCATTAAACAAATTCTAAAGACATCGTGTACAGTATGCATCAATAGAAGAGCAACATAATCCCTATTTATTATTCTGACGTCCAATACAATAACAGCAACGGTCTTGTCCGCAAAAAATACCAGCTGAATTATTTGGAGACGCGCCACAAATTCAAGTTCTACGCGAAAGAGTCTGTCTTAAAATGCGCCAATGCTCGTTAAGCACTGAAAAACGATTTCAAGCAGAAGACAATTATTGGGACACTACGAAACATACGACGGCTGACAAAAGCCAGTTGTAATGGCTTCAACTGGATCAATGATCGTCAGGTGAAATGCACAACACGGGATCATCAATATCAAATTGCTCTGCAGGGAAAACAGGCACAATTCAAACTAATACTTCTCTATGCTCTATAGAAGCCATTCTCGCACACAAGTATATTTCTTGTCAAATATGTATGCTTTATTAAAGTAACAACCTGTTGGAACTGACGTAGGCCTATACCTGCCTGTACTTTGCAGTCTCTATTTTAATCTGCCTAAGGCATTGCAGTGTTGACTGTCAATGTTCGCATTGCTACATACACAATCATGTTTATTCGAGCTGAGACAAAGAAATGCTATGGCATTGGTCTTGCAATGAGATCAATACTAGCCTAATTACAATCAAATGTGTATCTTTATTTCAGTTCGACATGTGTACAATACTGCTTGATATCGTAACATCGTAAAACGGTTCACGTCTAATTTACACTTCAGATCTAAGATCTGAATTGCGCACTTCAGGGCTGAATGTCTCTGGAGCCAGAGAATTTACAATCGAACGATTACAGTGTAAATGATCGATTTAAGTAGCCCACTATGCAGTGTTAGGGTCCTAAAGCGCTGCGCAAACCGCTCAAAACGTCCGCTCTTAGCCGGTGGACATGCAAACTGCGTCTCTCTGGCGTCTGCGTTACCGGATCGAACCCTGGTCGACAGTTCCCGGAAGCAGCACCCCGCGTTCTATTGAACGCAGAGTTATTTCTAGGATTGTGAATTTGGGGGATGTCGGAAAATCTGGGGTGTCGGAATTTGTAAATTTTTGGCCAAAAAAGTGGCTGACAAGCAAAAAAACGTTTTCAACTCTCAAAAAGTCTGATAAGCAAAAAAAGGGCATCCGAGAATAAAAGTTGGGGTGTACTGCTCCATTGGGGGCGTTCAGGGTTAATTAGTATGCATTTTGCATGCATACCATTGTCACATTACCGAATTTGGGGGTGCCAACCTCAAATTTGGGGGTGTTGGTGGGTGTTAGGGGGTGTAAAAATATCCCTGATTGAACGGGTTATCAAAGCATCCAGCGCTAGATCCAATCGGCCCAGCGCAATATGAAATTGGAATCGTAGGGGAGAAAACGCAGAAACAGCTTCGAAATAGTATTTTTTAAAGATAAAAACTATGATGCATTTGAAAGGTTTCGGCGCACAAAAGATGCAGTAATGGCTTCGCTAATTGAAGCAGAGTGCTCAGCGCACAGCGTTCGAATATACACTCGAAAGCACCGTACTATTATGTATGATTGAATCCAACGCGTCCAATAAACGCATCAATGCGAATACTCTCAACTTCTGGCAGAATATAAAAACAGTCTTCGCAATCAATGCTAAGGCATCAAAAACATAACTTTACACCTATCGCTGCTGGTCAGTGGCGAAGCCAGGGTTCCGGAATGGGGGGAGGGGCACCGAGGCTCGGACCCCCTACCGTATTCTTGTATCTGTGGCCAGTCTTTGGTCTTGATCCTGTTCTTACCACATATTCTTGCATGTTTCGGTATTTGATTTGGTGGGGGTATGGTTCAGCCCTCTGCGAGGGTCTGATTGTCTTTGCCCTCGCAACCTTACCTTCTATCATGTTTCTGGAATTGTAGAGTATTTGGTATTTGAAGTCAGACAAACTATAGTTTATGAAGTGATGTAAAATATAAGCTTCAAAAAGTATCTGTCTTTGGTTTATTATAATAAATATTTTATAATTATAATTTATTATAAAAATAGCCTATTTTATAATTATCTGTGTTGGAGTTGTGAGATTTGAGCTGGAGGAGTTGAGGACTGAAATTCAATGAATGACAGAAACTGCATGTACCCGATATGCGATTTTTGGGAGGGTTGCAAAGTTAGCTGGGGGGTTCAACCCCGCCGGCAACTCGAACACTACTAATAATTATATTTATTATAATAAATATGTTATAATTATAAAAGCTAAACAATGTTCATTTGCGGATCGAGAAATACATACACTTCATCTGAGTTTCTGAGTTGAGCCAAATTAATGGTTAATAGAAGTGGAGGCCTGAGTGCGAGCAGCTCCCAACAAGCAGTATCAATCGGACCCGCTCCCCACCTGGCTGCTGAAGGAGTCCATCGGGACCTTGGCGCCGTATCTGACAAACCTAATGACGGTTTCGCTGACAAGTGGAGTCTTCCCGTCGTCCTGGAAGTCGGCGGCTATCGTCTCACCGCGGCTGAAGCGGACCGGACTGGACCCTGCGACCGTCGCGAGTTATCGACCAGTCTCCAATCTTCCCTTCCTCTCCAAGATATTGGAGAGGTTAGCAAACAAGCAACTGGTCACGTTCCTGACAATTAAGGACCAGTCTCTTCTACCGACGGGGTCACTCGACCGAAACGGCGGTCCTGAAAAAAGTCTACAGTGACCTCGTAGACGGGATCTCCAACGACCGAGTCGGACTTCTCTGTCTGTTAGATCTCTCGGCGGCATTTGAGTCGGTCTATCCGGATATTCTGGCACGGCGCCTGGACTCAACCTTCGACAAACTGCAATCCGTGGTCAACGTCTCGGCGCGACTGATCTGTGGAGCTCGATGGAACACGCACGTCACGCCGTTGCTTCGTGATAAACTCCATTGGCTGCCAATACGGAAGCGGATCGTCTACAAACGATGCCTGCTAACTTACCGAGCGCTACACGACCCCACTTGCCCGGACTACATCGCCTCCCTCCTACAGCGGACCACGACGCTGGAACGACATCGGCTGCAAAGATCTGGCAGTCGAGTCAAACTGCTTGTGCCTCCCCCGTCTAAAACAGCTCAAGTTCGGAGAAAGGTCGGTTACTCGGGGCAATCCAGAACTGTGGAACTCACTACCGGACTATGTCACAAACTCTGACTCTTTTGGAATTTTTCTACGTAATCTTAAGACTTACTTATTCACCATCGGGTATATACGTAGTATTGTAAAGCGAGCGCTCTTGTCTTTGGCCACTTTTACCATGCTTATTGCGCTATAGAAATCGTCTAGCTAATAATAATAATAATAATAATAATAATAATAATAATAATAATAATAATAATAATAATAATAATAATAATAATAGAATGCTGTGCACATCGGAGGAAATATGATGCGCAAATAGCCTAAATCAAGAAATTCAATGAAAGCTTCGCACGCGAACGCCGCTCACTCTATGCACATTTAATTACAATTAGATTTAAATTTGACGACACTCTCACTTCTTGCCACCCAATTATTTCTGGATGAATGTTTACTTAGCAATAACAACTCACTATTTTAGTGATACGTTTTTAAAATTATGTAAATAGACAAAAAATTTGGAGGGAAGCAGTTTGACACAAATATCGAACACTGTGTGACGTCATTTTCATACCTCGCAATTGTAACTGGACACTTTTATTTCGTATCTAGTAAGGCATCGCCACTTTCTATCAGTGGCGTCGTTTAGGGGGACAGAGGGCCGTAGTCCCCCAAGGAAATGAAGAAATAAAGTATAATGTATAAAATAAATAAATAAATAAATAAAAAATCGCAAAAATTGCCAAAAACTGTCAAAAATTTACTAAACTGCCAAAATTGGCCAAAAATGATCTCGCCCCCAAGAAAGTGTGAAATGATGCTACTGCCTTCTATTATCTGTTTTCAGCTTCTTAAGTTCGCTCCACCTTGTAGTCGCTTTCAATTTATGATTACAGCGTATCGAAACAGTTGATTCTTGAAGAGGTAAATCATATCAGTAGTATAGTAGTAATAGTAATAGTATCATCACTAAGAAAGAGTCCCTCTAGCCGTGAATCAACTTTTTACACTGCTTTCAGGTAATTCATGTTTATCACTCGCCGCTCTTAACCAGTATCGAGCACTTCGAGTCACTGGACCCTCGATTCGGAAGAATAAACTGACTCCATCCATTCTATCCCCCTCATTTCCTGCACTTGTGAAAGTTCACAAAAAAACATTACACTCTCACTTTCTGTTCCTAATAATAATAATGGTCGAAGCTGTCCTATGACGTCATTCAAGCATGCCTCCTTTTCAAAATGGCACTTACGAGCAAATGCGTATAAAAATAGCAAGAACATTGGTGGCCTACTATTAGCATAGAAAAACAACAGCAAAAGACAAAGACAAATAAGCACACATGCAGACAAGAGGAGAAGGAAGAGGAGGAAGAGGAGGAGGAGGAGGCGGAGGAGGAGAAAGATAAACAAGAATGAAGAACAACAGTCAGACTTCTCCTGACGAGGAGTATTTTATGAAAGAAATCTAAGAGCCTAATCACGGTAAGTCGCGTCGTTTCAATTGAATCAACTCTACACCTGACATCAGATGTGTGCAGGTAATCAGACGTTGGTCTGACGAATGAAACTCAATTACCTTTCATCTGCGTCCCGTGGAAATGCTGAAAGCACAGCGGAACGACCGATCAGCAACGGAAAATACAATTAAAGCGAATGCGGAACGCAACTACTGTGTGGACTGATACGGGAAAAGAGGAAACTATCGAGAACGTCCTCCACAAAAGTTTCAAATCTCGAAAGGCAGTAGTATTTCCAATACACACATGCAGAGAGAGAGAGAGAGAGAGAGAGAGAGAGAGAGAGAGAGAGAGAGAGACAGAGAGAGACAGAGAGAGAGACAGAGAGAGAGACAGAGAGAGACAGAGAGAGAGACAGAGAGAGACAGATACAGAGAGCGAGAGTGAGAGAGAGACTCTGAAAGCAGGATTTTAAAAGCGACAAATTCTCGAAATGAGATCTCGAATTGTTAATAAAATACATCAAGATTACTTTATAAATGTATATAATGTATATATAAATTGCATGAATCTTGCATTGCGATAGAGGGAAGGGTGCTGTGGTAAATAGATTTCAATAAAAGCATCAGACTAACTCTTCTAGCGGCTGTCTATCTGACAGCTTTCAACGCAATTATAATTTCTACCAGTGAACGATAATGGAATCCAGATAATAATATCCCATGTGGGAAACCCACCTTCTCGTCACTATCTACCCCGGTTCTTCGCCAACTGTAGTGAAATCCTCTCTCCTCTTTCTCTCTCTCTCTCTCTCTCTCTCTCTCTCTCTCTCTCGTGCGCACTACAGTGTAGATACTTGAGCTTTTATACATTTTAAGATCATCTTGACCGAAAGAGGGCCATCCCGCTAACCAAACAGTTTAAAACTATCAGCAATGTCTTGTATTGAGAACATTCTCACAGTAGTGAGCGCGTAAATACTGTAGCACGTTCACTACATAATTGTAGAAAAACTGCATGAAAATCACTTCTTCCTCAACCGAAAGGAATTGGCCTTTCCACGTGAAAGATACAGCGTAATAATTGTATATAGCTGCAAGGCGATACTTTCTGCACGCGGTGTGTGCTCATTTCTGTCAATTTCCGACACAAGTATACGATGTTCTCCTCGCTGCTCATTATAATCGAGTTATTTTTTTTTGAAAATGTTCCATCGTGACAAATTCGACAGCTCCGTCCCCTTTTGGCGTTATACAAGATAGACGATCTAATACGGAACAGTTCGAGTTCTTCTCGTATCAGACGCGTTAATACAGGCGCATACAGGAACGGCGCGTAATACTGTGTAGGCCTATATCCCGTACAGAAGCAGTCTGCCCTGACACATCTCGTGCAAAATCAAGATCAATTTCTCATTCGCGACAAACCGAAAACGCAAAAACCAGAAACCGTAACACAAATGCGATTGCGCGTCGATACCCTACGCACGTCACGTGACATGACATGACACTCGAAAGCCGGATTCAGGAGGAGGACGTTGTCGTCACGACAATCCGAGAATGACCGAATGACCGGCCAGTTTAAAATCCCCGGACTTAAGCAGTCGCCCGGGCGGGGGCGGGGGGGGCAAACAAGCCCCGCTGCTGATGAACTATCGATTCGGGAATTAAGGGGCGCGAAGGAAACAATCTCGTTCGGGCGACAAAATACGCGAATCGGGGAATTTAATAATTAACTTCCCCGTGGAGACGCGGGGCAAAAAGCCTCTCGCGGCAACACCACTGCTGCCCGTAGGTGCCCAATTGCGTGGTGTTCCCCTTCGCAGCTAACGACGCAGAAAAGGGTGACTATCGCCGCGGAAAGAACAAATGATCCGTTGTCCAATTAACAAGGAGCATCCACCCTCGGCACTGGAAGATCCAGCTGTCACGGAGGAGAGAACTGACCTCCCCCCTCCCTGCTCCATCTTGGCAATCAGATCTGATTGACAGAACACGTTTCTGACAAACGAGCTCCTCTGTTATCGTCTGCTCCAAATCACGCCAGCCCCTTTGCTCAGCGGCGGTGCCAGGATTTCTTGGTAGGGGGGATAAGATGAATTCATAGGAAGTTGGTGAGGGATGAAAAGAGAAGGGAAAAAATCAATAAACTTTGCCAGAAAAGGCTGAAAACAGAAAATTTTCCCTAATTTTATTAACTTTTACCGAAAAATAGGTTGACAATCAAAAATAGGTCATCCGCAGTTTTTTCGCGTAGTTTTGATAGTTTTTTACTCAAAAAATGGTTTTCCAAGCGAAAAAAGTCCGAAAGTCCGGTGGGGGATGCATTCCCACTCATCCCCCACGTGGAACCGCCACTGCCTTTGCTAGCATCTTCCGAGTACACTTATGCATGCAGTATGTCCGAGTATGCGTGCGTGTGTGTGTGTGTCTGTGTGTCTGTGTGTGTCTGACGTATTAATGGCAGCAAAACCGGAGATATTTCGTGGAAGTTCGGTCGATGAAGCTGTGAGTGACTTCGTCAAGTCGTCCCATTGTCGAATCGTCAGCCACCATCGGGGAAACCATTTACCGCAGAGAAATCAAATTTGTCTCAACATCTCTTCATCGTCCGCAACTGACAAGGTCTCGATCGAATTTACGCGAAGAATTTGCTGTCAGTATTCGTAAACTGGTCAAATTTAAGTCCATCTCTCTCTCTCTCTCTCTCTCTCTCTCTCTCTCTCTCTCTCTCTCTCTCTCTCTCTCTCTCTCTCTCTCTCTCTCTCTCTCTCTCTCTCTCTCTCTCTGTCATAGTATCTTGCTTCGGTCAAAAGTTGATTATCATCTTTGAATAACTAGAAGCGTTTGGCGAAATTAAGTTAAAATCGATGACCACGCATATCCAGAAATTACGGCCAATCTGTCGGTCATCCATCAACGATTTTTCAATAATAATTGTAGAAGATACATCATTCAGTCAACTGTTCAATGGAGTAAATTTTAAAAATAATTACAATTATACGTCATAAATTACTGGAAATTAACTTTTACGGTAAGAATGTCGATTGGACGACGTCTTCATGTACAATGAATTTAGAAGTCAGATAAAACCTTTTCTATCTTAAAATAACGTCTAACTTTATGGAAATTGATTGAATCCATTTGCAGGGTAATCAATTTGTGCATTATTAAAGAGACGCGTAAGATAGAATATATATATATATCAGAACATATCAGAATGCTTTTAGACAAGACTCAATTTTGCTGACAGCTAAGCAATGGTTATTGGCCTGTTTGCACAGACTTAGATGTAATTGATGTCTTTTCTGACGATTTATTTGCTCTAAAAATGCTAGCAACGGGAGAAAGCAGTTATAGCTGTTATAGCCCGCATGCCAACAGTACCACATTACTTAATTATCTCATTTCCATTTTATTCATTATAAGACAGTGTTTATTCTAGCCACCTTGACATTGTGGGAGATTTTGAAATGTTTGGGGGGGGAAGGTCTGAGTCTCCAAAAACCTTGACAAGCAAAAAAAGGTCATCCTTCCAACCTCCCTAATATTTTTTACCCTCCTCAAATGCCCTGGCAAGCAAAATATTTGTCATCCTTAACTTACATTTCTCCCCTCTCCAAAATAATAAAAGCCCCGTCGTCACACTTTTGGGGGGAAATTTTCAACCCCCATGCAACATATAAAAGAATTTAAAAGAATTTGGGGGGAGGCGAATTTAAAACTTTGGGAGAAATCCCCGAGAAGGCCTGGAATAAACACTGATTATAAGATGTATGGTACTTTTATCAGATTCTGTCGCTGACTGTCTTCCTCGTACACACGATACGCATCTGCTTGTCGCATCTGATGTTAAGAACTATTCATCACCATTCTACGACTTATCTGTTCCTGAGTAAAACCATTTCAGTTCAGCATATACGATAATAAAGCTAATGCTTTAATGTAGGCTATCAAGAACTAAAATAATTTTCTTGAAGCAACACGTTATCTTACCGAGTTCAAGGGGATATATATATATATATATATATATATATATATATATATATATATATATAGTCTGCCATATTTGATGACACTCAAGTAACTCAAAGTCAGCCGTCGGCAAATTGATATAAGTTTTGATAATTTACTGGCAGATCATATTAGCACTGTTGCAAATTTATTCAGATTACTAGAAAGATGCTCGCTTCGCTCGCGCTCGCTTCGCTCGCAGTGCAGGATAATACTAAAACCCAATCATTGAATTCATGCTGCTGAACAACGTACAGACGCCACGTAGCCAAGCTCTGACGCTGCAACGTACGCTTCGTCAAACGCTTCGCGTGGCCGTTCGCTTCGCGTTGCCGTTCGCTTCGCGAGTTGTAGGCCTACACACTATGACGCTGCAGCGTACGCTTCGTCAAACGCTTCGCGTGGCCGTTCGCTTCGCGTGGCCGTTCGCTTCGCGAGTTGTAGGCCTACACACTATGACGCTGCAACGTACGCTTCGTCAAACGCTTCGCGTGGCCGTTCGCTTCGCGTCGCATTTCGATTCGCGAAGCCTAAGATTCCAGAACGACCAATCCAGCTCACCCAGCTAACCAAGCAGAACGCTTGAGAGTAACGAATGAGAACGTCACACAGCCACCAATCTGAACGCTCACACAGCCAACCAATGAGAACGGCTTGAAGGTAACAGACATACAGAGCAAGGATCTTAATATTATAAAAAAATGCTCGCTTCGCTCGCACTCGCTTCTCTCTTCGCTCGCAGTGCAGGCTAGCTTCGTTCGAGGCAACGAATATTCCAACAAACAAATTAAACATAAACTGCTTACACAAATCGGACCTAAATGTGCTCTATAAAATTAGCCTTGAGCGAAGCGTAACCGCGTCTTTCTAACGTTTGTAACCGCTGAGATATAGGTGCTATACGAAGCTCCTATTCACCATTCGGCGCTGCACAAACATGCATTTAATTTAACTAATAATCGAGAATAATTAATTCCTTTGCAAGAAACCCGGGGATAAAAATTTCAGGAATTGATAGAAACGTAAGGAATTATAAAAAGGGACCTTTAAAGTTTAAAGTACTAAACGGAACATTTGAAACTCATAATGCTAATCTATAGGGCATGACGTTGCACATTTGCGTCAGATTGCGGTAGATTTCCGTAGCTATGCAAAAATCTCAAAATGCTAATCTATACGGCATGACGTTGCACATTTGCGTCAGATTGCGGTAGATTTCCGTAGCTATGCAAAAATCTCAAAATGCTAATCTATAGGGCATGAATTTGCACATTTGCGTCAGATTGCGGTAGATTTCCGTAGCTATGCAAAAATGTCATAATGTTAATCTATAGGGCATGACGTTGCACATTTGCGTCAGATTGCGGAGAGGGGGTGGAGGGAAGGGGTTGGGAGAGGGTTGAGAGGGAAAAGGGGTTGGGAAGAGGGTGGAGGGAAGGGGGCTTGGGAGAGGGTTTGGGGGTTGGGATGGGAGGTGGGGTTTGGAAGAGGGGTGGAGGAATGTAAAATACTAATCTATAGGGCATGACGTTGCACATTTGCTTCAGATTGCGGTAGATTTCCCGTAGCTATGCAAAAATCTCAAAATGCTAATCTATAGGGCATGACGTTGCACATTTATTCAGATTGCGGTAGATTTCCACCTAGCTATGCAAAAATCTCAAACATTTGCGTCAGATTGCGGAGGGGTGGAGGGGGAAGGGTTGGGAGGGTTGGGAGGGAAGGGGTTGGGAAGAGGGGTGGAGGAAGGGGGCTTGGGAGAGGGTTGGGAGGGTTGGGAGGGGAGGGAGAGGGGTTTGGGGAGGTTGGGAGGGGAGGAAGGGGTTTGGGAGAGGAGGGGGTGGAAAGGGGTGGGGAGGGGAAGGGGTGGGGAGGAGGCGAGGGGGGTTTGTTTGAGAGAGGGATGGGGAGAGGGAAAGGGAACGGGGGTTTGAGCTGCAATTAAGAAGACGACGCTTCGAACGCTCCGTTGATTAGAAAATAATAGACAATGGTTGTCAATGGCAACAGCCTCGTGCACAGCCCAGGACAGAGGTTACGCAATTCGATTGTTACACAGTTTTGATCAAACAACAATAGACAATGGTTGTCAATGGCAACAGCCTCGTGCACAGCCCAGGACGTTGCGATCGATTGGTGACCAATCAGAACGCTCGAAGGTAACAGACAAACTGGACAAACAGAGCAAGAAACTTAATATTATAAATGTACAATTGTACATATTAATACTTGTTATTGGATCTGGCCTCATATATATATATGTATATATATAGTTTATATATATAGTATATATAGTACCTCAAGCATAATAATAATAATAATAATAATAATAATAATAATAATAATAATAATAATAATAATAATAATAATAATAATAATAATAATAATGTGATTTAAAGTGATTTAGGAGGCTAGGTAAGCCTGTGTGAAAACCACAGTTGCAACTCTCCACAATCAATAACCTTCTCAATATCCTTCTGATCCTGATCATTGTAATTCTGTTATATAGGCCTGCTAACTGATACCGCAAAAGTTGTTCTAAAGTTTCAAGGCTAGATAATGCGGAATCTTGCTCACAAACAGGTCAAACGCAGCGCCACCCAGGAGCCACAAATGGCGACATAGAGATCAACTTAGCACCGTACGTGCTAGAAAATTCAAATGATGCGTATTGGACCGAAAATGCTTTCACGAGCCGAGAACACATTCTGATAAGAACATCCTGTTTAACAGGAATTCGGCTTATGTCAAGTAGTCATAATTCGTGATTGTAAAAAAATTCAGCATCTTGCCCTAAATGACGATCTTGGATTAACATTTTTTAACACCAGATGGCAGGCCGTAAGTAGGTCACAGGCCTAATTATCTTATCGATGGGCGGAGCCTGATATTGTCGTACTATTAAATACATATGGTCAATGTTCAAGCGTTCACAACTATGCGTACTTAAAAGTCTTAACATACCTTCTAGAGCCACTACTTCACGTTCAGACAACTAAAATCGATTAATTATTTGTAAACCAGAATATCTTTTGCCAGCCGAAAATTCATCAGTCGTTTCTTTGTTGCAACCACCAATTAGGGATGTGAGCTCGGAAATTTCCGGAAATTTCCTCCGGAATCATTCAGGAATTTCCGGAAAAATAGCAGTACATTTCCGGAATAATTCCTGAAAAGTTGATTATTATTATTATTTATTATTATTATTATTATTACTGTTTATTATTATTTATTACTATTACTACTATTTATTATTATTTTTTATTATCATTATTACTATTTATTACTATTCACTTGTTGGGCATTTGTTAACAACTGTCAGGATTGTAGCGCTACATAATGTTTTTATGGACATGCACGCGGCACTTCCGGTTGCATTTTCCCAGAAATTTCCGGAAATTTTCGGAATAATTCCGGGCATTTTACTTTTCCGGAAAAGTTACAACCCTACCACCAATCCTCTTAGCGGAGAGTGGTATTTGAGGGTCAGAACAGTGGGGGGTGGGAATAATTTTTTAGCTGATATATTTTGCTAAATAAGTTTATTAAATAAGTCATTGGCGGTATGAAAATCGCCCCTCCCCACTCGCTATGTATAGCGTGAAGCAGTGGGAGGTATAAGGGGTAAGTAAGTAAGTAAAATCTCGTAAATTTATATAGCGCTTTGGAAAGTAGTACAGTAGTAGCTGTTTATTCTTTTTTGCGTTTAATCTACAGTGTATCTTGAAATAGCTATAGGGTGTCAGGAAGCAGTGGCCAGGCATATTCCTCTTCTACTGTACTCTACGAAAACTGTACAGATTAAACGTTTCTCTGTCGGTTTTGTACGGACAGTACGGTGGTATCGATAACCTGTATCCCTGTGTCCACTGTGCCACCGAAATCTCTCGGATGTTGCTGATCTGCGCGTGGATTTAGAGGACTATAGGCTCTATCGATTGATGTGATATTACTAGAATAGGTGCCACAGCAATGCGCATTTGCCTTCATTATTATTAGAACGGAGATTGTTATGGTATCGTCTTCCCTTTGGTCTTCATAAAAGGTGCACTGCACAGGCAAGTCTAACTACGCACTGAACGTGCGCCATTATTATGTCCCACGCAGATACTTAGAAGCTAATTTCCATTTCCATTTTCAAAGATGCGGTTGGACGTTGTTCGTCAACACTGAACCAGGATTTTAAGCGATTCAGCAACAATAATAATTATATTTATTATTATTATTACAGTGGTTTACTTGCTTACTTACCTACTCACACACGCTCGTTTTCTTACCTTTCATTCTGCAGTCAGCAACAGAGGGGCCATCCATAAATGACGTCACGCACTTAGGGGGGAGGGGTTCAAACACTTGTGACGATGTGTTACGACGGGTGGAGGGGGTTTCTAGAAATGTGACGTCACATAATGCTAAATATTTTTATTGTGACGAGGGGAAGAGGGTCAAAAAACTGCAAAAAAAATCGCGTGACGTCATTTACGGACGGCCCCAGAGGCACGCAGCATAGAGGAGAAATGTTTAATGTAGGTGCTTCTTCGCTGAGAATTTCAGAAGAAATGACATTTTGCTGATCTAATTTGGACGCTAAAGTGAGGCTCTAAAAACGGACAAGTTCTGGAATTCTCGGAAAATGGCGCATTCCAGTTGGGAGACATTGAGTGCCACTGCCTCCGGAGAGCTGCACTGAACTCTGCGGTCGTCTTGGCACTCCTGTTTTTAGCCGCTGACCCCCTCTCGGGCGGGCGGTCCAACTGTGCGGAGTTCTGCTCTGAATTTGCCGACAATTGGAAGGAACTGTCGTAATAATTCCCGATACACTGTCGGCCGCTACAGAAGTCCGCAGAGAAATGAGCGATAATAATAGCAGAAGAACTGACCTGTCAACGGAGACGCCATGAAAACCAGACCCAGCAGGAAAAGCAGAAGCTCAGTTTGGCTCCATTCGTTCCATCCCATCGTATCGTGCCTTCTTAATTCGACGCTATTCTTAGTTTCAATCAAACGGCGATTTGTCCAAAGAAAATCTATAAAAAGAAGAATTTCTACTCTACTGTATATTCCAAAAACACGTCGTTGCCTCAAATTTAAGAAAATTAGTAGTAAATATTATTTAGATTTATTACAGTGTTTGTGTGTGTGTGTGTGTGTGTGTGTGTGTGTGTGTGTGTGTGTGTGTGTGTGTGTGTGTGTGTGTGTGTGTCAGCTGTCTAGTCAGCTGTCTAGTCATGGTTCCACGTGGGGGATGAGTGGGGATACATCATCCACCGGATTTTTTTTCTTTTTTCCTTATGAAACCTATTTTTCGGTAAAAGTCTAGAAAACTATGGGAGAAAACAACTGCAGATGACCTTTTTTGTTTATGTCAATCAATTTTTTTAGGCAAAAGTGTAGTAAAATTAGGGGTAAAATTCCTTTTTGTCAGCCCCTTTTTCGGCAAAGTTTATTGAAGTTTTCCTTCTATTTTCATCCCCCACCAACTTGCTATGAATTCATTTCACCCCCCCCCTCACCAAGAAATTCTGGAACCGCCACTGCAGCTGTCAATGATTATCGTACATATCAACTGGCTCATCGAAAGATGCTATAGCGAGACAGACACTTCTATCGTATTAATGCGCCATGAACGTTGGAAGGATCAGATTACAAGATAATCTACTGCTGTAGGCTACTTCCGACTAAAGCACCATTCGGGTTTAGGAATTATTATTCTGCGCTATATAATCTGAATGAATCTATAAAAACCAATAGAAGAATTTTCATGCTTTGAATTATTTTCACCCACATCAAAGACCAGCGAGACGAAACGACCCATAATCTCTTCTGTTCGATTTGCCGTGTAGGATTAAGGGTTTGGCCTTTGCCTTAACCCCCCCCCACCCCACCCACCCCCAACCCGTCCCTCCAACCCATTCACTGCTTCAGTGCGACCCCAATGATGGTCAAATTGCCGACAGTGGAGACGGAATATTTTTGATGTGGATGTGCGAGTTCCACTCTGCTTTGGCCACCAGATCAAAATTTATGCTTTGATGTCTTAAAACGGAGCCGCGTTAGAATTTTAATTTTAATCCATTATTTTCCTGGGAGTTCGTCTATGGAAATGGATGCCTGTTTTATCCAACGCTGTTCTTCTCTTTATTTTATTGCGACATTTCTGCGTAAGGGGCCGTCCATATTTAACGTCACGCACTTAGGGGGTTCAAACATTTGTGACAATGTGTGACGACGGAGGAGGGGTTTTTACAGAAATGTGACGTCACATAATACTAAATATTGTTATTAATACCGCAATGTTATGTTACCGCATGAAGGTTAAAAACTGCCAAAATCGCGTGACGTCATTTATGGACGGCCCCTAATCGATCATCACACTTTCCAAATATTCGAAGTATTAAAGCTCGATCATCCGCACATGACAAAATAAAATACGTTAAAATACGTGTGTGTGTGAATAAAAAACGCGTATGATATGCGTATTTTATAAGTTGGCTCGGTTACTTATGATTTGCTTACTTATCGAGCAATATCAATTGCGACGTCACGCTACGTCACTGTAACTTCCGGATATTGATGTTGAGTAGATATTTACATTATTACCGGATAACAGTTGATGTTTGAGTCAAATAACTGAAAATATAATTCCTGATGCATTTTTGCTCATTACTAGCGCGTATGATAAAGTAACGTTTAAATTCGCGTCTTTAAAAAATATAAGTTGATCAAATAACTAGAGAGTGAGATAAAAGATAACAGAGATGAAGTCGGACTAATGACATTTTTGCAATCACGTAGAGACAAAGCGACAGATATAATAAATAGTCATACGTTATAATAGGACGACGGAGCATGATAGGAAAAGGATAATACGTATGATGCGTATGATCGAGCGTCGTTGCCATCCGGAGATATTCGCTCTGTTCATTTACGGTATTCGCATCTTTCCATCTTTCCCTCTGATATTCATTTGTCTAGTGTCTTTCTTTTACACTAGTCACTCTTCTTATGAAATGCAAAACGCCTGGCTAGAATATGTGGGTGGGAAGATGGTAGCATCGATCATTTTCCAGATCTCAACCATTCCAAAGGATTCTTCGAACTTCCAAATCTGACGTCGACTTTCCAGCATCTCCACTTCTTTATGAGACTTCCACTTTCCAACGAGATACGAAATAGTTTCCAGGCAACGCAGATTAGAAACAGCCACTCGATAGACATAATCACCGCAATGATCGTCGACTCTGTCATCATCATCATCATCATCGTCGTCGTCGTCGTCGTCGTCGTCGTCGTTGTCATTACGAAGCGGTTGTCGTCTAAATGATCCTCTGACCGAAAGCAGAAGAGGATGTTACAAAGTCAGAGATAGAGATTGACAGACAGACAGACAGACAGACAGACAGACAGACAGAAAGAGAGACAGAGAGAGAGAGAGAGGCAGAGAGACAATTCTGAAGCGCATTACTTTCCCTTATTCAAATATTTATACGCCTTCGTCTATAATACAAACGGATGGCAGCGTCGAGACTTGACCGACCGATGCGCAAATAGGCGCTGTCATCACGGAACACATACCACCACCACCACCACCACCACCACCACCACCTCCTCCTCCCCCACCACCTCCTTCTCCTCCCCACCTCCTCCACCACCTCCTTCTCCTCCTCCACCGCCGGCGTTGCGGTCTCTCGTAGCGGTGCAACAACAGGTCCAAGAGGGGATTATACGACGACGACGACGACGACGACGACGACGACGGCAGTGCTCGATCAATGATAGTGATGATGATGACGACGACCAACAACAACGACGACGGACGGACGGAGAAGATGGAGGAGGAGGAGAGGAGGAGGAGGAGGAGGAGGAGGAGGAGGAGGAGGGGAATCGCATCAACTTAACGTCATGGAAACGTCGCCTCACGAAAGAGAGGAAATGTCATCCACAGTGAATAAACGAACGGATTCAATCGTCCATCTGGATTATGACTTCTTCCTCTTCCTCTTCCTCTTCTTCTTCTTCTTCTTCTTCTTCTTCCTCCCCCTCTCCATCGTCATCGTCTTCTACTTCTTCGTCTTCTTCTCATCCGGATGAATTTCTATCGGCACTTCGGTCAAACGGTTCTCTCACTCGAATCGATAATGCCGAGACAGACAGACAGACAGACAGGCAGACAGGCAGACAGACAACTGAGACAAGACAGACAGACAGACAGACAGACAGACAGAGACAGAGAGAGAGAGACAGAGAGAGAGAGAGAGAGAGAGAGAGAGAGAGAGAGAGAGAGACAGCGGAGAGAGGAGAGTGAGAGTGAGATACAAACAGAGATACACAGAGAGGAGAGTCAGACAGACAGAGACAAAGAGAGACAATGGGGGAAACAGCCAGAGAGAGACAAAGAGACAGATACAGAGAACCGAAGTCAAGAACGGAAACAGGACGACGGAGAGGAGGAGGAGGAGGAGCAGGAGAAGGAGCAGGAGGAGGAGGAGAAGGAGGAGGAGGAGAAGGAGGAGAAGGCGTCGTTGCCATCCGGAGATCAACGGGAGTCACGATTCATTTGCATCTTTAGCGTTGTTTGCACTCTCTGACCTCCTTCTGCTGTTTGCTAGACGCCGACAAATCTTCGATCGTCAGGAGGAAACACGGGGCGACGAAAGACTTCCCTCGAAAGAGACGCAACAGTGTTGGTCGGATCAAAAGGGTTAATCGACCCGTGCTTACTAACTGTGCAGACATCAGTCGGTCTATTGGGAGAGCGTCGAATTGTCCGCATTCTAACTGACTGCAGATGGTACTTTTTACGATGGTGCGCGATATCAGTTTTAGACTGAGAAAAGGACAGATTACAGTGGTGGTACTTGAAGGGTGGTCACGTACCAAAACAGTTATTCACCTGTCCTGAATGCACAAGATGTAGCTTTGGTGATTTTACAATATGGCTTTAAAACTGAATGAAATTAGGGTGAAAAAGTCCGAAATACTTAAAAGCGATTGTGCGCATTTGTGCTTAAACCACTTTTGACAATAAACTTCATCACACACACAAATTCACACACACAAATTCACACGCAAACACACACACACACACACACACACATATATATATATATATATATATATATATATACAGATGAGATCTGTGTTAGCCACACAACACATCTGTTAACTCTGTGGCTAACACAGAGAAACCTGTGTTAGCCACACAATTTCTTAATGTCTCCGGACACTTTTTTTCATAAGTCCATCAGGAATGAATTACCGAGGGCTAATATATATATATATATATATATATATATATATATATATATATATATATATATATATATATATATATATAATATCAATCAATGAATGAGAATGACTTGTTTTCAGCCATGCCATCCACGCTTTGAGGGCTATAGTATACAGCGCATCATGAATGAGCTTGTTCCATTGTTTTCTGTTGTCTGTTATTCGGATCGCCATTTCCATTGTCGTTCCAGCCCATTGCATAACGTTATCAGTCCAACTGGTTCTGGGTTTGCCATGTTTTCTTTTTCCATCAGTTGTGCCTTGTATAATTTCTTTTTCCAAACAGTCTTCCTCACGATGTGGTCGAAATACGACATTTTTTTCTTTAGATAGACTCCAAAAATTCTCTTGTAACACCTCCCTTCTCTAATACCCATTCACTAGTTCTTTCCTCTCTCCATGATTTATGCAGAATCTGTCTTAATCCTTTCATCTCGAACGCCTTGATCCTTGCTTCGTCTCTTTTTTTCAAAGTCCATGTCTCACATCCGTATGTTGCCACCGGCCAAACTACAGTTTTCCACAGTTTGATCTATGTAGTTATCGATATGTCGTGGCCTTCACATAGATTCTGTAGTGCTTTGTTGACCGCTTGACCTTTGCCCAATCTGGCACGAATTTTTGTTTCACACTTCTTCTGTGTTTATCGATCCTAGATAAACAAAACTTGTCACCTGTTCTAGTTAAGTTGAGAATAACTCATAGAAAATGGCAATGCTATACAACTAGATGCGCTCTATAAATATCCAAGAACTATGCTTTAATAAAAAATTAATCGTCCCCAACCAGTGGGGGGATTATGTCGTTTGTTTGTAGTATTTGCGATGGGGAAGGAAGGAATTCCTGGTGCTTGTTGACCTATTTTTCTCCCATTGGGTCATGGCAAGAGAGAGAAATTTCATTTTGTCATTAAATTATTTATCTAACTTATTCAGCCAATTGAACCAAGTACAAATTCTTAAATCCCCCACTGGTTGGCCGGATTCTTCCCCCCCCCCATTAGTCGGGATCTCAAATGTCACGCTGATTAACAACCCGGCAATCTTCCCAGCATATGGAAAACAGTGACGCTACCTTATACGCCAAAGATATTCAACAAATTTTTATAAAGGACTAATTTTTATACCATCAGTTACTACATTTTGTAACTAGAATATATATATTTCTAGTTGCAATATATATACATAATATATTATATATATTCTAGTTACAAAATATAGCTTATAGAGCAAAAGCACAACAATAGAAATCAGGTAAATTGATAACAAGACGTTTAAAAAGTATCTTAGTAGTAGATAAAAATTAATCGTTTCAGTATCTTCGCGGGCCATCTCACACCCCTTAGCGGGCCGGATCTGGGCCGCGGACCTCCAATTGAATGCCCTTACTATAATACACGCCATATAATTTTCCTGTGAAATCGATTCTCGTGGAAACAGCAAGCCGAATCGACGACGAAAGTCATTCGCTCGCACATAATCAGTTCCTATTTTCCTGATTGAACATAGAGACAGTATTAATTGCATAGACTTAAAGTCAACCCAATGACCTCTCGGACCCGCAATCCCAAGATTTCTGTCACTCTACTCGAATCTCCTCCCATTGGGGGCTTGGGGAGGGGGCATGTTTGACCATTGAGGCGAGGGGCAAACAGACCGAACGTTGCTTTCCTGAAAAATTTTCACTGGGGATTGATTCTCCGCTGGTCAGGTATTATTTTCAACGATTATATTCCTAAGAGGTCACACTTCACGTTGTGAAATATTCGACTGAATGTGATTAGTGAACGCCGATTTCCTCATAAAATCGACACCAACTGCATCCGACTATTGATTTCAACGCGCTCGGTTACACCTGATTATGCGGGGTAAATATCAATATTGAATTTCAAAATTAGGGGTCATCCATAAATGACCTAGAGGAAGGGATTCGAACATTTGTGGCAACGTGTGACAACGGGGGAGGGGTTTCCAGAAATGTGACGTCACATAATACTAAATATTGTTATTAATACCGCAATATTATGCTACCGCAGAGTTGAACGTATTTTACACTTTTAAGTATTAAATTTTCATTTTTAGTAAGAATTTGAGAAAGTTTCTAAACATCGCTTCAACAATATTAATTATAATGAATAGCTTCAAACGAATTCATTGCAATACCCGCTTCATTCAAGAAATAAGTGATTTCAAACATTAATTTTGACACTGTAAAGATGACAAGATGACGGGGGTAAACGCGTTGTGACGTCATATTTGAGAGGTCTGACTTTTCGTCACGGCGTGTGACGAGGGGAAGGGAGAAGTGAAAGACTGCCAAAATCGCGTGACGTCATTTATGGACGGCCCCTTACACAAGTTGGGGAGTATTTAGGACACGACATAATTAAGTATATATCCTATAAAGAGACGAGCCTATATTTGTTCGCTTACTACTTAACTGTCGAAGCTACATCAAATGCTTCGATTGCTGCTTCCTTTCATCAAAGAAAGGGGCGGGAAGTCAGAAGAGTGGTAACAACGCTGGACGATGGAGCAGAAGGTCGCGGGTTCAATTCTCGCACGAGCCCTAAGGTCGACTCAGCCTTACTCGCTAGAGGGCGGTGGTAAACTGAGGAGCAGTGTTAAGCTGTGAGATAAAACGTGGGTCTGGGGAAAGTAATGACAACCTACCCCAGATAATGGATCGTACCACCTCACCTACGTCGCTGATTGCCCAGGAACTTTTTCCCCTACCTAAACCCCATTTCGGCGCCCATAAATCCGACTCAGCGCGCCCCCACCTCGGCGCCCGGGGTCATGTGTGCCCTCCTTTTCCCCTCCCCTAGCTACGCCTCGGGTTACGCGTGAGGTAAAGTGACGGATTTTCGGCAAAATTCAAGAAAATCCTCGTCCAGAAAAAACATAAATAACAGACTAATTCGAATAATTGCTTCATTCTCCTCGAAATGTGGACCTTTCGTCGTCGTTATTAGAGTTTTTCCCGGGGGAAATTTGGAAGAGTTCCGTTGCTACTCATCCATTCATCTCGTGCTGTCTCTCGTAATACCGCCAATTATCATCATCCGCCCCCCCACCGATTCTGGGAGGGGGTGCGAACAATGGAACAAGTCACTGCGGTCACCGGATCAAAGAGATAGGGTCAGATGGTGGGGTTGTGGAGGACGGAGGGGGGTGGGGCCGGGAGTGGGGAAACAGAGACCCGCGGTGGGTTTTTTTAAAACAAGAGAGACACTTTGTCTTACCGACGTATCTAGGTACGCAGCATCGTCGCCGGTGAATGCTACTCGCTCGCCGCCTGTACCGAGTCAAGAGGTTACGCCATTAGTAAAACGAAGCAGGTCATCGGCTTTATAGTTAATGCGTCGCACGCCAACGAGAGCACGTCGTCCTTTCCTTCGTCGAGAAACGACAGCGTAGATCACGAGAGACAGAGACAGATACAGAGAGCGCCTAGAAGGCCGCCGGCAAGCAGACAGCCTGACCGCGGCCGCCGCCGCCGCCGCCGCCGCCGCCGCTGCAGCAGCTTTCATGGACGCCGTTATGGCGAATAGACGGGTCGACGGCGATCGAGGAGCGACCGGGCGACAGTGACCCTTTCGCCCTCAGCAACCCGTCACCGTCTTCTTCGACGCGACGGATGCGTCCGCGGCTGCTGCTGCTGCTGCTGCTGCTGCGTCCATTTACCGTCTCTGAAATCAACGTACGTGGGCAGCTACTTAGCAGCAGCAGCAGCAGCAGCAGCAGCCGCTGGCGGGATTCGTGGCATGCGTCCTGCCAACGCGACGATGAAGATACGCCGTTTGGTGGTGGTGGTGGTGGTGGTGGTGGTGGTGGGAGTGGGGTGGGGTGGGGTGGTGGGGGTGGTGGTAGTACCTTCGAAGACATTGAGTCGATGATACGTATGGTTGTTGTGGAATGTAGCTGGCGATACAGAATTGACCGCGGAGAAAGTTTTTCCGCGTCTCCATACAGGTGTCCAAGATGGCAATTTCGTCGACAATGTATCGATGGGCGAAAGTGTTGTTAACAATCAAAATCCAGGAAATAAATGACAACACTGTCTGATATGTGTGTGTGGTGATTTGAGCAGTTGTCATAGTAAGTAAATAAGTAAACAAAGTCAAGATTAGTGTGGTGACTACTGACTAGTGACGATAGACTGCGTGAACACATTACATAACTAGATAACTAGTCCTGAATAGCCACGATTTGAGACGTTTCTTAAAGGTGTCTAGTGATGGAGACTCTGGATGTCTGCAGGAATGAGTTCCAAGCGCGCGCAGCAGCTACAAGGTCAAATACTCAACGGATCAAAATCCGATGCTGTCCAAATCCATTGACAGGAGTCTGTGCACGTCATTCCAGAGATCATTCAGATTTGGGGACAGAGAGACAGACTGTGGATGAAAGACCAACTGGAAGATATGTCTTTCAAGCACTGCCCGTAGTCAAGGTACCAGACTGGGGAGACACCCAGGTATGGTGCTTCTTGAAAAATCCGACTTTGGGGTTTGGGGAGCGTCTGGAGCTCCCCAAAGGGTCTTCAGTCAAAACATGAGTAATGTCACACGACAGCCTACCGGTAATCACCCAAATTTCCCTAATTCCCCACTCCCCAAACTCATCTAGTTTTCTCACCTGTTCTGCGTAGATCTCACAATTCGTCTAGGACCGAATATGGGGGGGACGAGGCGACGTCCACAGAGACCCTCTCTTAGTGGCTGGGATAACGGCTTCAAGTCTAGATGTGAAAGATCAACAGACATAGAAAGAGGGTTTTAGATTCTGGAGACATTTTGACGCTCAATTCGGCCAGCAGTTACGGGGCCAACGATCCGCGATGTGGTATTTTTAGGGGAAGAGAATAGAGGCGTCAATAGGGATGGTGTCGCCCGGTGCGGTAAAAGCGAAAAGCCATGGTGCCACCCGCTCCCGCCCCCACCCCCACCCCCACCCCGAAGCACACCATGGGCCTTCTTGAATTCTCCTGTGACAGTTTATAGTCTGCTCTGTCGAATTTCTCTGTTTCTCGTTTTGGTGTCACCCCTTGTGATACTGCAATTGGTGTCACACGGTGCTGTCCCGCACCCCTCGAAGTTCGAACCCTCCTCTCTAGCGAAGCCACTGGGAAGGGAACATTTTTGCTCACTGCCCTCCCCCTCTCCACTGACTTCCCTTTCCCCACTGGTCCAGTCTGTACACAGCTCTCGTTAACTTATTTTAACTAATATATTATAACGAAACTATTATAACTTCTTACCCCCACTGGTCTGTTACCCCACCGGATTTTCGGATTTACTTTTTTTGATCGTGAAACCTATTTTTTGGTAAAAGTACTGTCAAATTAGGGATACATCCCCCTTTTTCAGCCTTTTTCAGAAGTGTATTGATTTTTCCTTATATTTTCACCCCCGCCAACTTTCTATGAATTCATTTCATCCCCCACCAAGAAATCCTGGAACCGCCACTGTCTGTTACCCCCACTTTTTTTTACTCTCTGGCTACCTGGCGCTGGAAGAGTTGCGATGGTAACACGCGGGTCATAGACACACTTCGATCATTCAGGTTTTATAATTAATCATTTATGGGCCGCGGAAGACTGACGCCAGCAACGGAGCGAGATTCGACGGGATTGAATTTACGAAGACCAGCGCACAGAGGCGTTCCATTGGATTTACTGTCTCAGTGGAGTGAATAGAGAGAAGGCAATTGGACGTTTCATTACTTAGAGAGTCGGGAAATGAGATGGAAGAGGCGGGAACGGAACGGTTTCTTAACGAGAAAGACTCGCAAAGTAGTATTTTAAGTCTCTATACAAGACACGACATGGGCAGTGGCGTAGCTAGAGGGCAGTGGGGACATGTGCCCCCGGGCGCCGAGGTGCGGGGAGGGCCGACAAAATATAGGGTTTTGGGCAGGGTGGCAAAGGGCATTATGCGAGTAGTTCGCACCGATAAGTGGCGACGACCTTTTTTTGCTTGTCAGGAATTTTCAGAAGTTGAGAAGTTGGATTTTTCAGCGGATACCCTCGCTACGCCACATATCATGGCTTGACACTTCTATTTCTCGCACACAATGCATTTAAAAGCATGAATGATTTGATGACTACTACTACTACTACTACTACTACTACTACTACTACTACTACTACTACTACTACTACTACTACTACTACTACTACTACTACTACTACTACTACTACTACTAACTACTACTACTACTACTAATACTACTACTACTAATACTACTACTGCTACTGATGATGATGATGATGATGATGATGATGATGATGATGATAATAATAATAATAATAATAATAATAATAATAATAATAATAATAATAATAATAATAATAATAATAATAATAATAATAATGAATTTGCAATATGAGGCGCAATAGCATACACAGACGCTGGGCCGCAGCGGCCGCTTTGGTGAAGTCGAACCGGTGTACAGAGGAGTTGAGAAGGGCTTCAGTATACACGCTTCTATTGCGGACGTATCTGTCTTTCTGTCTGTCTGTCTGTCTGCCTCTCTCTCTCTCTCTCTCTCTCTCTCTCTCTCTCTCTCTGCACCTCTCTCTGTCTCTTTTTTGTTCTCTCTCTCTCTCTCTCTCTCTCTCTCTCTCTCTCTCTCTCTCTCTCTCTCTCTCTCTCCCCAGCAGACTCGTCAAATAACTTACAAAGAACCTTGACTTATGTTTGGGAAAATTGTGAAAAATTCTGATACCAACTGCAAAACTGTTAATTGATCCATAAACACCAAAATTGCGCGGATATTATACCACACACACACACACTACACATATATATATATATATATATATATATATATATATATACTGCATATATATACACAGTTACACACGTATATATATATATATATATATATATAAAGTGTGTGTAACTTTTATTCCATCCATCCTATGTACTTAAGTGCATAGCCGTAAAGTGTCTCTTGGTTTTTTTTATTACGTGAATCACCTTGTCACGGGAGGACCTTCCAACCATCGTCCGTGTTTCTATCGGTAACGGCGGATGGACGACAAGTAATCGAAGAGGATTTCAAAGGAGACGGCGACAGATGCCGACGAAGGGTCCCGGCCGCTGCCGCCCGAATCCTCTTCGAATTAATGACCGGGTCGCCGTTGAGGGCCCTTCTTTCGCCCCTCCCCTCGCCCCTAAGAAAAGAAGAAGAAGAAGAAGAAGAAGAAGAAGAAGAAGAAGAAGAAGAAGAAGAAGAAGAAGAAAAAGAAGAAGAAGAAGAAGAAAAATACCGGTGTATATTTCAGCGTCGATTTCGACACACAAGCCGCGCTGATGTTGCACATTCGCATGATGGGAAAACCTTATCGGAAAGGACACCACGTCCTGGAGCGGGTTTAGTAACCTATCGGGTGATTCGATAAAGATTATCTCGTGCTATCGCCAGCTGTGTCTGTGTGAAACGGCTTCTGAGCGTTTCAAAGCTCACCCCCCCCCCGTTTTCAGGGTGTGTCGTCCGGTTGGCTCTAAGCGCCCACTCCCCGCCCAATAATATACCGGCATGGGATGGGGGGGGCTGGTCGAAACTCTTGCCGCGTAAATAAGATTACGAAAGAATCGACGCTGAAAACAAAGCAGCTGTGACAATTCGGCGACCTTCTTCCCTTCACCTCTATTTCGCTTCAGTTCCTCTCCTCCTCCTCCTCCTCCCATTGGTTAAGGACGAAGAGGAGACGATTGGGTCGGTGGGTCGTGTCCTGTGTCCTGTGTCCGGACTCGTGAGATTGTATTCTCCGTCGACCGATCGACGGACATCGTCGTCGTCGTCGTCGTGGGCGGCGGCGGCGGTGGCGGAGGCGGCGGCGGTGGCGGAGGCGGAACCCGGGGACTGAAAGGGACGTGGACCGGGAACTAATCAGCATTCCGTCCGCTCGGGAATCTTCCGGGAGTTCTTTCGGTATTAAGGGTGGGGGCGGGAGCGGGGGCGGGGGGCGGGAAGGGGCAGCAACAGCCGCCGATGAGTAGCCTCTCTGTTCAGTCATTCGAATGCCGTCTGCCCAAAGACAAAACGGTTGCGATGTGTCTCTGTAGCGAACGCACCGCAAAAAGCTCCTAGCATTTGTAGAAACCTAACATATAGAAACCCGACGCATATATATATATATATATATATATATATATATATATATATATATATATATACTAGAAAGATGCTCGCTTCGCTCGCAGTGCAGGATAAATACTAATCCAATACCTATACCTAATACCCAATCATTGAATTCATGCTGAACAACATTTCAATGATGTACATACGCCACCTAGCCAAGCTCTGCGCCACGTAATAATTAGGCCTATGTACGTTAAAATCACGCAACTGTGACCATTTGTGACGCTGTACACGTATTTTTTTGTGTACGTTAAAATTGCGCATCTTCCTCAAACTACGCCCATCAACGTATCGCAACGTTGTACACATTATGACGTTGCAATGAACAATTGAACGTACACTTCGTCAAACGCTTCTTCGACTAAACCGTTTGGTTACCAATAGCAACGTCGTCTTCGAACATCGTCCACCAACGCATCGCGACGTAAGTAAGTAAGTAAGTAAGTAAGTAAGTAAGGACTAAACGGTCTACCAATATTCAACTCTCGCCCACCAACGCATCGCGACGTGTCGCGACGTAAGGACTAAACGGTCTAAACCGTCTACCAATAGTCAACCAATCAGAACGCTTGAAGGTAACAGACAGAGAGACATACAGATAAGGATCTTAATATTATAGATATAATTATATATATATAGTTTATATATTGTTGTGGTTTGTATATATACTGTTTATATATATTTTTTAAGTAGTGTTTTTCATCATTATCGCAAGGGATCCCGTTTTATCCGGATACAGTATGTATATATATATATATCTATCATATTAAGATCCTTATCTGTATGTCTCTCATCTGTTACCTTCAAGCGTTCTGATTGGAGACGACTATTGGTAGACTGTTTAGACCGTTTAGTCCTTGTCCGTCGCGATGCGTTGGTGGGCGATGTTCGAAGACGACGTTGCTATTGGTAACAATTGTTCGTAGAATCGTAGTATAACACGGTTTAGTCGAGTCATTGCAGCGTCAGAGGGCTGGGCGTGCGAAGACGTTGCTATTGGTAACAATTGTTCGCAGCCTGAGGACTGAAACGTACATTTTAACGTACACAAAAAATACGTGTACAGCGTCACAAATGGTCACAGTTGCGTGATTTTAACGTACATATGCCTAATTATTACGTGGCACAGAGCTTCCTAGGTGGCGATCATTGAAATGTTGTTCAGCTGGGTATTAGGTATAGGTATTGGATTAGTATTAACCTGCACTGCGAGCAAAGCGAGCGCGAGCGAAGGGGCATCTTTCTAATTACACTGTATATATATATATATATATATATATATATATATATATATCATCATCATCAGTGTTTCTGTCTCTCGACAGGTCCAGGTATCCAGTTATTCCACTCCGATCGATTGCTTGCTTCTTCTTTGAGTTCCTGATATCCTTTATTCATCATCCACTCCAACATCATCTTTCTCGGTCTACCTCTCACTCTCTTACCCTCTATTTTTCCTTCGATTATTGTTCTTAGTAAAGAGTCATGCCGGAGGACATGTCCCATCCAATTTCTCTGCCTTTTCCGGATTGTATCTATCAGGCTTCTTTCTTCTTCTATCTCCTTCATGACTTCCTCGTTTGTCTTATGCTCTGTGTATTTTACTTTTAGCATTTTCCTCCAAACCCACATTTCAAAAGCCTCTAATCGTTTTATATCTTCCTTTCTCATTGTCCACGTCTCCGCCCCATACAACGCCACACTCCATATCAATGTTTTTACCAGTCTCTTTTTTAGGTTTAGTTTTAGTTTACTTTGCATCAGCTCCTTTCTCTTATATATATATATATATATAAAAGGATATATATATTTCTCTTATATATATTTCTCTTATTTATATATATATATATATATATATATATATATATATGTCAGTCTTACGATTAGCAGAAGCATTCAAATGTTTGAAACTGAGTAACTTCATACTGGGAATAGATTTACTGCGGTTGTCGTCTTCTCGAAACCTGGAATGCATTTCCAGATGGACTCGGAATATGCATGAGCTGAGGGAATATAGGGACGTTTTCCCAGCGGTCGGCGACGCCTCCGAATGCACGGGACGCGTCGACAGAAGGTCGCACTTCGGTCGTCCATTTGGCCTCAGCATGTGTGCGTGCGTGTGCGTGTGTGTGTCTTCGCGAATTAATATTTATGTAGCGCGGTTTCGCTTCGTCACATTGGAAGTCGGAGCAAATGAAATTATTCGACTCCCATTCAGATTCGCAGAAGTGCAGAATATAGCAGTTGCGTGGGTGCGTGGGTCTTAATATAGCGAAGCTCGTTTTTTCCAAAACAGCGCTTTCAGAAAATGTGCTTATAGACGAGCAACAAAGATGGTCAATGGATGTCATAATTGAAGCTATACAAGGCACTTCAATACTGTGGATTGACAGCGTTAGAAAGGCGGAGAGAGAGAGAGAGGGGAATTTGATAGAAACATACAAAATAATGACTGGAAAACATAGATGTGCCATATATATACCATATATACGAGCGATTCTTTATATTAGCACACTAGACCAGCACAAGAGGCTACGCGTGCAAATTGTTGAAGCAGAGGGTGAGACGAAGAGAGAGACATTTCTGTTAGTGCTTGTTGTGGACAAATGGAACGGAACGAAAAGCAGTAACATTTGAAACAATGAATGAATTCGAAAATCATCCAGGATCGAGAAATGGGTTATTAAATTTTGAGTGTAACCTAGTTATAGTAGTTTTCACACAAGTTAACTTATCTTCATCCTGAGTAGGTCTACTGGAGTCCAGAGATGTCCATGGTTGGGTTGGGTTGGAATGGGTTAGTTCAGACTTTTCTATATTAATGGTGGGTTGGGTCAGAAAATAAGTCATGGCTTAAGAAATTGTAATGCATTAGGGTGGGTTGGGTTGGGTCAAGTAACCCTATTATCGGCATGGGTTGGGTTGAGTTAGGTTGGAGATTTGAATGGGTTAGTTCGGATTGGGTTATAAAAAAAACTGGACCCATGGGCATCTCTTCAGGAGTCTAAGAAGACGCTTTTTGGAACTGAGCAATCGTAATTCGAGTTATTCGACCACAGGAGAAAATCACAATCGAAATTGGGAAACTCTTAAAACTCATAGACTGTAAAATCACAGAAAAAAGTAATGCCACCATCTACGATTTACAATTCAGCTGCGTAAGATCGAAAGTTCTAAATAGCAATTGATTATCCCAGACGAAAGAAGCTATCAGCTTTCCAACAACTAACCCTGATATTTTTTAAACTCCACCTTAACCCAAAACCTATCGCAACATACACAAATGGAGAACACATACCTCTTGGAATAAATCATACATACTTGCTTACCTGCTTCCAGCAAGACTGGAGTACTGCAACAACAGTAACTGGAGTCAGTGTAAGTCACTGCGTAGTCTGATTAATCGGCTCAAAACGCCCAACTGTACAGCGACCAACGACGTCTTAATAATTATAGTAATTATCTTCACAGATCTCCGGCTACGACACAGCCGAGCACTTTATGCATGAGCGTCAACTCACACGAATATCTGCAGAATACGCAAAGTACACACACAGACAACTCGAGACGGGTCGAGACATTCTCACACAGGCACGAAGAGGAGCGCGGTCGTTGGACGCAGCCTGCCTGAAATTCTCAAGTGTCGAAGCGGAGAGAGAGAGGAGAGAGAGAGAGAGAGAGAGAGAGACCTTAGTTCAAACAATCTCCACTTTGGACGAGTCAAAGAGGAGTAGTACACTTGAAGTTATTGCTGCATGTACAGATTTCGGCACAACCGATGAGAAATCTGGACGTGGTAACCAGTCGCGTAGCCAGGATTTCAGGAAGAGGGGGGTTTATTTTGGTCATGACTAACTCCCAAAAATCTTGACAAGCAAAAAGGCATCCAAGTCTTTTCTTTTTTCCTTTCAAATGTGCTGACAAAGCAAAAAAGGTCGTCGATAGCCGCCAAGGGGGGTTTTCACCCCAAAAATCGCCTCAAGAAATAAAAAATGAAAGTGAAAATGCATTTAAAAATGCAAATTTTATAAATGTTGCCCGCACCGTCCAATGAGGGTTCTAACCCCCAAAACTCCCCTTGGCTACGCCACTGGTGGTTAACTGCCCACTTCAGCGATAAGTTGTCTCGCTCTCTTCGCCCACTTCATAGAGCGCCTAATTGGAGTTACATCTTGCCTGAGCTAAATCAGCTAAATGCACGTCTTAACCCCTTAACTGGGGATCCCGTATATATCCGTCCATTTTACATTGAGTTACAGTTAAATACACAGTTAAGGGGTTAAGTCAGCATTGCAATTAATAGGACTAACAGGCGACGATGTGCCTTTTCTGTACATGAATCATTATCATCATCATCATCATCATCGTCGTCGTCGTCGTCGTCCTCATCATCATTTTTACTCTCTGTTAACTCTTTAGCGGCAATAGCCAGACACAGAATGCTTCCAAGAAGTTCTATCTTCTGTTAATCGTCTTCCCTCTACGTTTGAAACTCCTTTCATGTTCATGTCTTCTCTGATGTTGTCCATCCACTTTTTCCTGGGTCTTCCTCTTTCTCTTTATCTCCTTCTATTTGAGCGTAGAGTGCCTTGTATGGTAGTCTTTTTTCATCCATTCTGTGCATGCATCGGTGTTTGCAAATTCAATTGCGTTTCAAAAAGCAGGATGTCTTGTTAAGCTGAGACAGTTCATTTCATCGCAGTTCGAGGCTTTGCGCCTCTTCACAGAAATGCGGTGCTCTGAAGTCCGGAAACTTTCGACCATCCGCATTTTACGTGATCTGCTGGAGTTGGGTACTGTGCCTAGGGGTCGTCCATAAACTACGTAACTGTGCCCAGTGCGCCATTTGCTCGTCAGCCGCTACAGACGATGGAAACCGGGTTGAAAAGAAACATTAAAATATCTGTAAAGTTAAATTTAAAATTTTGCTTTTTAAAAGTGATGAAATTCAGCAATATATTTGAAAATCTAGAAGAATCGACAATGTCAAAGTCAGATGAGAGAGAAAGAGAGAGAGAGAGAGAGACAGAGACAAAGAGAGAGAGACATGGGGGACAGACAGACAAAGTCATACAGAGACAGCTACACAGACAGACGGACACACAGAGACAGACAGTAAGACATACAGAGACGGTTTGAGCACCGTGACTAAAGAGGTAAGTCGCAAAGCTTGTGTAGATCAAGATAATGAGCTGCTATTTGGATTACATTGATGCGCAAAGAAGGAGATTAGAGGAAATCTAGCACACAAACAAACACACACACACACACTTATATCAATCAGATACTTAGCGGCTGAAGCTGTGTAGGGGAATGGAGGCATTCGCTATTTCGAAAGGTGATTGAAATTGATTGGCGGAAAAGTAAAAATAGTGCATACCACTTCATATAGCGCCTTCATCTAAATTTCACTAATTGCATTAAATGGTTCTACGACAAAGAAACCGTAAGACACTGTAATATCATCGCAACGCCATAATACGCCTATAGCCATCACTTACTGTATATGCACCAAACATCGAAAATATAGACACGTATTAACCCATTAACTGGAGATCCCGGATATATCCGTCCATTTTACATTGAGTTACAGTTAAATACACGGTTAAGGGGTTAAATAAACCCGTACAAGTGAACAACCACCACAGTTATTCACCTAATCCAGTAAAATATGCATATTCATTAAAACAACAAATTATTATGCACTTTCATAGCACTGGTACCAATGTCTTATGTATGTATATATATACATATACATATACATATATATATATATATCCATCTATTGTGCTCCAAATCCAGGTCAATTCATTAGAATTTTCGTCCGTCTGACAAAACTATTAGTTCCTTTGTAGTCACACGTTTGTGTTCAACTATACGAATCCCCAAGTGGTTTGCCAAGTGGCTTGTGCAAATATTTCTTTGTCGCGTCATTTCTTCGACGCTGTAGGTCCGAGAAAGCGACTTGCAGCCCACCGGTTGGGTCAAGAGGGTCAGATCTCCCACGTCAGTCCCCCCCCCCCACCCCGTTCGACAAATATTTCACCCCGTGTTTGCCCAGTTTAAACACGTTATTTACATTACTGAATCAGCGATGGTCAGATCGCAACACATCGGACAAATTACATTTTATGCCAACACAGGAGAAATCCTACAAAACCACTTAAAATCCAATTACTATTATTATTATTTCTTTTATTTCTTTAAATGTACAGAAGCTATACACACGAAGATGCAGGGAAAGAGAGAAAATGGAAGACCAAATAAGTAGTGGATCGACCATCATCATCATCGTCATCATCGTCATCACCACACCACCACCATCATCATCGTCACCATCATCATCATCGTTATGATTACTTAGACAATTTTTATAGCGCATTAGGAATGGCGAAGGCCAAAGTCAAGAGCGCTTTAACCCATGTCACTTATGTGCGATATTAAATAAGTGTGTCTTTAGATTCTTTGTAAATCATCATCATTATCACCACCACCACCACCACCACCACCACCACCACCACCACCACCACCACCACCACCATCATCATCATCATCATCATCATCATTTCCACGCAGCGCTTGGCCCTAGGTTGGTTGTGCGGTGTGGGATCATCCTTAGGTCTAATTGTTCTTTTCCACGTACAGTGGTTCTTGGTCGCCCACCTCGTCTCTTCCATGTCTTTGGTGGATCATCTTTGGCTGTCCATAGTGATCTGTTGTGGTCCATGTATTGTAGTGTGTGTGTGTGTGTGTGTGTGTGTGTGTGTGTGTGTGTGTGTGTGTGTGTGTGTGTGTGGACATCGCAATATACCCAAAGAGCTGGATCCATCTTTTCCTGACCTAGGTCACTCTCCAGTGCGTCGATACAGTCACAGTGGCGTATTTAGGGGCATGCTCCTGATCCATGGCGTACCCCTCTGGTCTTTGGCCTTTGGTCCTCCCCTTCGGTTGCACCGCAAAATATTTTAAAATTTGTTTTAGAGGATATTTGCTTCGTAACTTAATTTGTGCAATTAGTAAAAAATGTAATAAAGTGAAGGAAACTTTAAGAAAGTATGCGCTCCATAATTAATAAATGTTTCGTTACTGCGTCGCTACAAATTGCAATCAGCTTTCGTCTGTTTAAACAATTATGGAGCAAAAAATAGGTAATTAAGCGAAACTACAGCATTTCAATAAACTTAAACTGTACGTAATTGCAGAACATACAGTAAAATAAAAGTTATTTTTCGAACTTCTTAAATTTCAGCATACCCCTTCAAGCCTTTCTAAATACGCCCATGCGTTGATGCACGTTTCCTCATTGGTCGTATGCGAAGCGCATGAAATTCTTAAGTACTCTCAAGCACTCTTAGTATTTTCAAGTGTTCTCAAGCACCATAAGTGAGAGGTGTCGAGCCTCCTCCAGTGGATTGACAATATCAAAGAATAAGCTTACCTCGAATTCGGACAAATCAACATCGCAGAATCCGAAAGAAATGCCAAAGAAAAACAAATCAGTGGAAATATTTTCTTTGAAACTGCAGTAGCAATGCGGCGATTGGAAAGCTGGAAAGAGAGCCGTTTCACAGAAAGTCATCGCAGAGAGCGCCTTGGAGGATAATAGCAGTGGCGTAGCCAAGGGAAGGGGTTTAGGGGTTAAAACCCCCTTGGCTGTTGAAAACAACATATTTTTTAATGAGTTTCTATGCATTTTAAATTTTTCGACGCAACTTTGGGGTCAACCCCCCCCCAACCCCTTGGGGAAAAATGTAACAATTTAAGAGGCGAGGACCTTTTTTGCTTGTCAGGAAAACACTAGAGGTGATAACGTTTTTTTGCTTGTCAAGATTGTTCTCAAAGTTAGTCACGGTCAAAACCAAATCCAAAACCCCCTTCAGGAAATCCTGGTTACGCCACTGGATAATATTACAAGAGTAGGTCCAACATCAAGGTAGTCGTTGTCACTGTAGCAGACCTCACAGCTACAGCGCCATTCCTACCGTTGTTAATATTTCTAGTTATAAAACGCTATAAATAACAGGTGCATGTTAATGCATTGGCTTTTGTGCAAACGTTCCTGAAAGAATCAACATTAACTGCTAGACCTTACACGGTCTTTCACTTTTAAAAAAGACAAAATAAATTATTTTAGCAGAGCGTGGTTTCGATCCACGGACCTCTGGGTTATGGGCCCAGCACGCTTCCACTGCGCCACTCTGCTAGACGGTATGCATAGAGTTACTGCAGCTATATAGAGCATCTACTGTGCATACTGTAGCCACCTAGTGAACATCAAAGAAAGTAATTCTGTACACGAAGGCGGCTATTGTAAGTTTCCTCGATATGAAATAATGAATGTTCGGTTTCTAAATCAGGTTCTTATCTCAAACTAATTTAATAGCACCGCTTACTTTATAAAGATTGAAAAGTGGCTGGCACTATTCGTCTTGTGTTGAACTCAGATACTACGGTACCTGCTAACCAATGGGCTATAGAATTCACGTTATTTTACTTACTTACTTACTTACTTCTGTTCTTTTTTTTCCCCCCTACTTTTAAAATCTCGATAGGCAACAGCGAGTCAGCGAGCAGCTGGAAGAACTTAGAAGGAGAAAATGGCGCCAAAGAGAAGAGCGAAATGTGGAGCTGGAACAGTGGAAAAACCAACGGCTGGAAACGAAGGAAGAGCGAAGACTGGAAGAAAACGAAAGGCGGTCGACGCTCCAGGAGACGAGGGGAAGTCGTTGACGGCAAAACTGAAGACTGTCAAGACCAACGAGGGCGACAGGAAACTCGCACTTCGCATTGAACATTGGTATCGTGTTTACATAGAGCATTTTTAGATAGCAGAGCTAATGATATTTAGGGTTTTAAAGTAAATAGTCATCTACTTGGCTGTCATAAATTAGGTAATCCTTACGAATCCTCAGGCCAATGAGGCCATATAAAAATATGACCGCTGTTTACCATAGAGTTCTTACCGCATTCACAGTATTGAGTGATACCAGATCAGAGGCGTCAAGTCTGCACCCACATTGTAAAGCGCTCCGTACAAGAGCCATTTAATTAAATTAAATAGTCAATTAGCTTAATTAACTGAATTTTTCCTTACCCCAGACCCCGTTGGCGAGCAAGGCTCTCGGCACTCACCCCCAACCTTCCAGGTCGGAACTAGAAGTTAAAGAGTTGTCAGATGTCAGCTTTTTAACCAGACTGTCGGGTATTCTGGCTATTTGTCCGGTGAAAAAATTGAGGCAATACCGGACATTCTTGAGAAATGAGGCAATATTGGACATTCTTTGTGTTGGAAAAAAATTTAGTTGATTAATGTAATTACATGGTGCTTATGCAGAGCAGTTTAGAATTCAAGTGCATCAGACTTGTGCCTCTGATTTGATCTTGTTTTTGTTCTCAGTAAGTTGTTTTTTTGCAGCACTTCCTGACAAGTCTACAGACGTAGGGCGTTGGAAATTTCAACCGCTCTGCGTGAAGTCATCGATGACTTTGAGGTGACTGTGAACGCTGCAAAGCCGAGACACGGCAGCTTTGAACTGACTCTGATCGACGATGGCAAAGGTAGTTGAGTCGCTCTTGAGTTACCCAATTGTGACTCGAAACGTCGATCTGTCATGACCCGTAGTTGATCAATTCAGAAGATTCATATAAGTACACCCATTGTGGACAGTTCCAAGAGTGATATTATATGGTTTTGATTGTTTTACTTTTGAATTTGAGAATTTTCTCATGGTTGTTGCTTATTTTTTGTGGTTAATTTCTACGCAGAAACTCTGCTTTGGAGCGGAATAAAGTTAGGTCCACCCAGAAAGATGAAGTTTCCTGAAGTTAGAAATATCATTGAATCGGTTCAGAAAGCCGCCAAGGTTCAATGATTGTTTACGTTGAGAGTTTTCTGAGGGTTTGTTTACCTTATTGTCTCTTCTCTTTACTGCTATATCGAAGTGCCTAATAGAGATAATACTGTATAGTATTGTATTGACAGGCTATTACCTGAGGTTGAAAAACTTTTAGTGAATGCCATTCTGTGTTTTGCGTTTTGAGACCAAGAAATGTGAAGCTACCGACATTAATGAGTTACTATGATTTGGCAGAAACCATAGGCATCGATCCTGTGAGGGTCCTGGGTCCGGACCCTCAAGAAAATTTGGTTGTGAGGGTTCACAATGCATTGGACCCTCACGAAAATCCGAATAAATCTATATTATACCGTTGTACAATTATTTCATAAATTGATGTGCTGGATAGATACATGTACACGTAGATATTATCAGCAAATGGTATTTTGGAACATTAATAAGTAATACACTGTAGGAACTATGCTAAAAGGGTTAGGGTTAAGGTTAGAGTTAGGGTTAAGGTTAGGGTTAGGGTTAGGCACAACTTCGAGTGGACCCTCACAACTTTTACTATAGATTGGCAGAAACGATATGATCTTGGAATTTATTTCTTAAAAATAACCTTATCTATTACAGTGTATGCAGATTTCTTTACTTTCTTCAATTCTTTCTTGACCTCTATAGAGGATTTTGTGTGTGATGGTGCTGTATTATATCTGTGGGGAAACTGTTCTTCATCATTTAGGTTTAGTTGCTGTTTCAATTAGTACTTGGAAATCTTTGTTTATTTCAGGTCTTTTCACGATCTGTCGTTTTGCAGTTTTGTGTGTCCTTATGAAAGTTTCGAAGACAAAATTGGTCGACCCGACCAAGTCTGCTACTGGATATCTGACACATTTCTTTGCTTAATCCACAGACTGCAATTTCTTTCAGAAAGTTCTTGAGACTTGTTTCACATATCAATATGAAAATCTACAGCAAAAAACATGACGGTGATGCCTATATCACAATAATGTTTTTGCTTTTTTTATTTGGAATAGATGTACAATTGATTTGCTATTGTTTACCGGTATTAATACCATTTTTTATTCATGTCATTAGTAACTAATTATTGGTATTGAACTCTTTTTGGGATCATTGGTGAAGTGTGGAGCAGATGTGATTTTAAATTTGACCTTTTAATTTTGATCATAAATTATCTCACTCTTAGGAATTCAGTAAAGACGGTTATAATGATAAATATCAGGCCCGCCCGAAGTGGGGGTGCATCTGCACCCCCTGGAAAAATGTAGGGAGTGCAATGCACCCCCTGGAAAGATGATGGTCTGCACCCCCTTTATCCTGAAATACAGGGAGTGCAGAGGACCTTTTTTTGCTTGTCAAGCTATTTTGAGGTAAAATTGAGCGTTTATTAACTTTTTTTGCTTGTCAAGGATTTGAAAGAGAAAAATTTAGCTTTGGAAAAATCTGCACCCCTGATCAAAATTCGTTCCGACAGCCCTGATTAATATTGTTATAAGCTGTAAGTAAAGTAAAAGTAAAGTCCTTCCAGAGCTCTTAGGGCGGCACTGATCTCCGTTTCCAAGGCCCTCGGCCAGACGACTGGTGCAAGTTATACGATACGGGGCCAGTGTTCTCATGCAATGCGCCTGTTTACTCTGCAGATTAACTTGCTACTCATTTGCCATCGCCATCTGGCGAAAGAAGGCTGAGTCGACCTTGGGGCTCCTGTCAGTTCACAGTCAGTGTTAAACACGCAGTTCATTTTCAGCATGAGCAGACGCTCAAACGTTGCGTCAGACAACCTGTTTCTTCGCGGTGTAGCTATCAAACCTCCAATACTGAAAAGTCTTTCGACAGGCGCAGAAGATGGCATGGTTGTCTTATATTTCACAAATGCTGCCTTGACATGTGGGTATGCCAACAAGCTAGAAGTTCCTTATTTGGGTTATTCAGGTGGTGCATGACCTCTATCTTGACTGCATTTTCACGACCAGTTGCAACTGAGCAAGCCTCCCCTCTGAGTCTCAGTGGCAGTGCCAGTACTAATGTCAGGGCCATACCCATAATCCTCATCATCTGCACCGGCTGCACTAACATGTAACTTTGTAACATGTAACTTTGTAACATAATCATTGAGGTCCGAATGCTTGATTTGTCCGCCATTTTACTCAATACACATAGAAGTGCTTTGATTGACTTAGTTGGGAGAATACATATAATTTGATCTTTGATCTTCTGTTGATAATAAAGATCAAAATCACTGAAAAAGTGATTTAAAATCAGAGTCAAAGATCACTAGTAAAAAGTGATCTAGATCAAAGATCATGAATTGTGATCTTAGATCGTGATCTTTGATCTAAGATCACTCCTAACACTGATTTTAACGTACATAGGCCTAATTATTACGTGGCGCAGAGCTTGGCTAGGTGGCGTATGTACATAATTGAAGCGTTGTTCAGCATGAATTCAATGATTGGGTATTAGGTATAGGTTTTGGATTAGTATTATCCTGCATTGCGAGCGAAGCGAGCATCGTTCTAGTACGTACGCCAAAAGGCATATTTTCAAACCCCCGGTTGCACATCGTACATAGGAAACAATCTAAATCCGACCCCTCCCTCCTCCATCAGTGCGTACGTACTATGTGGATCATGGGCGCCCACAGAAATTTTTCCAGGAAGGGGCAAAACACAATGGCCACGGTTAATATTTTAGCAAGGCTTTCAAATTTTAATGTTAAATTTGCATTTTCCAGGAGGGGCAAGTGCCCCCTCTTGCCTCAATTTGCGGGCGCCCATGATGTGGATGGACCCTACGGGTTCATCCATAAATAGTACGTACGCAAAAAAATCATATTTTCACCCACCCCCTCCCCCGTTGCACATACGTACATAGGAAGATCTCCAAAATCCGCCCCCCTCAGTGCCTACGTACTACACTGTATAATAGTGTATTTGGATTGACCCTAAATGATCTCGCGGATCACCGTTTGCCCACCAGGGGCGTAGCCAGGAATTTGATTGGGTGGGGGGTATATATTGCTATGTATTATATAATATATGTTATATATGTTTTTATAATGTATTATATAAATACTGATTTGGGGTATATATACAATTATACATACCGATATACCCCACCGACGCTAAGCCCCTGTTGCCCACCTCTGCGCTAGATGGCGGTGGTAAAAATGACGATCGGGGTTAAGTGGCGAAGGTCAACGTGGGCCTAGAGCCCTAGACGTACTGCTGGAAACCTACTCAAGATTAGAGGCATAAGCCACCTGCGTCGCTCTGCGTCTAAGCATCCGGAGATCAGCGCCGACGGCCCCAACACTCGAAGTCGGGTGTGGGAACCTTTGCCCTCACCTGCTATAGAGGGTTTCTTGAAGAAACCTTCACGGCCCAGACCGTTATAACAAAGTACAGTGTGTTTATAAAGGTCCGTATTTTTTATGAGATCGACAAGTGGTGCGATTGATAGGAGGCCTGTGTCGTTGGTTGGCAGGAGCTAGTCTTCTGCTGCAGCGGGATATATCGGAAACACTCTTAACGTCTGCACTGATTTACCCGAGCAGACGACTTCCTCTTTTGACAGTTGTTGAACTGACTCCTTGATGCGTCGATCAATCAATCATTCAGTCAATTAACTTGTTTGGCGCCACTGTAAAAATGCCTACGGCATCAGCCGATGGCACACCAAATCCAGACCGATTTGGAGACAGGTCAAGTCGAAAAGATTTGATTTAAAGACAACTGAAACTCCAGATGCGCATAGGCGGAGCTTTAACCCCTTAACCGTGTATTTAACTGTAACTCAATGTAAAATGGACGGTTATATCTGGGATCCCCAGTTAAGGGGTTAAGATCCAGGTCCATAGCACATTATGTATGTAGATTAGGAATGACAATCAGGGCGCGATTTGTAGGGGAAGGGGGATTATCCCCCCACTGCCCAACTGCATCTCCCTATTGCTACATCCCCCCACCACTACATACCCCACTGCTACACTTCCCCGACAACTGCATCCCCCCAAGCTCGACATATTCCTCCCAACATACCCCCCCCCCACTGCTCCAGGTCACAAATGACACCCTGATGACAACATTTGAGGGGTGCTTCGAATATGAAATGCAGTAGTTTTGACGAAGTTGCATCGTTAGGCTGTGTAGAAAAGTTGGTCTGTCTCCTCGGACTTTCGACCATTTCACCGTGTTGGACAGAGTGGTAGGGGGAGAATTTTAGATTGTTTCATCATGCTAAATGGGCTAAGTTAGTTATAAATGACTTCAAGAAACATTCTCCTAGCTAAGACAACGTCCGAAGGGTGGGTCTGATTAATATAATTTTGTTCGGTATATCTTGAACTTTTGCGGGTTGTACTCAGGGCCGCCGAGAGGGGGCAGGGGCAAATGCACAGGGGCCGCCGGGCGGCCTGGAGGGGGCTCGGGCCGATGATTAAGATGCATCTGGCTCCTCGGACTTTCAACAATAATAATACAAAAAGTCACCATGGTATGTGCACTGGGGCCCGGCGAGTAAAAGGTAAACGGGGGCCCGGGCGCTGAGGACATCATTAACAGCGTGAAAATAATGATAAGCAAAAAAAGGTCATCACCACTTTTCGAGAGTTGTAACACCGTATCGGTCGTGAAATCGATTGACAAGCAAAAAAAGTTCGTCAGCAATTTTTCACAAGGCCTGTGACTTGTCAGGGGCCCGCCGGCCCTTCTGCACGTGCAGGGGCCCGGAATTTCTCTCGGGTGGGGGCCCTGATTGCACTCGTTTCATGTTCACTTTTCGCTGACGAATAGACTCTTGAACATGTTCCGCTGCTCGTGGTTTAATACACAAATATTGTCACTACCGAAGATTCTTTAGCGACCGGGTCTCCGTTTTTGACCCCGCTGGATGAGCTGACAACCACATCCAGACATCGTCGACGAACTGAACTCGGTTTCGACCCGGCTGACCTCTCCCCGACCCCTTCGGCTTCTCGTCCGAACACCCTCGACGTTTAAAAATCCAACGCTCATGAGTACCACGTGCTATGCGTCGTCTCTAAGTTCGCAGTCAACTTTGATTTAACGCCCTAGCGTCCATGATGGCCGATCCAGATCCAAAGCGACGATGAGCCGGGAGGGGCAGGCCCGCCGAGAGAAATTCCGGGCCCCTGTGCAGAAGGGCCGACGGGCCCCTGACAAGTCTGAAAATTCCTGATGACCTTTTTTGCTTGTCGCTGATTTTACGAACCTTACGAAACAGTGTTTCAATTCTCGAAAACTGACTGGCATAGATGTAAAAAAACGTTTTTTATGTTTTTTAAATTTTTTCTTAAAAAACATGTTTTTAAAATGTTTTTTAAAAGTTCCTTCTGTTTTTTATCTTATTTCCTGTATATCAATTTATGTAACTTTCCTAGTTCTGAGCATCCTCAAATTTTATGATCAATTCATTCTGAGCGAATTCGGGGTCATCTTCTTGGTGATGCTGCAGAATTAAGTTTCAAGGACAAGGAATCACATATTCAAGTCAGTAAAATTTATTTCAATATCTGTCAAATATTACGCGTGGATGGATGGTAAACAAAGGACTGTAAACGAGGTCAATGTTTTTTAATGTTTTTTATATTTTTCAAAACAACATGTTTTTTCATGTTTTTTTTATTTTAACATTTATGTTTTTTACATCTATGCTGACTGGTGATTACCTTTTTTTGCTTGTCGCCGTTTTCCACGCTGTTTATGATCTCCTCAGTGCCCATCCCCCCCTTTACTCATCGGGCCCCTGTGCATATAACATGACAACCTCCTTTTTTCTTTATTCCTGTTAATAATACATCTTCATCATCGGCCCGGGCCCCCTCCGCCCCCACCCTCCCCTCTCAGCGGCCGAGCGGATGAGGAGGCGACTGTTCCACTCCTCAGATCTGAAAATGTTGAGGAAGCTTGGCAACAATTATTTTTGCTTCTCCGCCGAAAGTATTACAGTATTGCCTACCGAAGATTTTTTAGGGGTCGAGTCTCTGCCCTTGACCCCGCTGGATGAGCTGACAACCCCATCCCACTGTATTTTTAAACGTCGAGAGTGTTCTAACGAGAAGCCGAAGGGGTCGGGGGAGGGGAGGTCAGTCGGGTCGAAGCCGAGTTCAGTCAGAGGCTCATTAAGCAGTTTAGGATTTCATAGAACACTTTCTTGCGGTATATTTGGCGTATGGAATGCGTATGGAATCTCTAACTATTAATACTGTAAAATGAAGAGTATTTTTAAAAGTGTAACTTTTGTGCCCAAATGGGCACCCAGTGGAGTGACTTGGACAACCAGTGAACTAACTTTGACATGCACTTCGTTTTACCGAAATTGGACGCAAAGTCTACGCCTAAGTTACAAGTTCCGGTAGATACTGTATATGCCCAAATACCAATCAAACAACCAGAAAGCCTGCAGCCTTGCACAAATTATGCCACTCTAAACTTTCCCGCTAAACTTGCTACTCGCGACGAACCCACTGTCCCTGAAAAGCTTCGCAACTACTATTGCGTCAAACAGGAAGTAGCAGCTAAAGCACAGAAATAAGGAAATCGCTAGATTTGTACACCTTGATACCGTTTGTACTTGACGGTCCGGTCAAGTTAGGGGTCGTTCATAAATTACGTGACACGATTTGGGCACTTTTTGACCCCCCCTACGTAACGCGACGTAACCAAACGCCAGACCCCTAAAATATGACGTAACAACGGGCCGACCCCCCGACCCCATTTTTGTCTTTCGAAAAGTCTTGACAAGCAAAAAAGGTCATCCATGTATAATGTATATTTTCCTCTCCAAAATCTCTGAAAAGCAAAAAAATAAAAAAAATGGTCAAGGGTCATCACTTAAATTTTTTGCGTGACGTCACATTTACGGAACCCCCCTCCTCCCCCGTCGTCACACTTCGTAACAAATGGCCGGAGCCCCTAACCGCGTTACGTAATTTATGGACGACTCCTTAGTTACAAGATTTGATCGAACAAACCATGAAGACATCGGCTGAAAATTTCTGTAAAATCGCCCTGGAAAGAATTGCGTGACCTGCAGATGATTAACCTTAGTATAATAATTATACATATTCCAACGAGAGCATTTACGCTGTTTAGTTCTGTCTGCTGTGCCCAGCAGAATGTTATCATGAACAGCCCGAGGAGCGGTTTCAATCGAATTAAATTCACGATGCGTCGTTAACTGCTAAGTCATAAAAGATTGCTGGGTGACACACTGCACACTCTGCGTAGATGCACGTTTAGGCCTTAGACGTAAATCCGTGAATTATCCATTTGGTGAAAACGTTCACTTTTCAGCGATGAGCGGAGGACAGACAGCATAAGGCGGCGAGAAGATATCCGGCGACAGGGAGAGGTCCTGTTCAAACCCTAGTTTCAAGAACACCGCTTAAAGATATAACAGGATAGCATCCAAAGGGCGTATTTTATCCACTTAGGACGCTGGGATATATATATACATGGTTGGAGTCGCCGGGGAGATGGGGGGGGGGGTTGAACCCCTCAGCTAACTTTGCAGCCCTCTCAAAAATCGCATATAAGATACATGCAGTTTCTGTCATTCATTGAATTTCAGTCCTCAACAACCCCCCAGCTCAAATTTCACAACTCTAACACTGTATATATATATATATATATATATATATATATTTGCCCAATGCTGTGAAGTTTTAGGAGGATAACTTTATGCCAGCGGGAGTCCATCTTCTGCGTCTGATATTCTATATCTGGCTAGAATCTGAGAAATTTGTCGACTAAATGGTTGGATGGAATCCCGCAGAGACAGTTGACTTGTTTTCTTCCGAACAATATTGTTGACCTTCGGGCGAATTTAAATTCTCTTCTAAAACACTGTAAACTGTATTCTCCTTTGTCAGTCAGTGCTTGGGTCATTGTTCTTTCTTCAGTGCTTGGGCCATTGGTTTCTCTTCAGTGCTTGGGTCACTGCCTTCTCTTCAGTGCTTGGGCCACTACCCTCTCTTCAGTGCTTGGGCCATTGGTTTTTCTTCAGTGCTTGGGCCACTGCCCTCTCTTCAGTGCTTGGGCCATTGGATTTTCTTCAGTGCTTTGGCCACTACCCTCTCTTCAGTGCTTGGGCCATTGGTTTCTCTTCAGTGCTTGGGCCACTGCCCTCTATTCAGTGTTTGGGCCATTGGTTTCTCTTCAGTGCTTGGGTCACTGCCATCTCTTCAGTGCTTGGGCCACTGCCCTCTCTTCAGTGCTTGGGCCATTGGATTTTCTTCAGTGCTTGGGCCATTGTTCTGTCTTCAGTGCTTGGGCGATTGCCAGTATATCACAGTCTATCACAAAAAAATCAGCTGGGTCTATTGCCAGTAGTACTTGGCTTCCAAATATAGCTGTTCTCCTGTTCGCCTATTTGAAACTCTTTCTCACGTTGTTATTCGAAAATATTTACACGGTTCATCTTACCGTACTATTGTGCTGCTATGCACGCGTACAAGCATGGCGAACGTGTTATTATAATTATATGCGGACACATGATATATTGACGTATCAAGCAGTCGACTCGTCTACAGTAAATGAATGCCACACTGGATGTGAATGACCTACAATATTTCACGCTGGCACGTTTAGCCTCTCCCTACCTCAAAAGTGTTATATGCATGGCAGTAATTCATATATACTCTCGCAACGGTCTTGGCTACAACATCGTCTACAGCTAATTAGAACAGGTGCTTGGCCGGCGGTGCACTGCGGCTAAATTTTGGTTGTCAGGCTTAGTTCGTTCACGTCGCATTACGTCATTACAAACGTCTTGGAGTGACACGTAATTTATATTACTTTAAGCTTACCGGTTTGTCCACCACAGGGGTTTATGGCGAGTTCCAATTAGGCCTCCAATGGCGAACGATCGAAGAATAAAAATTGAACGGAAGGGCGAGGTGTGGAGTAATTATGCAGCCATCTTCGCAACAAGCCCCGGTGGCAGCAGTGATGATGATGGTGGTGATGACTCGTGTGCACTGACTTCTTTGTCATGGAAATTATGCTGTAACAAAACGTCGCGAACATTATAAAACGCGTGTCTACGAGACAGCAAACGACTGTCTGAACGCTGTCTCATTGTACGAAGTACATGTCGATTGAACGACTACTGCATGTCGGCCATTACGAGAGCTAGATGGCCACGCCACTTTTCGAGATATTTTCAGCCTTTCGCGTGTTGTAAATTCTTGTATAAAATCGTCGTTGATGCGTCAAATGAGTCGATCGAATGTTAGGATATCTGCTATGGTAAGTTTAGACCTACACGCAATAGCAGAGTTCAATTATAAATTATAATTGGCAAAGCATTATTACTGTTACTACTACTACTACTACTACTACTACTACTACTACTACTACTACTACTACTACTACTACTACTACTACTACTACTACTACTACTACTACTACTACTACTACTACTACTACTACTACTACTACTACTACTACTACTACTACTACTACTACTACTACTGCTACTATACTATACTACTACTACTACTACTACTACTACTACTACTACTACTACTACTACTACTACTACTACTACTACTACTACTGTGAAATAGCAGGGAATATTCACATATGGATAAAAAATTGGTTGTAGGCAGAAGAAAAAATGTGGCATAAGGGGTGTCCACCAGAATGGGCACAAGTAATTATTAATGGAGTGCCCGGGATTCAGGTCATGGGCTATTGGTTTTTCTATTATTTATATATATATATATATATATATATATATATATAAAATGAAAGCAGGAAGGGTAAAGCTCAGATCAAAATAGCATTAGATAATACAACAATTGAACAAGTCGAAAGTTTCATCTATGTTGAAGGAGAAATTGCCAGTAATGGGAGTTTTCAAGAGGATATTAAACAAAGAATCGCCAGAGAATTGCAAACGATGGGGGAGATTACTAAAAGTCTGGAGCACCAACGTAGGCCCTACTGGGGGCGGAGCTCTCCCGCGTGAAGCCGTAAGCCCCACATGGAAGCCAGTAGGCCTCACTGGGGCACAGCCTCCGTGGGAGACCAAGTCCAGCCACCCGTGGAGACCAAGCTCCTTTAGGGTCGTAAGCCCAAAGGGAGCCGTGCGCCTAAAAGAGTCTGTAGACCCCACTGAGGGCGCACCTCGTGGGAGACCAGATCCCCATTGAAGTCGTAGGCCCAAACCGTGGTTGTAGGTTCCGTTATAGTATGTATTTCCCTGTGGTGGGGAAAGACCACCCTGTGATGCCGTAGGAAAAATTTTATATGATAATCGCGTATTCGCTTAACTTTTTCAGATTTTAGAAATTTTTATAAGCAATAATTTAAACTTTTGCAATAAATTGGGTTTAGGAAGTAGCCACTCTCTCCCGTCTCCCGTCATTTTTGACGGGATAACTTTACCGAAAGGGCTGTGGACAAATGGAACAGTTTGGACAAAAGTGTAATAACAGTTGAAACAATAATTTATACAAAAATTATCTAGGCAAACTAGGTTATTGAATGCTGAGAGTAATTTTAGTAGTTTTCACACAGGCCAATTTAACCTCCTAAACTCATTATTATCAGACAAAGTAGACAGTTCTAGGAAATTATTATTTTAGATCTAATGTAATAATTTTCTGCGTCTGTTTGCCTGCTTTGTGAGTCACGCTATACATAGCTGATGTTTGACGACGTCGTTGCTATAGGCAACCAAACGTTATAATGGGCCATAGACCTTAATATCACAAGACAGAGTCTATGCCATCAGAAAGTGACGCCAGTTTGCATTGGGTGTGTGTCAAGAAATGTTTACCCTGCAGACATCTTGAAAATCCCACACTTTTTTTAGCGCTATATGTAATGTATTTAGAATCAGTCGATATATATTATCCAATGGCGTAGACGTGTAAACTTAGAAACAACGATGAATGAAAAGATAAGCGAATAATCGTGTAGTCTAATCCAATCATCAATTTATATAGCGCCACTTTAATTCATAGAACCGCCAGCCGATGACACACGAAGTCTGTTTTGCGCAATTTCTTGTGGATAGTTGCGTTATTCTGTGGAGCAAATTATAAGAAACCATTCTAATTCTTTAGAGTAGGAAAAAGTTGTCATAAAAGTACTTTTTGGAGTGCCAAAACAGCTCTGCAACAATAAAATTATTCAAAATTTAAGCAACTACACCTGACTGTTAAACGGTATCCATGACAACAGTGTACCTAAATGGTGGGATATTTGGCGTCAGTTTTCTCCTGCCTTTGCCGTAGATAGACGACGTCCAGTGTACAATAATAAATCTATGATAAAGGGGGTAGTTTGACGAAGCGTCGTAATTAGCTGCACGTTTGTAGGGCACCACTGGGGACGCAGCCCCAGTTTATTGTCGTAGGCCCTATTGAGAGGTGAGAGGGCGCACTCCCCTGTGTTGGGCCGTAGGACCTACTGGGAGCGCAGTCTCCCGTCTGAGACCAAGCCCCAACCCCAACCCCGTTGGGGCCGTAGGTTCCACTGAGGGGCGCAGACCCCGTATGAGGTCGTAGGCCTTACTGGTGGGCGCGGTCCTCCATGTGGGGCCGTAAGCCTTACTGCGGGCGCAGCCTCGTCGGAGACCAAGCCCCAGCCCCCCATGTGGGCCGTAGACCCCACTGGGGGTGCGGCCCCACAGGGCGCAGCCACCCGTAGGAAACAAGTCCCAGCCCGTGGAAGACCAAACCCTTTTGGGACCGTAAGCCCAAACGAAGTCGTTCGCCAAAAGGGGCCATAGACCCCACTGTGGGGGCACATCCCCCACGTGGAAGTCTAAATCCTTTGGAACCGTAGATCCAAACCGTAGTCGTAGGTTTCTTTATGGTGCGCAGCCCCCTGTGGCGGGGGCAAGACCACCCAGAGAGGCTGTAGGAAAATTTTTTAAATGACAATCACGCATTCACTTTACATTTTCAGATTTAAGAAATTGTTATATGTAATAATATAAATTTTTGCCCTAAATCGGGGTAAGAAACAGCCACTCTTCCTCCGTCTTTTTGACGGATTTAACAGCTAGTTAGTAGGTTACAGTTACAGTAGGCTAATATAATCGATGATACTCCAAATCTATGCGGAAAATACCACGTCAATTCCAGAACATGACAGACTGGAACAGCAACAAGACCTACAGCGCAAGACAGATTAGGGAGGAAAAGCCAACCCGAAGAGATGTGTCTTAAGCATTGACTTCAAGATACTCGGCTCATTGGAGCCTGGAAGATCTGATAGACAGAAGAAGAGTTCCAGCCATTTGGGCCTGCAACAGAAAAGCATTGGGATACTTGCATCCAGGGACGTCATTTGGGGGGGATCAGGGGCCGTTGCCCCCTGATTTTTAGAGGGAAAATGTTCGCGAATTTTTGTGTTTTTAAATTCATTGTGTTCTCAATTGTTTTTATAATTTTATTGCAATCACTGGTATGTACTAAGGGTTGTCGTATGTAGCATGTTCTGTATGGTTACAAGTTGCAAGCTTCTTGTCGCATTGGTTTCACGCAGAAATCCTCGCAAGAAGCATTAAGCAACCATTTAGTATACACTATGATTGTCCTGGCCCGCCGAGAGAAATTCCGGGCCCCTGTGCAGAAGGACCGGCGGGCCCCTGACAAGTCTTAAAAATTCCTGACGACGTTTTTTTACTCGTCATTAATTTCAGTGACACGATGTTGCAACTTTCGAAAACCAGTGATGACCTTTTTTATGCTTGTAGCTCTTTTCACGCTGTTTCATGTCCTCAACGCCCGGACCCCTCGCCGGGCCCCTATACACAACATGACATCGTTACCTTTTGGGTTTTTTGGTGTTATTATTGGTATTATTGTTAATTATACATCTTCATCATCGGCACGGGCCCCCTCCAGATCGCCGGGCCCCTGTGCATTTGCCTCCCCCTTTGCCCCCTCTCGGCGGCCCTGTGATTGTCTACTATTAATGGCAATATAATATATACATAGTAGGTAAGTAAGTAAAATCTCTTGAATTTATATAGCGCTTTCGCGAATAGTGCCAAGGTAGGCCTATCTGCCTATTCTTAGGCGCTTAATATTTTTGTTAGACAATTATATATATATATATATATATATATATATATATATATAACAGTATATATATATATATAACAGTATATGTATGTATATGTATATATATATATATAAACAGTATATATATGCAGTATGTCAGACTGTGAAAGCAATAAGACCTACAGTACAAGATAGATTACCAATGAAAAGTGTACTATGTATATTTACTACTATGTATATATAACGGCCGCTCCCTGAAAAAATTCACAAAAGTGACGTCTTTTTAATTTTTCGGAATTGCAATCGATTAAAATAAAAATTTAAAGACGAAGCACCACAAAATCCTATCGGTCATAGCTGAAAACGTTTCATTGTCAAGGGGGACCTTTTTAGCTCGTCAAGACTTTTTGTCCTGTCTGGGAAAGCAAAAAAAAATCGATGTGGCGACACCTTTTGTTGTGGGTTGAAAAGCTGGCGTCAGAGTTTTATCCAGACTCCATGCCTTTTTTGCGGGGGGGGAGGGAAATTGACTTGGCTGGAGGGGAGGAGACACAGTTAGGTGTAAAATTTGTGTAAGTGCTGAGATTTTGGGAGGGGGATTTTTGGGGGTTGGGTGGGGTGGGGTATTCTCCATCAAGCCTGCATAAAACATAGTGGGTTGGCCGCTTTGATATGCTCGCCACTTCCCGCGGTGCTGAAATCTGGTTGCGCCACTGGTCTTTGGTGCTTGAATCGTGGTTTTAGGAATTGCCATTTGAGGATTACTCGGTTAGTTGGATGCGCCACATGAGCACTAAACGGTCTCCTTGTCTCGCGTTGCCTTCGGTAATTTCCATGCAATCAATAAAGCGATCGTAAATCTGTTTCCCGTGGAGTAGCCAACCGTGCAGACCATCGAAAGGGCTTCTGGTTTCACTGCGATGGCAAATGGGAGGCTGATTTTTTAAGCTGCAGCTGAAACTCAAGCGGCCTTTGCTGAGTGCAAACGAACAATTCATTGGGTAATTATGAATTTTTAGAATCTTTTTCTGATTTGAGTTGTAATTCAACTCTTACATATAGAGTCGATGCTGTTGTGGTGTAGCGGTAACATTAACAAATGTCTTTCTAATTCCGTTCCGGATAACGGAATGTTTGAATTGCTCTGTGCGCGCAGTGGTGAGAAATGGTTCCGAATCTGGATCGAAGTACCAGAGTTTAAAAAATCAGAGGCGCAGCGGTTTCGCTCCACACCCTATTCGAAAGTCGGCGGTTTCCCTTTAATTGACCTAAAGCCATGCTGACGATGATATTCTAGTTCGTTCAGGCTATGCAGCGACCCTAGCCGCCTGGCATATCGAGGCAAACTTCGAAGACTCTTCGCCTTAATATCGGAAAGTACTAATATCTCTCCGGTGTAGCCAGACCGTTTAGAATAGTAAGATAGGCCTAATGGTAGTGTTTTTGACGGCAAGCAAGATTCTTTATGGATTACAGGTTGGCGTCTAATTGAGAACAATAATGTCTGAACGTCGCTTGTCTGTTCAGCACCGGTTTTACACTTCGACTTTTCTGCTTACAGCGCTCGTGCAGCTCTTGAGCAGAGGGGCCACTCAAGGTTTGAAGAATAAAAATATACATAGATTATTCATATACCTAAAGTATGTATAACGTAATATAGCGCTATGAGGAAAGTAAATTGATAGTGTTGGTTTTTAAGCGTCGTTATGGCCCCTCGTGGCGTTCTTTTTAGAAAAAATATCAATAAATTTATTATTGGGACGTGTAGGCTATGCATGAAAAGGCTTCTTCGCCGATTAAATCGGTTTGCACTTCTCTGTTTTTCAATTTCACGGCATTTTGTATGGAATATTTTAAAGATATTTTTCAAATTTTTAGATTAACGGTATAAAGATAAAAACGGTCGTTTACTCATCGAGCGTATAGCACCCGTCGCTGATCTCCGTGCTATAGGCAAACAAAGACGCAGATGGCTTACGCCATTAATCTAGAGTAGTTAGTCTGACAGTGCTTTGTCTAGACCCGCGTCTTATTATATATATATATATATATATATATATATATTTTTGGGATTATTTTTAACAATCTATTGTGCGTACTCTTCGCAGAATGATCGCAGTTTTTAGTGAAATTCTCGAATGTTTCAGTTGACTTTAGCAAAGCTCTTATATGGTCGAAGTTCTCTGCAACTGGAGATCCATCGCTGACATTACTGTATGGCGATCCTCGATCGTACATTCCGGATATTAAAGCCGGAAGGAACGGTTCCTACTATTCGTACTACTACACGTGGAACGGCTTTGACTTGGGATTTGGAACTCTTGAAGCTGTTCACCCCGGGTCCCTTCTATATTTCACCAAGAATACAAAGCTGCAGTATTCGGCCAAACTCATTTCTCGAACAGGGACCCGGTCGAGTTACCTCAATGTCGCTGCTCTTTCGAATCAGGTATTTCCAAATAATAAATCGCAAAAATCCGATATAGTTAGGCCGGGGCATGATGGGCATACGTTTGTACCATCCAAATGTTTAGTCTCGTTATGTGAGCGAAGTCTCGTGGATTACGTTTGCATGTACAGTACAATACCTAAGTTGCTGCTTAATCTATTGGGCTGACAAGACGAAAATAAATCGATGGGGGGCAACTTACTCCGATTTTTTCCTTCTCCGCACTTCAGTTCCAATCTTACAACTAGCGTCATTCAGTGGCGTAGCTAAGGGGGTTGGGTTAGACCCCTCCTTGGTTGCTCGACCAAAAATATTATTCTGTAGGTGGAGGGGCGCCAAAGTCGGGTTTAAGGTTGTAAAAAAGAAACAAGAAACAATGAAAAATATCAAAATAGTTGTACGCACTCATACACCCCTATATAACTCACTTAATCAAGTAAAATAATCGTTGGCGACCTTTTTTGCTTGTCAGGATTTGTCAAAGTTGGGAATCGTGGGAATCATAACCCCATCTTCGCGAAATCCTGGCTACGCCACTGGCGTATTTACCGATAGTTTAACCCCTTCCGCCATATCCCCCAAAAAGAGACAGCGTCTGCTTGTTCTTTGGCACGCATGTCGCCACAAAGAACGACACTGTGAAGTGAATTGCCTCAAGTTTTCAGCAGTGGCGGCTCCACATGGGGACCCCGGGGGGCCCGTGCCACCTATAGAGTGCCTGGCCCCCCCAGTGGCCCCCTGTTGGGACCCTATATTAATACTACATACCTAACAACAAATGGTTGGCCCCATGATTAGAAGTTGCCACCCTAGCGCCCCCTCGACTTGCCAAATCCTGGAGCCACCACTGGTCTTCAGTAGCTGATTAGACGTTGATTCATAGCGACTGCCAAATGAAATCTTTGCATGTCCACCCCACCCATATTCGATGCTCCATTTGGCTGAGCCCACCGACCCTTCCTTCCAAGTGGATTGGTACATGATGTTAAAATCATTGAAAAGGAAGAAAATACGACACTCGCCATAGTCCAGTGGTTCTCAACCCGTGGTCCGCGGACCAAAAGTGATCCGCGAGAGGGGGTCTAGTGGTCCGCGACAAATTCTGAAAAACGTTAATAAAAAGACATATATTTTCCATGTCAGTGGCGTATCCAAGAGGGGTTGGGGTTAACCCCCTTGGCTGCCGGACCCAACATTCTTTTGAGCAAGAGGCACAAATAAATAAGGTGACGACCTTTTTCTTGCTTGTCGGGGCACTGGCGAGGGATGAAGATCACACGCGATTACCTTTTTTTGTTTGTCATGATTTTTCTCAATTTTCAGGTGGTCCGCGAGAAATGTTCGATCTTCAAAAGTGGTCCGCGAGGCAAAGGGGTCTGAGAACCACTGCTATAGTCTATTCGTGACTTCACAGCTCTTCGGGTTTTGACACGAGAAATTATGAAACAGCATTTCGAGGGTGGTTGGGACCTTGAGGGGAGGGCAGGATCTAAGTGGAGATCAAAGACCGATCTCCCGAGTCCATGCACCTCCCCTCCCCCGTGAGGATCTGCCCCTTTAGCGCCTAACGGCAGAAACACCGCCAGATAAGGTGTTTGAGTGATGGTGCCATGCACCGGTGTTCCATCATGCCTTCTGCTGTTATTTGTCATGCGTGTCAGTTATTTAACTGCGGCATGCTGTTTTTATCTGTCACGTTTTCTTCTTCCTTCTGCTGTAGTGGTCCTGTCGCCACAAATCATTGTATGGCGTGCTTGTTGTTTCTTATTGCGTGGCCAAAGTATCGCAGTTTGCGAGTTTTAATATGGTTCAGTAATTATTCGCAATTATTGGTTTTTGGCATGCCATCCTATGGCTTACTCTATGAGATCTCTTGTTCGTGTAATTCTCAGCAGTTTCCTAGTTCAATTATTTTCAAATGCTTGGATACGGCTCTTTTCTTTCTTTGGGTTATTATTTTTCTCAGTCATTCGCCTCAAATTGGAACTGAGTCCTCCGCATCATCTCCATCTTATCTCATTACATCATCATTTTATGCTCAGTTATTATATATATATATATATATTAGGGTGGTCCTCAAATGTACACAAAATTTTAAAAGTAGATTTTATTGAAGTGCTTTTTGTTTAAACTGTTCATTTTCTAATAAAACACATTGGTACCAAGTTTGGCATTCATAGACCCTTATTAACCACTGTCACACTTACATTGAAAATTACAAACAGGGTCATTCCATGACAACGCAGCCAGTATTTAGACAATTGTTCACCACACCATCTTAGATCTGCAAGAAATTTGCAGGGCTTGAAGTACAGCTCAAGTTGAGTAAATTTTGAAAGTTTCAGCTAGTTTTGTCAAAAACTCTCAGAGATATGATATTTTGAAGATACGAGGCTAATCGCGAGTCGACGCTACGTGTTAAGTTTTACGATTTTTGAAGTTTAATATCTTGATAAAAACAGCAGATATCAGGCTGAAATTTGCAGTGTACACACACTTTTCCCAGCTGAGTTGACTGGTGTATTAATCTTTATCATAGGTGCTACACAGCATGCTCTAAAAATGTCCAAACATCCCATATCAGCCAGTTTTCACTGATATTTGACCCTTTATTACCATGAATCAGCAAAACGTTGGACTATGTTTGTTGTGTCTTTATGCAACTGCATATATGTACTCATCAACTGCAGACAGGATTTCTGTGACATTCTGTCAATGATGAGACCTTGTACCCACTATGTTCATACCAATATTTAGTTGCGACACTAATAACAAATGTCCTTTAAAAGTAGTCCATTATTTAGTACCAAAAAGGCATTTAAACAAAAATTGTTGAACTTTATGCCACTGTAATCAAGACTATTGCAAAGTAATCATAATAATCAATGAGTTCTGTGACGTGTCACTGGCATACGAATCGGTGTCATCGACTAGATGCTGTGGCTCTTCTGAGCGTTGGAAAACTGCTTGAGATGGATGCCACTCAACAACTTGTAGCAAGTATTGGCGTTGCCGTTGTTGAGGCAGTTTATACAACGACAAGATTAACGTGACATAATGTCTAACGACTGCAAGGGCACGTAACGATAACAATATTAAACAGAAATGAATTTATATTTCAGTTTCTATCTAGTGAAGACCGAGTCCTTGTTGTGGTTCTGAGCGAAAAAGGCTATTCCAGTCGAAACATTGCAACAAAGGTCGGCTGTAATCAAAGCATGGTTGTGCGCATTTTACTGAAACACAAGGATACCAAAAGTACGACAGATCGACCCCGTTGCGGTCGGCACAGGAAGTCAGCCACCAGAGGCAATAGAGTCCTGATCAGAACATCTCCTGATAACCGGAAGCTAACGTTTTCTGAACTTCTTCTGAGAGAAAACTATATAAGTCATTAGTAAGGCCTCGTCTAGAATACTGTGTTGTGTCAGTCATGAGAGAAAGTTTTCTTCAGTGATGAAAGCACATTTTGCAGTCTATGGAACCATGGCAAGACCTTTGTTAGAAGGTTTCCACATGAAGAATAGAAGCCGGAGTGCCTAAGCATGTCAGTGAAGCAATCAACCAAAGTTATGGTGTGGGGATGCATGGCAGCCGGTGGGGTTGGAGGACTTCATATTGTTGACTGGATGGTGAATGCAGATAAATACAGTGACATTCTAGAGATATTCTAGAGAAATGTATGCTGCCATCAGCTAAACAGCTGTTTCCTAGCAAGTATTTGTTTCAGGACTACAATGCACCCTGTCTCAGAGCGAAAATTGTTGCCTGTTGGAAGAAGAATCATGGAGTTCAGTCCATTGATTTGCCGGCTCAGTCACCTGATCTTGACACTATTGAGAACTTGTTGTATAAAGTGTCAGCCGAGATTACCAAGAATCAGCCGCAGAAAAGGTGCGAGCTGATTGAGTCTCTAATTGCAGCCTGGAATCACATCATAACACATGAGCACCTTGTCAAACTGGTCCATTCCATGCCACACAGGTGTTATTTAGTCAGAAAGAACAAGGGCTGGCCCATAAAGTACTAATGACCACAATAAATAAAAATGGTCCTTTTAAGGCTACCTTATAAAATTCAAAAGCAATTATTGCGCTAAAGTAGATAGAACGCGCACCATATATGGTGAACTCCCGCGAGTGACCATTTTAGTAAAGATTCGAGAAATAGCACAGTGGCCATATTTCCTCATAAAAGTCTGGGAAAAGTGCACAATCAAGTGACATCACATACAGAAATGGAGGCATAATTAAAATTGATACAAAACAATATATAATAACCACCAATTCTACAAGAAAATCTGATAATAATATCAAAAAATTATTAAAATACTTCGGTTTCGTAGCCGATGCAAGACTTTTTCACACACTGTAAATATAGGGGTCGTGTGACAGTACTAAAATTTTTTAATTAAATTGGAATTTTTCCCAATTTGTTTTTATCCCAAATGGAACAGGAAAATGCAAAAGCACTTTGAAAAAGTTTAACTTTGCTTTTGAGGACCACCCTAATATATATATATATATATATATATATATATATATATATATATATATATAACCTAACTAAACTCGGAACTAGTATTACATTTTGAGTGAAACTTGAGTGTAGATTCGATTGAATGTCTTGACCAGAGATGGCCATGTGTTGGGTTAACCCAAGTGTTGGTTTGGGTTGGATTGGATTGTGTGGGGTCAGACTTTATCATATTGATGGTGGGTTGGGTTGGGTTGGGTCAGAAAATAAGTCATGGTTTAAGAAATTGCACAGTATTACTGTGGGCTGGGTTGGGCCAAGTTACCCTATTGCCGGCATGAGTAGGGGTTGGGTTGGGATGGAGATTTGATGGGTTCTAAGAAATGGACAAATGAACATCTCTGGTCCTGGCTAGGTTGGGCCTTTGTATACCCGCATACCTGTCGGCTAATTATTTTACCTTTTGACTAATTGACAGGTGACGGGTATTTCAGTCGATTGGCTGTCAGGCCTGGTATTCTGGTCAGACGCCTTCTATAGAAGAATCTGCGTGGTGGACACGGCAACCTATGCCTTCTGGCTGACGCTGGTCGATGCTGATCTGACGTCACCGCAAGATGTCGCCATTTATCCGCAACAGAGGTAAGTCGAACGTTGGTCCAATACAAAGCATATGTTCCACTCATAATTATAGGCGATAGATGCTTAAATACTGAACCTATTTCTTCAGCAGATATACTGAGGATTTACTGCACTTCTTAGTCGCTATTATTATTTATGAACTTCTATAGCGCCAATTCTTACATTCTAAGGGACCCGCCGCCTCATGGTTGGACTGTCCTTTGCCCGGTCGACAACCCACTTGCCTATATAGCTATTTCAAGAAAGATTAAGCGCATAAGAATAAGCAGCTAATATACTGTATTACTTTCCAAAGCGCTATATAGGCCCCTAGGTTTACGAGAATTTACTTACTTACTTGCCAGCTACCAATTACGTAGTCCAAATCAATACCGCAACCGACAAGGTCAATTCCAGAGTGGGAGTGGGGAAACTGAAAGAGGGAGTTGCTATAAGAGGAGTCTCTACGCACAGTGTACCATCACATTGCGTTGCGTATGGTCTCGTAGCCGAAAGCGATGCGCAAATGGTGCGGACTTGATATACAGTATCAACTCCGTGCCCCTTGGACATGTGAACGTGGGAAATACAAGTCTTTATTTCCTAGCGTTGAAACGAAGTTGACGGGTAGTCGAATGCAGAATTCAATCAATCAGATTCTATAGAGTACCACCAATGCCACCATCATAATGCCTAGGGCATCAGCCGATGACGCACCAAATCCAATCCGAAATACAGCCAGGTCAAGTGGGAAAGGTCAGTTAGTCGAGCAATATAATGGAATAGACCAGGACAAGCGGATACGTTTTAAGACTAGATAGGTCTATATAGAATGTAATATATAATATAAAATATATAATATCTTATATTAATATATATAATTATATTACAATATACTAGTATAAGATGCTGTTCTACCGATTGAACTATTTGAACGCTCTGCTGAATGCCCATTGAAAGATAACTGAATAGCAGATACCAGTGGCGGTTCCACCATGTTGATGACTGGGGATGCATCCCCCCACCGGGGTTCCGGGTGACCTTTTTTGCTTATCAAACTATTTTTCGGTAAGTGTAGTAAAATTAGGGGAAAATTAACATTTGCTATTCCTTTTCGGCAAAGTTTATTGATTGTTTCCTTCTCTTTTCATTTCCCCCACCAACTTCCTATGAATTCATTTCATCCCACCACCAAGAAATCCTGGAACCGCCACTGTTTCTGTGGCTCTCATCTGTTGCCTAATGCCTTCATTTCTCAGTTTTTTTTATATTTGCCTACTCCCATTATTTTTCTCAGACAGCTCATCTCTGCAACCAATAGACTTTTTCGTCTGATTTTTTTTAGTACCAAGGCTGTTGCTCCATATAAAATTCGAAGTATTACTAATGTATTATACAGTTTTAGCTTTGTATTCGTGGTTAAGTTTTTTTTTGTTCCTCCATAATGTTCTCATTCTTCCCATTTATTGTTAGCCTCTATTTATTTTCATTTTCACGTCCTCTGTATGTTTTCCGTCGCTCCTGAGCATTCCACCTACGTACTTGAATGTTTCAACTTTTTCCAATATCCGACCATTTGGTACGATTTCTGCTTTATCGTTGCCATCCCTCGAAACAGCCATAACTTTTGTTTTTTTCATTGTTAATTTTCAGGCCAAATCTTTTGCTTGTATCATTTACTTCATTAGTGATAGTTTGTAGATCCTGGATATTTTTCACTCATCAGGCTGACATCATCTGCAAACTTCAAAATATTTAGGTATTCACCATTGAATTTCGCTCATGTTTTTATATTCTTTAATGCCAGTCTAAACATGCACTCCAGAATTACTATGAACGGCGTTGGCTACAGCATACAGCCTTGTCTTGCTCCTATATTAGTGGCGAACCATTCGGATATTTCACCGTCCACTTTGATTGCACTTTGAGCTTTCTGATAAATTATTTGTAATATTTTAATAAGCTTTTCTCAATTCCGATGTATGTTCTCAGATGTCTGTCAAAGTCCCTCCCGCCAGACTGAGTCAAATGCTTGTCTGTAATCATTGAAGTTGATGTAACACGGTCTGTTTGCTTCAATATATTCTTGGGGTCTAGGCCGTCTAGCTTTACTTGCTTTAATCATGCAACAAAGAAATAGCGAGATACTTGTTACTGGTGTTGTGTCAACGCTTGCGTGTGATCGACGCATAAAATAACCTTGTGTCTGCCAAGTGCTGCATAAACCTAATTCTGTTGCTGATTTTCAAATAATGGCCCGACTACGGTTGGCTGGCTAAAGACATTCTAATTGTCTCGCGTCAAACGTGAGAACGGCTGAAGCCAATAACATTTTGGCGTCATTCAATCTCCGTATAAATCTTTCATAAATTTTTATTACTAAATGTTTTATATTTGAAATTTTGGTTTTATGGTCTTGTGTAAGATTTCGGTTCAGTAGATTGATGAGGTCGTTCACGCGATGTTCTGATTCGGTCATTCAACGAGACACGAGTCATTCACTGTGACTCACACGAGACGGCAGAAACTAAGCATGGTATGCTGCTCCCCCTCGTCGCAGAATTCGGGTCCCAAGGACGGAGAATGCGGGTGGATGCAGCTGGGGGTTGCAGCTGCTGTAAATTCAAAAGAATTATCTTTTACGTAGGCCCCTGTGGCCCTCCTACATTTATGGACTTTGCTGCGCCTGGTGGTGGCGTTCGTAGAGATGCACGTGTGTCTTTTGTTGCCCACTCGAATTTCTCACAGCGCGCCAACAAGTCCCGCAGACGCCCAGAGCTGTTAATTCGTGTTCGCATTCTTGATGTTGCGTTCATTTCATTTGTACCTCGTCCCAGTTGGAACGAGTTTTTTTCGTGCATTTTCCGATAGGCACAGTAGTCAAAACCTATTTGAACGCATGTTGAACACGCGTCACTACTAACGAGCCTTACTTAGCTTTATTTAGCTGCTGCTTAACAGCTGCTTGGCCGCCGCTCAGCTGTGTAGCTGCTGCTATCTCGTTCACAAAACGGCCGCTAAGTTGTTTTTGTGTAGTACAGGCGAAACATATGCAATCGTCACATGTCGTGTTTAGAGCGGGTAATCTAGAGTTATGCTCGTGCGAACGGAGTTTGAACGCCGCCAAAATATTGTTGACTTCAGCTGTTCTCACTTTTGACGCGAGACAATTAGACTATCTTTAGCCAGCCAACCGTAGTCGGGCCATTATCTGAAAACCAGCAACGGAATTAGGTTTATGCAGCACTTGGCAGACACAAGGTTGCTTTTAAACGCCGATCACAAGCAAGCGTTGACACAACACTAGTAGCAAGTATTTCGCTATTTCTTTTTCGGATAATGAAAGCAACGTAAAGTTAGTCCCTCACTCGAACGAACGCAGGGTCCAGCGCTGACTGAGTTGCTTGTGAATATTTTGTAGAATCTAATTGCATTCGAGTCTGTCGAAATTAAATTACAGCGATCAACCCCGTAACCGATTACAAGTAATTCAGAATGCCGTTAGTAAGTAGCAGTAGTAGTAGTAGTAGTAGTAGTAGTAGTAGTAGTAGTAGTAGTAGTAGTAGTAGTAGTAGTAGTAGTAGTAGTAGTAGTAGTAGTAGTAGTAGTAGTAGTAGTATTAGTAGTAGTAGTAGTAGTAGTAGTAGTAGTAGTAGTAGTAGTAGTAGTAGTAGTAGTAGTAGTAGTAGTAGTAGTAGTAGTAGTAGTAGTAGTAAACTTCTTCAGCGCCATTGTAATAGTACATCAGCACCATTCGATCGATGGTCGCTTCAGTAAAAAATCATAGTCGTGATCTTGTCCGTGGTGATTCGAGGATGTAAACCGAGAAGTCAGTCAATACTTCCAGATTCCGGCGAAGGAGGATGTGCAATCAGGAATAGATGTTTTCAGTCTAGACCTGAAGGTAGTTAACGACATTCAGTCTGGCGGACCTGCGCCGGCAGGGAAGTCCACCAAAGTCTGGGTTCGACAACAGAAAGAGCACGTTTGCCAGTAGTGGTCGTGCAATAGGGTATTATTATTATTATTAAAGTTAAGATTACTGTGGTAACTAATCCATAAAGATTTCGTGAATGTATGTAAAGAGTAGTAGCATCAGACGACCTAGTTGAGTGCTGGTTGTCTTGAACAGTGAGTAATGAATTCGGAGATATATTGGTTGATTTGTGTGAAGCGTCTTATGCACAGTGAGACTTATCTTGAATTCGATCCTTTGTTTGACAGGCAGCCAATGAAGTGATTTTAGAACTGGTGTAATGTGCTCATATTTGGCAGTTGCAGTGATATAGCTCTGGCTAATGAATTTTAAATCCTTTGCAGGCGGTTTAAGTCAGATTTAGTAAGTGAATGTCTGTTCAGCACTCAATGAAAAGTCCCAGCAGACATTCGCTCGAAAATCCATATTCCGGAGAAGGGAAAATTAGCCAAATTTACCATAAGCGGAGAATTAGGAACAGACTTTCGGAAGCCTCAGATAGAAAGAAACCACGGCTCCGCCTAGTCTAGCATCTATTCCATTGGTCTAATTGCCATAGTCTTTCTCTTTGCAATAATCTATCTGTCTGTCTGTCTGTCTGTCTGTCTGTCTGTCTCTCTCTCTCTCTCATCTTTTTCAAATATCAAATATGTTTTCAATGTAGGCCTATTCACGCTCCTATTAAATAGGGAATGGCGCCGTCACTCACGATTGAGTTCAAGGCTTAAATTCTAATTATTATTACTAATCCTCTAATTATTATTATTATTATTATTATTATTATTATTATTATTATTATTATTATTAGTAGTAGTAGTAGTAGTAGTAGTAGTAGTAGTAATAGTCAGTGGCGGCTCTAGGATTTGGCAAGTGGGGGCCGTTGGGGGCAACTTCTAATCATGGGGGCCAACCATTTGTTGTTTAATGTATGTAGCATTAAGTATAGGGTCCCAACTGGGGGGGCCACTGGGGGGGCAGGCTCTCAATAGGGGCACGGGCCCCCCCTGCCCCCCCCGGTGGAGCCGCCACTGGTAATAGTAGTACTGTAGTAGTAGTAGTAGTAGTAGTAGTAGTAGTAGTAGTAGTATTCAAATTCAAATTAATTTTATCGTCCATTTCAAATACTACTACTATTGTTATTATTATTATTATTATTATTATTATTATTATTATGACAATTTATATAGTGCAATAAGCATAATAGTAGTAGTAGTAGTAGTAGTAGTAGTAGTAGTAGTACTATTACTAGTAGTAGTGGTAGTAGTAGTAGTAGTAGTAGTAGTAGTAGTAGTAGTAGTACTGTAGTAGTAGTAGTAGTAGTAGTAGTAGTAGTAGTAGTAGTAGTAGTAGTAGTAGTAGTAGTAGTAGTAGTAGTAGTAGTAGTAGTAGTAGTAGTATTCAAATTCAAATTAATTTTATCGTCCATTTCAAATACTACTACTATTGTTATTATTATTATTATTATTATTATTATTATTATTATTATTATTATTATTATTATTATTATTATTATGACAATTTATATAGTGCAATAAGCATAGCGAAGGCCAAAGTCAAGAGCACTTTACAGGGGGCACTTGTAGGAGATAGTAAATAAGTGCGTCTTTAGTTTATTTGCAAACAGTTCGGAAGAGGTCTCTTTAGTCACTTCATCTGGCAATGCATTCCATAGGACGCGCAACACGCGGAAACCCCGTCCATAGGACTGGGTTCCCGCGCGTAGAAGATCTCTCCCCGAGTTTCGCCGTTTTGGACGGAGGGGGAACGGATAACAGAACGCGACTATTGGACCGGAGATGCAAGCGCCTTTCCGACATCGAAGCCCGTGCACCAGCGCTGTTAAATAGCCGGGACAGGTAGAGTCGTGCAAGACTCGAAACGTAAGACAGCATCGTTTGAACTTGATGCGTTCCGGGATCCGGAGCCAGTGGAGCTTGTCTCCGAGTAATGGAGTCACATGATCGTTCCACTTGGCTCCGAATATCACTTGGGCGGTAACGTTCAGTACCAACTGCAGCCGACTCAGTTGGCTATCGGGTAGACCGAGTAATAATATACTATTACAATAGTCGATCCGAGATATAACGAGGGCGCGGACGAGTTGTATCGATGTGGCAGTTGATAGATAGCGGCGGATCTCCCTGATCTTCCGGAGCTGGTAATAGCAGCTTCGCGTCACGTTGTTTATGTGTCCGACGAACGTAATAATTGAATTGTAGTCTCTTGTTCTGGAGCGATGTTGGCGAAGTTCCGAAGATCGAAAGATTGGACATGAAGACGAACGAAAGGCGAGTTCTCCTTTCGAGACCGGTTTTAGAAAGGCCGACAAAATTATCGGTTGATTTTGTCAAAGGGCGTCTGTTTTGGTTGGACGGCGACGCAGCTACCGTCGGATCAATGGACTTTGACGGAGCCAGAATTTCACAATGGACGTCATCCGTCTTCGCAACAATCTCTTCTTTTACGATATTCCAGGTTAGCTACGCTCTATCGAATAACAAATGCGTCCAGTTACTCGCTTCATCATCATCATCACCATCGTATTCATCATCATCATCATCATCATCATCATCATCATCATCATCATCATCATCATCATCATCATCATCATCATATATCATCATCATCATCATCATCATCATCAAGCGCTCTCGACTTAGGTATCGCCTTGGGCATAGCGCTATATACATTTTCAAAGATAATAATAATAATAATAATAATAATAATAATAATAATAATAATAATAATAATAATAATAATAATAATAATCTTCGCAACAATCCCTTCTTTTACGATATTCCAGGTTAGCTACGCTCTATCGAATAACAAATGCGTCCAGTTACTCGCTTCATCATCATCATCACCATCGTAATCATCATCATCATCATCATCATCAAGCGCTCTCGATTTAGGCATCGCCTTGGGCATAGCGCTATATAAATTGTCAAAGATAATAATAATAATAATAATAATAATAATAATAATAATAATAATAATAATATTCTTCTTCTTCTTCATTTTCTTCTTTTTCTTCTACATGTGCTATGTTTTGCTATGTCAGTGACCTTGTACTTTCACTCAAACTCTGTTTCTGGCAGCTCCTGTCAGTTCAGTTTTGTCTTTGGTTCATGTTTCTTCTCTTAGACTGTCTTTTATCTTCTGCGTTCCCCTTACCCTTTATCCTTCCATTTCTCTTTTATTAGCAGATTTTCCAGCCTGTCCATTCGTGTCATGTGTCCAAAAATGTGAGCGGCTCCTCTCTTTTGGTCTCTATCATTTTTCTTTTTGCACGAAAAGATTGTAGGACTTCCACATTAGCAATTTTCGAAATTTTTCTGTCCATTAATTTTTTGGCATGCGTCAGAGAAGCCACATCTCTGCAGCTTCTATCGTTCACTCGCTTGTGCTTTTCTTTTATATACCAACCTACAAAGTGGTACTTGAAATTGGAGACATGTGGAGAGGGGATTCAAGATAAATTGACATCAGCAATAACTGCATTCGGAAATGGTAGATCCGTACACCTCCAATTAATTATCGAACAGTTTAAGAACATCTGGCTTCCTCATGAAAAGACGCTTTAACCCATTTAGGACTAGGACAAAGAGCTTCACGATCTCAAAGCGCTATAGTAGCCTAAATTTGAAATCTGCTTAACAAGTAAAAAAATTCATTAAAATTTATTTGTTGTCTTTTCAACTCAATAATTGAAATTATGCTGCCTTAAAACCAGCCGCATAAAAAATGGTCAGTTTTCAGGGGTTAAATTTTATTGACAGTTTATTAGGAGGTCACTGAAAGGTTGACATTTGTTGGCAGGGGTGAGGGGTGTGCAGTTTCCTTAAAATTGTTGACACACTGCAATTAATGAACGTCCCCTTAGGATTCAAATTTATTGGAATTGGTTGGGGGCATGTGCCTTCTGTTGATCCGCCCCTAAATTCAACCGGGCTCTTTGTAGGAGATGCAGTGTCGGTTCCAAGAACTCTTAGTAGGGGATGCAATGAATTTCTAGGAAGATCCCGCCAAATGTATAAAAGCAATTTTAGTCTGGTTGTACAAAGTCATAGTTGCAAAATCGAGTTTTCTATTTCTGGAAGCGAATTTGTCGATGGCATTGTCTATGGATATGTCCACACCTCTATGTGGATATACATCAAGGCTAATTCGTTTAGACGATCATCTTCCATTGAAGACGCATTTTTTGTGGGCCGGTGGGGGGATGCATCCCCAGTCATCCCCAACGTGGAACCGCCCCTGAGAGGATGCAATATAGTAATATACACTGTAGAGTGTAGAGCCATGTGTTGTAGGATTACCTTTTGCTCGGGAGCAGCTACGCCAATGAAATTCACGTCTACAGTCGCAGTAGTCGAGCGTACCTCACGAACATTACTCAGGACGGGCAAGAGGGCGTCGTCGACATAACCATGTACAGCGAAGACCGAAATCCATTGACAAACAGTTAAGTACAGTTGACGATACAGTGGCTTTTTCTCTCTCTCTCGAACTGAGCTCTTTGGCAATAAAGCTGTGCTATTTGTTTGTGCACCTACGATACAATTATAACAGGAAAGTGAGAAACAAGGACAAAGTCCCCTTGTCTTTGTTTCTCACTTTTCTGTTAGAAACGGTCAGGACTGCTATAGAAGTCAGTCCTGGCCTTTTCCTTGTCTTTGTCCTTGTCTTTGTTTCTACATTTCCTGTTATAATATACATATGTGCAATTGTGCATATATATATATATATATATATATATATATATATATATATAGGCCTATGCATACATGTATATATATGCATAGATACGAAGTAAGTAATTATCTTGACCTTCGCCTGGATTTCATGGCTAAGCCCTTGTCTTGGCGAAGGGCATCAGAGGCCGTGGACTGGATCTTAGTCTGGGTTCAGAATGGCTAAGTCTTGATTACAAGACGGACAGGATGTGCTGATGAGTTTCATTAAATAATCATTATTAGGAAAATAACGAAATAAGAAGTAAAGAAGTAATAAATGAATCTGGCCGCAATGCTGCTGGTTGTACTGTTAACTAGGTCCGTGCATGGTTAGGAAAGGAGGCTGCGATCATTTCTGCATTAGGGTCACTTCAACACGAAGACGATGCCTCTGCGCCTCGGGGTTTATCCTAGCGTCAAATGGAATCAGGTGTGTCACACGTAGGTATACAGGACCAAAAAGGTGAAGCAAAGAGAAACTTAAATACATTCAAAGTCATGTTGAATCGTTGATCTCTTCTGCATTAATTATCGTCAATGTCTTAGCACTTATGTTTTCCTTTCTAATGTATCTATAAGAATTGTTGTACGGTGGGGCGTATTATCCTACGACTGCTTTATTAGGTCATCATCATCATCATCATCATCATCATCTTCATCATCATCATCATCATCATCGTGCTCTCTTACAACTCCTTACGGCAATGGTCAGACACAAGACACTTACATAAAGTCCTGTCTTCTGTTAATCTTCTGTGATTAAAATTTCTTTCGAGTCCATGTTCTCTATGATATTGTCCATCCAATTTTTTTCTGTGTCCTCTTTTGCTGCCTCCGTTTCCTTCAATTCGAGTGTACAGTACATGTAGAATGCCTTGTATTGTAGTCTCCTTCCATCCATTCTATTGACGTATCCATATTATTTATTATGTAGTAAATAATAATACAAATTAATAATAATAATAATAATAATAATAATAATAATAATAATAATAATAATAATAATAATAATAGTTGGATATGGCCCGGTTAACTGCGCTACATCTATCAGCTTCGCTACTTATCGCCGATGAAACTGCAAAATTTAGAGCCTCTGCAGACAAAGAGGTTTCTTCTGGTGACGGACGAAAGGCAGCTGAAGATCTTCCAGGTCGACGTTGAGACGGGGGACGCAAGGGCTCTCTGGATCAACCGGAACTTCATCGCGGAATATTCTGCCTTGACGTTTGATCCGCTAACGAAGTACATCTACTGGTTCGACAAATCCAATCTGATCATGGGTCGGGCGGCGCTCGACGGCACCGTCGTGCTGTCTCTGCCGAATGTGACGAATCCTCTAGGTAAGACAACGGAGTTGACTTAAATAAGTAAGCAAAACCAGAGTTTCACAATGCTACCCGAAGAACAGGCAGCAGGAGTGACGAGAAGTTTGCCGAATATCATTTTTGAAAAAGGCAAAGTACAGTACTGGCCAAATTATTATGGATTTGGTTTCCAACAGTTGATTTCTTAGTTATATCGGTAAAAAGGCTAAAATAAAGTGACGCTATTGCAAAAGTGCAACTTTAATGAATAGCTTAATGTGCCTGCGGCCAAAGTAAGTTGGACTTGAGCTGATTCAGTACTTTGCCCATCCGCCACGTGCCTTAGGGACAGCAGCTACCTGATCTGGCATCTGCAATATCAATGACCTGGCATGGTCCTTCAGCTGCTAGTCATGGAACCAATGACCATACTTGAAGAAGCCTCTCGGTTAGTTGGCGCTTTTTTGTAGAGACTGCTTCTTTGTTCTTCTTGTCTTTAGGCATCTTCTAAACATTTTCAATTGGGTTCATGTCGGCTCTGTTCACCGACCAGTCAAGCAACCGTAATCCCTGCCTCTTGACGAATTCCTTCACTTTCCTGGCAGTGTGGCGTGGTTCATTGTCCTGCTGGAAGGTCACGTCTGCATTTCTAGTGCCAAACCATGCATGTATCTGATGAGATAAGCATAAAGTAGTGTGCAGTACCTTCGACCAATCAGCTGCAGTCCAAGACAAATGCTCTTTAACCCACTGCAGCCTCTTCTTCATCATCGATGTCTTCAGCAGAGGCTTCTTTAGAGGGTACCATGATCGAACAACCAGATGACTTGATCGACCAGCATCGAACAAACGTCTACGCACCGTTCTACTACTGCTTGTAGCTGTCCCACTCACAACTCACGACTCCCAACTGTCTAGCGGTTGCCCCGCGGTTGGACAATGGACAGACACAAACTGACCAGTTTCCTGTCGTTTCTTGCACTCGATAGACGTCGTCTGCCACATCTTCCCCTTCGCCTCGGAGACAATGTCAGGCCAAACATCACACTTTTTGCAATAACACTCACAACTTGGGGTGAAACCTTCATTTTCTCAGCAATATCTGTCTGTGTCAAAGATGTCTCCTCCAGAAGAACACGAATCTGGCCCTTCTTCCTCGGGCTAAGATCAGACTTCTTTCCCATCACATGGCTATGATATGTCGCCGAAGAAATTACTGCATAGTATCGGTTAAATATGCAAAAGGCCCACTAATTGCAAATTGAGTTATAAAATTAACTTAGAAGTGAAACTATGGTGCGTGAAGATTAACGAAATATCTTCACAAAATAGGCATTTTATTAAGAATTACTGTCAACAAAAACAAAGCAGTTATCTATAGCAAATGATATATAATATAATAATTTTATATGAATTTATATTCAATTTTATAGCATTAGAACAGCAAAGTGCCATTCAAGAAGGATAAGCATCGCCAGGAGAAATAAACAGACTAGCAGCTATTAGCATCAAATTAGTGATGAAAAGGGCAAAATCCATAATAATTTGGCCAGTACTGTATGTTATCTTGGACACGTCATGAGAAAACAAGGCTCTTCTCTAGAAAAAGAACTAATTCAAGAAACACTATCCGATGGAAGATAAGATCGCGTGGAAAACCAAGAACAGCTTGGCTAGATGCAGTGACGGCGCCAGGCATGCACATTGCACAAGGCAGGGCCTAGGCCCTGGCGTCGGCTCTGCCCGACAAACTGTGAAATAAGCTTAATAAGTTTTAAAAAAATTAAAAATCTTTCCAATCGGTAATTATTATATAAGCAAGTCAATAGAAACGGGGCTTTTTTGCGCCGGAGCGAGGCGGAGCGCCGCGGCGCTCCGGAAAATCTGGACCGCGTTCCGGAAAATCCGAAGACTTTTTTTGCAAAATTAAATTATTAAATAGAAAATTTAGAACTATATCTATTGTCCGTATCATTTTTCAAATTTCTGATTACAAATGTGGCATGACTGATGATTTTGCTAATTTGTTGTGGATGATCGCGGGCCTTCTCGGCGATCTCCGCAAAGATAGGTGCGTTTAAATAGTACATGTATATCTATGGGCTTCGATGATCACCGCCATTGTTGTTCAGACTAATTTTAAATTTCGCACGATATATATACAGGGTGTAAAAGTGAAAACTGGCCCCCTTTATGGCCATACAACGCTTCAATGCAATATCGTTTCGAGGAACTTTTTCCGTGGCCGACCTCGAATGACCTGACGAGAGTTAGCGCACTGTAATTTTTTCTCCGGACAATTTTTTCTCTCATAAGACCTTCGGGAATGAAGTACCGAGGGCATAATAAAAATAATATATAGTTACGTGACTACGTCTTGTTGACAAGTGACTTCCGACTGTTGCGCTCCGGAAAATATTTGTTTACAAAAAAGCCCTGAATATAAATGATAAATGTTCTTAACGTGATCCTGAATGGTAAAGAACAGATGGCTAGGATGACGCATATGTAGCCATTGCTGAAGACCGAAGAGAAAAATTACGATTACCATTGATTAACTGTAACTCAAACATCCACGATGCAGGATCTTCCGCCTTTTTTATTACAATGATATGTCACAGTGGAAGAAAATATCGGGAAAAGTTATTCAGTTTCACATTATCACAACAAGACATTATTCATATGCAAGGAAATATACGAGGCTTTTACGTGTCTGTAGCGGACGGTTCTACAGCGGAAGGCCGCTTTCTAAGGGATTCGCCACCGTGTGTGTGTGTTAGGGCGGCGCTTTCCTTCGTTCCCATCAGGGCGGACTTTACGCTGTCTTTGTTATCCTACGTTCGCCATCGGCATGCCAAATTATGTCAAAGCGCCTTTGACTTCGCCCTTCGTCGTGATTACGGCGCTATAGAAGTCGTAGAGAAAGATAAAGATAGGCTACCTCTCCATCATTGATAAGACTTTAGTGCAGTTAAACAATCGGTTATCACAAGAATGTGTTGTTATTGCGCGATGTATTGTTGCGCTTTTGCCTACAAGTAGGCCTAAGCATTTTCGAAAAAAATTGATTCTGTAAAAGTTTTTGACCTTAAGCCATTTTGGTCGGCAAAGGCGTGAGACAAGGTTGCATTTTGTCACCACACCTATTCAACATTCTTTTGGAAATGGTGATGCGAGAAACTCTATAGAAGGATACGAGGGCGGATTAAGACTTGATTTAGGGGGTGTTAATTGCTAGTTAAGTATATTGTCTTTGTCGTCTAATTTCAAGTGTTGATTCGTTTTACTGAAGGTAGCGATATCACCAGCATGGCGTTCGATGCTGAGAACCAGCTTCTGTTCTACGTGGATTATCTTGTGGAAACAATCTCAGTCATGTTTCTATCGAATCTTTCGACGAGCACAGTATATGCACAACCAGGATGTAGGCCAAGATCCATCGCATTGGACACAAACAACAGGCAGGACATTGTTAACTAGCAAAAACTATTGTCACTTTATTAATGGACTATACGAATTAAAATGCTACACGTAACTAATCCGACTGCAGCATGGATACAATTTAGCAAATTAATTCAAAATCACATCTTGAAAAATCTCATAAAGTCACAGATTTGAGTTATTGCCGTAAATGACTTTGAAGCAGTGTCGCTACATTCACTAAAACCGAAGCAATTTTTTCAGTTTTAGCGAGATTTCTGTAAGAAATCACTTACTTTGCTGCCTTGATTTTACATAAATATCTTCTCCTTCTCTTGTTCTTTATCTTCCATCATCTACGATAAGGATGAGTTTGATACGAGATGACTCCAGGTCTTCCTGTCTCTTGTCATGTTTGTTGCTTCTTCTAAGTTCAGATTTTGCTTCCGACATCTTCTTTTATATTATAATTATTATCTAGCCATCTCTTACGTATTCCTCTAACAGTTAAGTTCAAAGACCTTCACTGATAACAATGGAACGTGTTCATCTGTTGTGTGAGAGAACCAGGCCCTCATTTTGCAAATTTTGACCACCTAGGTTTTTTGACTGGTCAGAAGCAGCCCACAGATTTTACGTTTATACAAAATCGAGGTTGCAATATTATGTTAACATGGCATTTAAATAAGTCAATGACAGCATGAAAGTACCCTATGTATTGTGTGGATCAGTGGAGGGGAGGAATCAGTAAGCACTGGCCAGGAGTCCCCTTTCCACCTACAAATACTATGCAGGGATGATCTTCAATATACACAGTGCTATCAACTGAACTTTACCGTGAATTGCTGCATTTTTAATTGTAGGGTGTCCTAGTAGTACTTGTACGATATGCCACCATAATCAGTTCATGATGATGATGATGATGATGATGATGATGATGATGATGATGATGATGAGTGTTTGTTCTAGCCACCTTGACATTGGGGGGGGAGTTTGAAATGTTTGGGGAGTAGGTTTGTCTGCCCAAAAACCTTGACGAGCAAAAAAAAGATCATCCTGATATAATTTTTTTCTCGAATATGGTGACGAACAAAAAAAGGTCATCACATCCTTCCTTTTCTTTCAAATACTCTTTTATATGGTCATATCCTTCTCTTTTTCCCCTCTCCAAAATAAAAAACCCTCTCGTCACACTTTGGGGGGGAATTTCCATCCCCAATGCAACATATAGAAATTTGGGGGGGGGGAATTTTCAAACTTTGGGGGAAATCCCCCAAAAAGGGCCTAGAATAAACACTGGATGATGATGATGGCGATGATGATGATGATGATGATGATTATTATTATTATTATTATTATTATTATTATTGACCTCGTAGGTGGATGTATTGGTCTGATTGTGGACGCAGCGTCATCGAAAGAGGATCGATCAGAAATCCGAAGCATAATCGAACGTCAATAATATCAAGTCTGAACGCATGCGCAATGACCTTGACTATCGACTTTCAAAGTAGGTCAATGAAGGTCACTTATGAATACCGACCTGTGATAATAGTTATGCTGCGAAACAGCTGAATTCTTAAAGGGACGTAGAAGGGAGGAATTGGAAATATGAAGGGACAAACGCACACAAAGTTATAAAATTACATAGGCTATAGGATATAAAGAGTGACGTCCAGTCAAGCAATTATAAAGCAACGTCGTCGTTTTCATCAAGCTCCACCCATAATTAAATTTGGTTTCTTAGCAACGATTATAAAATGACAACATCGCCTCGTCACGAACTTTAGGAGACTATACATGATTATGATTATTATTGCTATTATTATTATTATTATTAATTATTGTTATTATTATTATTATTATTATTATTATTATTATTATTATTATTTCTTGTTATGTATTAACGATCATTTTTCAATGTCATGTGGCAGAGACAGAGATGGTATGAGAATAGTGAACGATGCATCAAATTGGATCAAAAATGGGACGTAACCATGGACATTGGCGTAGCGACGAGGGGAACCCCGGGGACCGGGGCCCCTATTTAGGCTGGGATCAGTCGTGGGACTGGAACTGTAGGTTCTTTTAGAGGCCTTGGTGGCCCCTATTCCGTAACCCTGGCTTCGCCACAGCCCGCGGATATTGACGATACATCGACTGAAGCCCACAGTGCTTTGATGCAGATAGAAATGCCACGTTTGTTAACCGCGTGTCTGTTTTAGATGGAGTGATGTTCTGGGCGGATGCCAATGGCTTAATTGAAACGGCAGCGCTTGACGGAACTGGAAGAAGTGTTCTCTGCGAAGACGTCAACGCTGCGTTCACTGGACTTGCTTTTGACGCTCGATTCATCTACATCGTCGACTCGAGGAAACTGTAAGTCACGCCTTTATTCTGTCTTGGTCAGGGCAGACATGGTCATGGGTTGGGTCGGGTCAGAAATTTCCGTGTTTATGGTGAGTGGGATTGGGTAAGTAAATAAGTCGTGGTTTAATAAATTGTAATGTATTACGGTGGGTTGGGCTGGGTCAAGCAACCCTATTACCTTCGTGGGTTGGGATGGGTCTGAATGATGATGAGGTTGGGTTTTAGAAATTGACCCATGTCCATGTCTGGGTCAGGGGTACGCAGACTTTTAAGTAAGTATAAGCTCATATTTAAGGCTCAACTTTTTCAGTGCTTCTTACATTTCTCGTGGAGCCAGGCAAGGCTGCCTGTTTAATGGAACAAGTGGAAGCTGTGGCGGTTCACAGGAACCATCCTTGCGGTCCGGAATGTGGGCCGCGGGCCACCGTTTGAGTACTTTGGTTCTTGTTGTGCGTTTGTCATCGTAAATGCTGTGGTGCATCGTAAATGCTGTCGTAAATGCTGTCGTAAATGCTGTCGCTCTGGTTTGAATGGTCGTTTTCTACTAAGCTTCTTTTTAATATTCGGAATTTCGGCCTGTATTAAGTCGCTCTGCTTTGCGGATTAATCGCAGACACATACAGAAACTGGATCGAAGCACGAAACAGCTTTCGAATCTGACAAGGAACCTGTTTACGCAGCCATACGCCATTGTCTACTACTCAACAGACGACGCAATGTCAACTGGTAAAAGACATGCACGAGTTTCTTCCATTGTGGCATTTGCAGGGAAGGAAGGGGAAACTTCATGATCACTGCTTACTGACTCCCCACCCACAGGTCCACTCTATGACCCCCCCCCCAATATCAAGGGAGGATGTTCGTGCAGTCATTAACTCATTTAACTAGCTTAGCCTATTTAGCATAACGAAACAACAAAAGTTGTTCCTCCTCTCTATTGGGCTGCGTGTTTCTGAAATGCAAAACTCATTTGTAATAGTTTTAACAACCGTTAACTATTACGATATACCTGATACGATACCACTATGAAAGTTATTCATTGATTCATACTCGATATGGTTTGAAATTAGAGACATAAATATTTTTAAAACAAATATCGACATTTTACCAACCCTTCTCAAAATTATTTTGCATTCATCACGTGACACACAGGAGTATCGTTATATAAGCGATCAATATGTTATTTCGATTATTTCTTTGAAATCTGATGTTGTGTAAGGTACGTGTATTGTTTTGGAATACAGGAACAAATTGGTCAACCGTGTTGGCATCTTCGAACAAAGCATTTCTTCCCGTTGTTACTCATTCGGCTACAAAATCCAAATTCGATTCAGTACATACGCTTCCAATCAGCGCATCTCCTGCTATTACGACTGCATCTACAAAGTGGTCAGGTAAGGGCCGTCCACAAGGTAGCGTTCGATTTTCACGCACCAAGTTGTTTCGATAAAGAAGAAGCAAGATTTTGATTTCACGGACTTTAACTTCAACAAAAAGAACCATTCTTCGTTTTCTCGAGATTTTAGATATAAAAATCGGATTAAAATCAATTAATGTGATAAATTTGAGTCAAGCATAACAACAAGAATTCGCGCATACTCAAGTATTTGAATGTAAGATTTTCCAATAGAGGAAAGAATATAGAGAATTAAATTTTTCGTTGAGATGGCGTCGTCAGCAGTAGAAATTCAGTTCTAGCTGGATGGAGAAGTAGTATGTTGTCGGCCATCCCCAGAGTTGTACCAACTCAAGCGCGCAAAAACAGTGATTGGAGACAATTTGAAGCTGAAGATTGGTCGAAATCGAGAGGATGCCATGAACAGACACTAACCGAGTGTGATGTTGGAGATAGTACTAGAACCATGTTAACGCTACATCGGTGTTGTTCGAGCCAATGTTCCAGACGATGCAGAAGTATAGTCAACCGTATTCAGTGACGTATTTACCACGGTACAAATGGTACATCTGTGTCGGGCCCACCAACAAAATAAAAATTTAGGGGCCCGCCTTTTCTATTAACAATATTTTATAGTGACTTTTATGATTTCTTTGTCTACAGTAAACATATTTTCCGAAATGTAACCATTTGTAACGCAACGTGTTCTAAAAAAATAAATAAGGTTATCGCCACTATTACTCAAACACCCGATCTGTGACTCCCGCTCTCCCGAAGATTTCCCGAGAAAAAGTCTAAAAAACTTGACAAGCAAAAAAATATCATCTCGCCACTTTTCACACTCGATCTGTAACATTTTAGAAGAAAGTGTACCGGGTCCTAAAAATGTAAATCCGCCACTGACTGCTTGAATATATATATATATATATATATATATATATATATAGGGCCTGCCTCTCTCTCTCTCTCTCTCTCTCTCTCTCTATATATATATATATATATATATATATATATATATATATATATATTAAATATATAAAGGAAATAATGCATTAATCCCAACTGAACGTTGACCTAGGTGTTGCTGTTCGTAATGGCGAAGCAGATATCTTCATTTCTTCGTTGTCCAGCGCAGCGGCTGTTATCGTCGTTGTCGTCGTTGTGACGGTTGCAGTCGCAGTGACCGTCAAAAGCCGCGTGTAAATAATTGCCTTCTTTATTCTCGTCATAGGCACAACTCTTTTGAACAAGATATTGATCTAGAATCCTAGAAAGGCAATGTAGGCTAAGTGATTCATTTGACACAATCTCTAAGTGATTTATAGGCCTACGACACAACTTGTCTTTTCATGTCTCTACGAGCTAACAATCGTGTGTGTGTGTATAAATATATACACTATATATATATGTATGTATGTAGGTAGGTATGTATGTATATATATACGCTAGAAGGAATCCGTGGGAACTGAAATTGAAGCTAAGCGTATACTTCCTTTCAGTGGTTACCCTCTATAGAAATCTGTGACAATCATTGTCTTATTTTTAATTATTCCTATTACAAGAAGAGTCGCTACCAATTCGCTAAGGACTAAGGACACTCTACAGGTCATCACTGAAAGAAGCACAACAACAAGTATAACTAGGCCTATATATATATCTACACAACTTTCAGCTCGTTACCATAGAGGGACTCTTTCATTCGACCATGCAAGTCCTAGATCAGATTTAGTGATCCCGTCTAAGTTTTGTCTCTAGGCTTCAGTTTATTGTCAGCAAAAGGTAGCCACGAGTTGTGACAGTTTTCGAATTGAAGTAAAGCGTTGTCGCTGTTCTGAAACTGAAGATATGTCGCATTCCTACGAGGGCTGGGAAAAAGTCGGGTTTTTAGAAACAAAGTTTGGATTTTATGTTCTTTAGGTTTTAAAGGTTTTAGATTTCTTAGGTTTTAACGTCTGGCATGCTAACACCCATAAACCCTTCTCTGTATTCTTATCGCATACGTTTTCTGCTGTCTACGGAGATCAGTAAAGTTGAAAAACATTAAATATGATTTTTTTTAAATTTTTCAACTAAAAAACATAATTTATTACTTTTGAAGATTTAAAGTCTTTTAAATCTGAAAACCTAGATTTTCTTAAAAACCATTTTCCAGCCCTGATTCCTACGAGTTACGTGTCACGTTTGTGCTTTTAGAACAGCATCCAGCAGACGCAGTGATGACAGATCCACGACAGGAGACTCTCGTAACCATGAACCTGTGAACGCAGGTAGTTACTGCCGGCTGACTCCTCAGATGTTCGCCAACGAAACGTACAACGTCAACGAAACAGCGGCGCAGGACAGGCACGCCGACCGCGAAGACCCCGCCGCCGTAGACCACCCGATTCCGACGCGACAGTCGGACGTCCCGTCGAAAAAGTCGGTCGGCAACAAGTCCAACCGACTTCTAATTAACGGTTCAGACAACTTCACTTGAAGAGAGAGAGAGAGAGAGAGAGAGAGAGAGAGAGAGAGAGAGAAAGAGAGAGAGTTGTCTTTGTAAGATCTCCATTCCACAGAACTGTTGCAACTGATCGTTTGACTTATTGTAACTGCGTATATTTGATCGAACCTGAGGAGACGAAATTGATACGATTGCGTAACGCCGTTCGCGGCTGTTGCGATGGCCGAATTATGGTAACGATACCTGGAAAAGTGTCTGTCCGCTTTGGCTTGTCGGGGTGTCGATTGAATTTCGGACAGCAGGAGTGCCAGTGGCGTAGCCAGGATTTCCGGAAGGGGGGTTTGAAAAAAATTTCGTCAATAGCCGCCAAGGGGGGGTTTCACCCAAAAAATTGCCAAAAATCGCCTCAAAAAATAAAAATTGCATGGGAATACATTAAAAAAAATTTTTCGCCGTCCAAGGGGGGGTTAACCCCCAAACCCCCCGTGGCTACGCCACTGAGGAGTGCAGAGTGAAGACAGCCGTGTGAGATCGCTCTGTCTTGTCTCGTTAGCCTGCTGGTTAACATAATATCCTGCTGTAGTGTTAATGTGTGACCAGCTAGTGTAGGCCTACCAGCCAACCGTAAAGTTAGCAACGAATTCGTTCGATTAAGAGATAGTGTAAGCTCATTAGTGCCTTGTTCTGCGGTGGACAAGACCAAACAGATCGACTTTGGATGATACAACGACCGGCAACATATTTATCGTGTGAATTTTTTTCACATAGAACAATTGGATGGACCTCAATGATACAGTTGTATCTCTGAATGTAATGTAATGTAATAAGTTATATGGCGCCTCTTATATTTCTACTCAGAGGCGCTCCCGACTTCAGAATACTCGTTACTTGGTTCGCTAATCGAATTGCGTGCTTTGTGCTAGTGTATACTGTATAATTCAACATGACAATGACCCTGATACAGTGCCGGACGTTTATAGCGTGCTAATATTTATACAATGATTTTTTGACTTTGCCCACCTTTTGCCAGCGCAGCATTTTAAAACGGTTCTACATACTTCGTATTCTGAATAAATGACTACTACCAACAGAAAACATTGGCCTAAAATCCTGTCAACGTTACATCTGCTTACCAGGGTTTAATCTAGACCGTTTCCGTGGGGAAATTGCTCTTTTCCCTCGGAAATTTCAAATTTCTCCCCGGAAATGTTGGCATACTACATGAACTAACAGCAGCCCCTTAGCTGACTTTCCCCCGGCTTTGCCAGTTACCCCTCCCCCGGAGTCCAGAGTCTAGATTAAACACTGCTGCTGACTGATAACCGCCAATCAATATCTACTGTATCTCCCATTAATTCGCCAACGTGCAGCACAATTTCTATATGCGGCAACGTCTTATTCTTGGTTCATTTAGTTCGCTGGAGTCCTAACCGTTTAGAAAGGACACTCCTTAGCTTTGCATCAAAGGGAAACAGTGAAACTGAATCGACGGATGCGCTTGAGAACTTATATCTCAAACTTAACTTACATCGGAATATGGCAGACTGGGTTACGTGCTGGAGCGTCAGGCTGACGGAGCGGGTTCAAGCCCCGTTAGTGCCCCTAGTGGCTTTCACACAGGCAGCAATGCCTTCTAAGCCACTTTAAATCATGCTAAGTTTAAAGTTTCTTCTCATTGGGCTTCTTGATACTTCTTGGTCTATCAGCAGCCTTTGATACTGTGGATCATTCCATCCTCTTACACCGTCTCCAGCACTGGTTTGGTCTATCAGATTTCGCACTGAACTGGTTCACTGCCTACTTGAGTCCTCGCACTCAGACTGTCTGCACAAACGCCCTATTTGGATTGTGGGGTCCCCCAGGACTCGGTTCCTGGTCCTCTCTTGTTCAATTTATACACGACTCCTCTTGGGACATTGCTGTCTGGTCATCACCTAGATTACCAATTACCACCTATTTGCAGATGATACTCAGATTCTTATTTCATTCGATAAGTCTCCATCAGAAGCTTCATTGGAAACTATTTCTCAAGCATTCTCTCATATTCAGTCTTGCATGGATTCAAATAAATTGCTTTTAAACCCGGCTAAAACTGAATTTCTACTTTTAGGCACAAAGCCCCAGCTCAAGAAATTTGACTTTATCAACTCTATTAAACTTCGGGACTCGACTGTCCCTGTAAGCACTTCTGCACGTTATCTAGGAGTAGTTTTCGATTCCACTCTTTCTTTCACCAATCATACAAATAAGCCTAGCATCTGTAATGTGGCTAACTATCACCTTCGTGATTTGTTTGTAATATGAAATTTCTAAATAAACCTGCATTAATGCTCTTGGCAAATGCCTTAGTGTCTGGTCGTCTTGATTACTGCAGCTCCCTACTCTTTGGCATCTCAAAATCCAACCTGGCTAAATTCCAACGAGCTCAAAATTCACTGGCTCAGGTAGTTTCGAAAACCCCAAAACGTGAGCACATAACCACTTGCAGTTCGTAAGGATCTCCACTGCACTGGGGGTCCGACTTTTTGCTACGTCGCGTTAAGATGGGGGGGAGGGGGGGTCAAAAAGTTCCAAAATCGCATTACGCATTTTATGGACGACCCCTTGTGCACAATTCATTTGTCGTTCGCCAGTTGTCGCTAGGTGTATTTGTCTGTAGCAGGTTGACGTTTAGCGATTAGCCAGTTGTCGCCCGCTAAGCGTCGCTTTTAAAATGTCGCCCGCCCAGATGTCATAGAATCGGAAATTGATATCGCAGACCACAGTTAAGCAGGTACATTATTTTCAATAAAAAGATGCAAAAACACGGTGGGGCTAATTTAAACGGAAAAGCAATTTAAACATTAATCTAAATTGGCATGTTCTCTACCAAAGCCATACTAGAGTTCAATTTTGTGACATCCTTAAATAGGCCCTTGCTTTAATCGATCTGAAGCGGTCGGCCAAATGGAACAGCGTAATGGAATCCACAACTGTAGACTTCGTTCAGTAGTGCTCTTATCGATGTCAAGTAGTAGTAGTAGCAGAGACGTCATTTCAATGTTTTTCAGGGGGCAAAACACTTTCCACCTGACAAGTTTGCGAAAAAGTTGACGACCTTTTTTTTGCTTGTCAGTTCTTTTAGAGTTACTTCGGATATTACTCGACATCAAGACATCAAGCACTCCTTTAGGGGCTGCTGCTGACCTTTTTTGTTTTCCAGTGTACCTATTTAGCCAGCCAATTTGGTATGTAAAAACTAAATAACACAAACATTGGCGAAAAAAATTTTTTCCCTACAAAAAATCAGGGGGGGGGGGCAAATGCCCCTCTGGTCCCCCAAATGACGTCCCTGAGTAGTAGACTAGTAGTAGTAGTAGTAGTAGTAGTAGTAGTAGACTAGTAGTAGTAGTAGTAGTAGTAGTAGTAGTAGTAGTAGTAGTAGTAGTAGTAGTAGTAGTAGTAGTAGTAGTAGTAGTAGTAGTAGTAGTAGTAGTAGTAGTAGTAGTAGTAGTAGTAGTAACAGCAGCAGTAGTAGTAACAGCAGCAGTAGTAGTAGCAGCAGTAGTTAATTAAATCCTGTAAAAAAGGACATTCCTAAATTTAGTGGAAATAATAATACAGTAGTTGGGTATCCATTTTGGGCGCTTCTGACATCAGTGATGTTATTCAGAGCAGAGTGGCGCAGTGGAAGCGTGCTGGGCCCATAACCCAGAGGTCCGTGGATCGAAACCACGCTCTGCTATAAATTTTGCAGTGGTTAACACACACACACACACACACACACACACACACACACAGAACAGACCCTACTGAACCTCTCTTAACTCTACTATTATATTATTGCTATTAATTTTTTTATTATTACTATCGATAGCAAATATATGCCGCTTTTTCTCACCAATACCTAAGTCTCTGTCTGTCTGTCTGTCTGTCTGTCTCTCTCCCTCTCTCTCTCTCTCTCTCTCTCTCTCTCTCTCTCTCTCTCTCTCTCTCTCTCCATCGAGGTAGAAAGTGCAAGAGGAATTTCATAGAAACACAGGCCTGCGCCACCTAAGGTAAAATTCAGTAATTCAGTAAATTAAGCACCTTTCTAAATGTCAGTAAGTCGTCTATAATTACTCCGTTCAGTGGTCATTTAAAGATCCGGTCTGGCTATAAATTGATTTATGTTGGCCATAAAATTTGCTCACAAATAGATGGCTCTTTATTGTGACAAGACATCGTACTATTTCGATCTATACCACTGCTGCGGCTTCTGAGACGTTATTGATCTTCTGAATTTAGTAGTGATTAGGCCCTTAACTCTCTTTAAGTTGACTTTACGTTACATTTACATTTACTCCAGTGTCGATCAGTTTTCACGGACCGCTGCTATAGCGCCATATTAAATGCGCTTGAAGGAATGACTTAGCATTTATAGGTCAAGCATTGTGTTGTTGAAAGATCAGACACAAAGACGTCATGGCCATCAAACATTACACTTCAGCTCGTTCTCTGTGTCTCTGCGTCTCTGCATCTGTCTCTCTGTGTCTCTGTCTGTCTGTCTCTCTCTCTATGTCTCTTTCTCTTTGTCTCCCTTTGTTCTTCTATCTGTCTCTGTATGTCTGTCTGTCTGTCAGTCAGTCTGTCTGTCAGTCTCTCTCTCTCTCTCTCTCTCTCTCTCTCTCTCTCTCTCTCTCTCTTTCTCTCTCTCTTTCTCTCTCTCTCTGAATACCAATTTTAACTTTTGAATGATTTGTATTCCAACAGCGCGTTGAGTGGGCACTAACATGGTTTGCAAATACAAATAAATGTTTCCATATGCTTTACTCCACGGCCCATCACTAGATGGCGAGTTCAAGCGAATGAAAATAGCATCGCCATCTGTCGAAATAAATTTTCTTAATAAATGTGACATCACTAAAATTTGATTTAGATTTCTCGATGCTTTTGAGAAATTGAATCAGTAGAAATAATATTTATCCTTCAATCGAGACAGCTAACAACGCTTTGGGAAAATGCAGATTACTTTTATTAATTCACATCAAATGGTTTCATTTACAGATTTCTAACCAAGGCTGTAGACCTAGTTGAGTAGGCACTTTTTAGAGCATAGGCTTAATAACAAACGTCGTTCTGGTTGCTAGCATACTGCTCAACTGAGGCTGTATACTGATACTTATGCCAAGGTAAAACTTCTACAAAAGGCCGTAAATATAAACGGTAAATGTAGGTCCCGTACTCGAGTTCGAGCATTGGGTTCCGGCGCTTATCTCTGGTCTAGGCAATCAGCGACGTAGAAATTTTTCCACGGGGGTGCAAAACAGGGTCTTGTGACGAAAGGAATGAAAAAAATTTCCAGAGAAGTGCGAAACAAGGTTTTGTGACGAAAGAAACAAGTAATTTTGCTTTTTACACAACTCCACAATTTTCATAACTCCACAATCTTTTGTCTTTCATTCGTGCGCCATCGGCTGATTCCCTGGGCATTATGATAGTGGGGCCATATAAGTTTATTGATTGATTCTATTAAGACGTCCACGCCATCTAAGTCTTCTTCTTCTGATTTTATCTATTATTGTCTCTTGCGCCGCCCCCCCCAGTCTTTTTCTGATGTCTTCATTTATCAGACCCGCAGGAAGAGAGGGTGCACGGGGTGCAGCTGCACTCCTGGAAAAAATCAGGAGGTGCAGGGCACCCCCTGGAAGATGAGTCTTATAATTTTTGTTGCTTGCGAGGATTTTTAAATAGAAGAAAGAGGGACGAACTTTTTGTTTGTCAATGCTTTTAGGAGGATAAAGTAGAGTTAGTGACGACCTTTTTTTTGCTCGTCTGTGTTTTTTCAGACACAACTTTTATCTTGAGCAAATCTGTCTGTCATTTGTTATTCTTTTTAGGCCCCTATCTACTAGACGTCTAATTAGATCGCCAAATAATCCCAGTCTCCCGCATTATGCAATTATAATATCTTCTATCAACCAGTTGCATCCTCCTCTTCTATTGTATAGATCCTCTTTTTGCAAATGGCTGTATAATAACCAAATTGCAACAGAGAGACAGAGAGAGGGAGAGGGAGAGAGATGCAGACAGACAGAAAAGCAGACAGGCGGGCCAGGCAGAGACTAGAACCGTCAGGCATTAGTAGTTCTGATAATCTACTATAGTATGCAATGTAACCGAGTTTAATCGGTTCTGAGGGTTGAGCAGGGGCGGGGCCAGACGGGTGGCCCTGATGGCAAGTGGGGGTGTTCAACACCCCCCCCCAACACCCCGTGGCCCCGCCACTGGGGTTGAGGGTTAACATATCAAACGTTTTAAAGATTCGAGCACCTCCTTGCGCTCAAGGACAGTACGACAATAATAACATAATAAAAGCATACAGTACCACTACACCACATCTGGCATACAGACCAAAGCTATATTGACTATAAGTAAACACCACATACAGTAAGTAGTTGTAGGGTCTGGGATGACAAACTCCAAGCGCAATGCTGTGGGCCATAATAAGTGACCAATTGCTTAAAGATTTTGAGAGGTATGACACAGCTACCTTTAAAAAGCATACACCCCTGTTTTCCAGAGGTGGTTCCAATTCTAATTATAATAACAGCTATTGGTAGAAGCATGGGATGAGTATTGGCAGTATTAGACTATTAGTTGCGGTAGTAGTAGCAGCAGCAGCAGTAGTAGTAGTAGTAGTAGTAGTAGTAGTAGTAGTAGTAGTAGTAGTAGTAGTAGTAGTAGTAGTAGTAGTAGTAGTAGTAGTAGTAGTAGTAGTAGTAGTAGTAGTAGTAGTAGTAGTAGTAGTAGCAGTAGCAGCAACAGTAGCAGCAGCAGTAGCAGCAGCAGACGTAACTTGACCTTGAGTGGCGTCATAGGATCTCTCCTGTGCTAAAACGATATATGGATATCGTATTATAGTCACTGTGTTAAAATGACTCATAATAATTAATCAAAATGAAAAATAAAGCTGTGGTGTTAAATGACCATGTGCTACGCATTCTTGCATCTAAATATCTATGCTAGAGATAATAATAATAATAATAATAATAATAATAATAATAATAATAATAATAATGTGATTTAAAGTGGCTAAGGAGGCTAAGTAAGCCTGTGTGAAAACCACTGATGTAACCATCTGCATTCCCAGATAACCTTTGCATGCGTTTACTGTTTATAACGTCACTGTCATCTCATTCAAACTGTTCCATTTGTCCACAACCCTTGCACTAAAAATTTTTTTCTTTCTTGGACCCACCTTCTGTTTAAACGATTTGCATGTGTGGTCTCTTGTGCTGCTATAGTGTGCCAACTGCCAATGTAAAGAATCGATCGTATGGCACATCTACTTTCCCAGTCATTATTTTTGTATGTTTCATTCAAATCCCCGCCTCTCTCTCTCTCGTCTCTTTTCTAATGATGTCAGTCCACAATATTGAAGTCTTTTTCGTAGCTTAAATTATGGCATCCATTAACCATCTTCGTTGCTCGTCTTTGCGCTTTTTCTAAAAGCTAACGCTCTATATCTTTTTTCAAGAATGGATTCCATGCCTGAACACAGTATTCTAGATGAGGCCTAACTAATGACATAGGCTATATAGTTTTACGATTTCTCTTTGTCTCGACTCACTATTGTTCATTTCATAACTCCCAGCATTCGGTTGCCATTTTTTTCTGCCTCCAAAGGCCTACGTTGTTGAGATGGAATCATACTTCTGTGGATGATTACCCAAGTCTCGTTCTTTTTCTGTTGTGGCTAGAACCTTCTTCCCTAAAGCATATTCATTACCATTATTAGATTTCCCAACATGCATTGCAGAACAATATGTCCATATTGAAAAGCATCTGCCAGTCCACAGACCACTTAAACAATTCCCTTAAGATCCTCCTGTAAAATTTTAGCATCATCATCAGAGTCGATATTTCCGCATATTTTGTATCATCGGCAACTTTGAAATTTTGGATAGTAATCCTTCATCGATTGGAAAAAGAAATGGTCCAAGCACTGAACGAGTCTGAACCCCAAGGCACTCCACTAATAACTCTCGCCCATTCCGAATGGTCACCCCTTATGCCAACCTTCTGTCTTCTTCTCTTCAACCAATTTTCAATCCATCTGAGAATATTCCCCCTTATTCCACAGGACTTCAGTTTGGCAGCCAGTCTTATGTGGCACTTTATCAAAAGCTTTGGCAAAATCTAAATATATTATGTCTACTGCCTTGCCCTCATCTAGCTTATCAAAAATCTCCTTCAGAAAGTCTAACAGGTTGGTCAGGCATGAACGTCCCTTTGTAAATCCATGCTGACTGCTTTTAACAGCGTTATGCCTAGTTAAATGTTCCAATATGCTATCTTTCGTGTATTTTCGAATAACTGCAGATTTCAGAAGTTAGGCTCACTAAAACACATTTTGACTTTCTAGCAATATGGCTGTTTATAGAAGTTACCACCGACGTGTTTTTTATTTCTTGGTGAACACTTAGTCTTATACTACTCTTATACTAGTCTTCTACTAGTCTTATGCAGTCTTATTTTATAAAAGTTTTATATGGCATCAGTGGCGTAGCGAGGCAAAGTGCCGCCTGGGGCGAAAATAAAAGTGCCGCCTCCGAAAAAAGCATCACACAACTTTCTGTCGGAAATTTTTTACAAGCCAAAAAAGGTAATCGCAAATTCCTACCTCCTAAAAGTCTATGTCTTGTTATGGGTCTGATCTGCTTACTTACTTGTATATAGATTTAGAGTCTTTGGTTTTGACTCTGAAGCTCTTCCGTTTTGATGTTTGGACTGTTATGTTGAAATAAATATAATTTGATACAAAATCAACAGAAATCTGTTTTTTACTAAATCGCGCCCCGAGCCTCCAACAGTCTCGACAGTCAAAAAAGTATTTTCGAAAATGCCAAAATGTCGCCCCTAGAGCAAGTGCCGCCTGGGGCGGTTCGCTCCCTCTGCTCCCTCGCTACGCCACTGTATGGCATGCCATACACATATCATAATTATGCCATATCAAGTACCACAACTTGCTTGGTCCGCCAAGGGTCTAAACATTTTGTGCGTCCCGCAATAGCATGACGGTTGGACAACGCTGACTATGATCTACCAGTCATCGAGGCGGAGGAGACCAATGATGATGATGACAAGGTGGGTTTTCCCAGAGACTATTAATAACTCAAAACTACCAGTTAGGATTTTAGGGACTACTACCACGTGAAGCGTAGAAGTTTAGTGCTCCAGCAGCAGCAGCAGCAGCACATGGCTAAACGGTGGGCAGTATGATGAAGGGCGTACTGCGCATGCGTCCATAAGAACACCACAATGTATAATTCTGTCTGACACACGGATCTTTTATTACTGTGCTTGACGACTCCAGCTGAGGCAAACAATAAAGGCTTGTCACATCGGGAAAAAAACTATGGACATACGGGGAATAGTTCTTGGCTGAAAAATTCTTAAAGGTTCAATTCAGAGATGGTGAGAATAATTATTATTGCCTTAAATTCACGCCTTTGCTAAACGGAACGGATGCTGGCCCAGCATTGCTGGGTTCAGCTTTTTAAAATGAATTTTGCGTTAAAAGTGTCGTGAATGATACTGAGTTTAGAAATTATTTTAATTCAAATTATTTTGAAATAATTCATAATTTAGTAAATATTTGAAGAATGTACGAAGCATGTGGTTGCAATTTATATGTCTTTAAGAGAAGCGACTTCAAATCTTTGTTGTATTTTAATAATTGTATGCTCTACTTTCCTAATGCCGTTAAATATAAGTGCCAAGATTTATGCGAAAATTTTCGCATTGAAGAGGCTTCGTTGCTCATTTATTGTTATTTTATACCATTTGTATTGTTTGAGCGACAATTCTTATGATGTTCACTTCGCTATTATTGCCTTTATGGCTCTGTACATCTTTATAGGCACTATTAAACTTAGCATGATTTAAAGTGGCTTAGAAGGCATTACAGCCTATGTGAAAGCCACTAGGGGCACTAACGGGGCTTGAACCCGCTCCGTCAGCCTGACGCTACAGCACGTAACCCACTCTGCCATCTTTCGCCCAAAAAGTTTAATTTAGCAGAGCGTGGTTTCGATCCACGGACCTCTGGGTTATGGGCCCAGCACGCTTCCACTGCGCCACTCTGCTATAGACATTGCTAATGAAGTCATGTCAATGTAATGTAGATAGGCTATCAACATTTCTATCATTGATGCGTTACAGACAGTAGGCCTAATACTGAAGTTTAACTTGTCTGAGATGACCAGTGGGCCTTTGTTAAGTTCTTTTTGTCAAGCTTCCTCGAATTGACAATCGAAAGACGATGTCATTTATAACAACATTTTGTCGTGGGAGATACAGATAATTTGAATATACAATGAACCAGTGGCAGTTTCAGGATTTTTTGGTGGGGGGGGGATGAAATGAATTTATAGGAAGTTGGTATGGGGATGAAAAGAGAAAGGAAAATCAATACATTTTGCCGAAAAAGGCTGACAAAACAAATTCCCTAATTTTACTACACTTTTACCGAAAAAGTAACTAAAGTAAGTAAAGTAAAATCTCGTAAACTTCTACAGCGCCCCGGAAAGCAGCACAGCAGTAGCTGCTTATTCTTATGCGCTTAATCTTTCTTGGAATAGCTATAGGCAAGGTGGTTTGTCGGCCGGGCAAAGGTCAGTGTATCCATGAGGCGGCGGGTCAGGTTGTTATTGCTATGGGGGAAATGACTTTTCGAATAGGAAGGTTTTAACAGGTTGACAAACAGAAAAGAATCATCCGCAGTTTTCCCCGTAGGTTTTAATAGACTTTTACCCACAAAAATAAGTTTCACGAGCGAAAAAAGTCTGGCAGTCCGGTGGGGGATGCATCCCCGGCTCCCCACTCATCACCCACGTGGTACCGCCACTGCAACGAACTGTTTTCTACGGCACTTACAGTGTTTAGCAACAACTCCCTTGTTTGTTTATGTCATCTTCAATGCGCGCCTTCAAAGAATTCTAACGTGACTCATTGCCAACATTAAGACTTTAGAACAGCGGTTCTCAACCTGTGGGTCGCGACCCCCAAGGGGGTCGAATGACGATTTGCCAGGGGTCGCCCGAGACCATTAGAAATATGGGGTTGTCTCTGTTCTTGTTATTGTACTAAATTTCCTCAGTGGTAGTTATGACGTACTAGTTGTTTTACTATAATTGTCATTCGAGGATAGACATGGAGACAATTAAATAATAACGATTTCGAACATTTTGATTGTCGTAGCATTATTATTTTTAGCAGTTTACATTGTGAACGAAAATAATTTGACCGTTGGGGGGTCGCCACATAATGGGGAATTGAATTAAAGGGTCGCGGCACTAAAAAGGTTGAGAACCGCTGCTTTAGAAGCTGCATTACTCTGTCTGTCTGTCTGTCTGTCTGTCTGTCTGTCTGTCTGTCTGTCTGTCTGTCTGTCTGTCTGTCTGTCTGTCTGTCTGTCTGTCTGTCTGTCTGTCTGTCTGTCTGTCTGTCTGTCTGTCTGTCTGTCTGTCTGTCTGTCTGTCTGTCTGTCTGTCTGTCTGTCTGTCTGTCTGTCTGTCTGTCTGTCTGTCTGTCTGTCTGTCTGTCTGTCTGTCTGTCTGTCTGTCTGTCTGTCTGTCTGTCTGTCTGTCTGTCTGTCTGTCTGTCTGTCTGTCTGTACAATTCCATCGTCAATCGTCATCCCCACCACCACCATCATCATCCATCATCATTATCGTCAACACGATCGTCGTCATCATCTACGTCATGGTCATGATATTGATCATCGTCATCGTCGTCGTCGTCGTCATCATCATCATCATCGTCATCATCATCATCACCACATCTCTCGAATCTAGTTCTAGGTTCTTTCTTTTCTGCTCTTTTCTCAGAAGCCGGACAAAGACACGCTTGTGGAAGTGGTGATGTGGGGGAGGGGTTGAATGAAGGGGCGTACTCGATTACCCTATCCATCGAAGGAAACTGATTAAGCAGAAAAGGGCAGACTGAATGAAGGCATTGGTGACGCAAGAGCGGGATGTGGGGGGGGCGGGGCTGTGACCTGGTTGGGACTCGGGAGGTCAGTTGTGACTCACTTAAGTGGCTTAGCTTCGCCCTGGAGTGAGAAAATTCGGTTATTCTGATTGAGTAGAGACCCTTGTTGCATTCAGCATTTCAGTCTCAACACAAGATGCGAGTGAACGATAAAGCCACGCAGTGCCACACGTCGTCGGCATATCCTTAGCGGTCACGTGGGCGGAATGCTCACAAAAGTAGGCAGATCCAGGAGGGCATAGGGAAACACGGCACAGGGATACAGAGGTCAGAGGCATAGGGGCACGGGGTATGTGTCCCTCCCTAATCAATCCCCATTTTTAAAAATTAATCTCTCATCATGCAGAAAAACCGAAGAGTTAAAAAGATACAAACGAATAAGTCAATGCCATTTTTTTATTCTCAGAAATGTTAGCAACATGCGTCAATCCATAAGAAGGGGCGCGGCAAGGCAGAATGGGGAAGTGTCCCCACCAAAATAAATTCCAGGATGGCAGGATGCGCCCCTGCTTACAAATTAAGTTTTCCTTCAGCTCTTCGTCATCATTATCAAACCCTTGCTGTAGTGGCGGTTCCGGGATTTCTTGGTGAGGGGGATGAAATGAATTCATAGCAAGTTGGTGGGAGGATGAAAAGATAAAGAAAAAATGAATAAACTTTGCCGAAAAAGTCTGACAAAAGGGAATTTTTGCCCTAGTTTTACTACACTTTACCGAAAATTAGGTTGACAAGCAAAACATGTCATCCGTTGTTTTTCCGCGTAGTTTATTAGACTTTTACCCAAAAATAGGTTTCACAAGCAAAAAAGTCCGGTGGGGGGGTGCATCCCCACTCATTCCCCACGTGGAGCCGCCACTGCCTTTCTGTTCTGTTCCGTGTGTCTATAATCAAGAGACGCCCGACGGTGTCCGGTATCATCTGAGGCACACAGTACACAGGTACACGAAGAATAGAAAGGTACACGGGTACATGGGTACGCGAAGGGATATAGGTACACCGGTACATGGGTACGCGAAGAGAGACACGGTGCACGGACACACGGAAAGACTTAAGGTACACGGTACACGAAGGGAGAAGATAGATATCAGATAGTCAGCCCTAGAGTACAAAACTTATGCCACAAAGCTAGGTCGGACGACAACGTGTCTTAGAGTGAGATCAAACCCTGTGTGACCCAGTGTTTAATTCAGGCCGTTTCCGGAGGGGAAAATTGCCCTTTCCCCCCCGAAAATTTCAAATTCCCCCCGGAAATTTTGGCATACTACATCAACTAACAGCAGCCCCCTAGCAGAATTCCCCCGGCTTTTTCAGTCCCCCCGGAGTCCAGGAGTCTAGATGAAACACTGGAGTAACCAGTCGGGTCACAGCCATTCTGAGAAAGTTGATAAGTAAGTAGGACGGAAAGTAAAAACGTTCTTAGGCCCGGTTCGTCAGATATCGCTACGTCACATAATCCAGACCATTTTAGCATTCACGTAGCCAGGATTTTAGGTTTCGGGGGGGGAATCTGAAGCCCAAGATTTACTCCCTCCCTTTCTTTTGAGTCTGCAACTCCATTTGGGCTTGAATTCATTGGGGGGCTAACTTCAGGCTTGGGGGCTTGAGCCCTCCTCCCCACCAGGCCCATGCCTAGCAACGTCCCTGCTCTCTGCATACCGGCGGTCATGTGACTGTCTGAGAAATAAAATATCTGATCAGTGATCACCTAGGTATTGAACCCGGACCGGACAGCACAGCTTCCGGTTACAAAGCTTACGCTTACCGAGATAGCCATTGAGACAGCATAGACAAGGATGATAGGTGGATGCAAGTGAGACTTGATAGTAGATCTTCTGGCTATTCGTTGAGTAACCACCAATATCAGCTTGCATACATGATGCATCTTGGATTACATGGACCATTGTCATTATTCGCCTCCGCAGGTCGTTCGGTAGCTCTGCTACTGCATACGTGGTGGGATGGGTTTACAATAGAGGTTCGATTCCTGGAGTTATGAGCAGTGTTTCATCCGGGCCTGTTGTTAGGGGGAGGAGATTCCCCGCCCCCAAAACCACAAAATCCCCCACCCCTCAAATCCCATCACGGACAGAAATGTTTTCATTGCACTCTGTCTCTCCCCTCCAGCCAAGTCAATTCTCCTCCTCCCCCCAAGACCTGGAGTCTGGATAAAACACTGGTAATGAGATTTTACTGTACTGTATGTCTCATGCTGTTCCCTGTTATAACAAACCCTGCAGAAAGTTAATAAACAGCTGCGGAAACCATAAGTTATAACTATAACCTCAAAATTTCACATATTTCAGAAGAAGATATAATATCAGTTATCAAATCTCTCACTAACTCTCTCTATTTGTCTCTCTTTCCTTCTCTCTCCTTCTCTCTCCTTCTCTCTCCTTCTCTCTGTCTGTCTCTGTCTCTGTCTACTGGCATATCCAGTATTATCCACCATAGACTGTCACCCGTGTGTTCGGCCGGATACCCCGGATTTAATGATTTGAATTTGATGTGCCATCGGCTGATGCTTCTGTGCATTATGAAGTGGCGCTATAGAAGTTTAAGATTAGATTAGGTCTCTTTATGCATCTGTCTCACTGTATGTCTCTGTATGTTTTTGTCTCTCTTACATCTCTTCTCTTCTCTTTTCTTCTCTTTTCTCTTCTCTTCTCTGTCTCTCTGTGTGTCTCTCTCTGTGTGTCTCTCTGTCTCTCTCTCTGTGTGTGTCTCTCTCTGTGTCTCTCTGTGTCTCTCTCTGTTCTGTCTCTGTCTCTGTCTCTGTCTCTGTTCTCTGTCTGTTTGTCTGTCTGTCTGTCTGTCTGTCTGTCCCTCTCTCTCTCTCTCTCTCTCTCTCTCTCTCTCTCTCTCTCTTTCTCTCTCTCTCTCTCTCTCTCTCTCTTTTAATCCGCCCCGCACCCACAGACATATCCATTTACCAGCCGGCATAGACTTTCTTTCATTCGTCTGAATTTGGGGACATACGAGCCGCACACATTGCTAATGGCGATGACTCATAATGGGAAAACATGACACCCTGCCTGATAAGGAACTAGCCTATGCTCTCCCGTCTCAGTTACGATGGAACATATTACAGGAAATACCGCCACAACGTCTACTGCTGCTAGGCCACCGTATATACATACAATATGTAAGTGGCCATGACTGCGGTCGAGATCAGGTCGGGTGTGTTGACTAGCGCAGCTCATGAATATGCATATTGATACTTTTTCCTGCTCATGATTATGCATGAAGTGAGTGAGGTTGGTCCAATGACTGCGTCTCTTGTGCATGAACGATGATGTCTGAGGAGTCTGTCTGGTCGCCTCTATACGCGACGCTTTCCTTCCGCCGAACATTTTGCGGATCTGACTCAACCGCTTTGTTTGGAAAAAGGGACTTAATTAATAATAGTTGGGAAATTTTTTTACCAGATTTTGGGATATACAGGTAAGATAAAGACATTGTCAACGAGTCAAGCATTTAGCGAGTACAGTGTTTATCCAGACTCCAGGCCTTTGGGGGAGGGGAGGGGAATTGACTTGCCTGGAGGGGACTGAAGACACAGTTCAATGCAAAAAATTGAGTGCTGCGATTTGGAGGGGGATTTTGAGGTTTCGGGGGAATCTCCCCTCCTAGCAGGCCTGATTAAAACAGTGAGTGAGTATCACTCGGGCCAACTTAGCTCAGCAACAAAGCCTTCAATCAATCAATCAATCACTTCTATAGCGCCACTATCATAATGCCCAGGGCATCAGCCGATGGCGCACCAAATCCAAATAGCATTAGAGCCAGGTCAAGCCAGAAGATCAGTCCGAAACGGCGGGAGAGCAATCTAAGGGGGATAAGCCAAGTCAAACAGATGTGTTTTAAGGCCAGATCTGAAAGATGATAAGTTGCTAGTTATGCGAAGTGATGCTGGTAGTGAATTCCAGAGCTTAGGGGCGCAACTGAGAAACAACTAGTGCCAATGACTGTGCGAACTAATAACTCGATGGATCCCTGTCTGTCTGTCTGTCTGTCTGTCTGTCTGTCTGTCTGTCTGTCTGTCTGTCTGTCTGTCTGTCTGCCTGTCTGTCTGTCTGTCTGTCTGTCTGTCTGTCTGTCTGTCTGTCTGTCTGTCTGTCTGTCTGTCTGTCTGTCTGTCTGTCTGTCTGTCTGTCTGTCTGTCTGTCTGTCTGTCTGTCTCAGTGGCTCTCTCGGTAGAGGACCGGTATCGTATGAATTTTGTTCTCCTATAAATGCGGTTCCGGGCGGAGCTAGCTGTTGCTACGGGAACCAAACTTATGCTTATACGTACAATTTGAGTTCCTTTTTTAAAACATAGGATATCCTGTGTGTGTTGCGTTTGTTTATAGACGCGTCCGTCTAAAAGACGATGGGCGTCTATGTGTGTTTGTATGTGTGTTTGGCTCCTCCTTTCTCAACCAGGGCTTGCCACCGGCTATGGCGGAGTTATAGGATATCCTAACCCAATCGGTCATAAAATGTATAACCCGATAGTAGGTCGTAAATTTATAACCTATAGGCTATAAATTTACGACTTGCATTCGGTACGCTATGGTTACTATGGGTAGGCGGAGCTTATAAGTAATTGACAAGTTCAACTGAACCAATCATAATTTGTTGCGGAACTTATTTTATGCCGAAACTTTATTTATACGACACCGGCTCTGAAACCCGGAGATGTTCTGTCGTCCCGGATTCAATACCGGGGCGGTCGGAGATTTTATCTCTCAGGCAGTCAGATGTTGTCCGCTGGCACGGAGTGGACGTTAAAATGGTCTGCGCAATGTATCAAGGTTTGCTGTGCTCTGATATTTTAGCGGCAATAGACAGTGAAGGTGTAGTGGCTCTCTTGCACCCACGAAGGGTCGCTATCAAAATGCCTGACAAAGCAGCCGCACACAACTAGTAAAGCACGTACAACCATTGACGTAAACATGGGTGAAAAAGTGTGGGGGCCCAAGCACTACACAGTGTACCTTTCCGCTTCCCTGGCATAGCCTCTCGAAAAGTGAAGGTCAGGATGGAATCTAGCGGCCTAATAGGAGTTTTCGTCCATGCGTACAGCATTATTCTGTGGACCACTGCTAGAACAGCATTCATTGTCACTATCTTCCTCTTCTGTCTCCTCATTGTCCGCCGTGTAACTGACATCACTGCAAAGGTCATTTGGACTGTTTTCTGAATTGTGATTCATTTCAAACTCTTCTAAAGCAGTACTACTTTCTCCGATTTCTCTTTTTGTTTTGGCTTCAACTTTTGTTAATTTTCATTTTCTGTCTTCCAGTTATTGCAGCCTACTTGATGTAACTAGATCAATTTTTCAATAACCAGTTTACAAGTAGTTTTTTATCAACCCAGAAATTCCACTCAATTGCAGAAATCTTACATTGAAGAGAACATTCACCTTTTCTGTCAATAATTCCAGCATCAACATATTTACATGTACAAATATCAGAGTTACAAAACTTGACAGGGCTTTTTGATATGTCTTAGACGTTCTTTTTGATTCAGGCAGTGTTTAATCTAGGCCGTTTCCGGGGGGGAATTGCCCTTTCTCCCCCCTAAAATTTCAAATTCCCCGGAAATGTTGGCATACTACATCAAATAACAGCAGCCTCTAGCTGAATTCCCCCGGCTTTTTTCAGTCCCCCCGGTTTTTTCCGTCCCTTCCTCCCCGGAGGCCAGGAGTCTAGATTAAACACTGAATTCAGGATATTTCTGCAGATCATTCCATTTCTCAAATAGCCTTTTCACTTTTTTCACTATACTGTCAAATGCAATAGTAGGTATGCTGGCCTTGTTATATATCTCAATAACTTTTACAACATCATTAACAGTCTTATGTCTCTCTTTTTGCTGTTAAAAATAACACGCTCTTAGAATATCTTCACACGTTGGCAGCACATTTTGGGGAATTTTGGCTAATTCCTTTGGAAAGGGGCCATCCATATAGTACGTACGCAAAAAAGTAATATTTTCAGTTTTTCACCCCTCCCCTGTTGCACACTGAACATTTTGGTCACCCCCACCCTATGCGTACGTACAAATTAGCAACACCCCTCCCCGCCCCAGCACGGTGAAAACTAATTTTAGCCATAGCCAAAAGCATTTGTTTACTATTAAATTAAAAGTTTTTAATATTTAAATAATCGTGGGAACAATATTTATGACCTTTTGTTTGACCGTGAGGAAGTAATTTTGTTCAAATCAAATGTTTGTGTGAATATACCAGCCTTAAATCTATTTATAAATTTGAATGTGCGTACGTACAAATTCAGTCGTGACCCCCTCCCCCGTACGCTTCCGTACGCAAAATCGCCTAAATCTCAAACCCCTCGGTGCGTACGTACTATATGGACGGTCCCTTAAACCCAAATACTGAATGTCAAATTTTACTTCGTGTTCTAGAGCAGTGGTTCTCAACCATCTTTGCCTCGCGGACCTCTTTTGAAGTTCAAAAATTTCTCGCGGACCATCTGATAAATTGAGCAGTCATCTGCTCCTATAAAAGGCGGCGATGACCTTTGGTTCTTTTTTGCTTGTCAGGCTGTTTCACGTTGAAAATGAACAGAATACACACAAAATGTGCCGATAATCTTTTTGGGTTTGACCTTGTTTTGCTCGTTTCACTTTTCAGATTTTTCACATGTCTAATTTTTATTTACGTTTTTCAGACTTCGCCGCGGACCACTAGACCCCCTTTCGCGGCAAACCACTTAATTATAGTTGAGAACCACTGTTCTAGAGCTTGCCATAATTTAACTACAATTCACCTCTAAAACCACGTAATGATCATCATTAGAAATCATAAATACAATGGTTGCTATAGGCATGAAAGGAAAGCAGAACCCACTAGCGTGCTAAGGAGTGGATCACTTTATGAAGGATATTGTAGAAAAGCCTGTATTATTTTAATAGTAAACACCTATGTTTACCAAATTTAATCACAAACTATCAAAAGATTCAACAGAGCAGTTTATTATAATATCCCAGCAACTATGCATATATTGTTAAGAAGCCATTGCTTTGTAATGAAATGTGCAATACACATATTATTCATAAGCAGTGTTTTCAAAGTTGGGACCCCTAGACATAAAAATAATATATTGAAATAGGGGGTTTTCTTAATCAGCAGATCAAAGAGCATCTTTTTAGTATTGTCTGACCATAGCAACGACCGTTTGTCACACCTAATATATATAATATATATATATATATATATATATATATATATATATATATATATATATACCTCTGCTCTAACTTAATTAAATTATCAGACAGGAAACCGTTATGATATGATACTGTTGACTGAAGTTCTAATTGAATTTTCTCCTAAATTAGCTGACCTTGAACTTTGGCCTTAAAATGGCGTCATTATTAATCACGTACCGAACGGCATCTGGTTCGAGGTGTTCGTTTAATTCCAGGGCGTCTGTGCTTTCATTAAGAGCGAGAAATTCCTAATTCCGATATCTGACATCGGGGCGCCGATGAGGGAAGGGTAGAGGAGTTCTATGCATATCAGCAGTGGCGTAGCCAAGGGAGAGGTTTGGGAGTTAATCCTCCCCCATTGGCTGCCGAAAAAAAATTTTTTTTAAAATGAGTTTCTATGCAGTTTTAATAATGGGACGCGATTTTGGGGGTCAATCCCCCCTTGGCCATAGAATGTAACGGTGGTTTAAAGAATGCAAGGGTGGTTTAAGTGTTGACGACTTTTTTATGCTTGTCGGGAAAAAATAGATGACTTTTTTGCTTGTCAAGATTTTTCTCAAAATTTTTCCCAAGTTGGTCATGGTCAAAACCAAAAACCAAATCCTCCCCCTTCCGGAAATTCTGGCTACGTCACTGCATATCAGCATCTGGAATTAGATCCTGTTTGTTGAGTAGATACAAGTGCATGGGGCCGTCAGTAGAAATACGTATAAATGAGGTACTGTAGTACTAACTACACTGTACTGTAGAAGGGTTTAACTACGGTACATGATTATTAAAGCACTATATAAATTCACGAAATTTTTACCTACTTGCTTATTTATTCAGAAGATCGAGAAAAAAATTCCGAGAGTAGATAGTCTTGAGGATAGTTTAGAAACAATAGTTGATCAACAGCAATAGCTTCTGTAGTCTGTTTCCTTGAACTGCAAATTTGTATAGCGCTAGATTTGATCTTAGTTTTTATGTCTGAGTAATCATTATAATTGAGTAATCATTATGATTGTTAGAAATGTGGTTCTACTGTATAGGAGAATGCTAGAAGTTCCGTGGGCGGATAAAAGAACTAATAGAGAAATTTTACAGACGATGGAAGAGGAACAAACATCATTAACATCATTAAGCTAAGACAGATTAAACATTTTTGGCACTTGATGAGGAAATAGGGATTCGTGAACTTGGCAGTGACAGGCATGGTGGAGGGTAAAAGATGAAGAGGAAAACAAAGATCAAAATACAGGGACAGACTTAGAGATGGACTGGAGATAGACAACAATATCAAACACATGAGGAATTCCAGAGATCGCGAAAAGTTGAAGTCCATGGCCGCCGACGCAGCAATGCATGGCACCTGAGAAGAAGAAGAAGAAGAAGAAGAATCATTATAAACGTTTAATTCGGCGATTATTAGAATTATAGGTGAAATGGTAACAATTTGCACTTATAAAAAAGGCGGCAGCAAATAATAATAGTATGCCTAGAAATTCACATAAGTTCATTGCATGAAGCAGTCTCTAATTTGTGACCGCCAGTGAACTCCGTAAGACAGTCTAATAAATCGCCGTAACATTGACCTATTTAAGAACGGAATTCAGCTAAAGAATTCTACAGAATTTTCAGGAATAGTTCTCGATTAGTGTTTCATCAAAATCGGAACCGGAAGTTGGTGGCGCCGGTAATTAATCAGATGCAAATAGGTCGCGCTGTTTTAGTCTCTGCCGGGAGTGCCGGTAACCGGGAGTAAAGAAACAATCTGATTGGCTGAAACCGCCGTTGCTAAGGAGATGGTTCAGCAGCAAGGCAATTAAATACCACATTAAACAGTCTTGGTTCAGTCGTTACTGGGCATATAGGTTAGCCGACCAATCAGCTTCTTACCGGTTTCAGTTATAGAATCCAGCCTCTGAGAGGTTGGCCGGACGGTCGGAAATAAGACAGTGTGTCCGCCCAATAGGCTAAAGAAGGGAAAATTGATAAAATAGAACTACAGTATTGCTTTACTGGAGGCCTTGGATTGGAAACTACAAAGACCACCGTACAATAGGAATCACCGGTAAACGTGCAATGAATTATTACTGGTGGTTTCTATTCCGCTTATCTCGTTTCAATGCTCGTGACATCCACAGCCTAGAAGTCTGTGAGAACTTGTGATCTGTTCCATTCTCACTGCGCTGTCGACGACCGCTATGCGCCTAATTCAATTAGGTCGACTGCTTATCGTTTTCTTAGGCACAAGGAATACAAATGCAGATAGCATTAAACCCGTATTCACAATTTCACTGTTAGCCTATCAGGTTTATTCGGTCTTGGCACATGCACTTTGCCTAAACCAACTACAAAGATATTTTATTGGCGCCGAAAAAACTTATCTTGCTTTTAAATTATATTAGCAGTTAAAGAGCTTTAATGGCGTTGTCCTCATCAACCTCTCCTGTCCCACTCCCTCTCCTTCTCCCCTTCCCCCTCTCTCTCTCTCGCTCTCTCTGTCTCTCTCTCTGTCTCTCTCTCTGTCTCTGTCTCTGTCTGTCTGTCTGTCTGTCTGTCTCTCTCTCTCTCTCTCTCTCTCTCTCTCTCTCTCTCTCTCTCTCTTCAAACCAGATGCTGTAGTTCTCTACTTCCTGTTTCTTTTTCAGCTTAAGCCTAGACGGGTGTAACTTCCTTCTGTAACGGTCGTGCGTTTAGAATAATTAGCGTTGAGTCGTGTCGAACTCATCTTGTTTATTGAATTGTTGTTCTATCGAGAGTTTCGGTTATGCTCTACTCCGATCATCGACAGATCTGTAAGTTCTTAATTCGATTTTAAATGGTACATATTTGATCGTAAAACTAGGGCAAACCGCTTGGTGCATGGTGTCACGGAAGTATAGACTAGCACATCTTTGTGACACATCTCAACAAAGGGGCTGATTAATTATATTAATTACGTAGACAATTTTAGACAATGTCTAACCCCCTTCCCCAATTGTCAACAGCAGTCAAACTTAAGCGACCCCCTAATAAAATGGTACACCGACATTTGCGCGACGACAAAATAATGCGCTAATGTAAAATTGACAAATGCTCGTCGACGAATACGTAACCGCGAAACACGACTAAGCTCCAAAATAATAATAATAATAATAATAATAATAATAATAATAATAATAATAAATAGGGCTAAAAATTATAACTTACAGTATCGGTGCTTTAGTGAGACCCAAGGGTTTGGGCTAACGCCCCCAAACCCTAACCCTATAAGCCACTCTCTGCGCGTCGTTTGTTTGTTCCAGGAGGCCTCCATTTACGCCCAACCGGAGCGAAGACCCTCGACGGACGAAGTTTTTTCCGATTCTTCGAAGACCGGCGATCGTAAGCAATCGGACGCGAGCGATCAGGTGCTCCGTTACCAGCAGGAGGAACCCGTAGCCATGCCCGGCAAAGGCGAAGGATCGCAGACCAAGTATGACGTCGTCAAGTCCACCCGAGATCCGACGGTCAGATGCGTCGTCCAGCTTCTCGACGGATCGGACTTCGAAACGCACGTTGACGTAGGAACTGCCGATGATACATGATATCATGATACCTGCATGGGCGCCCACAGAAATATTTCCAGGAGGGGGCAAAACACAACGGTCACGGTTACGCCACATAAATTTTTCCCGGAGAGGCAAAACACATTTTATCCCAATGGTCGCGGTTAATATTTTAGCAAGGTTTTCAAATTTCACTGTGAAATTTTGATATTTGCATTTACCAGGGGGGCAAATATGCCCCCTCTTGCCCTAATGTGCGGGCGCTCATGGATACCTGTGATACTTACGGATGATAGCATACTGATAATGATGACCCCTGTGGTTGACACTCTTTTGTGGTATATCACCTTTCCATAGGCGTCGATTTCTTCATATACAAGTACACAATCCCCCGGTCCCCCCCCAACTTCCCATTTTAAAGATTTCGTTTTTGGAGTGAAGGAATTATACTTCTTACAAAAATTTTGCCAAATTTGGAAGTCTCGAAAGTCTGTCTCTGAAAGCGATGACACCTGTTTTATTCTCACGATGGCTTAATAATAATAATAATAATAATAATAATAATAATAATAATAATAATAATAATAATAATAATAATAATAATGCACTTCTATAGCACCAGTTCTAATACCCAAGGTATCAATCGATGGTACTTTAGAATCAATCCGCAAAAGATCCAGGTCATTCCAGAGATCAGTCAGAGGGAGAGAGTGAGACGGACTATGGAGGAAACGCCAATTGAAAGAGATGCGTCTTAAGTCTGGATCGGAAGATGCTCAATGAATTGGAAGATCTGACAGCCGGAGGGAGAGAGTTCCAGATTTTAGGCCCAGAAATAGAAAAAGCTCTTTTACCAATTTCAGTGTTGGTTCTAGGTACATTCAACAATGAATCAGCATACCTTGTTGAATGACGATGGTTTGGGTGATTCAACATAGATTTTAAATATTGAGGTTGGCCAGACTGCAGTGTTTTAAAAACCAGGAGACCAGTTTTGAATAGAATTCTCTGTTCTACCGGCAACCAGTGTAACTTTTGAAGAACAGGTTTAATATGATCATGCTTACGAGTTTTTGTAATGGCTCGGGCAATAGAATTCTGAATCCTTTGAAGCTTTTGCAAGTTGGATCTGGTCATACCATTGTAAAGAGAATTGCAATAATCAAGTCTACTGCTGACAAGGGCGTTTGCAAGAGGAATCAGAGCGGAATCATTAAACAAGATCATCTCTCTCCCTCTGTTTCTGTCTCTCTGTCTTTGTCTTTCTGTCTCTTTCTCTCTCCTTTATCTGGCGGTTGATTTAAAAACAACGCTGCGAGAGGGTCCACAGTAAAATTTGAACCCCTTTACCGTGTATTTAACTGTAATTCAATGTAAAATGGACGGCTATATTCGGGATTCCAGGTAAAGGGTTAATGTAAAAAGAGTTAATGGTAAACGGTTAATTAGGTCTACTATAACCCCACCCGCCATACCATACACTACCATAGTCCGGTCATATGTTTGTTTATCTAAAGCATTTTATTAGCACCTTCGATTATTTCGCTCGCTATCTAAAAACGCGAGTCTCACATATCCTGGATAATGGCGGTTTTAGATTAGAGTTGAAGGCTTGGTCATATTTGGTTAGAACATCCAGAAGTATTCTAATTCTACAAAAGTTGTTGGTTAGAACATCCAGAAGTATTCTAATTCTACAAAAGTGTTCTGAACTAATGGGATCATTATTTTCCACTCTGAACGCATTGCTTCTATACTCATATTCCTCATTAATGCATTACTGTTGCTTCGTAAGCTGAATATTATATTGCAGAATCGACAGACAGAAGGAGGAACAGAGGACTGCATGAGTGACAGTGGTTTTTGACACAGAATAGATCCTACTTAAAATTGAGTTATTACTATATATATATATATATATATATATATATATATATATATATATATTATTATTATTATTATTACCTCTATTTGTAGTAATTTTTAAACGTCAATACCAGATATATGATTTGAAATTTGTAGCCGAAATGTACTGGTCAAATGCTGCTGGACAAAGTATGCGAACACGTTAATCTGTTGGAGAAAGACTACTTCTGTTGTACGTACATGATCTCTCCGGATGTCAAGGTAAGCTATAGCAATGGTATAGGCGATCTTATCATTAGAGTAATTCTCTTTGCTCTATGTATCTGGTGCTCTAATGAATATATAATGTGAGAAATTTTCTACTTATGCATGAAACTGGCATGATGTTCTGTTGAACGTAAACCAATTTCAATTTCAATAATGAACATGCAATTTGAAATTTTCCCAAAAGGCTTTTGATGAGGTTGACGTTGTGCACTTATTACCAAAGAACGGGGTCATTAAGGACTTCATTTAACGTTATTTTATGGTTAAATGCTGGGATTGAATAGAGACTCTGCTGAAATTCGTTGACTACTGTTCCGCTGAATTTTTTTTAAAATTAAAGGTGTGGATTCAGAACGACAGACCTTTGAGCAAGCAGATCAAAAGTACGTATGAACACTGTATAGGCAATTTTCTTCAGAAGGGCGTAGCCAGGGTTTCAGTCGATGGTCCAGACTCCAGAATTTCTGACAACCATTTCTTTGCATAAATGTCGAGATTTTCTTTCAATGCTAGAATCGAATGAAGTGGCGTATCTAGGGTATGGCCAGGGATATTTTTACACCCCCTTAACACCTCCAACAGCCTCCAATTTGAGACCGACAACCCCCAATCTCAGCTATGGGATGACATTTTTTTGCTTGTCAGACATTTTTTGGCAAGAGACCCCCAGAATTTACGGACACCCCCCAAATTGCTAATCCTAGAAATAACCCTGGGTATGGCAGATAATAATAATAATAATAATAATAATAATAATAATAAAATTATTATTATATTACACTAAAACGGTGATAATGTCGATGACGACGACGATTATGATGATGATGATGATGATGATGATGATGATGATGATGATGATGTTTTGATGTGTAGAATAATAATTCTGTAATTTACTTAATTGCTTAATCAAAGCATTCAATGTTGAGATAACAATTTCAGAAGGAAAGTGGAATTTTGCTTTTGATCTGAAATTCTATCCACAAGACCCAACGGCGCTGCATGAAGAGATCACCAGGTAACTCATAACCGCCCCACTTCCTCCCCTCCAAAAAACCCCCAAAGTGATGGCAAACGAAACTCTATTAGTCAATTATTATTATTATTATTATTATTATTATTATTATTATTATTATTATTATTATTATTATTATTATTGTGCAACAATTATATAGCGCTATCTGCCTGGCGAAGGCCATATAGTCAAGAGCGCTTTACAGAGACATCTGATTTCAAGTAGGTGCGTTTTTAGTTTCTGTACAAACCTCCCTGGTTGACGGGGGCAAAATCAATAAAACACTGGCACATAATTGTGAAACTTTTTTAAAAGACGAAAGCGGAAAAGCATGATTAGGAGACTCTCAATTACCAAAATGTCCGAGCCTCTTAAATAACTATAAGATGCTCTGACATGTAGGCAATATATAAATGAGTATGTGTATGAGTGTGTGGGTGGAAGTGTGGCTTTTGTTGGATCTAGACATGACGTAACTCGAGTCTTACACTTTTGAGGACTCTTAATCAAAATGCAAAAGTTGAATCTAGGTCGAATTTAGTTGATTGCTCAATATGTCGAAATTTTCCAAAACAAGTTTAGTTAACTAATAATTTGCTTGGCATAGTAACTTAACGAATTAGAAATATTTAAAAGTTTAGGCCACTCTAAATTTGCAACCAAACAGATGTACTTTAGAATGTAGCTTGATTTCAGAATGTGTCCATATATATATATATATATATATATATATATATATATATATATATATATATATATAAAAAAGAAAAGATATCTATCTTGGAAGGTAAACTATATGCGCAGCATCCTGTCGAAATTCCTGTTCAGAAAACTCATTAATTGACGACAGTCCTTATCTTAGAAAACTATTTACACACACACACACACACACACACACACACACACACACACACACACACACACACACACACACACACACACACACACACACACACACACACACACACACACACATATATATATATATATATATATATATATATATATATATATATATATATATATATATATATATATATATATGTGTGTGTGTGTGTGTGTGTGAATATACTATGATATAACAGATTTCAGTCTAATTTAAGCATTAATATGAGACTCTGTCCCATATTAAGTCATAGGCTAGAATTATTCAATTTCGGTGGAATTTTTATCTATTTCAGATATCAAGTCTATCTGCAACTACGAAAAGATATCTATCTTGGAAGGTAAAATATATGCGCAGCATCCTGTCGAAATTCCTGTTCAGAAAACTCATTAATTGACGACAGTCCTTATCTTAGAAAAATATTTAACTAATTGACAAAATTAATATTAGGCCTATTGACAATGCAGCCGAGCTATTTTCAGAAAGATGAGATGTACAGCATTTAATCGTTCATAGGGCCTCTATACGGATGCTCGACTTGCAATTCTGTCAAAATTCGATTAGCAGGATATACATATAGCCTAATCTACAGTACATAGGCGACATCCTGCAACAATATTCGATTTGCATTATATACATATATATTATATACATCCTTCAACTATATATATATATATATATATATATATATATATATATATATATATATACACACACATATATATATATATACTGATGTATAGAGGCGTTTTTAAATGTGCGTGCACATGAGAGCGCATGCTTTTGTTGGCAGAGGCGTTGTTTCTGATGTTAATAGGTTGATTTTGTATATAGGCTAATCATGCTGGTCAATGTGATAGATGGTCTGATGGAGAGCGGGGGTCCAAAGTAATTGGACCGTAATTTTACAGTGAGATGTACACTATTGTACAGTGTGACGTTTATTTGTCAAGACAGTGACGAATTTTCTTTCTTTGAAAAACCACGAGATTTTGATGTGTGAAGTTTGAACGGCTGTAGATGAAAGGCTAAACGGTAGAAGATGAAAATCGAAGTCTGAGAAAGATGGACTCGTTTACTGGAAACTTAATCTTGTATAGAGATGATTTACAAATGCGTCGAATAGGCCTACACTGCAAATAGTGATTAATGGTTTGAAAAATACGACAATGACTCACTGTTTGAAAGAAAAGTGAAACGTAGAATAAGATAAACTACAGATGAAATGATGAGTTTATTGGAGGGATTTTAAAATCTTTCTAATCTAATCCTAAACCTAAACTTACATAGCGCCTCCTCATAATGCATAGTAGCATCAGTCGATGGCACACACCAAATCACAGTCACACAAGATCCAGGTCAAGACCAAGGTTAAGGCCAGGTCAAGGCCGGACAACCACATGATCGTCTATGGCGGATAAGTCAGACGAAGACGATGGACTTTTAATCATGTAATAGAAATTTCTAGTGAAATAGCATTGCGCAGATGAAGAGCAAATGAATCCCAGGGTTTGGGGGCGGTCACTGAGAAACAGTGGCGTAACGTGGGGGGGGGGGGCACTTTGTTAACTGCCCCCGGGCCCCGGGCGGGGGCCCCAAAGAGGGGTCTAAGCTAGGGTTGGTTAGGGTTAGGGTTAGGCTTAACCCTAACCATAGAAGTGAACGTGCGAACGTGCCGGCGACCTTTTTTTTTTTTTTTTTTTTTTTTTTTTTTTTTTTTTTTGCTCGTCAGGGTAAAAAGGAGGCTGATGACCTTTTTTTTTTTTTTTTTTTTTTTTCGTCAGGGTAAAAAAGGAGGCTGATGACCTTTTTTTTTTTGCTCGTCAGGGTAAAAAGGAGGCTGGCCTGATTTTTTTTTTTTTTTTTTTTTTTTTTTGCTCGTCAGCCCGAAACTTTGGAACTTTGGGGCCCCCATGACAAAGATGCCCCCCGGGCCCCCAAAAGTCACGCTACGCCACTGCTGAGAAAGCACGAGTACCAAGAACGGTCCCAGCCTGAGAGAACTAATGCAGACGAGGATCTAGTCGAGTATTTGTTTGTTCTCTAATATTGCGTCAGAAAGAACATAAGACGGAGATCACTGAATCCAATTGAACATTAGACCAAACTCTGTTCGTCAGAAAGAATAAATAGTTGAAACTTCGATTTTTAAAAAGTTGTAATTAACGATTTTGTCGTTAATTCAAAATGAAGTCGTTTCAACAATCGAAAGACATTCAAAATTCCTCTTATCTTCCACCCAACGATTCTGATTGGATGAAAACCTCATTGTAATCGCCCATTTACTGCGGTTCTACTCCTCAGAGAGCTACAAAAATTCACGAGATTTTACTTACTTACTTACTTAAGAGTGCGGTTGCTACGCGACCGGCGTTCGATGTGCTTCTCAGGTCAAGGCGGACTCATAGGCGCAGCTAAAAATAACCTCAGTATAGACAGCAATTACAGAATATAGGCAAATAGCTCATGTAGTTATCACTGACTTATCCTCCTCGCCTGCTGCATTATCTATGCGACCTAATTACTTGGGCCTAATGACAGTCTATTAATTAATTAAACCATAGACGTAAAAAACGCTGAAAATATAATTTTAAAAGCGTTTTAAAACGTAAAAAAGTTACAAAAAATTTGAAAAACGTTTGAAAACGTTGAATAAAAAACCAGATTGGTTGACGTCCAACTAAACTCAACAATGCGGACCATTGCGGGTACTCTACGTTCTACTCCTCTACCCTGGCTTCCGGTACTCAGCATCATCCAACCTCCTCACCTTCGTCGTCAAGAGGCAACTGCTAAGCTGTTGGCAAAGGTTCGCCTGAACGACAGGCTTCCTCTTCACGCGGATATTATATTCCACCCAAGAGCTCGCCTGCCTTCGAGACATCCAATCTGGCTGGACCCTCCGCCAGAAGACATGACAGCAAATTCTGCATGGAATGCTGATCGGGCGACAACGGAAGTTAGCAATCACTCCCTCGTACCTGAGCCATCGGTTTGCCCGCCTGGTTTCGACTTGCCACGTTGACAGTGGTCACTGTTGAACCGCTTCAGGACAGGCCAAGGCCGCTGTGCGGACAACCTTGTCCGCTGGGGTCAGGCGTCCGATCCAAACTGTGTATGCGGAGAGCCGGAGACAATGGCACACATAGTGAACGACTGTCCACTTAGCCTACTCGTTTTAACGGAGGTCTTCCTGGTCTTAATGCTGCTGACGGGGAGGCTGTCTGCTGGCTTCGCACGCAATGCAAACGCTAATATATGATATAATATATAATATATAATAATAAAAACGCTACCGGCGTTTATCTGAGCGATATTAGGGAATGTGCCTTACCCACCCACGGGGAATAAACAATCAAGTCCCAATATGCTAAACAACTGTGAAATGAAAAATAAACAGCAATAATGCTGGCACAAATTTCTTACTCCTTGTTGTAAGTAAGTAAAGCTGCATGACCTCCTAATAAGCAATCGACTGTACTCTATAGCTAAACAACAGAAAACTAATTAATTAATTAGCTCGTTGTAGGTGATTTAAGAAAATCTGTGTTTTTATTTTGTCATCGTTTTTATCATAAAAAACGTTTGCAAAAATAAAAAACGTTAAAACGTAAAAAACGTGAGAAAAATAAAAAAACCCTAAAAACGTTTATTACATCGATGAATTAAACCCCCATTTGTGTTCTCTTTGCATCTGCTTATGTCTCTGTGGGGTTGATGTCAGACAATTTCTTTGTGAAGAAATAAATTTCAGACAGCAGTGAGCCATAAGCGTCTTGGCACCTACCCACTATAAAAAGTGTCTGCCCAACATCCCAAAAATAACCTCCCCAAAAATGTCTCATTATAGATAAAATCATAACATATGTCTCCCGCGACTGACCACGCACAAAATTTATGGAGCCACAACTGACAATGATCGTGGTGGTTGTGGTGGTGGTAGTGATGGTGGTGGTAACGTTGGTGACAGTAGTGATGATGACGGTAGAGACGTTGGTGGTGGTGGCTACGGTGTCAGTATATTCACTTGGACCGCTTTTATTGCAAAACTGGTTAAAATTTATGTTTGACGATGATGGTCTAATGGTGTTTTCGCCACTGTTCTTGGCAGTGATGCTAAACAAGGACTGACTCCCCAAAGACTAGCTAGGACAAGGACTTTAAATTTGTCCTTAAGAAGTCGTTAAAGACCAGGACAAAGATTGACATCACTGGTTCTTGGGTGTTTGACCTTAGGTTGCCGGCGTCCTTCGTGACCCTGGCACTGCTCGGTTCCTACGCCGTCCAATCGCAGATCGGCGACTTTTACATCGACGAGCACGGTCCAGAGATCGATTACATCAAGGGAAAGCACTTCTGTCCCAACCAGACGGAGGAACTGCTCGAGAAAATAGCGGAACTGCACAGAACTCACAGGTCGGCGTCAAGCGTCAATACGTCGCGCGTCACCGATGACGCCAGGTGTCAACGATGACGCCCGGTGTCACCGATGACGTCCGGAGTCACCGATGACACCCGCAGTGAAAGAGTTTTTAAAAGCGCAGTAGTTTGTCGGACAACTCTTGCCACAACGTTTTCGACCCCCACTGATCTAAGACCAATCAATTTGAAACCTTTTGACACCCGTTGAAAATTAACTTTGAAACTGAATTGATATTTCTCGGGGTTGAAGAGCTGAAGTAGCTGTCGCCCTCTGATAATGGGAACACAGTGTAGCAAGGTTCCAATTGTAAGTAATTGCTGTTGGGAGCTCATGCCCTTCATATTGTAACAGGCGTCCATTTTTCACACTAATCCCTATCATCTTTCAGTGACTGCGAGACTTCTACTGGTGCGCATTCTGACACAAAAAACCTTTGCAAAACGAAAAAATTATCATAAAACCGGATCTAATCATCTGATGATTAATTAAACAGATGGCTAGTATTACACAATTGCTCAGAGGATGTAAGAGGAGAGAAGAACAGGTTGCCGGATTTTGAAATAAATTGAATGAATACATCACGTGAAACGACCAGAGACATAGCCCAGAGCCCGGATTTCGAGGGGCATATCGACATTTTCGGATGGACAAATTTTTGACGAACAAGAAAAGGCCGTCGTGTGTCAAGCTCAAGCGCATCGAACCTTCGTTTATTCTTGTGCTACCTACCCCCCCCCTCCCAAAGAAAACTACAAATCTACCAGTGTTTTATCCAGACTCCAGGCCTTGGGGGAAACTGAAGCCTTGGGGGGCGGAGAAAATTGACTTGGCTGGAGGGGAAGACAACAGTTCAATGCAAAATTTGTGTAAGTGCTGGGATTTGGGGGGGGGATGTTGAGGCTTTGGCGGGGGGAGGGCGAAATCTCCCCCTAACAGGCCTGTATAAAACACTGAAATCTACATCAACAGTTCGATTTCATTTAAATCCATGCATTTTGGTTATGAATGAATGAATGAATGAATGAATGAATGAGGTGAACCAATACATGAATGTGTAACTTCTAAAGCAATTTGCCAAGTTTAAACTAAATGAGCAAATCAGTTTACTTCTATGGCGCCACTACCATAATGTTTGGGCATCAGCCGATGTCGAAAAGTAAGGGGGCTCAAGTGACAAGACATAACATTTAAAACGCGAATATTTTCAGCTATTCTTATTTTTTCTTCAGTGGTCAGAGTCCACAGGAAGCCGAGTTTCATTTCTTGGACAATGCAAAAAATCTCGCCCTTTATGGGGTTCATCAACATCAAGCCCTGGTAGGAAGCTCTGATCTTTTGCTTCATTAAAACAGTTTTGCTTTATTTAATTGGTTTTAAATTTTATTTAAAATGTCCGGTGACGACTAAAAGACTCGTTAACCCCTTAACCGTGTATTTAACTGTAACTCAATGTAAAATGGACAGATATATCCGGGATCCCCAGTTAAGGGGTTAATGAAGTTCAGAGATATCAACGTTGGCAGTTTCGTGAAGACTGTCGATTAATAATGGTAACACCAAAGTTGTGACGTTCAACGGTTCAAGCGTTTTGAACTTTATTATTGTTTGAACTTTATTAATAAGGCTTTAAAGTTCCGAAAGTTCAATTCGAATTATCACTGCAAAAGATGGTCTATAAGTTTTAAAACGTAGAAGTTACTGCAAGACGCAGCGTGATTGATTAGAGGGTATTAAGTTACAGCACTCGATAATACAATTTTTGACTTTATACATACAAAAAACGCAACAGACTCGCATGTATAAGACAGTCGAGAAGATTGTCAAAGTGCATTTTGTAACTTACGACTGGTGGATAAGATCGAAAATATCTGCTATGCCTATAAGCCAATACATCGATTGGTATTCTGAGACTGAGTCACCTGACGAGGACTAAACTGGAAATTCGAACTTTTATGAACTTTTCCGAATTTTATTTTTTCTTGAACTTTATTGAACTTTTACGAACTTCAAAATTATTTCTTCGCACTTCACAACTATGGGTGCACAATTTAGATGAGTTTTTGCGGTCGTTGTTTTTGTCAGAATGAAGCGAATGAGGAAGTTTATGTCGGCATCTGTGCCGCTGGTCTTTTGATCTACCGTCAGCGCATAAGGCTCGGCAGGTATATTTGGGTGAAGATCCTCAAGGTCGCCTACAAACGAAACAGGTTCAGCATCATCGTACGCGCTGATGCCGGAGAAGTACGCCACGATCTTCCGGATCATTATAGATACTAATTGTATCCATTATCCAATCTAATTGTTGAATTCCATGGTGATACTTTATGGCGACTTAAGGCTTAATCTAGCTTACTTAGCGTACTTCTTAGTCCATCCTCGTGCTAGAAGCACATTGGGCAGCACACAATGTTCTCTTACTACATCGGTCGTTGGTCAAACTTTGAGCCTCGCTCCATGACAGACTCATGCACGTCAGTTCTTATTCTAACGTTTTCTTCCGTGTTATTCTCGGTCTGCCTCTTTTTCTTTTGCCGGTTTCTGGCAACTAGCCCATTGCCTGTTTTGGGATCCGGTTGTTTTCTAAACGGCTTACATGTCCAATCCAGCGCATTTGCTTTCTTGGTATTTTCTCTATCGTCTGCTGTCCTGCTATTCTTATTATTTCAGCATTGTTTATCATTGATAATCTAGCAATAAAATTGTCTAAATCAACATGGCTCAAATGAAGAAGGCCAGCGTTATGATAATAACGTTTTTTGTGGTTCAGTATGGTCTGCCCTGTTTCAGGACCACTGTGTTCCACCCTGTCATGATCTTGCTGTGTAATCTCATTATTCGCCCTCTTGTCCTCTATTGGGTTTGTTCCTGTATTCTCCTTCTTTGCCTTCTAGTCTTTGTGTCTACAAATAACAGCAAAACTTTTCAGCATTACAATTATGTAGCTGTGCTTTGGTAAAGACGTGAAAGCGAGTCGATTGTATAGGCGTCTAAAGGGGAAATTTCTTTGCAGAGCAAAGCAGCGAAGACCGTTGAGTTTCGTCTGCCCAATTACAAGGCAGCAAAGCGGCTCTGGAGATTGGCCGTCGAACATCACACTTTTTTCAGGTTAATCAGCCGAGTTTAATTGGAAATCAAAAAAAAATTAATAAATAAAAATAAAATAAAAATAATAATAATAATGGTATTATAGTAATAATGAAGTTTAATGTGGCTTAATAGGATCTGTCCTTTGCGAGGCTACCATGAAGGTGTTAGGCCTACAGTAACACCGTTTCAATCCAAATATAGCGCCGCTTCATAGTGTAGGCCTACAGACATGACAGGCGCTCAAAAATGACAATCCAAAATGACGAAATCACTTCGCGAGTGACTGTGAAGAAATTTTTATGAAATTGCGAATAGAATATTATGTTATGTACGCACAGTCGCACACTCGTTACCAGGACTAGGATACTTCCTTGTTAGCTTTTTAGTAGACCATTCATCATCATCATCATCATCGTCATAATCATCTAATCTTTCATTCGTTTGCTATCTCATTATTGTCATCTGCCTTAAATTAACGACTTAACAACTAAACTGATGATCTAATGACTTAACGACTTACTCCTCTTAGCGACTTAATGTCTTAATCACTTGGTGCTTTAGGCCTAATGACTTTATGACTTAACGACTTAATGACCTAATGACTTAATGTGAATAAATGAAGCCCGTTCTTTTTAAAGCTGAATAGTCAAAGCATTGCAAGAAGTAGACAACCTTTCTTTCCTGTGTTGGTTCTGTTGATCTGTCATACAGGGATATTTTTACACCCCCCTAACACGCCCCACACCCCCCCCCCCAAATTGAGGTCGACACCCCTCAAAATTTGGTTATGTGACAATGGTATGCATACAAAATGCATACTAATTAGCTCCGGACAACCCCCTCCCTCCCCCAATTTGAGGTTGACACCCTCCTCCAATTCACAATCCTAGAAATATCCCTGCTGTCGTAGTCTATATAAGCGCTTCCTTTCTAGGCTGCGTGAACCTGAGCCCCAGGCTCGCGGACTCTTCTCGCGTCGCTCCTACTACGCCGGGCGAACGCAGTACCAATCGCGCCAGGCGGCCGACCAGATCGAGCGCCCGGGTCAGGACTTCAACCGCGTCTACTACACCGTCGGTCGGTCGGGCAAAGGAGGTGACGGCTGCCTAGACGAAAGTAAGAGCATTAACCCTTTCGCTCCTGTCACGATGTTCATGTTCCAATAAAGCTAATTGCGGTCAGAAGTTAAAACTTAACTAACAGTGAACACAGAGAACTCAACTAGAACTCCTTTGTCAATTGTCGACTTTCCTGTCTTGTATGAATGGGCATATGTCTCATTTTATAATAATAATAATAATAATAATAATAATAATAATAATAATAATAATAATAATAATAATAAAAGGTTAGCTTGTGTGAAAACCACCACTATAATTGCTCTCAAAATTTAATAATGAAATTTTCCTACATAGCTTTTTGAATCCATTTATTGTTTCAACTGTTGGTTGACATTTGGTGCACATTTGCCGATTCAAGTAAGATAGTAAACCATCGAGTAGCTTAGTATGTCACGATTACGTTGTCAGTAATTCATCAGCGCCTTTGATGTTATTTTGGTTCAATGTAATCGTAAGCAAATCCGTAATTCTTATTACCGTCTCAACCTACGATATGTTGAACGTATATGTAATTTAAACCCTTTTGAAATGTTGTTTTTTTCTGTTTCGTCTTTAACTTTAAAAGAGTCCTGATATTACAATCTTTTTCAGCGGACAACACTCCCGTGTTCAGCACTGATCATGCGGAGGAAACTCTTCCCGGGATGAACTACCGTACGATGACCTTGGATCTGAAGCGCAAAGGGAAATATTCGACTCCAGGAGGGGACATGACGGAAACCGGATCAAACATGGATCCGTCCTATTATGGGTCAGACAAGGCAAGTGCTCACTAAGAGAGCGAGAGAGAGCGAGAGAGAGCGAGAGAGAGCGAGAGAGAGAGCACTGGAGGAAGTAAAGCGAACAGAAGCGCCAAAATTAGATTTTGCAACACCCGGATTTTGCTATCCGTCAAGTTTATTATACTGTCGCAGCAGAGGGGGAAAGCAATGCTGCTAACTTTCTAGACGGTCATTCCTAAGATTTAGTTTCGATTCCAGACAACGTCAAGTCAATACACCAAAGGTTGACATAGACTTCAACCAATCAATCAATAGACTTCTATGGCGCCACATCATGTCTGGGGCATGCATTCAGCATTCTCGCATTCCATCGGGTCAGTGGATGAGGATCAGAATATTACAGTTCTTTGAAAAGTAAAGGGCAAGCATTGCTTCCATAACAGGCCTAAAGAACGTTTACAAACCCGCCAATAACTCAACGGATATTTAGAAATTTTAGAACAAGGGACAAGAGAGAGAAAGAGAGAGAGAGAGAGAGAGAGAGAGAGAAAAGAAAGAGAAAGAGAAAGAGAAAGAGAAAGAGAGAGACAGACAGACAGAGGAACAGAGAGACAGAGACAGAGAGAGACAGAGAGAGACAGAGAGAGAGAGAGAGAGAGACAGAGAGAGAGAGAGAGAGGCAACAGATAACACCCAGACAGAGACAGAGGAATAATGAGGAAACAAAAAGAAGGTACGAAGTTGTGAGTTGTGTCAAACCTTAGATGTTCACTGACAGATGAACATGGTCGAGTGGTATGCGATTAGAAAACGAACCATTCCACGTCCAACGACCTTCACAAGATGACCTTCAAGAGGCAGGGATCGAAAAAACGAATGGTCAACGAAGTAAAGACTGTCCTCGAAAACAATTTATGTAGCGCCTCCTTCCGTCTTTATGCACTCCTAGACGATATTCTTGATAATTAATAATTATTAACCAGGCATTTATAGATAGGGACTATGTGATATGTTTTCGATTTCAGGTAGAATGTAGATTGCCTTTCTTTTTGCTGTTTTTCTTAGGATGGTGCTGGGGTGACGCTGTTGGCCGGCCAAGGTGACGGCTTAGGTGGCGTCGTCTACAGCAAGACCCCGTATCCCACCGGCCCAGGATACCTGACACCTGGCGGAGGACCAGGACTTAACACCCCAGGCTACGGATCGGGTTACCAGACTCCGGGAGGCACAAACTACGGCGGCGGGGGCGGCAGCCCGTTCTTCGGCATGGACGACCTTCAGAAACAACACACCGGATCCCAAGATGACGTAATTTATTCCAGTTCATCGCTTGTTTTTCGACGTTCTTCTAGACAATTTCTCAGAGCTTGACCTTCGACCGTTAGGACTAGGCCCCCTTGCTTTGTGGACTTAGGGCCAAGACGCTACTCGTCTCAGATTTTTTGCCCTGGATCAACAAACGGATTATCAGATAATCTCAGAATCCAATTTTGCAAAAAGAGAACTGACTTCTATTGAAAATCTGAAGTATTTATTATTTATTTATTTATTTATTATTGAAGCGCCTTAGTGCAGCCGATGTAAGAATAAACAATGGTAAACACCGCCGTATGTTGTGAATTTGAAAGTCTGGTTAATATAATAATATTTCAACAAAGACCAGTACAGTTATCGTTTTTTATTTTCATGACGACCCTGTACGCAAGAACACACGCACACATGTATATATATATAATGTACATACTAGCATGTGTATTTGCATAGGCTATACACTTTGTCTTTGTAGCCTAACTATTATCAGGGGTCGCAGTCGATGGCGAGGTACGGAGGCAGTGCTACTCCTGGGGGGGCTCCTGGATCAGGACAGACGGTGGATGAATATGGAAATGTCGTCGTCACCAAGAACATCTACATCACACACACTACGAAGACCGTCAACGGAAGGGTGAGGCTACTTAATGTCCACTATGATGACGACGACTACGGTGGCGTTGGTTTTTCATGATGATGATGGATGATGATGATGATGATGGTGTTGATGATGATGGATGACGATGATGGATGACGATGATGATTATTATGATGATGATGGTGATCATGATGGTGTTGATGATGATGATGATTATGATGATGGTGGTGATGATGATGTTGATGATGATGATCATGGATGATGATGATGGATGACAATGATGACAATGATGATGATGATGATAATGATGTTGTTGTTGATGATGATGATGATGATGATGATGATGATGATGATGGTGATGATGATGATGGTGATGATGGTGATAATGATGATGATGTTGATGATGATGATCATGGATAATGATGATGATGATGATGATGATCATGTATGATGATGATGACGACGACAGTAACTACGATGGCAATGTCTTGTGTTGATTGTTGTAGCCAGTTGACGACGGCGGCGGCATGCCAGGATACCAGGATGATCATCTGAGGCAGCAGGGAGTTGGTTTCGGAGGACCCAATGAGGGGACCTGGGGCCCCTACTCCAACTCATCGACGACGAAAACCACGACGAGGACTTACACAGCTCCGGACGGAACCATTGTCACTGAGGTGCAGTTCAGACTGTCGCTAAAGCAACGACCTTTTGGGAAGATAGCAATAAGCAATAACAGACAGGGTTTAGAGTGGTTCAGTATAGGATCTGCCCTGTGTGTGAGAACCACTATGTTCCACCCATCCATTCATTCATATCATGGTCTTGCTGTGTAATCTCATTCGTTGTCATCTTGTCCTATAGTATAGGCTTCTTCCTGTAGTCTCCTTCTTTGTCTTCTTGTGTTCGAGTCTACAAATAGCAACAAATCTTTGCAGTATGCAATGTCATAAATGCATCATTCAGTTAGAGTACTCGATACTTCTATGATACTTTATTCTACAGTCTTAATAGCTACTGTACACAAGATCAGTCTAGTATTCCATAGTACTTGCCTGGTTAAAGGCCATCGGCTTTAATAGAGTAAAACTCCCGCAAAGAGCAAACTATCATTTGTAACGAAAATATCTGGTGCAATTATTGGGTCAAAATTGAGACGTTCTAAGTTTTCTGCGTTTACAGAAGACGTTTTGGGACCTAAAGTTTTTGGTCAAAACTCACAACTGGCAACGTGATAATAGTTTAGACATTTCTTTGTCTTTTATTTGCGGTTTCTTGCTCTTTTGTTCTTCTGTAGCATCGAACTGAGAAAAACGGAGTAGTTGAGACTCACATAGAGAAACGAACACAGATGGCCGACGATATGGGAGACATCGATTACGACAAGGTGACGCCTAAACAAAGTCTAACAAATCTCACGGAATTATTATTATTTTCTATCAATCTTTATGAAAATTGGCTTGAAAGGGCCGCGCCAAAAAACTCTTTTGAGACCTTGCTTGCGTAGGAGGAGGAGGAGAAGAAGAAACTGAGAAAATTGACTTCGAGCACATCATAGACCAGTTCGCATCAGTACTGTAAAGGCGAAGAAAAGTGCATCTGTAGTTTTAATCTTGTGTAAATAAAACTTGTTAATGAAAGAAATTTCGTCAATCTGCTAATTTAATTTTCTGACCCCTCTGCCATGGATGCCAAATACCCTTTAGGCACGCCCCTGTAGACAGCTGATGATGTCAGAGAAGGTCCCGCAATTAAGTAACTTAACAGATGAATTTTAAAATGGTGTGCTGTGCATCGATTCACAGGCCTTGGCAGATGCCATTCTATCGGTCACCGACATCAACACAGACCTGACTGTTGAAAAAATCGAGATCCACGCCAAGGGAGAAGACTAAGATTGCTCATCTCTGATAGGTGCGTTTCTCGCTACCTGCTACTGCTATGTATGTATGTATGTATGTAATGTATGTATGTACATGTGTGTGTGTGTGTGTGAGTAGTTGCTTTAAGACGTGTTTTTACAGAAAATTTTGCAATGTTTTATGTCTGACACAGACGTTGATGTCAAATATATTATGTTGATTACCGAAATGTATGAAATGTGAGTATATATATATATATATATATATATATATATATATATATATATATATACATGTATATACAGGGTGGAGCAAAAAACGGACTATATTAAATGCAAACCAAAATGTGATTTATCCGGTTTTTTGCGCCACCCTGTATATATATATATTATTGTATATTGTATGAATTGAATGAGCTGGTCACTGTCCTATTAAACCGCGCGCAGCAGAATATGAAATACCCTGCATGTTCGTCTGATTTCAAGGGAGTACCCCCTAAATGAAAAGTTTCCAGTCTAAGTCACCCATGCCTCCGGAAAATGCTGGATGATATCTAGAACGTTACAAAGAACATAAAGTGTAATGCCGCTGTGAAATTATCGAATGCAAGTATTTGTGACAACTCTTAAGTAAGTAAGTAGGTAAGTAAGCAAGCAAGTAAAATATCGTGAATTCATATGGCGCCGTCAAAAGCAGAACCGCAGTAGCTCCTTATTCCTTAAGAAATGAATGCATTGAAATTATGATTCATAGGCCTACTGTACTGTACTTGTATTGGCTTACTCTCGGCTGATCTAAGCACGACTTTTAAATGCGATGAGTGACGTAGAATGCTTTAAATTGTAGGTTTCAGATCATTCACCCCAAAATGAACGAAGCGGGGTTTCCGATAGAATATTCAAGCTACACGAATTCTTTCGCACAAACTGCTGTTACTTATGCGAGATGTCTGAATATTGACCAATTATGATAAAGACAGATTGAAACCCCAAGTATGGACGTTCATGCACTCAACCAAAAGCCATAGAAAATGAGTAGTACAGATTTTGTATTTTATTTTTATATTTTAATTACACACACACACACACACACACACACATATATATATATATATATATCAACAGTGGCTTAGCCAAGTGGGGAGTTGGGGTTAAAAGTTCTTCGGGTGTTCGATCAAAAATATTTTTATTGCGTATCAATATCGTTGTACGCACTCATTTATCTACATATGCCTATGTAATTCATTAACTAGGCAAAATAATATGATCATAACCTTTTTCCTTGTTAGAAGTTGGAAATAATGGGGATTATAAACCCCCTTCAGAAAATCCTGGCTACGCCACTGTATTTCTAGCATCTACAAAATGTGCCTCCATTTAATGGCTTTTATGTTTTGAAATGAAATGGCCTTTGCTATATTTTGGAGATAACTATTCTGTTTTAGTATTTTATGTTTCTATATTTAAATTTTTTTACTATGATTCTGATACTTTTCTGTATTCTTTGTATTTCCCATGTGGGGCTGTCCATTAATTACGTCAACAAAATAGGGGGGGTTGAAAAGTTTGACAGTTGTTGACAGGGGGAGGGAGGGGGTCAAGAGAGGTTGACGGCAACAATTTCATTTTTTACAACTGATAAAAATAGGAAATTTCATGGAATACTATTTACTACAATGGAAAAAAGCCTGACAAGCAAGAAAAAACAAGGTCATCATCACCGCATTATGACACTTGATGAACAAAAGAAGGGAAAATGGTCATCACCGCAAAAATAATAACCTTCTAAACTTTTTAGGAAGACCCGTCACTGATCTTAGTTGGGGGGGGGGGGTCAAAAGTTTTTGACATAATTATAGGGGGTTACTGAAAGTTGACAGTTTTTGACAAGGGGGAGGGGTCAAAAATTGCACATCAATTGTTGACATAATTAAGGGACAGCTCCTATGGTTAATTTCATTAGTAGACCTTTAGTATATATAATAATAGTATATAATATAGTATGTTATATAGTATAGTATGTATAATCTAGTATGTTAGTATAATATAGATCTAATGTATTATATATTGGTATATTAGCCTATGTTAGTATAATGTAGATAGGCCTATAACTTAGACGTCAGTTGATTATAACATTGTATTAGCATGTAAGTTTATGTTTAATTTGGTTAATAATTAACTAATATACAGGAATACCGTTTCATACAGGTTTCGCTTCATTCTAAGTGTCTTAATTGTGTAAGCAAGCCACTTATATTTTCATTTTCGTGTTTTCTTTTGAAAAATATGAAATACCGGATATAACGTTTTGTCCAATTTTCCCACGACATTATCCCCCGGACAAGTTCAAAAGATGGAACGTCATAATTTCTCACGAATTTCCACCCTCTGCATTTCCGAGTGGCCTTAGTGAAAGTTGGGGTGATGGACAACCCAACCACACAAATTTCGACACCCAGTGGGGTCAAACATTTGAAATACAAACACCCGGAAAGTCAGACTTTCTTAACGGTTATTCCAGTTATTTGCTGTACAGTGAATGTTTAATATGCACTGAATGTAGCTTAAAGACGTGCAAATGTGAACGGATTTTATGAATAAACCACATTTTAAAAAGCGTAAGCAGTCGTTTCTTTTGATGCGTTCATTTAGTTTGTTGTCTGAATAAATTCGAATCCGTTTTTTTCAATTTCTGGCCGATGTTCGTTGAATCCATGATCCCTTTGTTCGAAAAAAGTAGGGGCCGAAAATTTCAACCGAATACTTTCAACTACCATGGTGCTCTAGAGGATCGGACAGCGAAGCTCAAAAAACTTTGGCCACACAGTAGGGCCTTCCTCGATTGCGAGGGGCGAAGCCCCCAGCCTCTAAACAAAAATAGAACACTGGTTAAACTGAGGAAAAACCACGGCGACCTCTATAAGTGGTTGTTCATGAATTATGTCAATTTTTGGACAAATTTTGTACCTTCTCCTTTTGTCAACAACTGTCAACTTTCAGTGATCCCCTATAATAATGTCAACAACTTTTAACCGCTTAGAATCAGTGACAGGTCCCCTAAAAGTTTACAAGTTTATTATTTTTGTGCGGTGATGACCTGTTCTCCCTTTTTGCTCACCAAGGTAGAAATCTCTCATTTCAGAGCATTTAATTAGTCTGAACTTGTTGCAACAAATCTAAGCGCTGAGTAATTCAAGTTTCCACCAGACAAGGAACTAGAAAAACTTCCGTATTTCTGCTCGGTCATAGGAGCATAGGGCCAAGAGCCAGGACTCCTTAATTAACAATATGACTGATGTTCCAAGATATTAATATCACAATGAATATAAATATATTGTAGTAGTAGTAGTAGTAGTAGTAGTAGTAGTAGTAGTAGTAGTAGTAGTAGTAGTAGTAGCAGGGTAGTAGTAGTAGTAGTAGTAGTAGTAGTAGTAGTAGTAGTAGTAATAGTATTAGAAGTAGTAGTAGTACTACTACTAGTAGTAGTAGTAATAATAATAATAATAATAATAATAATAATAATAATAATAATAATAATAATACAGCAGCTGTAGAGGTGGTGTCAGCAAAGGCGTGCTAGCCACACGTTAACAGTGGCGTAGCCAGGGTTCCAAACTACAGTAAAAGTTCGTCGTCTCAAAAGCTTTAAAGTCTGGCACCTGGTGCGTTCTCCTCGGTCTAATATTACCCATGCGCCACCGACTACTCACCGCTTATCGACGAATCTCACGACCGGTCCTGATCCAAATAGAGTGGCCGGCCCCTCTCACTCTGCCCCTCCTCACCCGTGGCTATGCCAATGCACGTTGAAGACATCGATTGTGTTTGAATGGATACAATTCCCACAGCAACTATTGAATCCGCATTAGGGGCTGTCCATTGATTACGTCAACAAAATAGGGGAGGGGTGTGTTTATTCTAGCCACCTTGACATTGGGGGGAGTTTTAAATGTTTGAGGGACAAGATTTGTCTCTCCACGCTTTTTTTGGGGGGGATTTCAATCCCTCAAGCCAACATATACAATTTGGGGGGGGAGAATTTTAAAACTTTGGGGGGGGGGTTAATTCCCCCCGCCAAACAGACCTAGAATAAACACTGATTCAAGAACATCTAGTTATCCGGCTAGTGGATGATATAAGAGTAAGGAAACACTGATACTGTGCTGTGTGCCTGTTTATTCAAAGCGTTCATATTACCCTGTTTTTTTTACAGTCCCCAGTTGCAAACTTATGCATCGTCATCGTGCTTAAGAGATGTTTCATCTATAGGCATGTTTCCAGTGGGAAATTCACATCTGGAAATTGAAACTTGAGCCGTCATAAGTGACTCCACAAAAATTAGACTGAACCGTATGAAAACGGAAGCGATGACAACGGACATATTATCTAATTTATCTTTGACTTGTATTTTCCTTTTTTCTGGGGGCCAATCATCAGACCTCCAACCCAGTGGCGTAGCGAGGGTATCCGGCGCCCGGGGGGCAAAGTGTACCGAAAAAAGGTCGTCACATCGTTCTCGGTCGGCGCCCTTTAACTTTTACGGCACCCCTCTCCTTATACTGCTGACGAGCAAAAATAAGGTCGTCGCACATATTTCTTTTATTTCTTATGCATTTCACTTACCCAAATACCCGATTTTGGCGCCCCCCTCACCTCGGCGCTCGGGGTCATATGCCTCCTGCTCCCTCGCTACGTCTCTGCCCCAACCCGCCATCTCTCCCGCCCAAATCGATTCCCTCTGGGTCTAATGAGTCAGGATGAAACACTGGATATTGAAACCCCTGCAATTATGGGACAACTCCCGAACGCAAATTCCTGGGAAAATGCATGATTAATAATTATGAAGGCAGCTTCCACTGCAGATTAATTATCGATAATTGGTCGCTGAACAGATTACGAAATCGTCTGACATTTAACTCAACTTAGCAGAGAAGCTGTTTGCAGACTTCATGATGCAATAACTTATAACAGTGGTTCTCAACCCGTGGTCTGCGGACCAAAAGTGGTCCGCGAGTGGGGTCTAGTGGTCCGCGGCGAAGTCTGAAAAAACGCCAATAAAAATCAGACATATATATTTTCCATGAAAAAAGGTCATCAGCACTTTGTATGTGTATTTTTGCTTATGAACGTTAAAAATTCTGACAAAAAGAAAGGTCATCACCGCTTTTAGGAGCAGATGACTGCTCAATAAATATCAGGTGGTCCGCGATAAATTTTTGAACTTCAACAAAAGTGGTCCGCGAGGCAAAGGAGTCTGAGAACCACTGACTTACAGTATAAGACTTCATCTTCCCAATGAGTGACGCAAAAGGGAGACCCAAATGTTTCAACGCTCGGCGATTTCAATGGCAAAGAAGGTCACTGACCATAGAGACAGCGGGTAGGCCAGAGATTGGCCTTAATTCTGTTGATCACTCGGTTCAGAAATAATTCCCTGTGTAAAATTTTATTATGTTAAGAATCTGAAATTTACAAAGTAATACCAATGTATTGAATGTGTTTAATTAACTCGAGCAGATTCACAAAAATCAAGCAAACGGGAGCATTGAGTATTCAAGAGAAAACGCTATTGTCAAATACTAACACAGCAAATCAAAGATACAAATCAATTGTCTATGCATAAATATAAAACAAATATACCCAAATTCATTCAAAAATAAAAATAAGAAGATAATAAAACTTAACAACTGGACATGTTTCCTGAACGGTTACTTTCAATGCCCAAATAATAAAATCTATAATGAAAATAATTCGCCAGCGCTTTTGTCGGGGTTCTCATAAAACTGGGCATCAACATCTGACCTTTCCAGGTAATGAGAAAAAGAAAAACTGCTTTCTAAGGCGCCTCATCAAAAGCATTAAATCTTATTTTAAAAAAGGTGAATTATGTTTGATTATAGGTCTAAAATTTTCTGGTTATCATCCAAAATCGAAAAAATGACTAGCATGATGATATCGCATTCCAGTCACTCAGTCTAGTCCCTTGTAGCCATTGAATCATCGTCATCCATTGTCATCGCCTGTAGAGGAGCCGCCAAAGTACATCCGACCACTTTCTTTTCCAATTTATCCACCCACGTGACCACTCCGTCTGGTGACGTCATCTTCACTTGAACCGGAATGAAGTAAAAGATGCGGAGACAAACGTCATCTGTACCATTGGGTTGAATACAAACCGCCTCAACAAGATCCACTGGTCTCCGATTTGCATCGGAATCAATTCGATAGGTCCAATGACAGACCGATTGATTGGGAAGATTGGCTGCGATGGTCAGCTGGGGAATGTTCAACAGAGAGACTTCTCTTTTCTCTCTCGTCTCTCCTCCCTTGTCCAGATGAGGAGACGGTGCACTGGCAAAAGACGTCTTCAGCATGGTCCCATCATCTCTCGGCTCACGATTCTCTATTCTAGATGAATGCAAAATCAGTTGAAATGTGACTTTGTTTGTATTTGAAAATACAAATTAACTAAATTCACACTTTACTAGAACACTTTGTAGCCAATATCTCAAAAAAGAAGCGAGTCAAATCAGATTTGACTTTCATTATAGCAGAAGTTTTAAAATGCCAAAGTCAACATTTTTCACCGCAATGAGCACGTACATGATTTAATTACATTAATCGTGAAAATAAAAGTTTGCAACAATAAGATGTAAAAATTATTTAGCTTACCGGACAGCACGTAGCTTTCGAAGATTTAGACTTTGACCGTCTTTTGAAACTGAAGAAAGAATATTCCGCGCTTCTCCTGACAGAACGAAAATGGCCAAGATAACTAGAGAGAATGACATATTGGGAAGGAGCTGAGAAGCTTTACTGAAATAATTATATTATGTTAGAGAAGAATGTAAGCAAATTTAGTATTAATCTTCGAATCAACAATATCGTTTTCCGCTTTGCGATGTTTTCTCAATGTCAGAATTGTTTTGAGATCGCAGCTATTTATTTTGTGTGAGAACTTACCGAAACAAGAGAATATGTCATCATTTCCAAATACTCATTGTGAATATACTGTTATTCTCTACGAAAGATCGATTTCAAATTTACGTTTATCTGTCTTAGACGGTGAAGAAAGTCCAGAAGAAGAAGAGCGACTTCGTTTTACAAATTTCGCCATTTCCGTCAAATTTCCTGCTGCGTTTGTCTTTCATTTCGAGTGTTTCGATGTGACATCTAAGATCCTCGTTTCTTCAGATCCTCCTCCTCCTGCTCTAAGACAGACCGGCTCCAATTAGACTGCAATTACCGACGACAGATCTGCGCAGGGTCGCCGAGAGGGTGGGGTTAGGGGCAATTGCACAGGGGCCCGGCGGTCTGCAGGGGGCCAGGGCCCGGTGATATGATGTATTAACTGTATTAACAATAGCCTGAACCCCGAAAAAGACTGACAAGGGGAAAAGGGTCATCTTTTCGTCACGAGAACAGGGGCACGGGGAATGTCAGGGTCCCGGGCCGATCATGTTTAGTAATCAAGTAATCTCCTTTAAAGGAGTGAGAAGCAAAAAAGTCATCAACACTTTTTTACACTTGCTTGTTACGGGTAACGGCGTGGATCCGGAAAATTCTGGTTTGAAAAAGACAGTAAAGCAAATAAAGGTCATCAACTTTTTCACAGACTTGCCCGGCCATGGTCTCGTGACTATTTTTTGCGCAGGGACCCGCAAATTATCTCGGCGGCCCTGAATCTGCGCTGGTGCATAATTGGCATCATGATTTATTCGTATCTGGGACAAGACGGACTTTAAACAGATTGCTGCTGGAATTTACCCGAAGTTTAACTTTAAATTTGCAATCAAGACGCATAGTCGCCAAAGTTCTCATCTTGGCCTCAGCCTCACCGGCACTTTCCCATTGGTTTATGAAACTATTACTATTATTACTGTATACATTTTACAGCACCGTTTCCGATAATAAATCAGTGGCAGTGGCGTAGCTAGGATTTTCCGAAGGATGGGGTTAAGAACGACCAATTCCCCCAACTTCGGAGAAAATCCTGACAAGCAAAAGAGTTACTGCTGACATGGGGGTGAGGTTTGGAGAGGAAATCTCCCCTAACAGGCCTGGATAAAACACTGTTCTAGATTAAGGATTATAGGCAATCTGAAAGAGACGAGCTTCTTGCATCATGATCAAGCGTTGTCATTACTAAAATTAAGCCCGTACGGTAATTTCCAAAAGCGATGAAAATTTAAGCCATACAGAAAGGCAGGATATTCAATGACTATAAGTTAAACCGTTTCATTGACACTGACTTGCGGACATTAATAATTTAAACCTAATTAATTTCACAGACGCTCTTAGAATCGGATCTGATGAACGTTGTCATTCCGAAACACTCGAAATGAATGACAATTAATCAAAGCACGATAGTTGAATGAACGGGCGAAATTCGTAAAAACTCTTTAGACATTGTTCCACTTCCCTCTCTCTCTCTCTTTCTCTCTCTCTCTGACTCCAAATACCAATGAATTTCATAGTGATAAATGGTATTTTGAAATTATGAGAAAACCTCACTAAGCTCACTTAGATTTCTTCTAAATAAATAGCTGCGATTTCAAACAAGGCAACATTCAGAAACTCCTCAAAAGAGCGCAAGAAAGAAATATATTTAAATTTTCTAGGAATTATTGTATATCTGTATATTTACTTGTAACACACATTTATTTCAATAAAGTGTTTTACTACTTTCCAACATGCTGGTCGCTCTTGTATTCTTGGCCGTTGTCGTTTTGTCAGGAGAAACGAGGAGTATTATTTCTTCGGTTTCAAAAGATGGACAAAGTCAAACTCTTGGGAAGCTACTTGCTGTCGGGTAAGCGGAACTTTTTGAGATTCAAGCATTGTGAAATTGTATTTTAAAGAACTAATTTAATAATGAAAATGAGAAAAAGACGTACTGGGACAGTCATGTTGAATAGTACGAACAGCCAAGATGCAATAATTTCTGACAGAGAAAATACTGTTTCATGGCCAACGATTTAGGAATGACTTGACATTAAAAAGATTTGCGTCAAGATGAAGTCTAAGTCATAAGTCGAGTGTGACTGAATGTATATATAAAAATTCCTGTTGAATTACCATTTGGATCAATTGATGTCTTCGTTGCAGCACTGATCAATTACATATGAGGAATATAAAATGTTGTTGCACGCAGACAGTTCATGGCAAATATTGCGAATAGACGAAGTGCATTAGTTTCTTGTCTATCATGGCAGGACACTGTCCTGTGTAATAGTGTATACGGTGACTAAAGCGTGACTCGATAATTATAATTGGATTGCTTGCTGAGTTAGGATTAGGATTAGAAAAGTCATAAAAACTGAATTTGAATGAATTGTACGTTAACGTTTTCCGATTAAATTGGTATTTTATCTGAGTTCATCTCTCTATAGAATTGAAGATCAAATGCAAAAAGACAACGGAAAGACGAGAGCGAGAAGAGACGTTCCACAGTTGAACATTCCCCAGCTGACCATCGCAGCCAATCTTCCCAATCAATCGGTCTGTTCTTGGACCTATCGAAATGATTCCGACGAAAACCGGAGACCAGTGGATCTTGTTGAGGCGGTCTGTATTCAACCCAGTGGTACAGATAACGTTTGTCTCCGCATCTTTTACTTCATTCCGGTGCAAGTGAAGATGGCGTCACCAGACGGAACGATCACGTGGGTGGACAAATTGGAAAAGAAATTGGTCGGGTGTACTTTGGCGGCTCCTCTACGGGCGATGGAAGTAGAATTAGTAGACAGTGATTCTACACGGGAATAAGGAGTGCCATTGCAATTCGACATATTTATGCCAGTCATTTTTAGATTGTATTTTATAATCAAGAAATATCGCGATCACCATATTTTAAAGATTTATATTTAATTGTCTTTAAAGAGTATGTAAACTGGTAAAGCTGTGTCAGCTATGTCTAGTCACAACTTCTATAATGTTTCAGGTTTTTTACAGTGTTTTTAAGTATCTACTTTGCTACACGGAGTTATTGCGATTCACATAATTAGTCCTTTGCTATTTGGTTAAACTTCTGACAATGTCGGAATTATTTTAGTTTTGTATTCTTTTATCGCAGTTTAATATCGGTTTTTCTGAATATTGACTCTATGATCTCATTTGTATGTGAAGTATTTCGAGTTGTTCATATTTGCGCGTTTCGTTTTTAAGTTTTACTTTGATATTCACGTGTTAATTTGTATCTATCGATGAATGTATATATATATATACTGTTTTGTGAAGATATCTTGAGTCAATTAAACGTATTTAATATACATATCAATGTTGGTAATGAATTTAATATTCACACAGCATTCTATTTATATCATTGCTGTGCGTTTCTGTTTAAAGGCTCTTTTATGAATTATTGATTCACTGATTCAAGAGGTTTTCACCGGCATAAACATCTCATAAACAATTTTTACAGATGTTGACAAAAGTAGTTTAGCGTCCTTGTTCTTGGACCCTTTGCCATTTGATAGTATCTGTGATCGAGCAAAGAATTGTAGCAATGACCTAGATGATGTCGCTGTATCATTGCATATACACTAGTGGCTCCGTTCTGTTAACTTTTACTGATACTGTACAGTAACTCAAACTATGATCATCTGAACCTTATAATTAAGTGGTACTAAATTGATCAGTTGCCAACTCTTACGGGATTTTATTTTCCCTTCTGGCAACTATTTTCAACCCACTCTAGTTCACTATTTTGACTATATCTTTAAATTAAGTGAACAGCAATATGCGACGTAGTCAAGGTTCTTCCAGAATAGAGAGACATGCACGGACATTTCATCTGGTCCAACAACAGTGAAGAGTTTTCAAAGTTTCATGACCTCTTCAAGCAGGTCGCATAAGTTTTCTGTAATTATCATATAAGAGTTAAACCGTTAGCTATAAATACTTCAATTGTGATTTATTGTGAAATGACCGATAGCTTAGTAGAAAGAATTCTATCAATACTGTCGGAAATCACCCACATAAACGCAACATTTTCTATACCTTTCAAGATTCAGCAAATAAGTTGCTTTTAATATCATATACTGTTAAGAGACAATGCTAGAATCTCTGTTTATTACTGATAATCAATCGCGCCTTCTACTACTGCCTCTCCTCGTTCTCTGTATCCGGGTGTTTGCCTAACGTCTGCGAGGCCAACACTTCGACAGCCAACCAAATGTATTCAAGTGAGCCTTATTTTGAATATGCACATTCATAAGTTTAAGCATAACTATACATGTATATGACCATGTCCTAAAAATAACGCTGACTTTCAAAACAGATCGATTTTAACATATCTGATATATAGTAAAAACCTAGCATACGATAGAAACAAGACGTCTTGATGATGGAGATGAAGGAGGTGGATATCTTTGAAGAGAGTAAAACACTTTCAGACATATTTCTTTGTATCACATCAATCTAAAGTTTGCAAAACATTCGCGACGATATGGACTTTATAAAGACATATTCAAGTATCTTAGTGAGGCATGAAGGCGATTCGCCGTGTAGGCAAATTGATCGGTTCCTTATTTATCATTGTGTAGAGCGCCATGATAATTACAATGCGCTGAATATATATTAGACAAAAGCGCTAGACGGACTTTACCGTGCATTTAACTGTAAGTACTCAATGTAAAATGGACGGATATATTCGGGGTTCCCTTTAAAGGGTTAAGATCGTCACCGCGACCTGTACTTAGCGTATTCACGTATAAAACTCAATATATTATATTCCAGCCTTGGTCTTTAATTAATGTGCCCTCCGCCCCAGAATAGCTGTTGTGCGACTACGAGATGTGGCCAAACGATTTTAAGAAATCCTTTGCTCTTTGACTACATGGGCGTCGACAGAAATTTTCCCAGGGTGCAACATTTTATGACAACCAAAAAACGTCCTCAAATATCTGACAATCCAAAAACCGCCCTCATCCATGAAGCTACTCCGCATATCTACATATGCTAGCCCGTTTTTGGATTTATTACCCCACATTTTTTATAGACTTATAATTTCCATGTGGTGTAGTTGCACCCTTTAAACCCCTCCCGTTTCAGCATATTGAAATCCGAGAGAGACTATGATTTTCTTAAAATAGCAGAAAACTTTCAGTTCCAAATCATTGGAGATCCTGATGTACTTTCATTCGTTCGTGTTTGTCAAGCATTTCCTGTGTAGTGGCTGTATTAGCTGCGCGCAGTGCATTTGGACCAGCGGTGTATTTATGATCATGATGCGAGATATCGCAGAGAATGACTAGATAGCGTAGGTCCACAGAGGGTGGGCACTGGACACGTTGGTGTAAGTAACCCCATTACTGATTAAAAGCATAAAAGGAAACCAGCTGTAATCTGAACCGTCTTAAGAGCATTTGCAAAACTTGTGCTTAGATCATCTACCAAAGACATTTTGTATTCCAAAACTTCAAAAATTATTTTGTGCATTCAGCTTTATATTCAGGGATGAGTATCGACCAATCAATCAACTTCTATAGCGCCACTAGCATAATGCCCAGGGCATCAGCCGATGGCGCACCAAATCCAAATTGAATTAGAGCCAGGTCAAGTATGTTTAATAAGAGGGCTAACTTGGACTTAAGGTTAGAGAAAACGACACGACGTGATCTGACACGACTCAATGGGACAAAAAGATTGATGCAACACTTTAGCAACCTGAAATTAACTGAGTATTGCGTGACTGGAAAATTGAATGACACTAAGGCCGTGTTTAGAACTATTTGCTTCATCAGGACTTCTGTTTGGATGGTGTCATTTAGAATCAAATTCCACTCCAACTTTTCGCACTGGATAAGTTTAATTAACTCGAGACATGTATAAAAATACAATACAATGCATGAACAGAGCAGGAAATCATGAAAGTTCACAACTCGAAAAACCGTATGTACGACCAGTTGCACAGAGTAAATGTTTAAAAAAACAAATTAAAGACAAAAATAAATAATAATCAAATGGCTTAAAACGTTTTTGGTAGCCTACTTTTATTATAACACGGATAAGAACAAACGCAGAAACAACGACAGCAAGATAATAATAGCTAACGATTCACAACGCAAACTTTATGTCTATTTGAAACCATGGCTTCAAATAGACACATCACCGTTAGTGAACATGCTAAAGTGCCTACATGTTCAATAAATAAAGATATAATAGGTTCCACAGTTTTCAAAGCCTACAGAACATTTTAAATAATGACAAATTCGCTCAACTCAAAAATGTGATATGAGACAACACAAATAAAATTAGTCTTTAGAAAAGCAGAAGTATACTAATGCCACAACCAGCTATCATTAAGCAGCATTAATACCTACAAAACTTTGTTAATTACAGTATTAAGAGAAATTCACATCTTCCAATGTGATATAAACATCAAAATATGCAGAATTCACATAAATAGATAATAGGGTAAAGGTAAAAGGTACAACCCATAGGCCATCGCGGACCCGTCGGGAACCGAAGGGTTAGCGCCTTCAGTTACCTGTATATACGGCAACGGCTGAATGAGGGCGGATTGCCAGCCTTTCCCTCGCCGCCTTTCCTTCCACCGAGTTAACACCCGATGTACTCATTCACAGCTGAGTCGACTGGGGGCGCTTGGGGCAGAAACAACCGAAAAGTTTCTGCCGCGGCCGGGAGTTGAACCACGGACCTCGGGATTGGCAGACCAGTGCGCTAACCACGCTAAATAGATAATAACATTAACGAAAGTAATTGTTTGAGGAAAGACTGCTTAATAGGCACATAATCAAATAAGCCTACATTGAACGTTGTAACACCCTCGAAGCTTTTGAAATATTAACACCTAAGGCACATATAAAATCTGAGATCATAGAATTTCAAGTATTACTCAAAATCGAAGCAAACTCATAGACAAAAACAGTTAGATCTTCAGAAAGTGAAATGAATAAAAACTGCTATATAGGACGCGTCATCAAGTAGATTACATTTAAAATCTAGAATTATCATAAATGAAAAGTGAAAATGCCTTTAAAATCTGAGATCATTAAATTGTCAAATCGTCATTCAAAATCGAAGCAAGTGACTGGCAGAGTGATGTCGAATTACAGTAACACAGTTTAATCAATTGTAGCATCGTCAATTACTTCCACTTCCATCGCCTGTAGAGGAACCGCCAAGGTACATCCGACCACTTTCTTCTCCAATTTGTCCACCCAAGTGATTGTTCCGCCTGGTGACGTCATCTTCATTTGGACCGGAATGAAGTAAAAGATGCGGAGACAAACGTTATCTGTACCATTGGGTTGAATACAGACCGCCTCTACAAGATCCACTGGTCTCCGGTTTTCGTCGGAGTCAATTCGATAGGTCCAAGGACAGACCGATTGATTGGGAAGATTGGCTGCGATGGTCAGCTGGGGAATGTTCAACTGAGAAACGTCTCTTTTCTCTCTCGTCTTTCCGTTGTCCACATGAGGAGATGGCGCATTGGCAGAAGACGTCTTGAACGTGGTCCCATCGTCTCTCGGATCACGATTCTCTACTCTACAATACAGATGAATGTAAAATAGTAAAATCAGTTTAAAGACAATTTTAATAATATTTTCGATTTTTAATTATAATTAGGCTATTTTTGCTTTTACAACATTACATCTTCACACAAATGTCCTTAATTTTCAATCAAGCAATATCTGTCATAATTTTAGAATTTTTGGTGATTGGTTAGAAATTAATAATTCCACAGTCAACTTGAACTGTCAGCATGCATGAGTACCCGTTCATCAAAATAATTATTATTCTATTCTTATAGCGTTAGGCCAACTGACTGGCGATATCATTTCAAGTGGAATATATCAAAACAAAATTCGGTCAGACTCGACTTAACCAAGCCCTCATTTTGATCGTGTTTGGCCATATCAAATGCCACAATAAAATCTATGAATCATAGTCAGATTGGTTGGCCAGTTTCTATTTGCCTTTTGAAAAAATGATTCTAATATATGCGATTTGGTCTCGTGTTTCCAAATGTATCAATCAATCAATCAATCAATCAATAAACTTCTATGGCGCCACTATCATAATGCACAGAGCATCAACCGATGGCGCACCAAATCCAAATAGAATTAGAGCCAGTTCAATCCGGAAGATCAGTCAGAAACAGCGGGGGAGCAATCTAAAAGGGATAAGCCAAGTCGAACAAGTATGTTCTAAGACCAGATCTGAAAGATGATAAATTCTTAGTTATACGAAGTGATTCTGTATCTTGATTTTCAGTCAGATCTAATTCGATTGCCATGGTTTACCATTTGTTCGATGGTAGAAATTCATAAACTTAAATAATCGCAGAATTAGGCGTTATCTGTCGGTGTTTTGTCACGTAAATTTAATCGGTTCTTTAAAATACCACTGCAGAATGCTTTAGCACCAAAAGTTCAACTTACCCGATCGCAAATTGCTTTTGAAGATTTAGACTTTGTCCGTCTTTTGAAACTGAAGAAATAATACTCCTTGAGTCTCCTGACACAACGACAATGGCCAAGAATACAAGAGTGATCATCATATTGAATAAGAGTAGTAAAATTATTTTTAAATAATGATGTGTTAAATGAAAATGTACGCAGAGCTAATATTATAATCCCCGAAGTAAAATCTCTTTCTTCTGTACGCTGTTTTGAGCAATGTTGCATCTCTTCAAATCGCAGCTATTTATTTAGGAGATAACTTACCGAGACATCGAGTACGTTGTCATTTCCAAATACTCATTTTGAAAGCTGTCATTTTTAACAAAAGGTTTACGTCAAATTTACGCTTATCAGTCCTGAAAGTTGAAGAGAGACAAACATAACAATGTCTTAAGAGTTTTTACCATTTTCACTCCTTCCGTCAACTGCAGCAATTCGATCACCATTCATTTCGAACGTTTCGGGTTGACTGTCATGAGGGGCTCATCAGTTCGTCAGTTCCGCCTCAAAGACAAGTTTTGCAATTAGACACGAGTTAGAGCATAATAAGGTCTATGTCTCTGTCTGTCTGTCTGTCTGTCTCTCTGTCTGTCTGTCTCTCTTTCTCTCTATGGAAGGCACGGTTAATTTGCTTAGCCTACTGTTGCAATTTACCCCGAGACTTAATTGCATATTAATTTACGCAATTAGCATTGTTCTAGATTTAATTTTGAGTGACGGGCAATTTAAGAAGTTAGGATTACTTATTCGTCACATTTAGTGAATCTTGGCTTAATAGCTGTTCGCCTTGAGTCATAACCGGATTCCGCGGGCCGCGGCCCACAACTCGGACCGCAACGATGGTTCGCGTGGACTGCCGCAGGTCTTTTTAAATGTGTGAAACATTCTGAATTTCTGTGGCTTTCCAAACATGACAAGCCTTACTAAACCACCTAAACTCCAGTTTTTATAAGTATTAGCTTGCTTACTTACTGTTGTCATTGCAATGGTGCGTCGACGTATTTCCGTTTCCGTCATCGTACTGTTCTTGCTTTATTGCAGCTGTTGGTCACTCAGCAATATAGGATGATTAAAGTCTTTAATAAAATAGGCCAATGCATCAAAGCTCACCATCTACTTCTAATATTATTCACAATTTTTTGGCTGAGGCTCTGCCCCAAACCGCGCTGCGATAACTAATGGCCTTGCATACATTTTTCCAGTCGGGAGAGCCAACATGGTGTCCTAAATTTTAAAATTTATTATCCTTATTTTTGGGTTTTGTCATTATTATCTGTTGCCTTGGAGCACCTACAAGTTACAACAGTCTATTAAGAGAACCAGTAGTTACTCGCAGTTACCTCTACTAGCCCGTAGTAGGCATAGGAATAATAGGACTTCCATTGTATGTTGTAACTAATTGACCCTCAAGAACAATGGAAGACGCAATGTGGACTGTGTTCAAAAACGTTCGAGTACTCTGACATTGACCATTTCTGTAGTAGCTGCTAATGTATCTCCACAGCTATAGGCCTATGCAGTTGCGATGAATTCGAAAATTTCCCCATATCAGTTTTTTTCTTCCGCGTCTTTAATACTTTGCAGGGGAACTGTTGGTGGCTAAGACATAATAATAATGTGATTATAAGTGGTTTAGGAGGCTCAGTAAGCCTGTGTGAAAACCACTGATATACTTTAAAGAGCCGAGGTTTGAGGGCCCAAGCTACATACTCTGATGATCATGGCCAATGCGCTCTAGTGCTCATCCATCGACTTCGTAAGAACGGGATGTGAAAAGAAATGGCCAGTCATAAAGACAGTGAACACGATTCTTCCTGTGCCTTCATTGAAACGGGTTTTAGGATTCTGAATAATTTCCTGTGGGTTTTCGTTGTTCTAATTCTTTTTGGTGCGTCGTCGTAAATAAGTAAAGAAAAAGCCTTTGTATGAACTGTAGCTTGGGCCCTCATACCTCTGCTCTTGAAAGAAGTGATGAAATTAAGATAGATAGGCATATAGGAGTAAGAATGTGAGTAAAATTTGACATTGCAAGCCTGTCTGATTTGCATCTTAACTCTTTGCATTTTGTGACGTTGATGCCATATTAGAGTATTTCGTCCGCTAGAATGCTCAAATATTGTAGTGGATATATAATGCCTGAATGGCAGCTAATCATTGCTTTTCGTAAACCTTTATTCTGCAACGCTTTGTTCTGACTGTGTCGTTGTTTTATGGAAAATTTTCTGAATTTCTTTCCATCTAAATATTCGATTTGAATTAAGTTGCCTTCATTGACTTTTAAACTGTTACAGCTACTGCTATTCAAATAGTTTCAGCATCGTTGTTGTTCAGCTGTTTGACTATTTTATGGTTTATATGAAGTTGGTGAAGTTTAAATAATGAGATATTTGCTATTTGGTCTTTGTTGTCTCATTGTTGATGATTAGTTTCAGCATTATTCCAAGAGAATTACTTCCAAAGCTCAAACTAATTTGGTTATAAACTCTTTTGCATTTTCAGTGTTTCATTGTTTAATAGGTCTAATAGTAAATGACCATTTCTATCAGTTACACAAAATTTAGCCACGACAAAGGTTCGTTTACTGCGAAGACGAGGACCGAAAGATATCCTACAAGATAACAAAATAACTTTCAGGCATCTTTTTCAATTCCGGAATTCGCGTTTGTCTTCATTTAAGTCTTGAAGTTTGAGAGCGTAGAATAATACTCTCCCTTCTGAATCCCTCGGCATTGAATATATTTTCAAATTATCTAGCGCGATGTTACATGTACATAACACACCAAATGTATCAGCCATAAGCAATAGTCGAAGTACATTAATCGTCAGCGCGCCTCTCTTATGGAGCTACGGGAAACCCATCGCATGTCCTGGCTTTGAACACTAATGCATATCTTTCCATGACCAACGCATATACGTAGCTACGGGAGGCAGCGGGCAAGCCGCCCCGGGCGCCGACCGGTGGGGGGGGGGCGCATTTTGGATGTGAAAAATAAATAAAATATATATAGCTCTGTGGAATAACAGGGGAAAAGGTCATCAGCCCGAAAAATGGATAAGTAAACTTTATGTCGACTAAAAAAAGGTCGTCAGCCCGAAATATGGATAAGTAAAGTGTATGACGACTAAAAAACGGTCGCCACCGAAATTTAGGGGCGCAAAATATGATCGTCCCAAAATTTAGGGGCGCAAAATATGAATCTTGCCCCGGGCGCCGAAAACCCTAGCTACGGCTCTGCTTATATAATTAGGCCTAATCGTTAGATGCGGTCAAAAGTTTAGAGACATCGCCTAAGGATGTAAGTAAGTAAAATCTCGTGTGTTCTATAGCGCCTTAGAGAGTAGTACCATAGTAGCTGCTTATTTCTAGGCGCTTAGTCTATCTTGAAATACTGTAGCTACGTGCGAGCTACACTGGTCGGCCAGGCAACGATCCGTATATTCATAGGGCGGCGAGGCAGGGAAATTAAGTTTGCTCTTTGTAAAGAATGAAATCTGAGCGGAACTCTGGTTGTATAAAAATAGAATTCTCATTTCCAAACCACTCGCGTCCTTCAATTATATTCTAGACGTTAGCTTATCGAGATAATCTGGACAATCGGTGCATTGTTATCACGATGTGGGAACAATGAGATGGAGTGGCGAATGAGTCAATTGGTTCACATCACTATTATTATGATTGCAGGTATTAAATAGATGCCAATTGTGTTCTCAGACGTCCTGCATATTTTTGCGACAAATCAAACGTGTGCTTAAGCAACGGTAGGCAGTGGCGGCTCCACCGGGGGGCCAGGGGGGGCCCGTGCCCCCTATTGAGAGCCTGCCCCCCCAGTGGCCCCGCCCAGTTGGGACCCTATACTTAACGCTACATACATTAAACAACAAATGGTTGGCCCCCCATGATTAGAAGTTGCCACCCCAATGGCCCCCCCACTTGCCAAATCCTAGAGCCGCCACTGACGGTAGGATGACCTAAGAGTAGCTATGTGATGGTGTTTTCTATTCAGTGGCCTATCTAGATAGTCTGTAAGTTGGAGGAACTTCAATGTAAAGCTCTAACAGACCATACAGTGTCTTCTGGCATGGCTCGATCAGACAGAGTTCATAAAGTGACGCCTATCTCTATCACATTAATTGTGTTCTGTCATGATTGCTAAAAACTGACGACACTTGAAATTACCAACCACCATCAATAACGTTTTCGCAATAAATATACCATACCGCCCGGTTAATGCAATGATTTAGGACCAAAATCGACTCACACATTTCCAAATTGAGTAAGTTTAATTAACTCTAGATAGGCACAAAAATAAGGCATAGTAATGGAAATACAAGCAAAACGATGCAAATAATAAATAATAGCACAGCAAATGATTTTAAGAAAGTTCTATAAAAATCAACAGCAGGGCTTCATAAATATATAACAGAAAATTTCACAACTCGATATATCACATTTGCAATTGAGTGAAGAGCATCGATATTAGAAGACAAACATTAATAAGACAGACGCTTAAAGTTAAAATATTATCAGAAATTCGACATTACTCAGTATCGATATCGAAGCAGCAACAACCGATTAGCAAATGCCTCAAAATGTAAAGCAACATATCTCCATAATCTCCATATTTAATTATTTTTATTCTTAAACGCTATTAATGCCCAAACAATGCTCAATAATTGGGACTATCACAGTTCCAGATTCCTGTAAAGATAGTTTAGAAAATAAAGAAATCATTTAACTCGAAAGAAACACATACGAAAATGTTGAAACAATACTCTTTTTATGCGATGTCAACGACAAATTATGAAAAATGTCCTGTTAGAAATAAAAAAAAATCTTGACTTTAACAGGCAATGAAGGAAAACGGATTTTAAAGGCACGCAATCAAATACATTGAATCTTACAATAATCTCGAATCACATAAAATACATAAATATAAAATCACATAAAGTTTAAAACATCCTTGAAATATGAGATCAATAAATATTTTAATCATGAAATAAAATCAAAACATCTGACACACATAGATGTCGAATTCCAGTCACACGGTCTAATCTTGTGTAGCTATTGAATCAGTATCTACTTCTACTTCCATCGCCTGAAGAGGAACCGCCAAAGTGCATCCGACCACTTTCTTCTCCAATTTATCCACCCACGTGACCACTCCGTCTGGTGACGTCATCTTCACTTGCACCGGAATGAAGTAAAAGATGCGGAGACAAACGCTATCTGTGCCATCGGGTTGAATACAGACCGCCTCAACAAGATCCACTGGTGTCCGGTTTTCGTTTGAATCATTTCGATAGGTCCAAGGACAGACTGATTGATTGGGAAGATTGGCTGCGATGGTCAGCTGGGGAATGTTCAATAGAGAGACTTCTCTTTTCTCTCTCGTCTTTCCGTTGTCCATATGAGGCGCATTGGCAAAATATGGCTTCAGCAAGGTTTCATTATCTCTCTGAACGCGAGTTTCTGTTCCAGACAAATTCAAAATCATTTGAAATGTCAATTAAATTTCGATTGGAATACACAGCTTAACTAAAATGAAAACTAAAGGTACTAAAATGTTAAAGTTAAATAATCTTGTCTATTGGTGATTTTGGACACGAACGTTCGATGTCGACACCCAATTCCTAACTGCAAGCAATTAATCCTGAAATAATAATTTGGAATTTCTAATTGGTTGGCACAGACTTAGACGTACCTGAAAGTAATAATTTTTGAAGATTTAGACTTCTCGATTCTCCTGCCACAACGACAACGGCCAAGAATATAGCAGTGAACATCATACTGGATAAGAATAATAACGCTTTTGTAAATAAATATACAACAGGAGCAAATGTAAATTGAAATAATATTGATCTTCGAACTGAGGTCTTTCCTTCTTTGCGCTGTGTTGTTCAATTTCGAATGTTGCATCTTTTGAAATAGCGGCTATTTATTTAAGAGCTAACTTACCGAGACATCGAGTACGTCGTCATTTCCAAATATTCATTTTGAATGTTGTTTGTCTCAGACATACGTCAAATTTACGCCTATTAGCTTTGGAATTTTAAGATGGACAAACGGAAGAACGTCCTAAGTGTTTTTACGAGTTTCACTCCATCCGTCAAATACTTTAATGATCTCCCGTTTCGAGTGTTTCGTTATGACATTTAGGATCCCGTATCTTCAGATTCAACTCTAAGACAGACAGTTCATTTACATTCAAATTATGAATGACAAATTTTGCGCTGGTAGCTAATTAATATCACCAGTTCTTCCTCTCTGGTAAACCGGATGATAGGGCCTACTGATTAATTACTGCTCCAATTTACCCGAAGTTTAATTTTAGCCTTCTTCACACAACTACAGTCATTCATTCATTCATTCATTCATAAGTTCATTAAAGGGCGCAATTAAGACTAATGCGCCTCGGCTGATTCACTAAACAAGTAGACTATGTTTTTAGGCGTGAAAGAAATGTTGATCGCGATTGAGTTTCATCCCGCAATGATCAATGATGACGGTAGAGCATTCCAGATTGCAGGGGCAAGTGCCCCTGCATTCTGGAATTTTCTACCGTCATCGTTGCGGTATACAGTGTATACAGTCCTCGAAATAGTCTTGGTTATTGCCTCACTGACATTTTTCTCGATAGCAATATCGGATAGCGATTCAAATAGTATAGAAACATAAATAATCATTTTAGGAATTTTATCGACACCAGAACAGAATATGTCTCTAGTAATGTGTGAGCAACATAAGAAGTGCTTTGATAAGAGCAATGATTATGGCGAGTCTGCAGCGTCCTCAAATCATTCATTTCACGCCTTCTGAAGAGTAGGGTTATTCTGAACGTTGTCAACACTAATTCATTTCATTTTTAAAGCCACAAAAGGTCACAAACAGCACTGAAATAATTCGAGTTAAGCTAAATGATACGTGAAGTGAAAATGACTTATGAAAATGATTTTGGAGGTTAATTTACTCTTGAATGCATACGAGTAAGCATGTGGTTCAGACTAAACGACAGAGTGAATCCATGTTATTCACGTAAAGCAAATAGAATCACCAAACATCAAAAGTAAAAAAACTTGTATCACTATTTTAAAAATCCAAAACAATAAGTTTATAGTTCCAATATGTTAAAACCAAGATTAAAACAGCCGAATTGTATATAATCAAAATGATTCAAGATTTCTCAGTACTATAATTTAGTCAGGGCGGTAATTGCAGCAGTAATTCGTTTAATTAGACCGTCTAGAGTCCAACGGACCTGCTGACCCTACAGACGCGAAAGAATCACCAGTCGATGGACGGCGGAGTCGGCGAGGCGGAGTCGGCGAGGATTGATCTCAGCCGGTGTTCGGTTCAGTAGAGACGCACGTTAGGGTTGATTTTAGAAAAACGGTTCTTGGCCAGAATATTGTCTAGAAGTCTAGATGGAGGCACGTCAATTTTATTCGAACTGAGTCAAAAGCACTAGGGGTAGGGTTACCATAATTGTCAGACGGAAAAAGACGACACTTTCCGGGACCCTGGACAGAGTAGTCGCGGACTCGCGGTATCCATAGAAAGTCGTCAAATCGTAGCAATATTAGGTGCTGTACAAATACTAAGAAAATTACTAAAATTTACAAGGGGCTGTCCATTAATTATGTCAACAATTTTGGTTAATCTTTGACCCCCTTGTCAACAACTGTCAAATTTCAGTTACCCCCCAATAATTATGTCAAAAACTTTTGACCCCCCCCCCAGATCAATGACAGGTCCCAATAACACGTTTATTATTTTTAAGGTGATGACCATTTTTACCATTTTTTGTTGATCGAGTGTCAAAATGTGGTGTTGGTGATCTTTTTTGCCATGCTTTTTTCCATTGTAATAAGTAGTATTCCATGAAATTTCCTTTTTTTATTATTTGTAAAAAGTGAAATTGTTAACGTCAACTTCTCTTGACCCCCTGTCAACAACTGTCAAACTTTTTGAACTCCCCCTAATATTGTTGACGTAATTAATGGACAGCCCCTAAGACGGTAGTGAAAGTATGCCTATCTCATTCTGAGTCATTATTATCAATAATTATAGTCAAATTGCGCATGGGCTGAGGCTTGGAGACGGACAAAAACGCCTGTTAATACAGTTAATATATAGTATTCCATACGCTAAATATCGGGAGGACCAAAACCCGGACAAACCCGGACTTTGTCTGAAAAGCCGCCCGGACGCTCGGACAGGGGTCCAAAAAGAGGACATGTCCGGGGAAACCCGGACGTATGGTAACCCTAACTAGGGGGCGTCAAGCCAAGAGCCATGAGCACTAATTCAGACATTCAAACATCCATAGATGATAGACGTAAACTTCTATTAGGTCTCGAGGGTCTTGTCCAGAGGTATTCAAGTGGCGGCCCACGGACCAGATCCGGTCCGCAAGAGGGCGTGAAATGGCCCGCGAAGAAGCTACTGCACTGAAACGATAAATAACTTATTTCTAATACTTACGAAATATTTTTAAAATATATCGTTTTTAACTTTTCTGTTTTCTATTACCTGTGAAATATATTATTTACAGTAAAAAACACCTGGCCTTTGGCCACCAGTCATAAAAGAATTTGGCCCTTTATGCATAGCATTTAATTGAATACTCCTGCAGTCTAGCCCACCCACTTTTTGAGAGGCTACCATAGGGGATGGAAAGGTAAGAGCTGGACTCCCGAACTTTTTCATCCAAATTACGCCAATGCAAGCATCTACGCGAGGTTTCGATACACGTTCATACATAGCCTAGGAGTGGATAAATTGGTAGGTGTGAAGGTAAAACGCGGGTATGGGGAAAGCAGTGTGACAAATTTACTTTAGAATGACGGCGTAGGCCACCTGCGCCGCTGCTTGCCTAGAACACGGAGATCAGCGCCGGACCCTACGCTCGTTCGAATGCCGGACTACCTTACCTTTAATGCTTACTGAGCAGGTTCCGATTATTGTAATTGACCGTTAGTTTAGTTCGTTAGACAATCGATCCACAGTGATACTCAAGTTCCGAGATCCTGAAAAAGGAATCGAATTTCTTGTGGACTGGACTCCAATTTCACGGAACAGTGGATATTCCAATGTTCACTGAATTTTGAAAAACGCCACCAGCTTTCGCTCATTCTGTTGAGAGACGGGTTTTGGCTAACGACAATAATCGATAAGCAATCCACCTTGCGAGAAGTAAGAGTACAGAGAAAAACCTGCAACCATTTATTCTGCTCTTCAGCTTATTCACGGGACACCCAAATGCTTGGTCGACGGGCGTTTAGCGCCACCGCCCCGCAGGCGTCGCTGAGACGCCGACGGAAGGACATGAGTCGGCCCCGGGCGCCGCCACCGTCCCCGGCGCTACGGACGTTCGAGGAGGAGGAGGAGGCGTCGACATAGGTCGGCTGGACCCGGCGATGGAGGGACGGACTCATCTCCGTCGGGACCTTGGCGAGGACGAACAGTTTGACGAAGATCTCGTCGATGTTGACGTTCTTCTTCGCCGAGCATTCAACGACGTCGCAGCACAGGACGGGATGGGCGTCGACCAGCAGCTGGTCCAGCTCCGTCGCCGCCACCACCCCCGCCGTCACGCCTCCAGGTCGCTCTTGTTGCCGACGATCATGATCGGGACGAACTGTCGCCGTCGCCGCGGCCGCCGAGAGCGACGCGACTGGCCGGCGGGGGTTCGGTCCCCCGCCGCCGGGGGCGATGGGGGTGATGGTGGTGGTGGTGGTGGTGGCGGAGTCATCTGTCCCAGTTTCGCTTCGTAGATCTGGTTTCGCAGGCGAACCGTTTCCTCGAAACTCTCGCGACAGTCGATCGAGTAGACGATGATGAAGAGATCTCCTATAGAAGCCACAGAAAGCAGAACATTATTATTATTATTATTATTATTATTATTATTATTATTATTATTATTATTATTATTATTATTATTATCGATGGTATAAGTAAAATATTAGTTGGAAACAGCAAGACAGACTGCATAAGAAAATTCGCGCGGATGCGAAAAAATAAATACAGCGTTTGGTTTCGTTGAAAGAGAAGAACACCATCTGGAGGTTTCACACGGGTTCTTCTTCACGTCTATCCCTCTCTTCCTGTTTGTCTGCATGTCTGTCTTCAAGTCTGTCTGTCTGCCGGCATGTCCCTCCGTCTACACGTGTCGACCTCTCTGCTTTTCTCATATCTGCGATTCTGCGTCTTCTTAATCGCTAGTTGGTCGCATTGAACACGAACATCACATCTCTACGCCTTCCACCTTTGCCACGAGTAGAGACACGAGCCACCCAATCTAAAACAGATCACGTGTCTACAGTGGCGGAATTACCACGGAACAAATGGTACATTTGTACCGGGCCCACCAGAAAAATAAAAATTTAGGGGACACCTTTCTATAATATATATATATATATATATATATATATATATATATATATACATTATACATGGGTTGGATTGAATTGGGCTGGGAGGTTGTTGGGTAAGGCTTGGGTTCAGAAAACGGCGCTGCCGAGGTAAGAGTAATCTGCCATGATTGTCTTCCGTAGCACTTCACTTGCTGGAATTGCAACTTCTCCTCCTCCAGTCAATTTTAGTTTTAGTTTTTCTTCTTTCGTTCCAGCGTCGGGCTTAAAGTGCAACTTTAACGGCTTTTCTTTTCATACCCTGGCCATCATGAATCATTGTCAGCCCTATCCCGTCCCTCCCCCCCCACTCAGAAACACCATTGCAATTTCATGATGCTCCGATCAACGTAGCGTAGCCCGGCCGAATCGTTCATGTCACTCATTTCGCTGACGTTCAGTGATCATATAGGCACTTCGTCTGCACGACAGTGTAAACGTCCGCACTTTCAATGAATCCAATTCGATTCGCGAGAATGTGCCATCGATGTGAACAAATGGAACAGTCTGGGGCGGAACAGAGGCGAGGGTGACAGTTGAAACAGTAAACGGATTCAAAGGCTATCTCGGAAAATAGGTTATTGAATGTGGAGAGCTACACCAGAGGTTTTCACACAGGCTTACTTAGCCTCCTAAGCCACTTGAATCGCATTATTATTGTTGTTGTTGCTGTTATTATTATTATTATTATTATTATTATTATTATTATTATTATTATTATTATTATTATTATTATCATCATCATCATCATCATCATTATTATGCTGCATGCAAGTTCGGACTTAACAGTCGGGGTCTAAAAGACGAAAATGCAGGTCCCAGACCATGGCATATAATACCATATATTAACCTCAGGTCACATTTCATTGCTTTGGATTTGAATTTGTCGGAGAATATGAAATGCGACGATAGCCCAACGATATGAATGAAAGAGAATGAATTATGTTTAGATGGAAATTTCAAATCCAGGCAAGAAAGTAGTTCATTGTAACTCGGATCATGATTTAGCAGGAGCAGTGATGTCCTTTGCCAGCTGTTGAAGCTGCTGTTCAGGTACACAGGGAGAGTCAATCTGAAATATATTATTGAGAAGCCAGAACACCGTCAGCAGTAGACTCTTCAAAAAAGTAAAAGGGCGTTGAGCTACTTCCACCTCCAAAATTTTCTAATGCCGCTAGTTAAATTGGCAGTGATCAGCAAGGGCAAGAGTGTTAACCTCAAATGGCGTTTTCCCATTTTGCCTAATTTCATTTCACCTAATACTCGTATCCAGTGGCGGCTCCACAGGGCGGCTCGGGGGGCCCGTGCCCCCTATTGAGAGCCTGGCCCCCAGTGACCCTCCCCTGTTGGCCCGTGTTGGGACCCTATACTTAATACTACATACCTAACAACAAATGGTTGCCCCATGATTAGAAGTTGCCACCCCAACGGCCCCCCACTTGCCAAATCCTGGAGCCGCCACTGCTCGAATCATTGAAAAGTTAGAATAAAGCAGCATGGAAAAGTGCTGCTAGGTTTGTGCTTAAATCCAGAGAAATGAATATTAGTATAGGCCTAATAAATAGTCTGGTTGACCAATTCTGCTCAATTTGTTTAGTGATCTTCATTGTTTAAAATGGCAATAATAAATAAAATAGCAATGCAATTAGTGATTAGTGCCATATAATCATTTACGAGTTCAATTTATGAACAAACTGTTCATATATAAGCTACTTACAGTTGTTGATTAGCCGTGAAATTTCGCGAGATGAACATTAGGTTAAATGAGAACTAATCACCTCCAGCTGCCTGTAAATATAACAGTGGGCACCATGAATGGATTTAGAGTAGGCACTATCATCGGCTGACACCTTTAGAGTATTAGAACTGATGCATTTAAACGTGCAATCATTATTCTAGATATTTTGTTTGTTAGAACTTACATTTAGATGTAGGTTTAGTTTTTTTCAGTACTTCTTGGAACCCATTGATCTTTAAAGGCAATGATTTTACTCGGGCGGGAAGTTAGCAGAGTGGTAACAACTTTGAACGATGGAGCAGAAGGCCGCGCGTTCGAGTCCCGCAGGATCTCTGAGGTCGACTCAGCCTTCTTTCGCCAGATGGCGATGGCAACTGAGTAGCGGGTTAATCCGCGAAATAAACAGGCGCGTTGCATGAGAACCAGGCTTGTCCATGGGACAGATTTTTATGTCCCATTCCGATCTCATGGCAATTTATGCCTGTCCCATCCCATCCCATCGTCCCATTGGAATCCCATTATAATATCAATGTGAAAATTAATCATCAACATAACAGAAGGCACGGTGATGTGGCCGACTTCTCAACTATAGACAAAAGTTTCAGAACAGCGGTCCGTCGACTACTTCCTCATTCTAGATGAAGAAGTTTGAGAGCTCGAGTCTCTCAAATCTCTAGTTCCAAAGGGATTGCAGTATTTGGTTTCTTCGGCCTAGCCTCCACCGTCTCCTCGGCTAGAAAGCAAAGCTGCCGTGTGCTTGTGTTGTGCCTGTTTATGGACACAACACGCACACACATACTATCTTTGCCTCCGTACAAAGCTAGTAACAAGAGAATCAGATTTAAAGAAAATTTTGCATACATTACAAACTGCCATTTGCTGTCGCAGCGTGGTTTCAATCAAGTTGCCTTCGTAACGAACCGGTCAGAATTAATTGTTATTATAATCAACTAAACAACTAACGTGATGACGTCATAATGACGCTGTCACTCCAATCGTCGAAAATAATGCATCTTTGTTTATTGTGCATTCATTCATTCATTCATACTCTATAGAATCGAATTAGTCACTCGCAAAATTTTATTGAGCGATTGAATCGAATGTTTTAATAAGTATTATAATATTTGAATGTCTTATTGATAAAATCGGGGCTCTCCAAAGTTTTTTCAGCCGCTAGCCACATTGCTGACTTCTGGTCGCTCCGCGGGCCGCGCAATTTCCTTGTGTCTGTGAGAACTGCAACCGTGGGCGTGGCCAGTGGCGGTTCCAGGAATGTTTGGTGGGGGGATGCAAGGAATTTTTAGGCAGTTGATGAGGAGGATGCAATGAATTTATAGGGAATTGGTGGGGTGGGGATGAAGTGAAATCCCGAAAAAGGTTGACAAGCAAAAGACTGTCATTAACAGGGTTTTCCTGGCAAATACGCATACAAGTTCCTGAAAAACTGACAAGCAAAAAAGGTCATCAGCTCTATTTTGTATACAGATATCCAGCGTCAAACGTCAAACCCTGATGGCAAGCAAAAAAGCGCGGTGGGGGATGCATCCCCAATCATCCCCAACGTGGAACCGCCACTGGGCGTGGCTTACGCAGAATGTTCTGTGATTGGCTGTTGCGTTTATAAAATATTAACGACAGCCATCTATGTGTAATGCTAAAGGATGCTTGTCGCTTTTTTACAGCAACATGTATACTTTCCAAACCCGTTATACTTCTATTATATAATTATCTCTAAAATGAAGCTACGAGAGCAACGTGATATTGCGCATTCGTAAATTCAATGCAAATTTTTGCTTAGCCTAATTGGGGCATTATTGGGCGACGTTGATTTCAAATTCTGAACTCGAAAGACAGACTGGCTCGCGACTAAATAGCCTAAGCCTGTATTTGCATTTTGGCGAATTAGTGATATGATCAACATCGTTTGAAAATATTTATAAAGTATTCTAGAAAAGGACTTGTAGTTGTTTTTATTCTCCGTCAGCTTCAGGGTTTAGTCTAGACCGTTTCCGAGGAGTAAAATTGCCCTTTTTTATCCCTGGAAATTTAAAATTCCTTTCGGAAATTTTGGCATACTACATTAACTAACAGCAGCTCCTAGCTGACTTCCCCCGGTCTTGTCAGTTTCCCCTCCCCGGGAGTCCAGAGTCTAGATTAAACACTGGTCAGCCTTCTGCTTTAGCGCGTTACCTTACTGACATCTTCCCGCCCCCTAATTCACTTTAGCTGTGCCAATTTAGATTTCGACCTAATTATGCCACTTGCATGTCTCGAATCGCTGATGAAATCTTATGAAAGTTTGAAAAAAAACAACACTATATTCGTTGAATAGTTTATTGTCGTAATTCTGTGATATCACTAATCATAAATTGCTATTACTTTTTTAAAGAACTACATATCCATTGTGTAAAAGAGTCGGATTTATTTTTACACTCTTGTTGACACTATTAATACCCAAATACTCTTCGATAATTGATGATATCAGAGCGGTCACTGTTTACATATTCTTCAAACACATTTTAGCAAATGAAAAAATCATTCAGTACTGAAGTAATAATGCAGAAAATCTACAGTGAAGTGACACAGTCAAAGGTAAGCCTTACAAACTCAGATCAGGGCTGTTACAAGCCGCCATTAAGCAATATGGTCAATTACAGCAACTAATCATATCTTAGAAAGCACATATTCTTAAAAGGTCCAAATAAATAAGCATCTAAGTCAGTGTTTATTCTAGTCACCTTGACATTGGGGGTTTTGAAATGTTTGGGGTGGGGCAAAGTCTGAGTCTCCACACTTTTGGGGGGAATTTCCATTCCCCCAGCCAACATATACAAAATTTTGGGGAGGGGAATTTTAAAACGTTGGGGGGAGGAATTCCCCCCAGAGAAGGCCTAGAATAAACACTGATCTAAGTATAGCACATTTTATGCTACGAATCAAAACACCTAGACGTTTGCCAAAAAATGATATGAATAAAGAGTACAATAAGGAACATCGTAAAACACTTTAAATATTTCAACAATCGCGGTTCTCATGATAACCGCACATACAGTAAAGTCTAAAGCATCCTTAAAATTGCATATTAAAAAAGCTAGCCAATGACTGCCACATTAATGTTGAATTCACACTGTCTAGTCCCTTGTAGCCATTGAATCATCGTCATCCATTGTCATCGCCTTTAGAGGAGCCGCCAAAGTACACCCCACCATTTTCTTCTCCAATTTATCCACCCACGTGACCACTCCGTCTGGTGACGTCATCTTCATTTGCACCGGAATGAAGTAAAAGATGGGGAGGCAAACGTCATCTGTACCATTGGGTTGAATACAGACAGCTTCAACAAGATCCACTGGTCTCCTGTGTTCGTCTGAATTATTTCGATAGGTCCAAGGACAGACCGATTGATTGGGAAGATTGGCTGCGATGGTCAGCTGGGGAATGTTCAACTGAGAAACGTCTCTTTTCTCTCTCGTCTCTTCTTTCTTCGCGTGTTCTTCGGCAGAAGATGGGCTGAACACGATTTTATCATCTCTCGTTAATCGGTCTTCTATTCTGTAACAAAAAGACTAAAGTTTCAAGCATTAGCGCAAAATTCGTTGATCTCGTGCGTCGTAAAAACTAATCCTGAATCAACAAAATACTCTTATTGTCGAGTCAGACCAACTTCGACAACGAAAATGCAGCAATGTGCGCTGATCAGAAAGAAACAAATACACTTTGACTATTCGCAGAATTTGGCCTGAATTTTTACTTATGTAAGCAAAAATTCATTCTTCATCTTTAATTAGATAGTGCCATAACGAACAAGCAAAATTAATCCAAATAATAAACTAGATGGAATTTTTACAGCAGTGGTTCTCAACGTCCCCTGCACGCCACACAGAGGAGATTTGAATTTTTAAGGGGCAATTAGAAATTTTGAAATATTTAACAGGGCAATTCGAGAATGATATAGCAATAGTTAATCTTTGGACTTACAGTATTTATTAATTTTCTTGAACTCTTTAGGGAATCTAGGCCTCTAGGTCCTTATATATACAGTATATATATACAGTATATATACAGTATATATATATATATATTAAAGACAGATTTTCTGTCACATGTATTGAAGTTCACTTGTTGGATAATAAGAATTATACACTGTAAGTCGCGGGGACATTAGGATTTAACGGATGGGGTGGCAGGAACTAGAGTTGAGAACCACTGTTTAACAGGTAATTCATTCAAACTCGATTTATGACAGGCTTCATCTTGAAGCAAATCTTCTTTATGTCAAATCACTCGTAAGTTGTTGGCCACGAAAAATTATTTGTGGATTTTAGAAACTATTACATATTGACCGTTAGTGCAATTTAACATTAGCTCTTCGAGTAAGTATTTTACTCATTTTAATTTAATTGGTTCTTTAAAAGTGACAATTTCACAATGTTTAGCTCATCACGAAGTTCCGCTTACCCGGCAACAAGTATCGTTCGAAGATTTAGACTTTGTCCGTCTCTTGACACCGAAGGAATAATGCTCCTCGAAGCTGCTGACACAACAACAGCTGTAAAGAATACAATAGTAAGCAGCATATTGAAAGAGAACGACAAAACGTTAGTTTACGTGAATGTGATATGAGATAAGGCAATATGCGATTTGAGATACGAGCTGAGATAATATGTATCTTCGAAGCGAAATCTCTTCTGTATGTTAGTTTTAGTCAACTGCAGAGAGTTGCGTCTTTTAAAATGACGGCTATTTATTTAGAAGATAACTCACCGAGACATCGAGTACGTCGTCATTTCCAAATACTCATTTCGAATGCTGCAGTTTTCGACGATGTAATTACGTCAAATTTACGCTTATTTACCTTAGACGTTGAGGATGGACATTTGACAAGCAGACCAACGACGTGTTGAAATGTAAGAAATTCACTCCTTGCATCATCTTTCCTGCACACTTCGATCATCTTCCATTTCGGACGTTTCGATTTGACTTGACACGAACCCCACTCGTCAGTTCCGCCTCCAAGACCGTCGAACGGCTAATTAGACATATTTGAACCACAAGTTAACCCCGGTAAAAGCAGGGCTTCCTCTTAATACGGATTCTGCCAATGTGGAGGGTCTAACTAATTTAATTACTAGTGAAAATTACCACGAGACCTATTATTAGATTTGCTTGCACAATCATCTGTGTTTCAGCTGAAATGTTTAAATGAGGGAATGTCTTTTGCTATTTATAGAATCAATTTTAGCTTTGAAATTTTCGCCCTGTGTAGTAACCGAAGGTTAATAGAGTGTATAAGATTGTAATCGCAAAAACTAACAATTTCTACATTGGCTGTTGGTGTTTCTTTCAATATACCGTAGCTTCACTCGGTCAGTTATGAAAGGGTTAGCTTGGTGGATTCCGTCCATCGGGCATTTGCCAAATTCAAATAGGAAAGTGGTCTTTAGGAATTTGTGTCTTCTCGTAAATCTGAATGACCACCGCAGAGAGTATCCTGAAATTCTTTGCTCATTTTAACGTACACAAAAAATACGTGTACAGCGTCACAAATGGTCACAGTTGCGTGATTTTAACGTACATAGGCCTAATTATTACGTGGCGCAGAGCTTGGCTAGGTGGCGATCATTGAAATGTTGTTCAGCATGAATTCAATGATTGGGTATTAGGTATAGGTATTGGATTAGTATTATCCTGCACTGCAAGCGAAGCGAGCGCGAGCGAAGCGAGCATTTTTCTAGTATATATATATATATATATATATATGTATGTATATATATATGCAGGGTGTACAAGTAAAAACTGGCCCCTTTATGATATTTAATATCTCGGCCGTGTGTAGCGATTTAAATTAAATTTATAGGCCATATATCTGGGAATGTTTCTGATGCAACTGCCAAATTTCATGCTAATATCTTTAGTATTTGCTGAAATATGGCCAAAAAACTAAAGAGGCCCACATTTTGAAATTGACAACGGAATATAACGTCATAAGAAAATGTATCATTTTAAAGTCTAAAGTAGCGTCGTTGTCATCACGCCAGACAAGGTCCAGGGTTACTTACTTTTATTTTCTAATTTAGTCCTAGTCAGATGACTCAATCGCAGAAGACCAATCGATGTATTCATCGCCATAGCAGATATTTTCGATCTTATCCAACAGTCGTAAGTTACAATGCAATTTCGCAATCTTTTCAGCTGTCTTACATGCGAGTCAGTTGCGTTTTTGTATGTATAAATTCAAATGCTGGCCAATTTCTCTCACACGACCCGGTTGATGTGACTTATAGGCCATCTTTTGCAGTGGTTAGTCGAATTTAACTTTATGAACTTCAAAGCCTTATCAATAAAGTTCAAACAATAATAAAGTTCAAAGCGCTTGAACTTCACAAATTTGGTACTAGGGGACATGAATCGAGATGGACAGCCATAAGGACATTAGACACTATTTCTATATTGTCTCAAATAAGCTGCAGCGTCCTTTTAATATTCTGAACAAATTAATTATTGCTACTTCACATTACTCTAATTTAACTCGACTTTTCTGCATCGCTGTAGCCTAAATTAAATTAAATTAAATTAAATTAGTGTTGGTGGGCCTCCCCGATGGAAAGTTGAATCGTCTGCAATCCGTGCTCAATACAGCTGCTCGGGTCGTCTTTAGCAGCTCTGGGGAGCCCACGTGACCCCCCCTACTGCGCGATCAGCTGCACTGGCTTCGAGCCCGGGAGCGCATTATCCATAAGCGCTGCTGGCTCACCTTCCGAGCGTTAAATGACCCGCACTGTCCACAGTACCTGGCTGAGCTGGTCCTAAGATCAACGTCGAACGCACGGAGGTCGGCACTTCGCTCCGGCCATCGTGTCCTACTGCTCGTTCCGCCTCCGTCACAGACTCCGAAGTTCGGAGACAGGTCCTTCTCTCGCGGGAACCCATTGCTTTGGAATGCCTTGCCGACCGCAGTGACTGAGGCCAACTCTGCTGGACTGTTCCTGAGAGAACTAAAGACGCACCTTTTTAGTTTACATGTAGGTTATGGTTGACTATGTGTGTGCAGCGCCCTTGTCGTAGGCCTTAACCTAGTGCACGGCGCTATAGAAATTGTCTTGAAATAAATAAATAAATAAATAAATAAGTAGAGAAAGTAAACTTTATTTTCATTGCAATGTCACAACGTTTTTACGAAATCGCATGCTATTTTCGAATGACAAATTTCGGAGAGAAACTTCACTGACCCTAAATTTATTACTTTTTAATTCCAACTAATCCGCCAATATTCATTAATGGATGCTGAACTTGAATCATCCTGTGGCACCTTGTGTGAGTTTTTATCATGATGCTGAACTTGGATCATCCTGTGGCACCTGTGTGAGTTTTTATCATGATGTGCGATGTGGAAGCGAATGATTGAATGTCTTCTACGTGTAAGCATCCTGCGGTTCAACTTACTAATAATAATGTCACAATCACTCGAAACTATACTAGTCACAATGTAAGACGTTTTGCGTAGGCCTATATTTTAGGAGAAGTATGCTAATGCAATTTGCTCAAGATAGTTTGTTGGCATAAGACCAGTAAGTGATATTTTGCTATTCAATTTCGTATCTGGGAAATCTGTAAGATGAGGAACTTCAACACAAAGCTGTAAGAAAACCATACGAAGTTGTCTGACACCGTTCGAATAAAGTAACACGTCGTCACACGAAGATCAATTGAATATTGCACTGCTGCTAATTCAAATGCCCCCTAAGTATTAACAAGAATCCTCAGTGACGCTATTGGCACTAACTGTAATCATGATTTAGGATAAAAATCCACTCAAACTTTTCAAATTAAAATCAGTTTTATTAACTCAACACCAAGTCAGATAAAATAGCTCCAGATTCGTAAAAACATATATATGCAAAACAAGAATATAATTAAATTAAACAACTCAAAATGTTACAGTCAAAATAACTATAAAAAATTATAGTGCAAAATATCTAGTGCTCAAAATATTTCAAAATTGGTCAGTATATCTTGCAAAAATTGTCACAAAGCCGGAGTCAAGAGCAACTCACTAATAGCGCAAACCAATAAAGCAGCATGCATCGTATTTCATTTTAAATAAACAGCTATATACAATCAATGCCCAATTAGTATTCTATTATAGAAGATATCACAGCATAGCATTCACAGTGAAAAGAATCGCTCGCATAAAAACAGAACATCTAACATGAAACAACACAAGCGAAATAAAGCGCTACATAATGAAACCTATATATTTAGACGACGACCGGCTGGCATTCAAAACCTTACAACATCAAGGCATCTTTTAGCAAAGCCAATGCATCAATATGGCACTGAGGGCGTATCCAGGATTCCGGAATAGAGAGGGAATGCATCGACATTTTCTGGTCAATAAGGAATTACGAGCAAAAAACGTCACCAAGCGCTTTCAGCCTTCGAGCATTCTTCTCGATTTCACGCTGCTAATTACCCTCTAACCATTCAACGAATTTGTACAAATCCAGTAACCGTTTCGTTTCCTAGAGGGCCAGGCCCTCCCGTGCACCACCCCTTCCCATCCGTGGTTACGCCTATTATGACACTAAAGTCGATATAGGCCCTATACGAAATTTACCACCATAAGCAAAAACAGTTAGACCCCCAGAGAGTGAAATGAATAAAAACTTCAACATGAGACGCGTAATCAAGCACATTAGATTTTAAATCTATATTATTATCGTAAATGAAAAAGTGAAAATGCCTTTAAAATCTGAGATCATTAAATTGTCAAACCGTCATTCGAAATCGAAGCAAATGACTGGCAGAGTGATATCGAATTACAGTAACACAGTTTAATCAATTGTAGCATCGTCAATTATTACTTCCACTTCCATCGCCTGTAGAGGAACCGCCAAGGTACATCCGACCACTTTCTTCTCAATTTTATTCTCCCACGTGACCACCCCATCTGGTGACGTCATATTCACTTGGATCGGAATGAAGTAAAAGATGGGGAGACAAACGTTATCTGTGCCAGAGGGTTGAATACAGACCGCCTCAACAAGATCCACTGGTCTCCGGTTTGCATCGGAGTCAATTCGATAGGTCCAAGGACAGACCGATTGATTGGGAAGATTGGCTGCGATGGTCAGCTGGGGAATGTTCAACTGAGAAACGTGTCTTTTCTCTCTCGTCTTTCCCTTATCGATCTGAGGAGGTGGCGCATTGGCAAAAGACTGCTTGAATACGGTATTATCCTCTTTGAGCAAACGATTCTCTGTTCTAGATGAATGTTCAAGAAGCTCAATTATTAGTTTACAGTATTTCTGTGATTGAATTATAGTTCAATCATTTTTATCTCTTCAGTATTATACCTTCACTCAGACTTCACTTCAATTCATGAACATTTAGAAATGTCAGCATCTTTGCGATGATAGCTTAGAAATTGATGAATTTCGCAATACATGTACAATAAATTAAAAATAAAATAATATCGATGACTTATAACTCACTTCATACATCAAAACCAGTCTACCTACGAAATCTGATAAACTCGCAACATCCTCGATCTATTCGATCTTCCACCCATGTCACTCTCCTTCGTTCTATGAATCAATCATCTCTCAAAATTTGCAACCGTACTTTTTCATATGCTGCGCCAGAAATTTGGAACTCAATTCCTGCATCCTTCCGCTGTCTACACCATGGTCAAATCACAAATTCTGAACCACAATTTCCTTCCATTCTTGCAACATCTCATCAGGTTTTCTTTCTAAGCTCAAATCATTTCTCTTCAAAAAAATAATTTCCCCCATAGCTGTAACGTCTCAACCACTGGCCCTTTGGATTAAATGACCCTGCATGAATGACCCCGCCTTTGGCTATAGCTACTTCATTCTGAGATTAAACGCATAGGAATAAGGAGCTACTACGGTGCTGATTTCGAAAGCGCTATAGAAATTAACGAGATTTTATTTTCTTACTTACTTAAATTTACTATGTTCGTCCAGGAACGACGAAAGAAATCAATCAATCTAAATATTAAATAGGGTACAATATATCATATATAGATTACGGTTATCATTAATGCGTTAATAGAGCAAAATTCAGTCAACCTCGATTAAAACAGATCCATAAACGACACGTGAAAAGTGCTGATTTCAAGTCAAGACAAATCATTGCTGCATTTGTTCGATGTTAGAAACTTATTAACTTTTACAATTCGTAACATTCCACGTGAAGTTTGGCTGCAAGCCACCTTTTAACACCAATTTAACTTGCTCTTGAATGATAAAACCGCAATGCGTAGCCACAATATAGCATACAACTTACCCGACAGCAAGCAGCTTCCGAAGAGTTTGACTTTGTCCGTCTTTTGGAGCCGATGAAATAATACTTTTCGCTTCTCCTGACACAACGACAACGGCCAAGAATACAAGAGTGAATAGCATATTGCAACGGAGTTGTGATGCTGTCTTGAAATAATTATACAGATATGTGAGAAGAAATTGTAAACAGAAATAATGTTGATTCTCGAGCTGAAGTCTTTCCTTCTTTGCGATGTTTTGATGAAGTTTATAAACTGTTGCATCTCTTCAAATCGCAGCCATTTATTTAGGAGACAACTTACCGAAACATCGAGTACGTCGTCATTTCCAAATACTCATTTTGAATGCTGCGTGTCTTAACGTAAGACTTACGTCAAAATTACGCCTGTTAGCCTTCGATTTTGAGGATGGACAGACAACCTTCATGCTTCGATTGTCTTTCATTTTGACCGTTTCGATATGACTGGACTGCCGTGAACCTCGTTCGTCAGATCCGCCTCCAAGACGGGCTTTATAATTTGCTGTAATTAAAAGGTCATAAGTTGGCGTAAGTGAATACCAATTAATAGATTTCGTGCCACTCTGATTTAGGTCCTAGTTAATTCAACAACTAACCCCGGTCTAATTTTAGATTCGCGTTAGGAACTTGGCATTGTCTCAGTTGAAATTCTTCCGTGATGAACTGCCTAAATGATTAGAACTTTCAATTAGTGTCTTCGCCACTCCTATTGACAGGAGGTTCCTCAATCCGCATACAGTATCACAATCGCCAAAATTAACGATTTATAAGTTAGCTGCTGCTGATTTCCATTTTCTGCGTTTCATTCGCTGCTTCTCTTGCCAGTTGAGAGAGAGAGAGAGAGAGCATCGACTGTGTCTAAACTATTTTCACTACATAGCCCCACTCTTGAAGTCTTTATATAACGCTTTTAGACATTGACACCGTTAAGTTTTTATGATTTCCAGTTTTATCATTTATAATTTTCCGGTGCAATTTTATCCGGAGTAGGTCTCACTTGGACCGATGCTAATTATTTTTCAATGTGCTTCTTGGCCAGTGGTTCTCAACCCGTGGCCCGCGGACCACAAGTGGTCCGCGAGAGGGGGTCTAATAGTCCGAGGCGAAGTGTGAAAAAACGTAAATAAAAATTACACATATATTTTCTATTTGAAAATTCTGAAAAGTGCGACCAGCAAAACAAGGTCATCAGCACAAAAGGTTATCAGCTTATTTTCTGTGTATTTGGTGCATTTTCAACGTGAAAAAGTCTCACAAGCCAAAAACAACCAACAGCTTTTTAGGGACAGATGGCTGCTCAGTTTATCAGGTGGTCAGCGAGAAATTTGTGAACTTCAAAAGGGGTCCCCGAGGCAAAGGCTTGAGAACCACTGTTCTTGGCTATATCGTTTCCTGGCATATGCTTCGTTGTTTCATGGACAAGATTCGAGTTTAGTAAAGTTATTCATTACAAAATGATTGCATGATAATGAATTGCGAGGTTCCAGTATCCTTGAAATCTGACAGATATGTCTGTCAACCTTTATATAGTTCCACGCTAATCGTATGCTATCAAATTTATTTGTCTTGTTCTGTCAAATCTGTATCCTGAAACCTAAAGCCTCAATTGGCAGGTCAAGACGGTGAGTTAGACTCCTTTCTGAAACAGAAGACTCATTGATAATTTGAAATATTTTGCTTTTATGCAAACTGACGTCTTCAAGTCTTTAAGTCCTCTGAGTTGACTGAGACGACAGAATGTCAAGTTCTGAGAATAACTGCGATGCCCTGTGTGAGAATCACTACGCTTCACCCATCCAATCAAGCATCCTATAGTACTTAAGTCTATTGTAAAATTATTTGCTCTAGTAGTAGACTAACTTCGAAGCTGCGGTGATATTTTAGCAAGCTATCAAATCATTGAATGCTACCCCAGAAAATCTGAAACGTTTTTTGTAGGTTGACGCGCTAATTTAAGGCTTTTTTGGTATTCAACTTTTTATGCAAGGATTCTTGTAAGACGGGGAACTTTAACTTAAACCATAGGCCTACAACACACCGATAGGCCGTTAGCAAGCAGCAGGACTCGATTGGATAGAGCGCTTGAAGCAATATTTCATTGCTTTGAAATTAATAGCGAAATCAATGATGCCTAAGACGATTGCTGTTACTGTGTAAGCAAGAAAATTTCTGGAGGCTTGCATTCAACAAGCAATTTTCTCCGACACCCTGTGGAGAAACCTCAAAATACAGCCGCTGTCTCACTAAATACCGCAAGGTTCCATCATTACTGTAATAGTTTACCAGTAAATAGCATTTTGCGGGAAAACTGGGCGTGACTGGAGGAAACGGAGGTGATTATTGGATTCAGCACACCAAAATGCATAAAGATCTCATGTTTTTTCAAGCTTCAAGTCAGCAAAATTTATGCAGACCAGTAAATTATTGAAGGGCTCACATTAAGAGACTAGACAAAAAACGTCACGACCAGGGCAGAGCTAGGTATAATAAGCATCAGAGATGTCCATGGGTCTATTTTTAGAACCCAATCCAACCCATCAAATCTCCAACCCAACCCAACCCATGCCGTTGATAGGTTTACTTGACCCGCCCCAAACCAACCCACTGTAATGCATTATAGTTTCTTAAACCATTACTTATTTTTTGACCCAACCCATCCCAACCCACCATTAATATGGAAAAGTCTGACCCAACCCAATCCAACCCTACCCATGGGTTAACCCAACCCATGGACATCTCTCATAAGTATCTTACATTATATAGAGGAGAAGAGCAAACTGACAAGATAGGGTCGAGTCAAGAGAATGGGAAAGGAGAGAATGCCATTACAAATGCTGCTATGGCACCCGATGACTACCAGGCCAAAAGGACGACCAAGAAAAAGATGGATGGATGACATCAACGAAGCGCTAGAGTCCAGAGGAACATCGCTGAAGGAAGTGGAAGAAGCGAAGATCTACATGCACTAAGACCATTGGAAAGGTTACTTCGCAGACAGACCACAAGCCTAACTGTAACGGGTACATGGTACAAGGTTATGTTTGATGTCTAATAATTAAATATAACTCTGTATCAAGTGAAACAAAAACAGCAAAATGAACATATATCTACAGAGCTTTGAACGGAGAAATCAGGACTGCATAACGTACAATTTTTAGAGGTTGGCTTTAAATAGATGGGGTTGATAGCACCTCTCCCGTAACAGGAAACGATTCCAAATAGCTATGCGGCACTGAGGCTAGTGGTGCTTTGTGCACTAGCTAGGCCTTCATCAGAACTTTGGCTTGGATACTTCGAAGTAGAAACAAATTCAACTCCAACTTTTTAACCGAATAAATTTAATTAACTCGATCCTGAGATTCATTTTTAAAAATCAATCATACTACATCATATGTAACTTATGTAAGCAAAACGACGTAAATATTAAATAAAAAACAACGAAGCATTAACCTGAATGCGATAATTATCTAATGCCAGATAAATAGGCACCAGAATTTTTAAAATTAGGCTACATAAAAACAGAATATAATAAAATTTTAAAACTCGAGATATTGCACAAACGATTAAAGTAACAGTTCCAATATTCTAAAACAAACATCATAAAAGGCAAAAAATAAATAAAAATTATATCAAGCTTTGTAAGTAACATTTTCAAAGCAATAACAGAACTAAACATCAAAACAGAAACAGCAACAACCCAATAAAAATGCACCATAACACTAACCATTAAAGTTCATTAGAATCTATTCAATATTTTTGAGCACGTAAACGCTGCTAAAAACAGGTCAAAATAATGTTCAATAATTAATTGGTGATATCACAGTTTCCACGTTTCTCAAATCCCCGAATACATATAAGTAATGCAAAAAGCACTAAGCTCGAAATAAAAGTCAGGACATCTGATATAAATCAATACAGTCGAAAATAAAACGTTACAAAAGAGGTGCAGTATAAAGATGTGGTATTAAACAAAATAGACGCTCACAATATCAATAAAAAGACATTCTCTTCTATGATGTTAACATCGAGATAAACCAGATTTAGGTCAACAGCAAAAAAAATCAAAACACCAAGACTTTTGCAGGCAGTAATAGAAGGAAAAACTGCGTCGACCACAATAAATCTTGAAAACGAATTCGAAGCTTCGGAAATAATAAAGCCTAAAGCATCCTGAAAACCTGAGATCATAACTCTTCCAAATCATCATCCAAAATCGAAGACAATGACTAGCATAGTGACGTTGAATTCCAATCTCGCGGTTTAATCCCGTGTAGCATCGTCATCATCATCTAATTTCATCGCCTGTAGAGGAGCCGCCAAAGTACACCCCACAACTTTCTTCTCCAATTTGTCAACCCACGTAACCGTTCCTTCTATGGACGTCATCTTCACTTGGACCGGAATGAAGTAAAAGATGCGGAGACAAACGTCATCTGTACCATTGGGTTGAATACAGACCGCCTCAACAAGATCCACTGGTCTCCGGTTTTCGTTTGAATCATTTCGATAGGTCCAAGGACAGACCGATTGATTGGGAAGATTGACTGCGATAGTATGCTGCGGAATGTTCAACTGAGAAACGTCTCTTTTCTCTCTCTTGTCCACATGAGGAAATGGTGCATTGGCAGAAGACGTCTTGAACACGGTCCCATCGTCTCTCGGAACACGATTCTCTGTTCTAGATGAATGCAAAATCAGTTGATATATTAATATCTTTTCAAGTTTGATATGTCGTTCGGTTAAGTTTGGTCTCTACAACAATTTAACCTCCACGCTCTCTGTCAGGGTTCCGGAATGGCGAGGTCGGGGCACTAAGATTTCAAAAGACCCATGCCTTTATATCCGACTGGGGAGTTTGTGGGAGCTCGTAGCGCTCCTCCTCTGGTTATGGGCCAGATCCCCTGAAGTATAATCTTTGAGTAATATTAGAGTTAGTCGATGACGTTTACGATTTGAATTGACGAGTTCTTTAGGACCTAGCATTGCGATGTGTTACTTTCAGAGGTTTTGGCTTACCCGATACGAAGTAGTTTTCGAAGATTTAGATTTTGTCTGTCCTTTGATTTTCCAACGGAAGAGACATTATCCTGAGAAGCTCCTGACTGAACGATAACCGCCGACACTAACAATATGAGCACCTTCATTTTAGAATCAATTGCCTTAAAATTCGTCTAAAATATTTTAATTTTATTCAAGAAAAGTAATAGCCTAAATATTCTAGAACTGATAATCCTTATATCCACTGTGCTGTTGTGAGAGATATCTGAATGTTGAGTAGTTTGAAATCGCTGCTGCTATTTATTTAGGAGATCACTGACGTGGAACACGTCATCGTTTCCAAAATCTCTGAAACTCTCGAATTATGTCAAAGGCACTACAGAAAATTTACATCAAATTTACGTTTCCCTGTCTTGGGAAGCTGACCAGAGACGGAACAAGCGAGGCTGAAACAGCCAACCACTGTGGCTTACACTGTAATACGATTTCATTTCGAACGTTTCGATATGAATTGTCAAGAGTCCCCGTTCGTCAGATCCGTCTCTTAGACAATCGTTCCTGTTACAGTCAAATTAATTGACGTCAATTAACGCCTGTTGATCGCCAGATTGACGACTAACTGAGGCTTCGGTGCCTCCAGCAGTAAGGCCAATTAAACTGGTTACTGCTGCAATTTACCCGAGGTTAAATTTAGATTTGTTTGCACGGGGCAGCACGACTGGCATGACCGTCAAGTATCGTCATTATCATCATTTATAGACGAAAGTCTGCGAGGGGCAAGTCACGCCTTTGCCTCATTTGCGCATTTGATGGAGGCGTGGCTTCTTTTCTTGATCATGCAATAATCAGAAGTTCCTGCTGCCAAAATATAATTACCACTGCTGCTATTACAGCCGCTGCCGCTTCTGCTATTACTGATACCGGTACTACTACTACTACTACTACTACTACTACTACTACTGCTGCTGCTGCTGCTGCTGCTGCTGCTGCTGCTGCTGCTGCTGCTGCTGCTGCTGCTGCTGCTGCTGCTGCTGCTGCTGCACTACTGCTGCTGCTGCTGCTGCTGCTACTGCCACTGCTGCTGCTGCTACTGCTACTACTACTACTGCTTCTACTACTACTATCACTACTACTACTACTATAACTAGGCTAGACGTTTTAATACATTGTCTTAATAATTTAGCCTATATATTATCTTGCTTATTTATTTATTATCGTCTTCCTTAATAGCGCGGTATTTCTTTTACACCCAGTCTGCTTTTGTAAAATATTTTAAAAAATTAAATAACGTGGCAAATATCGAAAGGTGATAATTTCCTAATAAAGTGTTTGCGCCAGGAGAATTTTGGGGTTAGGGACGACTTCGGGCAGAATTTCCGAACACGATGTGCAGTAGAAGTCTTGAACGCCTGCTGAAGAAAGTCGACGGAGAGGCACGGTGGTCATTCACGCTCAAATTCTGTCCGAACCAGGGCCATATTAAGGCGGGCGCTGAGGGGGCTGTAGCCCCCGGCCCATCATGAAAGTAGGCCCACCGATTTTCGAGATAACCTTTTTTGCTTGTCAGTACGATTTGCTCAGTGTATTATATAGCTTTAGTTTTGTTTTCAGTGATATTTGTTTGTCTTTCCATATCTTCTGAAGTTTTCCAAATGTTGCACTTGCTAGGCCAATTCTCCTTATTATGTCTTCTTCACTTAGGCCATCTTCTGTCAGTACTGATCCTAGGTATACGAATTTTGGTACTTGTTCTATTATTTCCTCCTTTAGTTTTAGATTAACTTTCCCCTTCTTGTTCCCCGTGACCATTGCTTTAGTTTTCTGTATATTTATTTTTAGCCCCACTTCTTCTCCGGCCTTGCTTATTTCATCTTATTATATAATTCTCGATGTCCGGTCTGTCTGTCGGTCACGATACACGGCAGATTTTGCAAGACGCTGTTGCCATAACAACGAAATTGTTTAATCAAAACTGTCTAAAAAACGCAGCGTTTAACGAAGTGTCTTAATTGCAGCTTAAACCCCCGTTCCCCTTCCCTCTCCCCCATCTCTCTCCCAATCGCCCCGGCCCCAACCCATCCCCATTCCGGCCCCAGCCCATCCCCGCCCGCCCTACCCCACGGGCCCCAAACCCCCGTTTCTCCTTCCCTCTCCCCATCCCTCTCCCAATCCCCCTTCCCTCTCCCCATACCTCTCCCAATCGCACCGGCCCCAACCCATCCCCGCTCCGCCCTACCCCACAGGCTCCAAAGCCCCGTTCCCATGACCTCTCCCCATCCCTCTCCCAACCCCTTCCCTCTCCCAATCATCCCCGCCCCGGCCCCAGCCCATCCCGCCCAGGCCCCAAACCATACCCACCCCGCCCTACCCCACAGGCCCCAAATCCCCGTTCTTATTCCCTCTCCCCATCCCTCTCCCAACCCTCCATTCCGTCTCCCCATCCCTCCCAATCGCCCTAGCCCAAACCTATCACCTCTCCGCCCTACCCCACCGGCCCCAAACCCCGTTCCCAAACCTACACAACGCTGCTCCGAAAACCCGTACAACCCACTTTCCTCCTCTCAAACCTCCCTCCCGCTCCCAATGCCCTGCCCCCGTTATTATATATATTTACTTCTTCCTAACCTCAATACCTACTTTTTAAATTTAACCCTTCAAGTGGGAATTAAATTTTCAGAAGCCGTCACCGTGCTGGGGATTTAATTTTTGGAAAAGCGTTCTTCAGAAATGATTGCTGTAACGTTTTAAATTTGCTATATCTCAGGCTGTATAGGAGCTAAAAAGATGAGGTTTGTACCATTGTTTAGATTTTTATTCCTCTTTCTAACCGTCTGTGCAAAACCAAAAACTTTGAGGGTAGAGTCCACTTTACGGCCTAAAATATCACCCTCTCTCCCAAACAATTTCAAAGCCCCTAGCAAAAACTTTTCAGCGGTTACCCCACTTTAGTCAGCGGTAAAGTTGTAAAGGGATGTCAGGGGAACAAAATAAACCAAAAAGTTTGAAAATCGGTTGACATTTGGTAAAGATCTATCAATTCTAACCCGATGATCCCAATGTTTGAACATAAGTATTATGAACGAATTTCGCGAAAGTTTTGAATTCTGAAAAAGTTTCCAATTTTTTTTGAATTTGCTACATCTCAGGCTATATAAGAGCTAAGGAGATGAGGTTTGCACCATTGTTTAGCTTTTTTATTCCTCTGTCTAACCGTCCGTGCAAAACAAAAAAGTCTAGCGTTCACCAGCTTTCCGACAATCAAGTGAGAGAATGAGGAGCAGGCTGTTGCTTGGCGTGCGAAAGCAGCACAGCAAACAAGAGAATCAAGCACTGCATGTCGTTCGACACTGCCAAATCATTACACTTACGTTGACTATCAAGTTTTAAAAAATTCCTCCGAATGGGCGTTAACTCGGTTGAAGGAAAAGGCGGCGAGTTGGGGAAATTAATTGCGCAAAATGCTATTGCATTTTCGCAAAATCGGGTGATTAAACAGCCAATCTCCCCCGTCATTTTTGACGGGTAAACACCTAGTTGGATAATATTTGTAGGTGATCTGCTTTTGTTGTTATCACATCTATGTCATCTGCAAACCTTAAATTATTTATTGTTTGTCCATATACTTTTACTCCAGCATCTTCTTCTTTTGTGTTTTGTATTGCTTTTTGCATTACCACATCTAGTATTATATTAAATAGCAGTGGAGATAAGCCACATCCTTGTCTCGTTCCAATTGTTATCTCAAACCATTCTGTTAGTTCCCCATTAATTTTCACTCTGCTCATTGTTTTACTGTAAAACAAAACTAAAGCTATATAATACACTGATCAAACCAATACTATTATATGGATCAGAATGCTGGACCATAAAGAAGAAAGACGAAAGAAGATTAATGACTGCAGAAATGAACTGGTTAAGAGGAATAGCAGGAGTCAGCAGAAGACAAAGAATAAGAAATGAAACGATCAGAGAAAAGACAGAGCAAAAAGAAACGATACTCGAATCAATACAGAAACGAAGACTGAAATGGTTTGGTCATGTTGTGAAAGAATGAAGGAAGAAAGACTACCAAAGAAAGCACTATACAACTATGTTGAAGGGAAAAGGAGAAAAGGAAGACCAAGAAAAACATGGATAGAAAACTTAAAAGAGGATGCAGAAGAAATGCAAATGAACTTCATCCAAATGACCAGAGCAGCAAGAGACAGACAGAAGTGGAAGGAACTCATTCAGACCCATCGTCCAACCCAATAGGGAAAGACGGAAGGAAAGAAAGAAGAAGAAGTACGATTTTCAGCACGATTTGGAAGGGAGATAACCTGTTTTTGCTTGTCAGAGATTTTCAGTATAGGCGACGGCCTTTTGTTCTCAGCCCCAGGCCCACTCGGACCTTAATCCGGCCCTGGTCAGAACAGCAAGCAATCGTCACGATAGTTCAGGAAATTAACTGCGCCCAGGAAGACAAGGGAGACAGACAAGGCAAACACACATAGGCTCAGGAAGACAATGAAGACAAACAAGACAAACACACACAGGCTCACGTGAAACTGCGCGACAGAAAGGTATCAAACGAGACATTACAAGTATAGGAAAGAAATGATGTTGCTATCTGACATAAATTTAACAAATTTCCTAAATATGTACAGTACACACGCTAGAATAGCAGCTTTGTGACTTCCAACTTGTGTCCTTCGTACGCGCCCCCTCGTTGCAAACAATTGTGTATCAGAGTTGCATAACAAACTCCTACTATTCTCACTAGGCCTATTCGACATAATCGATATGGCCGAAGACTAAAACTCGTTTAATTATTCTTCCTACGCCCTACTGCCTGTGACACCCGCGTATGATAGGCCGATAGAGAAGACAACAGGTCTTTTTAAAATTCGTCAGAAGTGCTTCTAATTTTACATCTTTTAGGTGCTTTTATGCCTTCGATAAGATCATATCGTGAATCTTTAGTTGGAAATTGCATTGTTCGTTATTAGCACATATTAAGGTAAAGCATCAAGAAAAATATATTCGTTTAATTGTTCTAACACGCCTGCAGTTATTGAAACACTGAAAACGAAATGGCGTTTCATTTTCTCTCCTCTGTGATTTCGTTCGACTTCGACCAGCTTTCCGAGAAAGTGCGTACGAAACTCAAAAATGTGTTCTGACAATCGATGCAAAAGAAATGGAGCACCGGGAAACAGCGGGACAGAACGACTCGGCGACGAACAAACTCGGCGAGAGAGTCAGTAAAGTTTATGGGGTTGGGAGATTTGAAAGGCGCTGGGGTGGTGAGGGGAGGGGTTAGCAGATCTTTGAAGTCGGCTAATGCACGTAAACGATCGTTGCCCAATTTAAAAGTGGGAGGGTGGTGGGAGGGGGTGGCTAATGTAACCGGAGTATGTTTCGGGCGGTCGAATGAGAAAATGCCTTTTGCTTTTACTTTGCTAATTTTATGTCCGTATGCCATTATGATAACATGTGGTTTTCTTTTTTTAAAGTTTTAATAAAGTGTTCCACGAATCTCATAGTTTTGAATATTTTCTACAAACGATTTTGTTAGCCTCAACTTCTCTTAACCTCCCTCCGCTGTCAACAGCTGTCAAAACTTTCTCAATACTCTCTCTATTTTGTTCATGTTATTACTGGACATCCCCTGGTCTAATCCGCTTGGAATTGACCCGATATAAATGTCTTCAGTCACTTCTATTCACCATCGTATGAGCATATATAATGTTGAACTTAAAATTTTCAACACATTTTATACCTCGTTGAAATATAACTGACAGTTCAATAAATTTCATATAAATTGCAGGAGTTATTTTAAGAAAATAAATTTTGAAGTTGGGTTAATAGTCGAGCCACGGCAGCGCAATGTTTGCTAATTAAAGAGGTTCATGATCCATGATGATTGACAACTGCTTCGCTGTTTCATTGCATTGATATAGACTTATTAATCTCTCTCTCTCTCTCTCTCTCTCTCTATATATATATATATATATATATATATATATATATATATATATATATATATATATATATATTGACAACTGCTTCGCTGTTTCATTGCATTGATATAGACTTATTAATCTCTCTCTCTCTCTCTCTCTCTCTCTCTCTCTCTCTCTCTCTCTCTATATATATATATATATATATATATATATATATATATCCTAATACAACTTACATACATTTCTACTCATCTTACCCACCCATCCACCTTCCCTTACCTCTCCTCTTCCCTTCACACACACACACACACACATCCCTCACTCCCCCTACTATACAACGCCTCCACCCCTTTCATCCTCTCCAACCTATACTCGATCGTATACCCGTCGCCGAGTCGTTCGTCGCCGAGTTGATCGAGCGCCGAATTGCTTAAACGTGAAACTACAGAAATTAGCTGCCAATTTTGGCCACGATTTCAATGAGTTTGAGCAGCTGACGTCCATTTTGCATGATCAGTTGGTCACTGCATAAGTTTATAAAAGAAACCCGTCAAAACACAAAATAATGGTCTTCAGCCTTTTTGTTCGGCGTACCCCTCCAAACACATTTCGAAAATCCGTGTGCCTCTTAATTTTCAAAGTAAATTTAACCCTTTCCGTTTCAAGGCATAGACATAGTAGGCGCGTCACGCGTGCCCAGGGCCTCGCGATATATGAGGGACCCCTGCTGACGGTGAAAATAGTGTGTTGCGTTTGGTCATCACCGCTTTTCGGTGCTTGATTTTTGTTTTGTACTACAAACGCCAGGGGATGCAATTGCACCCCCTGGAAAAAATGTGGAGTTATGAAAAAAGTAAAATTACTTGTTTCTTTCGTCACAAAAGCTTGTTATGCATCCCCTGGAAAATTTTGTAATTTCTTTCGTCACAAAACCCTGTTTTGCACCCCCCTGGAAAAATTTCAGCGGACGCCCATGATCTACAATCGAAGGTTTTTGCGAGTCAGCACGATTAAGACCTACAGTGTATGTCTACTTATATTTTTGGTTTTGTAGAAGCTCGTTTTTAGTCAGTAAAGGTTTCGCCCTACATTTTCCCAAACGGCAGTTTCTACCCTCCAAGTGATCTTTGAAATGGCCTGATTATTTACGGATGTATTTAAATAGGACCTATAATTAATTAATTGATTGATACCAACGAGTTTTAGGCCTAGAAATGGTGCTTTAAAAGTGCATAATTATAATAGTTGCTACTGACTGATTGGATTAAGGATTATTGTAATGTAATGTAATGTGGAATTTGTATAGCGCCTCTTCTATTTCTACTCAGTGGCGCTCCTGGCATATTATGAAAGCAGAGGCGTCATTTGGGGGGGCTGGGGGGAGGGCCACGGCCCCCCAAGGAAATGAAAATATTAATTTCTAATGTATTAATGTGCAAAAAACAGGGAAGTCATTTGGAATTGGGGGGGGCATGTTTGTGTTATGTGCTTGATGTCGAGCAAAATCTGAAGTAACTAATCGTAAAAAGGACTGACAAGCAAGCAAAAAAAAGGTCGTCAACTTTTTTGGAAACTCAAACTCGTCAGGTCGAAAAATCGCAAAAAATTGAAAAATTGCAAAAAAAATTTTCTCGCCCCCCCCCCAAGAAAAGTGTGAAATGACGCCACTGTATGAAAGGAACTGAAAGATGAAAAAAACAATAACAAAATCCTGTCATTTATGCATATTATATCCACATCAATTTAAATAAAAGCGAATTCCACAAATTCACGTTTCACAGCAAAACTGGAAATAATGAAAGTCAAAATGAATATCAGATTCATAAAACTTAACATTGCAATTACATGAGAAATAGATATTGCACATAAAAGTCAATTTAATAACCAAAACCCTCTACAAAGAAGTATTCTTTACAGCTACAGAATGTTTATATTTATTGTTATTTAGAGTAGTTTGTTTATTATAAAGTATGCTTTAGTTTCTGGGTGAATACTCAGATCAAAATTATCAAAACCAAAAGTATACAAAAGATAAACAAAATGAAGTTTACATGCAGAAGACAGACAACATGGAAATTCTGATCAGTTTACAAAAGTAATGTATACCAACAACTTGGCAGTTGCAAAACTGTAAAGACATTCTTCATCTCATCTACAATTCATCAATCCTCCACAGCCATGCACATGGCAAGGCATAGAAGCACAGTGATAATGCCGGGCATATCCATTATGATCAGGACCGTGCAGGGTTGAACCTGGCTCAAGCATACATGGACAATCTGTCAACTTCTTGATTGTCTGATGATTGCCATAGGTCAAAGCAAATTCCTTACTACTGCGACAATATAGAAAATGGAAGTAACAGTAAATAACATTACTAGGTTACCAGAAATAGCTTTGCACGGTCAATCTGTAAACAAGAAACTGTGCAAACAGTTGATGTTAACAAGGTCAAGCAGCTCACCACATAGATATTGGTTGAAAAGACACGTCAAGATGAGATCTCAATTTTGATAAATGAACCAGATTGTTCAAGTCAAAGGGTTCAAACAGGTCATACTTCAAACCAGTTGAAATTCTCACTGTAGAGAAAAGAGTGATTTTCAATAGAAGGTAAACTAAATGGCATCAGCCGAGGTTGCAGCAATTAGAGCCAGGTCAAGCCAGAAAGGTCAATCAGCTCAAGATATATAAAGCATCTAACAAAGCAACCACGCACACTCGCACAGTTATCAAAACATATGCAACACAGATGGTCACAGGATATGACACAAAGAATGCAAGCATGAAGGAAAAGCATTGGAGAAAAAGCCAACTCATAAGCATTCAGCTACACAATGAAAGAGAAATTGGTGAGATATCATGTAACATTACATCTCCTTCTGAAAGTAACAGCAGGGTCATAATACACAATATATAAACCTATTAACCCTTATATATCGATAGAACCGAGCATACTCAGTTCCCATTGCATATAGAGCCAAAGTATGCGACGATTTAAGGGTTCAACACATTTTAATGCGTAAAGCTAACTCCAACACTTTAAAAAAGTGTTATCATCAAATTAACTTTTCTCAGATTAAATATGCGAAATGCCTTAAGAGATATCGATTAATCCTCAAACACTTTAGCACATCTAATTAATGTACACCCCCTCCCCATAAACAAAATGCTCACTGGATACCTCATCATCATTTATCTTTGGCACTTATGACAAAATAGCAAACATACAGTACCATAAATAGAATGAAAAGCAACAGACTCCCATATAAAGCACTCTATGCATACAAAGAAGGCAAAAGAGGAAGAGGAAGACCCAGGAAAAAGTGGATAGATAACATCAAAGAAGACTTCGAAAGATATCAAATGACAATAATAGATGGAATGAGATTAACAACGGAAAAAGATAAATGGAAAAGTTTTGTGTCTAGCTATTGCCGCTAATGAGTTGGGAGAAAGCAACTATGATGATGATGACAGTACCATAGAAAAATAAATGTGGCCAGCAAACCACAGTTAGCTTAGCATAGAGAAATGACAAAAAATTTCAATATATATATATATATATATATACACACACACACACACACACACACACACACAAACATATCTGAATATTTCATTCATTCAGCAGTGCACAATTTCCACAAATAGACGCAAAAATGACTTCAAATACGTCTGCAAATATATTTAATTTATATATTTACACAGAGATTTCAGAGTCCTGAGATCCATTGCTTTCATACAGTGGATGTTCCAACATCAAAACAAATACTCGATTAATTTAGGAAAAGCTGTTAATCATATTCGTGGCTGTTTTCTCTCTGCGTCAGAAGAGGTTCTGTCGATTCTTCTTTGTTTTTGCCTTTGACGTTGACCCGAGTGATGCCTTCCATGGCACCCGACTGTGTCACTCTGCAAGTATTTCAAATAACAACGGACCTAGATGGCGTTATGAGAAAAGCAGCAAAGTGAGATTACTTTACAATCCGAGATAGAAAATATAAAGCTAAAGTAAGTAAGCAAAACCGTTTGTAATATCCTAGAGTCAATCATGTAGTTGAATCTCATTTGAGATGGTGTTTTTGAATTTGTCCAAGACTATATATATATATATATATATATATGTATATATATATACTGTATATATACTGTATATATACTGTATATATACTGTATATATACTGTATATATACTGTATATATACTGTATATATACACTGTATATATACACTGTATATATACTGTATATATATACACATACATTTTTTATAATGAAAGCATTCAATGTCGTACTTGCAGTGGGAAGGGGAATTCCTAACTACTGATTACTGACACCTCCCTCCAAACCCCAACTGGTCTAGCAAGGGGAAAGTTTCATGCTATCGTTAAATTATCTAGCCTACTTATCATATAGAAACAATTATAAATTTTTCCCCACTGGTCTAACTCTCAACTACCAATCTGATTCAAGCATTGGCCAAATAAATAGAGTCACAAGAGACAACCCTATTACCTAACGTTTTTTTCTTACCCAGTCATTATTACTAATGCATTGACAACATAGAATTAATCAAAGCTCCTAATGCACATCTATGGACAGCACCCGAAAAATAAATCCCATTTCAGATCTATGACGTCAAGTTCTCTTTCCACTCACGTTTCCATCTCGGATTCATCGTCGCTCTGATGAATCTGCAGGTACGGATTGTTGCTGGCTGGACGAAACTTGTACCCAGTCAGCATGAAGAAAGCGAGGGTCGCAATTTCAACGAAACACTCGCCCAGCCATTCGAACCGGAAGGGTACGGTGATCTGCAAAAACATCAACGTTCGAAGTCCTCAAAAAGACCACTATGATGATTTTGGGTGTTCGGCGGTGCAGCGGTTAGCACGCCAGTCTGCCAATCTTGAGGTACGCGGTTGAAGTCCCGGCATAAACTGTCCGGTTGCTCCTCCCCAAGCGCGACCCAGTCAACTTAGCGAAGGAAGGAAAGGCTGGCAACAGCCTTCATTCGGCAGAAAATTGAAGGCGCTAATCCATCGGTTTTCTGTCGAGTGCCGAGTCCATGGAGTATTTGGTAGAATGTCAAACCGGACGTTAAACTTCCACCTGGTTCCCTAACCTTCCCTACGGCCCATATATGTGCTGCCTAGGATATTAACTCACAACTCATCACTAAGCGAATGACTTAATGAAATAATTATAATGATAATGTTAATACATACATGTACAACCACTGACCCATGGTTTTGAAGGCATTGGTCAGTATTATATAAATACTAGTATTTAATTTTATTTGTATAGTTGGACTTTAATGTACCCTTGCTCCTGACATTTGGCAATATTGTGCACAAGAAATTGTCAGATTAATAATAATAATAATAATGATAATAATGATGATAATAATAATAATAATGATGATGATGATGATGATGATGATGATGATGATGATAATAATAATAATAATAATAATAATAATAATAGGGAAATATGAGCCACAAGCATTGCTCCTAAGCAGCGGTTCTCAACCTTTATAGTGTCGCGACCCTTTTCATTCGATTCCCCATGATGTGGCGACCCCCAACCGTAAAACTATATTTTGTTCATAATGTAAACTGTTACAAATAAAAATGCTACAACAATTAAAACTTTTGAAATCATTCTGCTTCTATTGTCTGCAATGTCTATTCTCGAATAACAATTGTAGTAAAAAAATCTAGTAACTACCAATGGGGAAATTTTGTACAATAGCAAGGTTTTGTACATCAGAAAAGAGGCAACCATATTTGCAATGGTCTCAGGCAACCCCTGGCAAATCATCAATCAACCCCCATAGGGGTCGCAACCCACAGGTTGAGAACCGCTGCTCCTAAGGGTTACAATTACTCACGCTAAGGAGAAGGACGATGATTCGAGTGAAGTAAATGTAGCAGACAACCTGCAACAACAAATGCAACATCTATCATCAACAACAACAACAACAGCAAACAACAACATCATTACACAAAGCAGAAGTGCAGGAATTACAAACCACAAAGGTCAACATCACCTGAAATATACTTCACATTCCATTTATCATCATCATCATCATCATCATCATCATCATCATCATCATCATCATCATCACCACCACCACCACCATTATCATCATCAACAGTGTTTTATCCAGACTCCAGGCCTTTGGGGGGAAATTGAGGTTTTCTTCTTTTTTGGGGAGGGGGGAATCGACTTGGTTGGAGGGGAAAAAACACAGTTCAATGCAATTGTGTAATTGCTGGAATTTTTTTTGAGAGGGGGGGGGAATTTTGAGGGTTTTTTTGGGCTCAGCACCTGTTGGTATCTGATTACAGTTATATCCCAATCTTTTCTGTTGACAGCTGTATGACATAGTCAAATGCATTTGCTCAACTAGGAACCTCATCTATATTCTATAATAGCCAAACCAATTACTATCACGTCATTTAAATGCCACTTTTCAGCTGTTAATTATAGCTATTTATTCAGCAAGCAAACTTCCAGGACAAGCCTATTAAAGTCAATAGCCCAACATCCCCAGATAAAATTCTGCTCGTAAATCACAAGAAGCTTAGTTAACCCATCTATGCGACATCACTGAATAACTTGTATACTTCCTAAAAATGTGGTTCACGTTCAAAATCTTACAAATGCTTAACCCGTTAACTGGGCGCCCCGAGTAACGCTCGTCCATTTTACATTGAGTTACAAATAGTTGCCCAGTTAAGGGGTTAATACAACTTTTGTGCTTTTGCAAGAAGAAACTGCTACAATAACACACACATGCATGTAATAGTTGACACTCAAATCATAATATATGAAATGGCACAAATTGCTTGCTAAAGATATTTAACTAATTCAACGACTATAACATTGTACCAAGATATAAAAATGTCTGAATATTTTCAGCTTTTCGAGGTTGAGGGCTGCCTTGCCGTCCGTCTGTGAAGCCTGTTGCAAGTGACGAATGGACCTGAAAATTAGAAAAACATCTCATCAAAACAAGTGCCAAGGATCAACTTACTCACAAATTCGGACACTACATGTAATAAAACCATTCATTAGTTTATATTTCAACCAGTCCTAATCGTACAAATATCTCATACCACCAAACATGTCGATTCTCATTAAAATAAAGTCAGTCAAAAGTGCACTAATCATACAAGTGGCGATTCACATTATAGTCACGTTTTATTATTATTATTATTATTATTATTATTATTATTATTATTATTATTATACAGGACAATTTCTAGAGTGCCGTAAGCATAACTAACAAGGTCAAAGTCTAAAGCGCTTTACACTACATATAAGTATACAGAGTGATGGGAAAATAGTTGGCACCAGAGAAACAAAAAAAAAACTGCAAACAGTTTCAAATTTCAACGGGAGAATCTTACTAACCACACAACAGGGAAGAGAATAGCACCACAGCAGAGGAGGTCGACCAAAACGAACAAGTCCTTCCACATCATGTACGAAGACTGACCTTCCTCGGACTCCGAGAGAATGATGCTGGCGACGTTTGTCACGATCTAACAGCAGAAAAAAAAAACAGACGCGATATATTCCAATTTCCTTCGACAATTCAACAGATGGCGTGAAACTTAAAACAGTGCCACCAATATTCCCGATCATTAGCAGTACCCCAATTGATGTCACAATCAAGAAATTTTATCTTCATCCGATAACACAAAGGCAGCAAAGAGACGCTGTTTATCAACTTCACCTGCAGAGGAATAACGATCACAAATATTTTCTTATCACGATCTGAAAGAATGTGTTTCACGAACGTCCAACCGGCACCAATCAGCACGATCGTGGCAAACATAAAAATGCCTCTCATTCTGAATTATAACACAAAGACCAACACCCAAATAAAGTATCCTTTATTTCACAGTCATTTATTTAACTACCCCCCAACCACTGTGTGCTGGCTAACGTATATATAAACATTCTCACACACACAAACACACAAATAGATTATTATATCTAAATCCCATAATTGCATTAAACCAATAATTAATACATGCCTGCCCAATGAATCGGAAAATAGCTTACTCGATTAACTTTATCCCAATTTTCTTGTAAACATGCTTACTACTGATTACATGTTTAACAGATTCTTATTTGCTCACTGAACAACATGGAAGCTTTAAGAAGAAATTAAGCAATCAGTTTGCACTCAAATTACATTGATTAAAAACATTGTGTAATCTCAAAATTTTCAACTGGAAGAGCTCAAAAATGACTAAATTGCTTTCAGTTTTACACAATTTAATGAATACCAAGCTAATAGAATATAACCAATTAAGCCAATTTTCTCAATATTTGATTAAAATTTTTCTTACTGAATAAAAGTTCTAAACCAACCAAACTAATTCAAATATAGTTATTAGCCTGAAGACTAACATAAGGCCAATCAAATGCACATATTGTGATAGGCCCATATGCTAATAAAATAGGCCTATTCAGTAGTTAGTTAAATGAAAAAAACTCAATTTAGGCTAGGCTATTAATCATTGCATAAAACATTTATATAGCTGAGAATGGCAATGGCTTATACGCTTACAAGTAAAAAACATAGAAGAGAATGGCAAAGGCTTCTGCACTTACAAGTAAACAACATAGAAGAGAATGGCAAAGGCTTCTGCACTTACAAGTAAACAACATAGAAGAGAATGGCAAAGGCTTCTTTTTGCTGTCCTCTTGCTTCAATGAAATGAAAATTAACCTGAAAAGGAAATAATAACGTGAAAATATCTCATATAACGAAAAGCAAAAATTATGATCAATTAACGCGCAAAAATACTCTAATAAAACTTCTATTCAATAAATGCCGCCACAGGTAAAAGTCCTTTGCAATAGGAACCAGGGATAACCAGCTACGATGTGAAAGTATCTCAGTGTGGCAGCCAATGGTTCCAGGCTCTCGCAGCAGGGTCAATATTTAGTATTACTGTGGCATAGATAACAGGCATAAATAACAGTAGCGTACATGATTGGCATAGCCAGGATTTCCAGAAGGGGGGTTTGGTTTTGACTTTTGACCGTAACCAACTTTCGAGACAAGCAAAAATTTATCTATCCTATATCTTCTAACATTTTTCCTTTCAGATGCTGACAAGCAAAAAAAAGGTTGTCACGCCTTTGGCGCTTAAAAAATTTTGGTCAGCAGCCCCAAGGGGAGGTTTTTGACCCTCTAAGCTGTGTCAGAAAATTAAAAATGCATGAAAACACATTTTAAAATTTTTTTCGTTACCGCCCAAGGGGGTTTTAACCCCCAAACTCCCCCCCTTGGCTACGCCACTGGCTTACGTTATATTATGAACCGGCCAATAAATTGGATCCTGGAATTCAAACAAGACCAAAAGGCTGACTGAAATCCATAATAATAACAGCAATATAATTTTAAAATACTTTACTCAATTTCTAAAAAATTACACAGAAATAAAATAACACTTTCCGAAAACTAATCAGCGAAGCAATCAGCCACAAACAAGAAACTCCAAAGAGTGCCAACAATGCTTGACAAATCATGCAGAATAAAGCCAAAGCCAATCATTGCCACTCCTGTTGCATGACTTCTTGTTGATGTGCTTAGCATTCACACATACGTTTCAGCTCTGAATGAAGTCAACTCCACACACGTGAATATTTTCCTTTAACCCCTTTACCGGGGACCCCGAATATATCCGTCCATTTTACAATGAGTTGCAGTTAAATGCACAGTAAAGGCGTTAAATGAGGCATTGAAAAGGTTTCACCAAATTTTAACTTCCATGTTAAAATTAGTTACCGGGTTCTTCTTAAGTTCTCTGCCCGAAAATCAGGTCCTGGTTCCCATTGGCGTCATCCTTCTCTGTCAGCAGCTTGGGTCTTTAATTCTTTGTATCCGTCTTTAGTCAGCATCCATTGCAGTAGTGATGTACGTGGTCTTCTTCTGGTTATCTTTCCTCCCATATATGACCCTCCAGTATTGCTCTGAATAATGAGTCTCCTCTCAGTACATGCCCAATCCAGTTCTTTTGCCTCTGTTTTATTCTTTGTATTATTGTCTTTTCCTCCTTTACAATATTTAGGACCTCTTTATTGGATATATGCTGTGTCCAACTGATTCTTTCCATTCATCTCCATATCCACATTTCAAATGCCTCTAGTTACCGAGGTATTCATTTTTATAACTAATTTAACATCTGCCCAACTAAACATAACTCCACTCACCCCATGAAAGAGAAGAGACAAAGACTTGATGTACATCAATGCCAACATGAGATAATGAATCTTGAACACTCCTTCCCTGTAAAAGATATTCCAATATAATTAATTTAAAGTGCCAAATAAAAAATGTTCTAATACAGTATCTTTAATATAAATGTATTGTTGCTGATGTCGATATATATAATTATATATATATATATATATATATATATATATATATATATATATATATATATATATATATATATATATACACACACACACACATTAACACACATTAACACACACACACACACACACACATATATATATATATATATATATATATATATATATATATATATCTACAATGACACATATATCTAATATAATCTTCAACTTCTATAGCGCCACTTCGTAATGCACAAAAGCATAACTCGGTGGCACATCAAGTCACAGTCTCATAAAGATCCAGGTCAAATCCAGGATATCAGGCCAGACAACCAGATGTCAGCCTATGATGGATAAGCCAGGTGGAAAAGATAATATTGATACGATATAATCTGAGGTCAGCAGGCTTCTAAAAGAGCCAAACTAACACTTTGACAAGCATCAAACTCAGGAATAAATAGCCAAACAGTTAGGACAGTATGCCATCATCATCATCATCATTACACCAATGGAAGATAAAAATATCATGCAAAACGTAATCCCCAATAAGCCTACTTTGAATAGCAGATGACGTAAAACCACAGGCATCCAACGACAAAATAAACAGCGGAGAAGACAAAGTACAGGAGCGGCAGAGGCATCTGGCCGACGGAAAGGTAGTTGCCGCTGTTATTTTCCTCCATATGAACCTGTAAACCACCAGCAATGCTGAGTCATCAACAATCCGATCATGAATAACCATGAGCTCCAACAATATTATTCAAGTAAACATAAACAAGCGATAGATTACAACGCTTTACAAAAACTTTTGATTCAATAAAAATGTAATGTTCACGATGAAATGGCATCTGACAAGACCAACTTGAAAATTTGAAAAAAATACACCAAATAGTATATACAGAAAAACTTTCTGAAATTGGGTTAACTGGGTTAACTGGCCCAAAGAAACCTAAAAATTCTCATCTGATCCAAATTAAATGGTCTGTATTACTCGACATCTGTATCAGTCCCTGGTATACAAGCCCACGTCAACAGGTTTAACTAGATGTACACATACACACTCACATGCAAGTGCATGCGCATACATACATAACTTTTTTTAATAGGCCACTCAGGAACCAAGTGTCAAGGGCAATTTAAATACACAACACACACACACACACACACACACAAACACCTTTTTCAGAATTCTGTACCAACCAGTGGCAAAAACTAGTGGTTGATAAGGTTAACCTTTTCGCTTCCAGTGTTTCTATTGATCATTATGCTGCTATGACATACACCATATGGCATACGGAAATGAAGGGGTTAAACCTCCAACATTCATGCATTTCCAGGGCATACTAAATAGATGAAAAGTAGCTGTGATGCTAAACTGCTTGTGACAAAGGTTTATAAACACCCTAGCAGCCAAAGAGTTAAAATATCTTATAAAACGGGAAAAAGGAAGATTTACTGTTAAGCTGATCGCTTTGTCGGGGTTGCAGTTGTGGAATGCCAGGCTGTACAGTCCAACTTCTTTGTCGTCCATTATGTAGGCAACAAACTGAAACCAGAAACAAATATATGATGAAATAATCAGACTAGAAGAATTTTACCTTGACAACTCCAATAGTCACATTCAGATCACGATGTAACAATGCTAGAAGAGATACATCTAATGCACAGCAGACCCAAGATAACTGAACTGAAAAGGACTGGTTTTCTCTTCTGCTATGATGACCTTAAAACGTCCAACTTAGTAGAAATTCAAAATGCTCGAGATTCAAAGTTTTAAAGCTGAAACCCAGATTTCTATCCTTCTAAAATGTGCTCTTTGGCTATGACAACAAATGATTAAAAAAAAATCAAAAAATAAAATAAGTCATATCTTTAAGAAAAAAGTCTGACCAATAGGGCTTCAGAGAACTAAAGCATTGCAAAATTATAAAATTCACTTCAATCAATCAATCAATCAATTTCTATGGCACCACTATCATAATGCCCAGGGCATCAGCCGATGGCGCACCAAATCCAAATAGAATTAGAGCCAGGTCAATCCGGAAGATCAGTCAGAACAGCGGGGAAGCAATCGAAGGGGGATAAGCCAAATCAGACAGGTATGCTTTAAGACCAGATCTGAAAGTTGATAAATTCTTAGTTATACGAAGTGATATTGGCAATGAATTCAGACCTAGGGCCACACACTGAGAAACAACTAGTGCCAATGACTGTGTGAGAATAAGGATCAACCAATGAAAGTCCTGCCGAATACCTAGTGGAGTGAGTAGTAGGTCGAGGGATTAGTCGCATCCTAAGGTAATAGGGTTCATTACATAATATGGTTTTAAATAGGTGCCGGCAACATCAAAGCGCTCTGGTGTTGCCGGCGCTAGAGTTAGCATAATTTATAGGCCAAATTGAAATTACGGTTAACCGGTCAAGGTTAAAAGAACTGGTCGGTCCTTGCTCTTAGGACCGGTTAACTGTTAACAACCTTAATCTTAACAGACAAACCAATGTGATCAGATAAATAAGTTTCACAGGCAGAGATTTTGGATATAATTGTTGAATTTGACCTTTGACCCGGTGATCAGGAGGTGCCTCTTACCATGCTGATGGAGGTCAAAGAAACTGCTGTCAATGGAAAGTAGTTATAAGGCCAAACACTAAAATTTTAAAACGCAGAGTTCCTGAGTGCTAACTAAATTCAGAGACCCAAGTTAAGTATCGGCTTCCAAAATATTTGTGCAATGAAATATATGCAAGATCTTACGTGCGCTTCGTAAATGCATTCTCCTCCAGTTCTATTCTGAAAGGAAGCTGGAATAAGACTGACAGATGCTGCTTCAGGTGAGGGCATCAAAATTCTCTCAGTTTCAGCAGCAGATGTGTCGTCTGTGCCGTTGTCCCTAATCGCAGTATCGATGGCGGCCCGCTTCTGGCGCGGTGCCGCCGACAGGGGGAATTTGATGACGCTGCGTTTTCCTCGCGAAGTCTCGTTGGAATTGTCCACAATGGGGTCGTCGAGTGTTACCGCTAGATCCCTGAGGTCGCCATTTCGAATCACTCGCAAACGAATCTGACTAAAATCAGATCGAGATTTTGCTTCACAAATGCTTGACGTTTGAAAATTCAACAACTGACGAGACTGGCAGTCTCTGACAGCAATTGCCATGCTTCATCAGTCTTTTGTAAGATCACATTAAAACAGCTTCTCATTTCTTTCATTCAAAGTTCAGATCAACCATTAAATCACTTGAAATGCATTAACACAGTAGATTGGTATTTGCCCAATGAAAATACAGATAACTTCTATAATCATGATACAATCTAGTGAGTATGTATTATCGGTTGACAAGATTTAATTAAATAAAACAAGAAAAATTACGGTCAAAATGATTCTTTATAATTAGACAAGATAAATTGACAAATGTCTTATTTATGGACAACTTTTCGTTTGCAAATTTATCAAAATTCCTTTACTTCTAAAAAACTTTTCTACAGTGGCTGTCCTATCCTGCCCAAGTTAAGTTTCGTATGCAGAGAGCGGTTATACTCTCTCCTATTGGTACCGCTCCATGAAATCTATCAGAGCTACTCCATCATCTTAGCTCTATCCCTGGTCGATCGTGTCTTCGGATTGCAAAGCAAAACCTCATTATAATTTTGAGTCAGTCTGGGATGCTCTTTGACACAAGTACCAGTAACTTAGCAACTGCTAATTCTACGGCCCTCTTTTTCGAACGGTGTAAGATTCATCTCTCGGTCAGTACGAATTAATCGCAGCGGGAGCACTTTTGAGCGATTCTTCAGAAGATGTGCCATACAAATAATCTGCTATATTACATTACAATTACACAGAATTTAAACAAATACAATTCAGTATTCACCAAAACATGAATACTGACGCGTGAATGGCACTCAAACGTGAATCACTCTGAATACAAATATTCTGCACAAATCAAGAGACTATCAAAAAAGAGATCATGTAATTCAATGAAATTACTAAGATATCAAAACAAATCCGGTGCTTACTTGGAACCTAGAAATTCTACAAGAAAGAAGACAACTGAGGCTGTGGTGTCATTTGGATTCTCCAGCGGACAACCACTGATCTTATCATCCTAAAGAAAAATTGCCAAATTAAACTCCTTGAATGAGCAAATCAACATATGATGACAACAAAAATCATTTCACATTGGAATTCTTACAGTTCAGAATTAATTAATCTCTCAGATATCTCATTTTAATTCGTTTTTTTCATTTCATTATTTATTTTCACTTTATTCTTTTGTTATTTTCATTTCATTTTATTTAACCTTTACTTCAATATACTCTTTACATGTTCAATTCTGTGAATTTGTCACATGAGAAAATAGATCAATGACCAAAATGGAAAAATGTCAACTATACAACACTTGAAAAGAATGCTTATTATATTTTCAACAAATCAAAAAATTTCATTACAAAAGTTAGTCAAAGTTATTGATAAATTTCAAATATAGCCAATGACACAAAAATTGCTTACCCACAGGGGAAGCAATTCACTCGTGCTACGAAGGGACTTGTCCAAGGTGAATCCATACTACAAATATAAATTAATAAATGACAAAAATTCTGAAAAATGTATAACATGTCAAATAAAACAATTAAAAATAAATTCATTGCATCATAAAGTGATGAAAACTACAAATTCCTCAAAAGTAACAAGTCTTCACCAGCAAGATCCTAACTTAATGTGTAATACTATTTAATCACCATGTCGTTATGAAGTATTACCTAATAAATCAGTGCCAAACACCAGTATTTGGTTCTCCAAACCTAGCATCCCACCCTTTTAAATTTAAAAAATCCAGATAATATTAATAGTAGATGGCATAAGACAATACAATTACTGCATCCATCCTGGAAAAGAATCTCGACATATGATTTTTGCACAAAGTAATTTAATAGACTTTCAACTCTGAAATCCTAACTAAAACATCTTGAAATATTACCGTAAAGTTTTTCTTAAATGGAAACATCACATCTGTTAACTTGATGGCCAAATATCCATTTATGTTAAATCCAAAGTTATTGAGACGCACAAGTCTTCGGGATTCATCCTAAATTGCAAAAAAGACCAATCAAACCAGAACAACTAAAGCAACCTCAAAACTCAAAAGAATTATAATTATATTCATGTTTCATTCTACATTGGATTAAAATTACCGTAATCACATAACCAGCTATGAACCGCAAGAGATATGGCTCTAAAACCTCAGCTGAAATGGAAATTTCATTTACCTGTGTACCACTTAAGCCACCCATTCAACTTGGTTTATAATATATTCACAGGTACATCTAAATGAAGGAACAGCAGCCGAGCAAAGGCTGCCAACTCATCTCATGATCTGATGTCCTATGAGTTGAAGCATTAAAACTCTAGTCTTCCTATGGACATTGAACTTTAGCGGCAAAGGTGCCCCATACTCAATACAAACATTGCCGCCAGTGCGACCTCCAGTTGCTTAGGCATGCAGTGACTCAGGTGACTAACGCCATTAATCTAGAGTAGATTGCCCGTCTAATGTCTGGACCTACGTTTTACCTCACAACTTAATGCTGCTCCTCATTTTTACAACCGCCCAATAGTGAGTAAGGCTGAGTCAACTTTAGGGTTCCAGCATGTAAACACTCTGCCATCACTGAACTTTGGGACACCCAATTCCACCTTTGATGGAAACCTGGTAGCACTTTGCTGAGTGCGTCATCATTGTGAGCAGAAACCTGAATAGTAGGTTTTAGTCTAAGGCTAATAAACACACTGTTCCGTGTGCCAGTCCGCGAAAACTTCCCTACATAAATTTTTACAAATGTTTTCCTTAAAATGGGAAAGCTCTAAATCTGATGGGGTTAAACGGCAATGTTGGGGCTGCGCCATCTCCAGGCCATGACAGGCTATAGATATTGAGAGGGGGCAGTGATGCAGACTAAACGCTCGAGATTTTGTTCAGTAGAGTTTGTTAATTAATTCGACAAATTCGATATTGTTCTTGTGAATTTTTAAAATTTTACTCTTTAATTTTAAGACGTTTTCAGCTGTTTATGTCGGTATATTTTTCTTTAACTTTTTATTTAACTCCGCCACAATTTATAAACTTAGAATCAACATGACCTATCATCGCTCATTTCATTACCGTTACTATTTGTAATTTAACGCCAAGCATTCTTTTAGTTTTTCTTTTAAATTTTTAAATTAAATTATTTCACTCCACACTAATATCGGCTGCACTATTGACCTCATGCTGAGCTTGTGATCCGCTGCATGAGCTGAAAGACAATTTGACTTTCTTCACATTTTTACTTTCCTCGTTAATCTCAGCCTGACATCATGACATTATTTCCTCTCTATTTGTTTATTCTAACTGTTCATTTCTTTTCCTCGAAACTTGATGTACGCAAACCGATTAATCACTGGACCTACCGCACTGCCGTTGATCAATACTCACATTTGAACAAAATTCCTATCTCCTTTTCATTAACCCTCCGTTGTTCACATCTTCGTATTCACCGTTCACATTTCCGTCTCACGCGACGCTCAGATATCATCTTCATCCTTCTTGCTCTTTCAGGCGATATCCACCCAAATCCTGGACCATCCCAACCACACATAACACTCTGCACTCTCAACATTAGATCCTCACTAATCCTCAACACACACATTCACTACATGAACTCACTGACATAAAATTAAACTCCCACTTTCCAACGCACACACTTCACTCCTCTACCATAGACATAGTTGCACTAACTGAAACCTGGGTATCTCTGTCTACTACTTCATGTCAACTGATTGAGGCAACCCCACCTGGCTTCTCCCTCCTAAGTTTTCCTCGTTCAAAAAAGTCTACCAACTGCTCTAGTAATTTAGGTGGAGGCACCGCTTTCCTTATTCGCGATCATATACAAATTAGCAACTCCTCATCAATTAATTTCTCCTCATTTGAATGTTCATCTGTCACTCTCAATCTTCCTCTCTCAAAACTAACTATTTTTAACATTTACCGTCCCCAACATCATCAAAATATTCAACCTCATTCACGACATTCCTCGATGAATTTTCCTCCTTTTAGGCTCTGCAGCTACAACTCCACATGAGTTCTTAATTACCGTGATTTTAATGTACATGTTGATAAGTGTGATGATCCCAACTCTATCCAATTCATACAACTGCTCACTCAGACTAACCTCACGCAACACATATCTCTTCCTACTCACACTTTTGGACATACTTTAGACTTGCTCATCACGTCTTCTTCTTCATCACTATCTCCAATTTCAGCAATTAGCCAATTCTCTCCTTCTGATCATTTTCCCATCTTCTCCATTTTAAGTATCTGCTCGCCAACTCCTCCACCTCGTGGCACCTACTCATTCCGCCGTCTTAACAAAATTGACGTAGCCTTGTTCTGTGACAACATTAAATCATCTGAACTAATTATTAACCCCACTTTCTCTGCCGTCACTGATCAATAAATACAATTCTGTGTTATCCAGTCTTCTTGATAAACATGCTCCTATCATCACAAGACCTATTTCATCACACAACAGCAAACCCTGGTATAACTCTTTCATTCATGCTTACAAGTCATTTCGTAGACGTCTTGAACGAACATACCATAGAACACATTCTCCATCTGACCTTTTAAATCTTCGTTCCGCCACCAACCGCTACCATAATCTCCTTACATCTGCCAAAAAGAAGTACTATTCTAACATCATTTCAACAAATAGCTCAAACCCACGTAAGCTCTGGAAAACCGTAAATGATCTTTTCCATCGCAAAGAATCAAAACCTCTCCCTCAATCCATTTCTCTGTCAGAACTTGCTGAATCTTTTGCTAATTTCTTCTCTGCAAAAATCTCTAAGATTCGCAGTGTCCTTAAGTTTCACTATTACTCAAACCACCTCTCCTCATTACCCTTCTCCCCCACAACCCCCATGCAATTTATCCAGCTTCACTCCTACAACTGAAGAAGAGGTATCCAAACTTCTACTATCCTTGCCAAACAAACAATGTGATCTAGATCCCATACCTACTTCTTTACTCAAACAGTGTGCCATCGTGCTTACGCCTATCATAACTAGAATCATTAACCTCTCTCTTACCTCAGGCACTTTCCCATCTTCATTCAAAAACTCTTTTGTCACTCCTCTCCTAAAAAAGCCTGGTCTTGACAGAGAAGATCTTAATAACTATCGCCCCATCTCAAATCTTTCACTTCTATCAAAACTTACTGAGAAAATTGTGCTTTCCAGACTGACCGAACACCTTTCAAATAACTCGCTATATAATGCTCATCAGTCTGCCTACACTAAACATCACTCAACTGAAACCGTTCTCGCCTACATTCATGATAGACTCTTAACCGCAATCGGTCTCCGACAAGTTACTGGCCTTTGTCTCCTTGACCTCTCTGCTGCATTTGATACTATAGATCACAAAATTCTGCTCGAACGACTCTCTCTTTGGTTTGGAATATCTGAAATAGCTCACAACTGGTTTTCATCTTATCTTAAATCCCGGTCTTTTCAAGTGTCCTGTCTTAGCCAAATTTCTCTATCTCACGCTGTAGATTTTGGAGTGCCTCAAGGATCTGTTCTTGGGCCTGTACTGTTCAGCCTTTACACCACACCACTCTCATCTTTAATCAATTCCCTCAATTTAAATCACCAACTCTATGCTGATGACACTCAGCTATTCCTTTCCTTCTCACCTCTTTCATTCAATGCTTCTATTATTGAGCTTGAATCTGCATTCTCATCAATCTCTGCTTGGATGTCATCTAATCTCCTCGCTCTTAACCCTTCTAAGACAGAGTTTCTTTTAATTGGACTACCCCAACAACTCAAAAAAATTGACAATCCTAAACTAGTTTTGGCTTCTGACACCACAATAATCCCTGTTCCAACTGCTAGAAATCTAGGATTCAAATTTGATTCTTTTCTAAACTTGAATCACAAATTTCCCAATTATCAAAAGCCTGCTATGTTCATATTCGTGACCTTCGCCGCCTACGTCCTTGCCTAGATACTAAAACTGCCTCCACAATTGCCACTTCAATAGTCCACTCCAAATTAGATTATTGTAACTCCTCTACTATAACCTTCCCAAAGCCTCTATCAACAAATTGCAATCAATACAAAATGCACTTGCTCGTGCTGTTACTAAGTCACCTAAATTCTCCCATATTTCCCCATACTAAAATCATTACATTGGCTTAAAATAACTGAACGTATCCAATATAAGATAATAACACTTACACATAGCTCACTTCAGTCATCAAAACCTGTCTACCTTAGGTCACTATTAGCCCCTCAGCCTCCTCGACCCACACGTTCGTCATCTCATCTCACTCTGTCACGCCCGCTAAATCAATCATCCCTGAAAATTTGCAATCGTGCCTTCTCATACGCTGCACCTGAACTCTGGAACTCGATCCCAGCTTCCCTTCGCACACTTGGACACTTTAAAACAATAAAATCTGATTCCTCATTTCCTATAATTCCCGCACTATCTCCTCAAGTCTTCAGGTCTAAGCTTAAATCCTTCCTGTTTCTTAAATCATTTCCGCCATAGCTGTAACAACCTAGCCTCACTGCCCTTCGGATATTGACTATTGCCTGGCTGATCCCACACCTTTCCTATAGCTATTTTAAGAGAGGCTGAGCGCCTAAGAATAAGCAGCTACTGTTGTGCTGCTTTCCAAGGCGCTATAGAAATCCACGAGATTTTACTTTACTTTTACTTTACTTTAGACCGGAGTACAATACGGTAGACGTTCAGTTGATTGGCGGTCATTGCGTTCATCGTGAGGCTTGAAGAGACGATTGGAGACTGACCTCAAGCTTCAATGTGTGTTTCCTTGAAGAAACTAAGACAATAAACATTCCGAAAATTAAGAGAAAGCGAAATAATCGACTTTCAAAGTCCAATGACGGCAAACTCATCCGTGGCGTCGCCATCTTTAAAGTTTTCCGACCCTTTTGCTGCGCTATGCCTTATGTAAAATCTCGTGGATTTATATAGCGCCTCGATTAGCAGCACAACAGTAGCTGCTTATTCTTAGGCGCTCAGTCTTTCTTAAAATAGCTATGGGAAAGGTATAAGATCAGCCAGGCAATAGTCAACATCCGAATGGCAGTGAGGCTAGGTTGTTACAGCTATGGAGGAAATGATTTCAGGAAGTATTTAAGCTTAGACCTGAAGACTTGAGGAGATAATGCAGAAATTATAGGAAATGAGGACTCAAAAGATTTTATTGTTTGAAAGTGTCCAAGTTTGCAGAGGGAAGCTGGGATCGAGTTCCAAAGATCAGGTGCGGACTGCGGAGTAGGCTACGAGAAGGAACGGTTGCAAATTTTCAAGGATGACTAATCAGCGGGCGTGACAGAGTCAGATGAGATGATGAACGTGTGGGTCGATGAGGCTGATGGGTTAAAAGTGACCTAAGGTAGACAGGTTTTGATGACTGAAGTGAGCTATATGTAAGTGTTATTACCTTAGGCCTATATTGGATACGTTCAGTTATTTTAAGCCAATGTAATGATTTTAGTATGGGTGAAATATGGGAGAATTTAGGTACAGTATGTATTTACTATGCTCACTGTATTTACTATACTCACTGCGTTATAAAAAATAATATTAATACCAGGCTTTACGGTTGTTCAGTAGCTAGGGCCTGCCATTGGGGCTGTCCATTAATTACGTCAACAATTTAGGGGGGCGCTATAGGGGGTTTGGAAAAGTTTGACAGTTGTTGACAGGGGGAGGGTCAAGAAAAGTTGACGTCAACAATTTCACCTTTTTAAAATAATAAAAAATAGGAAATTTCATAGAATACTACTTATTACAATGGGGAAAAGCATTAGAAAAAAGGTAATCACCATGCACCACATTTTGACACTCGATGAGGAAAAAATGGTCATCACCACAAAAATAATAACCTTGTTATTGGGACCTGTCATTGATCTGAGGGGGGTCAAGAGTTGTTGACGTAATTATGGGGGGTTAAGTGAAAGTTGACAGTTGTTGACAAGGGGGGAGGGAGTCAAAAATTGCCCAAAAAATTGTTGACATAATTAATGAACAGCCCCGTGTGTAAAAAGCCATCATGACCAGGAGTACCACAAATTGATACCCTTTCTAGTATGCGACTAGTGCTCTAAATTTTCTAAATTGCATTGTTGTACATTAAAGTTGTAGAAGTGCTGCAGAATACAAATCCTCTCATACGGTAACCTACAATTCTATGGCCTAATAGTCTAGTGTAATGACAAGCAATACATTGTATACTAGTAAATATAAGAGTTAAATCATGTCTAAATGTAGAGTTAGACCTAGGCTATATCACGTCTTTTTCTGTTTCTTTTTTCATAGCCTGCCCTGTTGCTTCCCCACTTCCACTCTGACTGATACAGTATCTGAAATTGACCTTGCCCGGCTGACCACTAAACTTCGGCTATAGCTATTGAAACTGTAGATTAAGCACCTAAGAATAAGCAACCTCTGTGGTACAGATGAACGCATCACAAAAATTATGCAAAATCAAAGAGGCAAGGTGCAGAGAGGAATGGAAACCAAAGGAGTCCCGAACCTGTCCCAGGACAGAGAACATTGCCATGATGATGATGATGAATGAGGTTATGTTTAGATTAGATTAGATAAATATACTTCTAGGCCCTTTGTGGCACCAAAGCGCCGCTGCAGTCAATTAAAACTCTCAAACATATATGTCTTTAGCTGAGATAGAAAGACAACACGGGATGGAGACGCATCACAAAGGTCTGGAGGAAGAGAGTTCCACACGTTTGGTCCTGCGATCCTAAACGACCTGTATCACAGGGATGACAAATTGACAATGATGCAGACATTTTGTCCATTAAAAGGCATTTAAAAGCTATTTTAAATAGCTTGAATACCTAGATCCAGATAAACATGGCCTTTTCTGTTTTTTTTAAAGAAAATAAATATGAGAACTACAGAATGTACTAGATGAATTGTCGGCGAATCGCCTGTTAGAGAGGCTACGGTACAGGCAGGGCGTCAATTCGAGTGAGTACGTCTTCAAGGAAAAGCGAAAGCGTTCCACTGCGCATGCGCACTGGCAGCTCCTGAGCCTCAGCCTCTCTCGAGTCTCTCGTCGGAGATCTCCAAGATGGCGACGCAAGCGAAAGTGTCGAAGACGGAGGGTGAGTTTCTCCGCCTAAAGTCTCCGCTCTGCGACCGCCGAAGGAGCGCAGGCGCTGCTGACGCCGGCCCCAACGCCCGACGCGACCGTCGAAACGCCCGTAGCGATGGAATCGCGGCGTTTCGACGGCGAAACGGAGCGGCGAATGCGGACGCTTTGTCCTCCTCTTAGAACGCTTTCGTTTCGGTCGTTTCTGCCCTTTTGTTCGCTTATGGAACTCGATTTAAGTAGCGCCTGGAGGGTCAGATGGCGATTCGATCGCTGATGTAGCGCCGCAGTAGACGAATTTGGCGAGAATTTGGCTTCGAATGCGTCGATCGAAGGGACGGTCGTCGTTTTACCACGTTCCTTCGTCCGTTCGTCGTCTTACCACAAAGCACTTGCGCTAATGCGCTTTGAGATTCCCGCGAACGATGCGAGCAGCGGATATGACGTCATCGCCGGAAGTTGGCATTCTATTTTTAGATTGCTTGATTTTAGTAGCGGAGTTACAGCGGTGATGAGTGGTTCTATTGAAGTGGTTGTGTTTTTGTCTAACTATCGAGATTTATTATTTAGGTCATTGCATACATTTTGCAACCAGCATGACACTGAAGGGGAATTAACTTTGATGGCGGGCAGGATAAGTAAAATCTCGTGGATTTATATAGCGCCTAGGAAAGGAGCATAACAGTTGCTGCTTATTCTGAGGCGCTTAGACTTTCGTAAAATAGCTATGAGAAAGGTACAAAACCAGCCAGGCAATAGTCAACATCCGAATGGCAGTGAAGCTAGGTTGTTACAGCTATGGAGGAAATGATTAGGTGAATCAGCAACGAGTGCGGTCAGCGTAGTAACCAGTCTCTTCAGTACTTTCAAGCCAGAACAGAAGGTATATGAAAAGGAAAAATTACTGAGTTTTGCATTCCACGTTAGCCATAGGTGATGTAGCATTCAATGTACACAAAAAGCAGAGAACTAACATATTTATTTCAAAAGGTTATCAAAACAAGACAATGCTAGCAAAGAAAATTTACATTGAACTTGTTTTTATCAGGCAAATTCAGATAATTTGCCTGATAAAATGAACTCATGGACTGAGTGTGTGGTCTGTGGGTGACCCCGAGCTAGAGCACTTGTTGCTGTTACTGGTTGTTTATGAGCAAAGCATCTGTGCTGTATACGTGACATCATTAGCAATAGCAATTAATGAAATTATGAAAAATCTATAGTGGCTAGAGGTGTAATTTCTGTCTAGACCTTTTATTTTTCAGCGTTAGAATGAACATTTGTTTACTGTTGACATTGCTTAAGGCTAACTTGATGACTTTGTAAATCCTAGCTTTTTTACAGTTTGTTCCTGATGTGGTTGCTTCTGCTTCTTGAGCCCAGTTTATTTAGCACATAAAAGTCGCACTACAGTTCTGCAGATATTTCATTTTGCACTTATCAGTTGTTGATAAATGTGTAGCATTGTAATCGAAATGAGTGCAAAGATGAAAATAAAGTGAAGGTAGTAGCGTTAGCTATTTAGCATTCTAGCATTCGTGAAGATGTTACTTTCTGATACAGTGACATTGTTAACTTGGAACAGATGATTTGGTTTATATGTGATGAACTAATATAATATTTTTGGTATTTTCACTTATATGCTTATGAGTTTATGTGTCCAGATTGCTAAGTAGTCAATTGGGCAACTTGTCTGGGTGGGCAACACAGTGGCTGGGGTCACTTTGAAACCCATGATGTGCCTCTTGCATGGCATGAATCTTTTAGCATGTTGACCGCTGTGATTATGAAGTGACGTCCTTGCTTAATGTACTGCAGAACGCTACAGGAAACATACAACGATATTTAAGAAACCGCGTGGCAGGCAACTTGTTAGATCATGCACAAAAGCCTAAACAATGTTTGTATTGTTGTCATTATAAGTATTTAACGGAAATATGAGATGCTGAGTTGTTTGAAATTGTGTGAATTATAATATGTCTTTGATGTTGAAATGATAATTTGTTTTGGCTGTGTTAACAATAAGATTGTCAACTTTGTTTGTTGCAGACAAGGATCAACAAGAGGCGATCGAACAGATCGACGAGGTGCAGAACGAGATCGATCGTCTGAACGAACAGGCGAGCGAGGAGATCCTCAAGGTTGAACAGAAATACAACAAGCTGCGACAGCCGCACTTCCAGAAGCGCTCGGAGCTTATCGCTAAAATTCCCAACTTCTGGGTCACGGCGTTCGTCAATCATCCGCAGGTATCGGCACTCCTGAACGAGGATGACGAAGAGGTCCTCCAGCACTTAACTAAAGTTGAAGTGCAGGAATTTGAGGACATTAAATCTGGATACAAAATTAACTTTGTAAGTGCTTCTGTGTTTGTGACTCAGTGTTTCCTCTAATTCTTGATGGTCTGTGTGCACGTGAAATTTCACTTGGGCAACAATTTTCCAGTTGACTAACTTTTGGGCAAATTTGCTTCGTGCAAAGGAACACAATTGCAAAAATGGTAATGATCTTTTTTTTCTTTGTCAATCAGTTTTTTTAAGAATATTAAAGAAGAACAAGCATGGTGTGGTGCCAGGGTGATGACCTTTTTACAGCACTTTTCGTGACTTAAGTTGAATATTGAATATTTAAATTTTTATCATTTAAAATAATAAAGGCTCCTGCAATTTTTTTGGACAATAAACAAATTTTTGGAGGGCACATGTCTCACCGTTTTTGGGCGTGCATCCACCTCGGAGGGAACATTGGCGCGTGTGTGTTTAGTTTGAAATTCGCTGAACAATAGCTTTTGCAGCTGTAATTTGTTTATTATTTAGGAGAAATAAAATGAGCATATGGCAATATTGTTGGGGGTTTCAGGCAGTTCTGAATGTATGTTTGTAAATTCCAAAGAGAAGTCAAAGTGCTGAGTACAGAGACAAGATACAATAAAGACAGAGGCATTCAAAGGGGGGGGTTTCTACGTGACAAATACAAAGGACCTGCTAAGTAAGATTCACTTTGTGAAGAAATGTCCAGTTACATTAAAATTGTTAGAATTGGAAGGCGATTGCTTATTTGTCATTGTCCTAGAATTTAATGTTGGATTTGGGAAATTGTATGTTTCAGTACTTTGAAGACAATAACTACTTTGAAAACAAAATTATATCAAAGGAATTCCATCTGAATGAAACTGGTGAGCCCTCTTCAAAGTCTACGGTCATCAGCTGGAAGCCAGACAAGGTAAGTTATCGGGAAAGTCTTCAACGTTGAGCTGTTCTGAATTCTGTTTGGTGTGAGTATAGCTAATTATTTTATTGCCTTAGTGTGCTTAGTTATTGTATGTGAGATATTTTGGGGGTATTTTAAAACTATTTGCTATTTGAATGAACTGTAAAAACATCAGCTTAATATTGCTTGTCATTTAGCAGATAGGAATTGTGAATGCTGAGCTACAATTCTATATTGAATAGGTTTTGAAGTTTCCACAAGGCTCACACATCGTGGTGATGACAGCAATTAACTAATTATGATGATGGTGATGGTGGTGGTGATGATGATGATGATGATGATGATGATGATGATGATGATGATGATGATGGGTTTTCTACCCTAATGCTGGTCCAATTGGCTTTAACACTTGGAAGTGTGATGAGCAGTGGCTTCCCATTGCCTTCCTCACTGACAACTAGAGGTGAACAACCTGCCCAAGGTAGGTTGCTATGTAGTGGCTAAGGTCAGACTTGAACCCTGCAGTGGCTAGGGCTGAAAGTTGCATGGCAAGGCTCCTACCACTTATTTCATTGTGCACCCTCTACATTTAGCGAGTCATAATCGACTTTTATGTTTGGTTTTGTCTTGTGCATGTTGTGGACAAAACATTGCTGTAAATGGGCAGTTTTGTGACCGCGACATTTTTGCCATTAGTGTGGCGCCATCTACTTCATTTCTGAAATGTTACTGCGATCGGTGAGTGTTGTTTCTGAAACGTGTTTAGGATCTCACTAAGCAGCCGAGCCCTCAGAAGGCGAGCAAAAAGCGCGGCCACGGAGAGCAGCAGGAGTCGTTCTTCAGTTGGTTCCTTGACCACACAGATGCAGGAGCCGATGAACTCGGTGAGGTCATCAAGGACGACATCTGGCCAAATCCTCTACAGTACTACTTGGTAAGGATGGACGTGGCCAACTATAAGACGATTGGTGGTGAATTAGTGAGCAAAATAAGGCTTTTTTACTCAGTGTAGTTGAGAGTTGATTGGGTTTGGTCTTTTCAGTTGGATTCTAGGGTATAATAGATGGCAGTTAAGGCATAAAAGGCAGGGTAAAAGTACATACACTTCATAGGCTCAGCACCTGTACGGAGAACCGAAGGGTTAGCGCCTTCAGTTTTACATAGCAAAGGCTGAATGAGGGTGGTTGCCAACCTTTCCCTCGCCGTCTTCCACCGAGTTAACACCCAATGTACTCGTTCATAGTTCATAGCTGAGTCGACTGGGGGCGCTTGGGACAGAAACAACCAAAAAGTTTCTGCCGCAGCCGGGAGTTGAACACGAACCTCAAGATTGGCAGACCAGTGCGCTAACCACTGCTCGAATATAACGAAGCATTCACTATGCAGATATGGAACCTTACACTGAGTTCTCTTTTGTGATGAAATCATAGCGATAGCAAACCAGAAATGGGCTTTCTATGCGGATTTTAATGGGGTATTATTTGAGTTGTATTTTGACGAGTTTCTACTTTACATATTTCCGTGTTACATAGTTGGGTCACGTTACTAAACATTCCAGCATAAGTTATTTGGTTATTTGACCATTTGCATTGAAAATCTTGTCCCTATTAGAAACTTCACATTTGACTGATTTGTAATTTTCTTTTTCAGGCGTCCGAGATTGACGAAGAGCCGAGCGATGGTAAATTAACTTCTATGAGATCTTTTAATTTTGCTCTTTAGTAGGAAGCACCTGGTAATTATCGACTGTGTTTTAAATATCTGTTATTATTGGCACGTGACCTTGAATCGTTCATCTGAGCTTTCGATTTGTTGCAGGTGAGGAAGAAAGGGACGGCATTCCCGAAGAAGAGGAGGAAGATTTGCCCGAAGAGGTAAGCCAGAAAGTTGAAGATGGGTTACCTGGAGTGTTTGGTGTGAACAGTAATAGTCCATCATTCACTGTTTTGCACAAATGTGCTCACATACATGCGCGCGCACGTGCACCTTCGTATCAATTTGCTTTTGTTAGGAGAGCAGCCAGTATGGTATTTGTAGGGGAATTCCTGATTACTGCTTACTTTCTTCCCTTGATGGTCCACTCTACATGTAGCTTATTGTGCTTTCATTAACTTATTTAGCCAATTTGTTTAGTATAATGAAACAATTAATTAACCCCTTTACTGACCATCACTCGTATGTGCGTCCATTTTAAATTAAGTTACAAATAGGTGACCAGTGAGGGGCTAAAAATTCCCACTGGTTTGATTCTTTGCTGACCAATGAGACCCAAGAGGTTTGTCATTCATTTGCCTTCAACTTCTTGGGGCTCGTCCATATAGTATGTATGCAAAAAAGACCCTCCTCCCGTTGGCTCACTGTACATGCACAAAATCTCCTAAATCCAACCCCCCTTGGTGTGTTCGTGCTGTGTGGATGGACCCTTGATGCAGATACAGACACTTGTAATTGCTGAGATTTTTGAGTCATTGGGTTTGCTTTGTGTGAAATATATAATGGCTCTTTCGGACTTGTCTAAGTAATCTTAAGACTCACCTATTCACCATCGAGTATACATAGTATTGTAAAGCGCTCTTGTCTTTGGCCATTTTGCCATGCTTATTGCGCTATATAAATTGTCCAGCTAATAATAATAATAATAATAATAATAATACAGAGTTTGATATCAAGCCGTCCTAACAGTGTAGGTGGGGATAATACATTATGACAAGAAGGATTTGACCTTAAGAAATGCCAATTGGCAGATTTTACTGTAAGGTTTGGTTAGATTTTTGTTTAAAATTGGAATGGAAGGCTTCAGTAACTACTTTCTGCTTTCTTGGAGTCAAGTACGAGATGGTTTGGGTTTAACTTGCGTAGCCACAGTCGTAGAATTCCAAGCCATTTTAAATACTGGTTGATATTCGAATTTAAAGAACCTGGCATTGTTTAGCCATTTGACCGATGTGGACCAGGACAAAAACCTATCGTTGTGTGGTTTTTTTTCCAACAGGAAGGGGATGGTGAAGGAGAAGAGGAAGATGATGGCTAATCTTGTGAACGTGTCATCAACAGTTTTGACTTGTTTCAAATGTGGACCTTTTTACTTGTATGTTCCATTTTGTGATTGTGCCGCGCATTGCCTGGTGCGGGCGCATCTTGTAGTTTGTACGTAACAGACATTGCCACATGCTCTGTGTAATTACTTTCCTGTATGTCGTACTGTGCTGAGAACTGTAGTTAAGATGTTTTATTTTGGACATTCTTTTCTCTTTTGTGGGTTAAAGTTTAGTGTCTTTATCCATGTAACTGATAAGAATTTTACGTGAACCTTTAGTTTGATAATGCATTCGGAGTAACTGAAATTTTATGGTCACGAGGCTGGAATCTTGATAATGTTGAAATTTCATATTAAAATTTTGATGGTATAAGTTGTGTTTATATTTTCTAATATATTGTCTAGCAATTGCTGCTAATGAGCTATCAGAAGGTGGTGATGATGATGATGATGATGATGATGATGATGATGATGATGATGATGATGTCTAGTTATGATATGGCTCAGACCTAGTAATTATTACACCGGTTATGAACGATGGATGGGCAAAATCAGAATGAATGTTTTGAATTAAGGAAGAAGTACTTTTATGATGTGCTAAAATATGAAGATGGGGGCCTAGTTATTAAAATGAGTGTGGTGGTTTCGCTGAATTCAGGCACCAAGTGTTGTATAAAATGGTGCTAGGCCTATGTAAGTTGTTAATTACAGTAATTAATGGGTTTTGGGGCAGCAAAGTGGACATTAAGATTGGTGGCAACAGATTTATTATAATATGATATTAATGTCTATGGGTGGCAAGTCGTATTGCACAGATGGTGTAAAACGAACCTCGTTTCGCCTCTAGTCGCTAGATGGCGACGCTGGGCCTTAAGGGTATAAATAAGGGCGCGCGGCCATTTTTCGGGGCTCTTCCCTGCTTCTTCCGCTGTTTTTGGGCTGCTATTTTGCTACAATTACAAGGTGTCTGCCCCGTAGACCTATATAACCCTGTTTTCGTCCAAATTCCCTCTTAATAGTTATTGACTGTTACCCTTTCCGCCAATCTTTGGATTATCATTGTCTCTTTTTCTATTTTTCTCTTTACAATTTCTGAAAAATTATTTATTTCTTATTACCTTCGTGTACCCGTTTCGAACAGCTTTTATACCCCTAGGGTTTCTAGGTGTTTTATAGTATGTTCGCTAGGTGTTGATGATTATAATGAAATCCACCCATTCAAGTCGTTAGATGGCGTATGCTTAGGTCTAACACTGCGGCCTGCAAAGTTTTTCAAAAGAGGACCAAATTTGGGAGCTCCTTCTTTTCACGGCCTACAACAGGGGCCGGCAACAGGGATATTTTTACACTCCCTAACACCACCCCCAAACCCCCCAATTTGAGACCGACACGCCACCAACACCCTCATTCTGAGAGCTGAATGACCTTTTTTGTTTGTCAGACTTTTAGGCAGGGCAGCCCAGAAAATACCAACACCCGCAAATTTATAATTCTAGAAATAACCCTGGTCGGCAGTGGCGTAACGTGGGGGGGGGCACTTTGTTGACAGCCCCCGGGCCCCGGGCGAGGGGGGCCCCCGAAGAGGGGTCTAAGCTAGGGTTAGGTTAGGGTTAACCCTAACTTAACCCTAGAAATGATGTGCTGACAACCTTTTTTTTGCTCGTCAGGATGAAAAAGGAGGCGATAACCTTTTTTTGCTCGTCAGCTCGAAACTTGAGGCCCCATGGCAAAGATGCCCCCCCCCCGGGCCCCCAAAAGTCACGCTACGCCACTGCTGGTCGGCAGCCTTTTGAACAGCGAGGCCAAAATTGCTATGGCAGTGTCTGACCGAGGGCCATCCGTGCAATTAAATAGGCCTAATCGATTTTTCGACGGGCCCCAACAAGTTTTAAAGTTTATGCATTCTAGAGAGTTTGTGCTGGAAAAAGTTCAAACGTTCTCAAAAGTATAGGCCTACATATCAAGTTCGAAAAATTAGTGATGGCCTTTTTTGCTTGTCATTCTTTAAAAATGGTGATGGCCTTTTTTTTACAAAGAAAGCCGTGTGGGGCCGAAAGGCAGTATAAACTCACTGGCGGGCTGGATGTGGCCCGCGGACCGTAGGTTGCCGGCACCTGGGCTACAGTTTTAACAAATCCTGGCCACACATGCCGCTGTCCAAGTGCGGTATTAGGCTAATTGTCTAAGCAGGTCCGTAGGCATAAAGTACTTCTAAAGCGACTGTTCTAAGTTTTGTTATGGTCATATAATACGAACCGTGGTTTATGATATAAAGCAGACGCCAGTATCACATTTAGTCTAGAAGGAGACTCGGGGGAGCGACGTGAGTTTCCCATCCGGGTCTGGGGCGGAGCATTTGAATAATAATATTGGTGTTATGCTCTCAGTTTTGGTGTACACTTTAAAGACTCCAGCTGTAATTTATTATAGTTTATTATAGTTTTTAAAACCTGTTTTATTTTCTAGAAATATAAATTAGTTCCATACTAACATCAGCTGGCACTAGTCATCTCCCGTTGAGCTTGTGAGTTGCTTCATGCAGTGGCGTAGGGGGCTGTCCATTTATTATGTCAGCAATTTTTAAAGCAATTTTGACCCCCTCCCCTTGTCAACAACTGTCAACTTTCAGTTCCCCCCATAATTATGTCAAAAACTTTTGACCCCTCTCCCAAGATCAATGACAGGTCCCAATAACAAGGTTATTATTTTTGCGGTGGTGACCATTTTTTCCCTTTTTGCTCATCGGGTGTCAAAAGGTGGTGGTGATGACCTTTTCTGCCATGCTTTTTTCCATTGTAATAAGTAGTATTCCATAAAATTTCATATTTTTTGATTATTTGTAAAAAAAATTGAAATTGTTGACGTCAACTTCTCTTGACCCCTCCCCTGTCAACAACTGTCAAACTTTTTCAAACCCCTCTCCCTAAATTGTTGACGTAATTAATGGATAGCCCCTAGCCAGGATTTCCGGAAGGGGGTTGGTTTTGACTTTTGGAAGTAACCAACTTTCCAAAAATCTTGACAAGCAAAAAAGGTCATCCTGCTGTCTTTGGTTCTAGATTTTTTGATTTTTTCCTTTTGGGAGTTGACAAAAAAGCGGTTTAGGGAGCAATGCCGCTATGTTCGTGAACTAGTCAATAATGCCAAAGCTCAGTGTCTTTCCAATCGTATTAATGATAATATATGAATTCGCCAAAAACTTTATGGAATTCCTTAAATAAACTTTTGCATCGAGACGGACCTCAGTCAAATCCCCTCGACAGCTAGCAGTCGAATGTCTACAATTTTTCTCAGATAAAATATCTATCATCAGGCTCAAATTCCCAGCATATCCGAGTAATCGGACAGAAGACTGCTCACTGCCGATAACTCCTCCCCCAGTATTCACAGCACTCCGCCCCACCAAGCTGTCTGAAATATGCCAAATTATTTTCTCTTTACCGAATAAACAGTGTCTGCTGAATGTTATCCCAACTCATATCCTTAAGAAGTGTTTTGATTGCTTGGGCCCGTTTGGTTAACCCATCTCTATCGTCAGGTAGGCCTACCTTCCCATCAGCCTATGCTAGTGCTCTCGTCCATGCATTTTTGAAAAAAGCCAACACTTGATCAAAATTATTTTTCTAGCAATAGTTTCAATTTTAAATTTTTTATTTAAACGTGTTGAGCGCGTTGTGTTTAGTCGAATAAATGTATACATCTTTCAGTTTCACAGCTTACTCTTTTATTGCCTAAACAGTCTGCATGTCGAAAGTTTCATTCAACTGAAACTGCTCTCCTAGCTGTTCAATGTTCATGCTTATATTTTGTCTGCTATGGATAATGACAAGGTAACTGCACTTATTTTACTAGACTTGTCTGCGGCTTTTGACACAACCTTTCTGTTTAAAAATCACGCAATCCTTCTCCACAGAAGTGAGCATTGGGTTTGGTATATTGAGTACAGCATTGGAGTGGTTCAAATCTTACACCTTCATCGCAGTAGACCTAATACTGTTGACTGTAACGGTGTTCAGTCAAATTCTGTTAAGATAGATTTTGGCGTTCCCTAAGAATCTGTTGTTCTACGCCCTCTCCTTTTCAATTTATATGCAATGCCTCTTGGATCGCTTCTTTCACATTTCTCTGTCGACTATAATTTCTACGCTGACGATACACAGGTACAGTATTCATTACATTTCGTGATAAAGCCTCTTCGGTGCCAGGGGCGTAGCCACGAATTTCATTTTGGGGGGTATAAATATTTTGGGTGGGTATAAATCTTAACTATAAACCACATAAACCATATAAACCACATATAACCACATGTAAATCGCATAAAAAGTTGAAGGTAGACTGATTGGGGGGTATATGTACCGATATACCCCCCGTCGCTACGCCCATGTTCGGTGCCAGTAGAAAATCTATCCGTTTGTCTGAAAAACGTTCAGTCTTGGATGTTTAGTAATAAGATTACATTAAAGGCTTCAAAAACTGAGTTTTTTTAAACTTCTGGGTACATCATGTAATTTGAGTACATCTGAAAGCATAAATTCCTTTAAATCTGACAGATCAGTTAATCAAAGTCAGTCTGTCTGCAACCAAGGTCTGATATATAACAATATTAGATAAAATCCTGGCAATTAATGATTATAATATAGATAAGGTAGGCAGTGCTGCTCATTTGCAAATCAGAGATACTCGACGCATGGACACAGTGGCGTAGCGTGACTTTTGGGGGCCCGGGGGCATCTTTGCCATGGGGGCCCCAGAGTTTCGAGCTGACGAGCAAAAAAACGTTATCGCCTTCCTTTTTCATCCTGACGAGCAAAAAAAAGGTCGTCAGCACATCATTTTTAGGGTTAGGGTAGGGTTAACCCTAACCTAACCCTAGCTTAGACCCCTCTTCGGGGGCTCCCTCGCCCGGGGCGCGGGGGCTGTCAACAAAGTGCCCCCCCCCCCACGTTACGCCACTGCATGGACACTCCCTCCCATCTCCAAATTGCTGCGCGAGGCCACTGCGTTTACATAATATTGCGTCCCGGGAAATATTTCTTCGAAAAAGCATTACAAATTGATATCGTGAAAGCAATGCCAAGTACAAAAGCATTATGCCTAATGAGAATGCTAGCGATCAAACAGAGCATCCAGTGTTCGAGTGCATGGTTTCTATTTTCTAATTCTCCTCTGGTCTGTCCATCTCCATCTATTTCGGCTTTATAAACCAGTCTGTCTGTCACTCAGTTAATTCAATTGCAGTTCCACGATTCCTATCGTTCAGACTATTGTGACTATTAGAGTTCAAGTTCAACCAGTCAAAGAATTACCGGTATCTTAAGCAGCAAAGGCAGCTCAGTCAAAGTATCGTTGAGCTTCATAGAATTTTGTAAACAAAACGCACAAATTCATGAATTTCAATGAATTTAATTAAAACCGGACTCACTGAATTCTCAAACACTTTAGGGGCCTACTTGATTAATTTCTAGTTTTGCGCAATCGGCTGATGCCCTGGGCATTATGACAGTGACGTCATATAGATGTCGATTGACTGATCGATCTATCGACTGACTGACTGACTGATTGATTGACTGGTTGATTGATTGATTGATTGATTGATTGATTGATTGATTGATTGATTGATTGATTGATTGATTGATTGATTGATTGATTGATTGATTGATATTCGGCGCCGGTGTACATGCGAATGCCCGAGACACGAAATTCTTCAAAAGCCGAAGTTCGGTCTCTCATCGCAGAGCAGCAGACGAGCCGGCCGAGCGTCTGCAAATGGAAATCAAATGCTTTGTTTATTTGAGATGTAAACATTAAAGAGGTTCCTGCTGTGAAGTTAAAATGATAACGAAGACTCGATCGTCAAACTCTTTGTTCGCATTTTGTTTGATTTGACTTTGGATGAGGAGGATAGCATGTCTAACAGCGTTTCGTAAATAATGTTAGCCCTGTATGTCATATACTTCAAAGTCAACATCAAGCAAATCGCACATGGAAAGCATTGATGTGGCGCTGAACTAAAATGCGTTGAGTGGTTTAGGGGAGACCCAGGCTGTAGGCCTAAGAATCGCCGGAAAGAAAAAAAACCTCGGGTGTTTATACCACGATATACGCCAGAAAGACCGCATGGCATATCTAGGAATTGTTCTCGATAAAGCACAAGAAATGGACCAACCACTCTAAGTATATTTTATAGATTTTCCAAAAGCCTTTGATATGCGTAAACACGATCAACTGTGCACAGGTTAAACATTTTGGTTTTAGGTCGTCCAACTCTCCCACTGACAATTGAACAATTTCAGATGCGAATATAGTCAGACCCGCGCCACTGTGTTTTGAAAAATCGACCAATGATCCTCTGTCGCTCTTCTTGTTTTTGTTTGGTTTCTACTGACATTCAAAGAGAGAGAGAGAGAGAGAGAGAGAGAGAGAGAGAGAGAGAGAGAGAGAGAAGTTGTACGCAGCTTTCTGGAACAGTGCTTTACATTCTATGACAGACACTCAGTGGCTTTGGTAGGTCTCCTAGTAGTACTTGAAACTACATGCCACCATAATCAGTTCCTTATTATTATTATTATTATTATTATTATTATTATTATTATTATTATTATTATTATTATTATTATTATTATTATTATTATTATTATTATTATTATTATTATTATTATTATTATCGTTTCACCTGTTTCTGCTCTGTTCCATGTGAAAAATCATTCAATCAACAATATGAATAATTCTCAGACTAAGGATTTTTTGTGAAAATTATCGCAGCTAACAACTGCCCGATCTAAATGAGAATTGAGACAGGGTCTGGTTATCGCCTGATTCACGTGACTCACTCCTAGCATAACAGGTTGAGCTTGAATCCGGAGAAACAGCGCGGGCGCTAGTTGCTCTTGCCGACGTTTCTGACGCAAGGCAGCTGAGTTTAAAAAAACTACACTTAACCCTCAAGCGACCAGCTGGGGTCCTATGGGACCCCAGTCATGGTTTTTATTGCGCAACTTTTCAGCTATTGATGGTATTCCAAAACGGTTTAGTGAATTTGTAGCTTGGCTACTGCTTCAGGTTTGGGTAAAATAAAATCGATCTTATAACATGTGTAATTTTTTAAAATTGTCATTTCGTGTTGGGGTCCCTTGGGACCCCATTCGAATTTTCGCACAGAAGGTTGTTTTAGCCAATGTGTTTGCTTTGTTAGACTTGAAATGTTCATAGAATTTCCAAATATCAATGTATTTTACTGTGTGACAGGGACCAGTGGATCATTGTGTAGTGATTGTCATCAAGTAGGACTATACACTATACAGTATACCCAATCTATTAGCCTACCGCATTAGTCCAATGTGTGCCTATTGTTATAATCACATTGTAATGCTACTATACCTGCTGGAATTTGAGAGTCCTGTCCAAATTAGACATTTGTAGATTCTGTTGTATAGGTTATATGTCCACTGTAATTCGTGTAGCTAGGTACAGTATAGCGCAAGCTGTACAACAGCTACCGGCAGCTATTGAAAGTGACAATGACTGCAGTTCAAATGAAAGTTCTGAGAATGAAGATCACGTATCAGAAGATTCTGAGCAAAATGACATCGAAGGCACTTATGAGCAAAAGAGTACAGAATTCGCACCGGGTGTTGACACTCCTGTCACTTGTCGTTTGGACACCACTGAGAAAGGTAAAAGGTCGCGGAAGTGGTCGCCGGGGTAACTCATCTTCATCCGAAACATCAGGATCTGTGCGACAGCAACACGACGAGGATGGCATATCCTCTGATGCAACATTCATTGGTAAAACGGCTTCATTTATTGGAGAAATCCACTACCAACTAGGAGACACTGCAACCAATATATCATATGTGCTATGCCTGGTGTACGGGTAACTTCTGGATCACGATGCAATACAATTATGGAAAACATGCAGTTCTGGGTAACTCCAAACGTCATTATCAACATTATATTGCAAACCAAATGAGAGGCAAACAGAAGGATACGCTAATAGAATAAAACTAACCCAGATAAACAACATGACGAGTAGAAGCCAGTGACTGACAACGAAATTCTCGCATTTTGTGGTCTTTGAATTTTGGCTGGAGTCAAGAAGAGTAACTATGAGCTTCAAGATAGCCTATGGTCAACGCGTGAAGTAAGACCAATATTTATGGCAACGATATCATGCCCCGGTTTCGTGATATCATGAAACACATGAGATTTGATGACAAATCGACTAGACAACTAAGACAGAAGGATGACAAGTTAGCTGTTTTCTGTGACTTTTGCCTAATGTTCATATCTCAGCTGCCAAAGATTTTTTCCAGGGTCAGACCTATGTGTTGACGAACAACTGGTGACATATCGTGGCAAATGTCATTTTCGCTAAAATATCCTTTCAAAACCGGCTAAGTATGGGATTAAAAGTTGTTGGTGCTGTGATTTTGTGACATCCTAACCACTTACTGCAGATATATGCTTAGGTAGGCAGAAACATGCAAAAAGAGAGGTTGAACAGTGTGCGCGAGTGGTTAAAAGTCTTATATGTGGGCGCAGTGGTGGCTCCACAGCGGGGCCAGTGCCCCCTACTGAGTGTCTGGCCCCCCAGTGGCCCCCTGTTGAGAACCTATACTTAATACTACATACCTAACAACAAATGGTTGGCCCCCATGATTAGAAGTTGCCACCCCAACGGCCTCCACTTGCCAAATCCTGGAGCCGCCACTGTGTGGGCGTCCGCAGAAAATTTTCCAGGAACTGCAAAACAGGGTCTTGTGACGAAAGAAATGACAAAAATTTCCAGGGGGTGCAAAGAGGGTTTTGTGACGAAAGAAAACAAGGAATTTTACTTATTTCGTAACTTCGCAATTTTCCCAGGGGTGCTGTTGAACCCTCTTGTCCCCCCTCTGGACGCCCATAGTCTGATAGGGCCTTGTTTTAAGATAATTATGAATTGAATGTTATACAAACTTCATTTAGTTGTGCTTAAGATCGCTAGTTTTCAGTAAAGGTAAATGGGGTCCCAAAGGACCCCAGTTGGTCAGATTAAGGCGTAAAATATGTCGGTCGCTTGAGGGTTAAAAGCAATGGCTGTTTATTGCTCACGGCACTGATAGCTAGATCGCACAGCACCGTCTTTAGACACACACACACAAATACATACACACATGTGTGCTTACATAAACACACACACACACAGAGAGACACACAAACACACACAGAGAGACATGCATGCACACACATATATATGCACACATATACACATACACACATAAATGCTTACAGAATAAACGCTTCTAGAGATATATATTTAATAATATATAAAAAATGACGTATATATATAATACTGACGTAATAGAAGACAGCCATTTTTATAGGGACGCATTTGAGTATGATTGAGCATCGAGAAATAGAGCATCGTTGTAAGGGTTGTGTTGTGTGCCGCCTGACTGTGACCTTTCCACAGTTGTTGCTTGACCTTGAGTCTCGGTCGACAGAGGTCATAAGATCATCTACTTCTGAAAGGTCAAACGTAAGCCTATAATTTGCGTATATCTGCGATCGACAGACAATCGGTGTCTGTCAGACATTCTCGAAGGTACAGAAGTTTCTGATGCCAAAGAAACAATTAGAAATAATATGTCTGAAGTAATGAGTTATAAAAATTTGAAGACCAAAGACTCAAAATAGAATGAAAAATGTTATTTATGCTGCGCATTTTCCCGCTGCGTCTCGTCTGATAATTTTTATAGAGACCAATTGAGTGTCTGTGCGTACAACAGAGATTAATCATCATCATCAGCAGCAGCAACGAGTGCTTGAAAAACCTATTCGTTGTCTTATGGCGTCTGTTATTTTTGACCTTTACTGCAGACAACGTCCTTCGAATCAGTCTCTGGGGTTGATGGGCTCCTGTGTTGTCACTAGACTTTTTGAAAATCTGAAAAGCTGTCCGGGCACCCGTCCAATTTTTTAACGGGTACCCGGATTCCCGAATTAATATGATCTCAGTTACGACCTCTTACCTCGACATCCAACTGAATAATCACACCCCCTCCGCGGCGCACTGTAGCTTATGGTAGACCACCTCCGCCGTTATGTTACACACCCTCCGGTCGCTGCAACTCTACCTAGGCTTCCATGAACTAATGATTCTACTAGGCACAGGAGGGTTAGGTGTGACATAATGATTTCCAGTGGCGGCTCCAGGGTGTGGCAAGTGGGGGCCGTTGCGCTGGGGTGGCAATTTCTAAGCATGGGGACAACTAATCGTTGATAGGTATGTAGCAGTAAGCAGCGCTGGGCAACTAGTTAACTAATTAGTTACTAACTAAAAGTTTAACTAATTTTGTAGTTATCTTCATAGTTTAATTAAATAGAAATAGTTTATTTAAAATGTTATTTTAACTGAAAAGTTTTAGTTAATAACTAAATAGTAGAACTAAAACTTTTTAGTTGGTGTCCCGAATTCTCAAAGCAGTCCCTTTTCAATCTATTCTTTTCTGGGTCATTTTTTCCAAACAAACTTGACAAGCTTGTGTTCCTGCAAGTTTAGACTAAGACTTAAACATTAGATAGACAATAATTAATGATTTAAATGGTTCATTGACTGATATGTTCATGTTGCGAGCATCGTCTATGTTTTCATGAACACATACCTGATACCTAGAAAATAGTTGTAAAATTAGTTGCAAAAAGTTTAACTATATTTTTTAGTTTAGTTAACTATTTTAGAAAGTTAGTTTGCAACTAAAAGTGTAACTACCTATTTCTAGTTTAAATTTAGTTATAGTTTAACTAATGTTTTTGGTTAGTTGCACATCACTGGCAGTAAGTATAGGGTCCCAACAGGGGGCAGGCATTCAATAGGGGGCACAGGTCCCCCAAGTGGTGCCACCACGAATGTTCTCACACCCAGAGGGGACTCTGGGTGCTGTAATTAATGATACTATCCTTAGTTGCAGCGAACGGAGGGGGAGTGTGACTTAACAGTCAGGTTTCCACGGGCATCCGTACCCAATGTTACTGTCCGGGTAATAGGACGCGCTAACGGATGGGATCTGGTATTCGTGTGCTTGTCTCTTTCTCATGATCCGTTGAATTGCGTGCGTTTGCTTAAAGGATTGAATGTCAGTCTTTTAAAAACGTCGACATTTCTCTCGATGTCTGCATGGAGATCGTCAGAACAGCATCTCATCCGTCTGACATCTAAGGCAGGTGGTTTCTGCATGCATCCTGGGAAGAATTATATAGAAGGCAGAAGATAGGAACGGAGAGACGATAAGAAGTCTGTTTGGTAAAGCAACAGAACAAGAAACTAAGAAAGAAGGGGAAACTTCAAACGGTATCACGTGACTTCATAGGAGGCTGCTGTTCCATCCGTGTGTTTCATGCGTGCCTGCCAGAATCCACGCGCCGCACGAACTCGAGCGTCTTCTGAGCTTCTAAAGGAATCCAAGATCAACTTTGAATACACATTATATGCAATAGCATTCAGAACTATATGCACGCGAAGACGGCGTGTGAAAGCGAGACAGCAGACAGATTCACATTCAAAATTTAATGGCATTTGAAATTTAAATCCTACACAAACGGTGGATGCAGCTTTGACTTTCGTATGCGGACGATCTACCGTTGACAGTCAAGAGGCGCCCAGTTGGGCGGGGGGGAGGGATAGGCGGTTCCCCACAGACTGCCTTAGAAAACGTGAGAAAGACGCTAAGATGTTATACAAAGGGCGTACATAAAGGCGGTTATCAAGACAGAGCGCGGAGGAGAAAGAGGATGGGGTGAAGGAGGAGAAGGCGAAGATGGAAAAGAGGAGAAAAACTTAGGAAAGGAGTCGATGGCAGGTCCATATATTTTCAGCAAAACTCTCGTTCAAAATAGGAATTCGACATCCATTGAACTGTTACCGTGGATGACTGTCTAAAAAATCTTTTTCCAGGCAGGTTCGTCAAGCGCTGCCACTAGAGCTTTTTTAACAAAACTGAGGAACATTTCAGCGCAGTGGCTTGGAGCTCTTTGAAAAAATCGGCAAAATTTTTCTAACGAAGTCGAATCTAGATCAGTAGAACAGCTGTCACGCCAAAACGTCGTCACATGAAATGCCACAATATTCACAGATTAATAATCCAGTAGAATCACACTTGAAACTGGAAGATTTACTCAGAATTTCACGAATGTAGATCCTTTTTAATAGACTGAAACTGTACGAAAGTCATAGGGGAAGGCGGGGTAAGATGGACCAGCTAACTTCAATTCCATATTTCCCCGCTTTAATATTAATCCTATCAATTACTAATATTACCTACGACCAGTATATAATGCTATAAGACAGTGTACAATAAATAAAAGCTTAAGCATGTTTATTTCAGTATCAAACTGAAAGTTCAAGCCATAGGGGGTCCGTGTTGCCCCATACGTGGGGTAAGATGGTCTCTATTTATCCATCTTGCCCATCCTTCTGCACTTATGTTCACTCATATCCATAACTAAACTAGTAGCAACTTTTAGTAGCAACTTCAGGTCTCATAATTTCAATTGACTACACTCTACTGAATACTGGGGCAAGATGGACCCATGGATCCGTCTTGCCCCAACATTCGGGGTCCATCAGGCCCCACTATGTGATGCTTTCATTCACCATACTCCAAGAGAAGACTTTCTTCTTATCGCTCACCCGCGTGGTACCAATTTGTTTTGTACATTGCAAAGTTACTGCTTCTATACCTCGTTGTAAAATTAAATATCAGACAATTCGACAGAAGACAACGTATTGATGCGCTCCATTTACATTGAACAGGAGTAAAAACAATTTAACGCAGTGAAACCTCCAAAAATTCGATCAGCAACTGCCTACTGCAACTACTTTCATCTTCATTTGATCCATCTTACCGCTTGGGTCCATCTTACCCCGCCTTCCCCTACTCGTCTAGACGATGATCGAAATCACGTGACGATATTACGTAAACTGGCATTTAGCTAAGTGTAAAAGTTCATCCAATTTCCAAATCGGCAAGGTCAAAATGTGAGACACTGAGAGACCAATAATTTGAAACTCACCGCATCCCCCCTCCCCCCAACACCTCAGTCTATTGTACGTGGATCTTGATTGCAGCCCATTTTCCAGAAGTTCAACTAGGCTGGTGATTTTTCACGTCCCTTGATCGATAGACGAACGGCAGGCTGTTGGAAAAGTCCTCCGAGTGACCCGAACTGGTTTAGTACCGGATGATATGATTGGCTATAATTACGTCAATTGTCTTCTGCGAATTTTGCATGCACGGCGCAACCGTTCGACTGGTCCCCCTCTCCCCTGTTTCCATCGAACGATGTATACGCGGCATTGTTAGACGGAGCAGGCGACACTTGGAGCTCCACCGAAAAAAAACACAGCTGAGATAATTCCCATTTACCCATCGAGAGATTTCCATTTGGTCGTGAACTAGTGGCAGCTGTCTGTCTGCATGTCAACCAGTCCTCTTTGATGACTGCTTCGTTCCACTCGTCTGTTTGTGTGTTTGTGTGTGTGTGTGTGTGTGTGTGTGTGTGAGGTGAGAGAGAGAGAGAGAGGGAGAGAAAGAGAGAGAGAGATAGAGAGATAGAGAGAGAGGGAGAGGGAGAGAGAGAGGGAGGGAGAGGGAGAGGGAGAGGGAAAGAGAGAGAGGGAGAGGGAGAGGGATGGATGGAGGGAATGATGGATGGAGGGACGGAGGGATGGAGAGAGGGAGGGAGAGAGAGGTGGCTTGCAGCTGGAAGGCAGCTTGCGAGGATTTACGGTCTGAAATTTCTAAATAAACGACAGAACTGGATTGGAAAGAAATCATTCTCTCTCATGACACGCCCGTAAAAGTTCTTCTGCTCTCGCTCATTAGAGACTTAATGGCTTTCGCTCGATCGATTTCTACGAGACAATAGAACATTCTTGGAAATACAAAGAGTCTAGGACTCTAGGCTATATCCAAGAGCTTATAACCTAGAGTTGATATATTTTATCTTTCCTTAAATGTTCCTATCCGTTGCCATTCTATCCCATCGCTGCGCTATCTGCAGACGTCTACTCTTTAAGGGGTTATCTAATGCACTGCAAAACTCACACTGGGAGAGAGGGGGGAGAGAGAGAGAGAAAGAGAGAGAGAGAGAGAGAGAGAGAGAGAGAGAGAGAGAAAAGAGGGGAGAACAAGGAAGATCGTAGAAGGGAGATCGTGACTTTCTTCACGTAAACCTAAGTCCGCTCAGTGGATTCTTCAGACATCGCTTTTTATCAGATAATATAGAGATAATGCTATACATAATAGAGATACAGTAAAGTCGCTGTCTGACAACTAGGCCCTATAGAATATATTTTATTGCGCAATTGTAATAAAACGTAACGCCTACGCGCTTGAAATAGTAACTGAATGAAGCATTTACGACATTGTACTTCTGGCAACGTTCATACTCAAGGACAAGAGGACAAAGAACGAGATTGAACAGCAAGACTATATGTGAATGAATGGCAGGGCGAAACATAGGACATATCCGACTGAACCACTTTAAACCCCCATTATTATTACTATTATTATTACTATTATATTATTATTCCTATAATTATTCCTACTATTATTAATGCGTAAAATAGTAATCTCTTGTTGATGCTAATCGAATTCAATCGATTTTTACGAGAGTAGTGGATCTTAGACCTTCATTTACTTCATGTAAAAGGCAGATGTTTAAGAATAGAATCGTCACACAAACTGTTCCCTGGAAAATAATATTAATACTTTTTAAAAGTCGATTTAATTCTCTCTCTCTCTCTCTCTCTCTCTCTCTCTCTCTCTCTCTCTCTCTCTCTCTCTCTCTGGGTGAAATGTCCGTTGTTTCTAACCTGTTTATATCGGCCGTCAGAATAATTTTCTCACTCGAATTATTATAAGAACCGAGTGACCTTTTGCTATTAGACCCACTTTTCGCCATTCGATCGAACAGACGGCGCTGTTAGTGTCAGCCTCAGAATGTCAACTCTTAACCTGGTGCAACTGGTGCAGTGCTCTTGCTCGGTTGAATCTCTCATTATAATTGCTCTGCTTCTAGTCTACTTACTTACTCATCGCTTTCATGCTCATTGGCTGCATCATCATCATCCTCATCGTCGTCGTCGTCGTCGTCATAATCATCATCATCGTTGTCGTCGCCATCGTCCTCATCATTTTCACCATCATGATCATCGTCGTCAACATCATCAACAACATCGTTGTCGTCGTCATCGTCATCGTCATCATGACCATCATGATCATCACATGATCATGATTACGATGATGATGATGATCATCATCATCCTCATCATCATCACTGCTTCTGTCCTTTTAGTAGTTGCGGAACATTAATTTTGACTTGAGCGGCCCAGTTATTAACCTCCGTCTCAAGTGATCGTTTATCAAATGGAAAATTATATTATTTGTTCTTATTGATAAAGAGAACGTTTAGTGCATTTCATTCAGACGCTGTGTACATACTTATTTATCTCTATCGTTGACCTCTGACGAGAGATGCACAGACGTTTCCTTGGACGGAACGTAACGCCCTCTGGAGACCGCCTCCTATAATGATCTACAGGATGTCGGACAGAAATAGAAATAGATTTAATGGACAAAAAGACATAGGGGCCGTCCATAAAGTACACCAAGCTATTTCTCACAGTTTAACCCCATTTTAAAACCTGTCACATATCTCGGGGCCCCCTAAAGCAGGTGTGTCTAACTCATTTTATATCGGGGGCCACATAAAAGTCTTTGTGGTTATCGCGGGACGGATTTGTACATAGTATTAGGGCCATCCGGCCCATCCATAAATGACGTCACGCGATTTTAGCAGTTTTTACCCCTGTCTCTCGTCACACGTCGTCACAAAAAGTCAGACCCCTCAAATATGACGTCACAACTCGTTAGCCCCCCCCCCATCATCTTGTCGTTCCAAGGTAAAAATGAATATTTCGTTTGAAAATATTCATTATAATTATTTATTGTTGAAACAATATTCAGAAACTTTTTCAAATTCTTCTTAAAAATGAAGTGTATAATAATTATGAGTGCAAAATACGTTCAATTTTTCGGTAACATAGCATTGCGGTCAGTGGCGGTTCCACGTGGGGATAAGTAGGGGATGCATCCCCACACCGGACTTCCGGACTTATTTTTGTGGCTTGTGAAACCTATTTTTGAGTAAAAGTCTAGTAAAACTAACTGCGAATGACCTTTTTTGCTTGTCAACCTATTTTTTCGGTAAAAGTATAGTAAAATTAGTGATAAATTCACTTTTTCAGCCTTTTTCGGCAAAGTTTATTTTTTTCTTTTTTTCATCCCCCGCCAACTTTCCATGAATTCATTTCATCCCCCACCAAGGAAGCCTGGAACCGCCACTGATTGCGGTATTAATACAAATATTTAGTATTATGTGACGTCACATTTCTGGAAAACCCTTCCCGTCGTCACACATTGTCACAAATGTTTAAACCTCCCTAAGGGGGTGACGTCATTTATGGACGGCCCCTTAACAAGAACAACAGTAGTAGGCCTATTACACAAAACAATAGAACTATATAAAAATTGCTTCAATAATTTTTCTTTCCTTTCTATCGTAAATACAAAAAAATTGGGTTTGATATATGTGATTTCCGATTTTCATATATGTACTTTTTCGACACGCCTTAAATAAAGTAACGTTGTTCAGGCATAATTTTTTTCCTTGTATACAGCCACATGCGCGCGGGCCAGATGAAAAGCCCTTCGCGGGCCCTATCCGGCCCGCGGGCCGTATGATTGACATCCCTGCCCTAAAGCGTCGTCCATATTATTACGTCACTCAGGTTTATATTGAATAAATTCAAGTATCTCGTTTGGTTTTCAGCAGCGAAATAGAAATATTCAACTTCCGTCAATGTTAACGAATGTAATTGGGATTTAAAATCAGTGGCGTCATTTCTTGGGGAGGGTGAGAAAAATTGTTCACAAATTTTCCACAAATTTTGGGCAAATTTTGGCAAATTTTAGGCATTTTTTGCAATTTTTTTGCAAATTTTTTGCAAATTTTTTTTGCAATTTTTGAGCAATTTTGGCAAATTTTAGGGCCAATGTTGGAAAATTTGCAATTGTTTGATATTTTTTGACAATTTTTGCAATTTTTTGCACATTAATACATTATAAATTAATATTTTCATTTCCTTGGGAGCCACGGCCCCCAGCCCCCCCCCAAATGACGCCTCTGTTTAAAATCCCATGTACACTGTACCTAGAATAATATAATTACTATGCATCATTTATATCTTCTGCTGGAATACATCCACCAGCAGGGGCGCAAACATGTCTTTGTCCCTCGTGTCCTGACACGGGTGTTTTTTGGAAAGGTCGTGTCCCTATGGGCGTGGGAACGGTAGTTTTTGGCTATGAAATAACAAATGTTTTATTTTATTGTCAAAGATAAAAAAGCAAAAAAGGCCACCACCTGAGAAAAATCAGGACATGCATGGCCGTTTTTCTGACCTGGTTAAAACTAGGACAAGGCCGTTTTTCTGACGAGGTTTGCACCCATGTCCATCAGTAAATTATCATCATCTGTTACTTCATATGCACGAAAAGTGAGACCTTGCAGTGGTCTTTACTCCCCCTCTCCTCTGTCACAAACAGAAAGACAGAGATAAAGAAAGTGTGTGAGAGAGGGGACGAGAGAGACACAGATACAGAGAAACACAGAGAAAGAGACAGACAGGCTGCAAACAGTGAGAGATAAGAGGAAAAGTGAGACAGAGAGAGAGACAGACAGACAGACAGTAGGAGAAAGAGTGAGAGTGAGAGAAGGGGTGGAGAGAGAGAGAGACAGAGAGACAGAGACAGAGACAGAGACAGACAGAAGGAGAGAGAGAGGCAGTATGTCAGCGTATGCATGTAGGGAAGTAAGTACATAATTATTCTATGAATGTAATCGTGTTAGATACGATTGAGCAATTTGTACGTCGTCGGTGGTGGACGAGATAAGGACGTCAAATGGCGCGGGGATTTCGTCGTCCGTCGGTCGGCGCCATCGTCTGTGTCGTCGTGTGACTCGGGTCGTCCTTATCTCTTCGGGTCAGTTGTTATCGATGCAAGAGAGACGACCTTGTCTGGAAGATAAACGCCTTAATCAGTCGATACGTGACGCACGCTGCATCCTGCCTCAAGCGATGTGGGGGTGGGGTGCTCGGTTCTTCCAAAAGTAGAGTCAGACTACGGCGGGGTCAGAATTGCCGACCACTAGCGAGATCGTCCTCACGACATCCAGTCGGGGTGGGTCAATCCCTCACCCCCACCCCACCCCACCCCCAAATGAACTCTCAGAAAATCGAAAACGAAAGAGCCTGTATACAGTGTATAGCCATCACAAATTCGCTGGTTTCAGCTCATTCATCGATCTATCTACGTCACTACTTACTTTCTTACTTGATTGCTTACTTACCTAATTTCCTACTTACTTACCTACTTACTTGCTTACTTATTTCCTTATTTACTTACTTACTTACTTACTTACTTGCCTTGACGTATATCCACAAAGATAAGGACATATCATTACTTACTTACTTACTGAGGAGGAGGAGGAGGAAGAGGAGGAAGAAGATGAATGAATGAATGAATGAATGAGTTTATTTATTTCCAAAAGCATACAGTAATCATCAATTCGATTATAAACATATATATATATATATATATATATATATATATATATAATACTTAATTAAGGTGGAAAACTGAAAAAGGACATTACATGTTCACAGTAAATAAAAACAATTGACATTACCATGAGCATAAGGAAGCAAACAAGATTAACCTAAGGGATCCTGGAATCCCGATAGTTGGTTAATCTAGAATGTCACAGTATAACGTAATCACTATTATGCATATGGTCAAGGATCAAGAGGAACTTCAATAATTGTCTATGTAATGTTACACAAAAACAGGAGAATGTTAACATTGATAAGAGATTAGCATTATAACATTCAAATGAAGGGGTTTATATATGTAGGTAAAAATACAAAAATGCCATGAAAAAAAGAAGTTTTGACATAGGTATAAGCATATTAGGGTGGGTTAATTGATAAGAATGATTTTATAGAGATCTTGAAACTGGAGAAGTTAATAAGGTTCTTAATATCGTGGGGGATAGCATTCCAAATCCTAGGCCCATTGAATTTGATTGTAAATAACCTTGTATTGGTCGCAGCAAAAGGAATGAATAGATTTAATCTATTTCTTAATATAGAGTTAGTTTTTATAGAGGCACATTCAAGAAATTTGTTAAGATAATATATTGATGGTAAAAGATAAATTGAGAAAGCCTTGAACAAGAATAATATTTGCTTAAACGTTGTCAATTGTATCTGCTGAAGCTTTTGCTCTCGACCGAACGTCATTAATCCCGATTATCGATTGAAAATTTAAAACAGGGCTTTAATCGAAGGATTTGGGATGTCACGTGGTGCGCCGCACTTCGTGTGCAAACAGAGTCAACCAGATGTCGACTAGAGACTTTGGAGTTAGACAAAATTGATGGTCTTACGCGAATTTTTTAAGCGTCTTAGATCCCTGTAGGGGGGGTCAATTTACACGCATTTTTAGATGTTTTGCAAGATTTTCGCAACAGGAGTTACTAAGCTGATACTGTATGACCAGCTTACAGAAGGCACCAAGGGATGGAAAACACGAACCTGAATTATCCTGTAGCCTATGAGTGTTTTTCCTAATTAGCTTACACTCAATGTCTTGAAACTTAATCTTATCTCTAGAATAGTAGAGCATCTACAGTAATATGAACAATTTTTGCCAGTGTAAGTGCGGAGTAATAGAGCCACTAAGCCCCTTTGAACCAAGAACTTCAATTCTGATCTCCAACATCTGAATGTAAAACGTAAATCATGCTTACAAGTAGGCAAAGTAAAACTATGATGTAAATGTTGAAAAAGAGTTTACAGCAAACATCAAAAGCATACGTTATGCACATGAATTGCATTGCACACAATGTCGAGCGATATGCGATTGTCATGGCTATGAATTTCATGACATTTTGCGGTACATATTATACATTTATTTGTACATAATTGACACTCAGGGGCGGTTCCACGTTGAGGATGACTGGGGATGCATCCCTCCCACTGGCCCATCAAAAATGCGTCTTCAATGGAAGATAATCGTCTAAACGGATTAGCCTTGATTTATATCCACAAAGATATACAGTGAAACCCGCTTAATCGCATACCGCTTAATTGCATAACCCGCATAATCGCATTACAACATAAAAACCCGAACCAGTGTTTTGTGTATCAGACGTCCCGGTTATTCGCATAGCCCTGTTAATCGCATAAGCAAGGCTCGCACGGCACCTATGCAATTAAGCGGGTTTCACTGTATTGACATATCCATAGACAATGTCGTCGACAAATTCACTTCCAGCAATAGAAAACTCGATTTTAAGCACTATGACTTTGTACAACCAGACTAAAATTGCTTTTATACATAGTCAGCTCTGAACATTATATTTTATAAATCAAGTCTACAGATTTCTTCTAAACCGTTTGCATAATATAATTCCTTTGACAATAATTGGCGGGATCTTCCTAGAAATTCAATGCATCCCCTCACCAAGAGGAGTTCTTGGAACCGACATTGTTGACACTAATTGCTTAAATAAGAAGCATAAGGAAACATGGTAATTGGCAGTTATTTACATTTTGTAACCAAATGACCTCACAATTAAAAATTCAATTGGCCTAAAATGTGAAAATACGAAGCGTTAGCTACATGTATCTATATAGGGTTGTTGTGTTTGATGGCTAATAATTTGAATTAGGTGAATGAAGTCAAAAACATGAAATATCATTTCTGTAGAGTTTTGAATGTGGAATTCACGGGTGCACGACACTGTTTAATTCTCAGAGGCTGGGCCGAGACACACACTGGTGGTAATCATCAACCCCTTAGAAGAAATCGTTACGAAAAAAAGCCTTGCGGTTCGTGGGCTAGGACCAAGGATGTGAACAGGGACTTAACTCGTGCCTATCTAGTATTTTAGGCGTCGCCTATTCTCCACTGGAAATGGTCCTGACCCCTCAGACGAAGTTTGGCGTTGACCTCTGACCTTCTGTTATAGACTCAAGCAACGGAAATTTCCAAAGCGAATTGCGGGGGGGGGAATCGAAAAAACCCCGCGTCGTCTGATCATTTATAACTACAGATGACAGGCTGTAAGTCAAATATTGGCCTGACGATTATTAGCTCGTGTCGTCGTCGTCTTCATCATCTTCTTCTGAACTAATTTACACACTTCTGGAATTAATCAAACTCTATCGTCGACGCTCTTATCTTAGTCGGATCTAACACGACCGCCAGAGGCGCCACTGTAGAGCGTTCGGTGTTTATGAACCCTGGTTCATGTAGTAGTAAAGGGTCAGCGAACGCACCGTCTGACCTCGCTAGACTCGGCTGCAAAAACGGTTTTGGCAGCAGAAGGGGGGAGGAGACGGAGGAAAACTACTGGCATTCTGGCTCTATGGGAGGATTCTGCATTCTGTGACGACCACCAGCCTCCTCTGCTCCGCCTTCGGCTGTGGGATACGATAGAAGCGGCTGCTGCTACTGGTCCTGATGGGCCGGGGCCCGCGAAGCCACCCTCACCGACGACTCCACCACGGGACTGCGCTGCTGACTGGAGTCACGTAGTCCCCTCCGACCGCCGATTTCGCCGTTTTCTATCGCGGATCGCGGATCCACGGGGAATCGCGAATTCACTGCACCCCTCCCACGGAGTAATCCCGCCCGGAAATTCCGAAGTCCCACGGCGTTGTCATCGCCGAAAGCAACTTGGTGGGGGCGGGGGCGGGGGATAGAGAGAGATCTCGCCTGGCGAAGCTCTCGCGTGAAAGTCTCGCGAGATTCTAGCGGCACCATCGCTGCGATCCGCGTTCCTGCTCCGATTCGATCGGTTTCGATAAAAGGCGATCGCCGAGCTGAGTAGAGGCAAAGGTGTTTGGCAGACGATCGCTTGCTCTTAGCAGACGACAGCCTCGTTCCTTCTCTCGCCTTTTGCAGTCTCTCTTGTCAGCGAACGGAAGACACTCGCCATCATCATGAGCCATCCAATTCCAGAACCATACGTTTGGGACGAAAGCTTCAAAGTCTTCGTGAGTATTCGAAGTTAATTTCCTTATTTATTCAAGTTGTTAAAATTTCCTTCTTATTTTATTTTCATTTTCCTTTAGTAATTCTCATTGACCGCGTTTAATTTGTTTCTAAAGATTTGCATTATTTATAAGCTTTACACAATCTTCTAATCTGCTCCGTAGTGTTTTTTTAAATGCGAGCGATTGTTATTTTAGAACTAAACAAATGTAGTAGAAGTATAAAATTTACCAAATTTTATCGATGCTAAACGAGCTTTTTTTTACAACAATCGCTATCCGTGAATTATAAAACTTTCACACAAATATTTATCAAAATTAGCCCAATTGTGCGTTAAAACGCCCAACCGTCAACGAGCGAAGATTATCTCTTTTAACGTGACGAATATTGTCGATTTGATGTGATTAATTATATCTAATACCTCCAATCGTCGTAATAACAGATGAGACGCGTGAAGTGGCCATCGACTCGTCTCCGCCGATCATAAATCCTTTAGATTCGGACGTTAACAGGTCGTAAAACAGTCGAAGGCATTAACGCCAAGGCCTTAATGGCTTTTTTGACTTCAATGGCTTTGCCGGTAGTAAATAAATCACTCGATACCCAGCAAGAAGTCGTTGACAAGAGTCGCTAACGCGTTGCCGTTTAGTCGGGAGCTGGAGGGCAGTTGACCCCCTCTGCTACCTTGGGGTGGGAGCTTGTTATGCCACTTTGCTTTTTCGCAGGATCGAGCGCTACGTAAATATTGCGCTAAATAAATTAATTGTTTTTTCTCAATATTAAGTAATGATATTATGTAATGATAGGTATGTGTAGGGACGAAGAAGCAAAATTTATGCTGTGACGATTTAATTTACCGCATGCTGTAAATGCAAGCAAGCAAGCAAAATCTCGTGAATTTATATGGCGCCTTAACGTAACGACACGCAGGACCGTGACGTCATTCGCTGGTTTGAACTTGGACAGCGTCACTTTCCATCAACAACGCAAAGGAACGACCTTGAACCGATGACCTTTGGTCACGTAGGGTTCTGCTTTCTGCAGCTGTCTCGATTTCGACGATGTCCGTGATTTTTGAAGCAATTCGGACAGTGGCGTATAGAATTTCGATGGTTTTCTCCTTTTGTTTTAGTACGATCTGTTGGACGAGGAACACAAAGGACTTTTCAAGGGCATCTTTGACGTTGCCAAGGCACCTGGCGATGCAGGCGCTCTCGCTCACCTGAAGGACGTCGTCGACAAGCACTTCAGCGACGAAGAGGTAAGGTCATTCACGGGCGACTCCAGACGGCGCTTTTAGGTTTCGCGTGCTTTTTCCGTCTCTATTAAGAATAGTGTGTCCCAATTTTCAGACACTTCTTGATAAAAATTCTTGGTTTGAAGTATTTTGAAACGTCAGCTTCCAAGTCAGAAGTGCCTAAGGCCCAGTTATTGTGGGAGAGACTCCTTCGTTTTTAACTGCCTCCAAAGTCAGTGCTGGAAACAAAATTTCATTTCATGAATTTAGACAAGAGTTTCCATGACAACCAAACGCCATAGAAATCAATAAGTGACGATGAGTTGATGGTAGATCGATAGCTATGCACTGTAAGAGCACCTGGAGGCACAGTATTTTGTGTAGACATCTTGCTTCATCTTGCAATGCTTCACCTTTGCTTGTTTTACCTGTTCTCGTTTTACCTTGTCTTGTTTTGTCGCGTCTGCAATAATTATTAGTTGTCACTCTTCTTTGCCATGATCTGGAAGCGTTTGACAGTCGGAGTGATTGAGTCGTATAGATTTTGTTTAATTCGTATATATTATTTTAACGTTGGTCGCATTGTGTGTGTGTGTGTACCACAGGGCATGATGACCAAAGCCGGCTACAGTGACCTCGCTGCCCACAAGGCTCTTCACGCCGAGTTCGTGGGAAAGTTGAAGGGCCTGTCTGCCCCGGTGTCCGGTGACTCCATCCACTATGCCAAGGATTGGTTAGTATTCAGTGGTCATCTTCACTCGCTACAGCCTGCATGGCGACAATAGTTATAGATACGAAACCATTCGCTAGTCTACAACATTCAGAAATTAGGTCTACTGTCGCGTTCTTCATTTCGGTTCGGTAGTATAGGCCTACCATAGGCCTATAGTCTACTTATTTAGACTCGATCATCGCTTGTCTTCTCCCACGTTCGATGTTGAATCGTTCACTTGAATCCCATCTGTTAGGCCTATTTACCGGGAACAAGGTTTAGCATTAATTCACGATTTCATTTTGAACCCTCCGTTTAGACCACATTGTTATCACACGGCGCAATAGAAGTTCGTCAGTAAATTCGACGATCTTGACGGATATTCAGATGGTCGTTTACATTTTGCACAAACGGCACAAATCTAAATTTATAATAACGACTAAACATTTTCGTTAAAATCTTCAGACTATGTTATCAAATTACTGTAGTTGTGGCTTGAAATCCAGAGGCGTACCTATAGGGTAGTTGGATAGGGATCGGAAAATTAAATTAGCAGGTTAAAAATCTTTCATTAGCAAATCATGTCATTAATTAACACAATTAACATGTCATTAATTAACACAAGATTTAAACAACAAATTTATTTCTCTTGACTTTACTGGTGCGAATTGATCTGCGATGTTCCCGAAGTCAGTTTCTTATCCTTCTACTCAGAGTAGAGCAAGATCACGGGTTTTTTTGGACGCCCAGGGCACCTGCCCTACCCTAGGTACGCCGCTGTTGAGAGTGATCTTTTATAGTGGACGGGTAAGGTTGGTACAGTACTAGTTATGGTATATGTATCGATTTAATCAGTCGTGTGCCCATCTTAGTTGAAAATCTTTCTTTTTGAATATTTTGTCTAGGCTGGTCAACCACATCAAGAACACTGACTTCAAGTACAAGGGAAAGCTGTGAGGGGCGTGCCCTCGTGCCCTAGGAGCCCCCGACCAACGGCGGCCAGCAACAGTGTCCAGTTTCTAAGCTCAAACGATCTGACACACACCGTCATAGTCGCATTAGATGCCGCTAAGTTCTATAGCTCGCATTATTTGTATTGGAAACATACAGCGCATTGTCACTCCCGGCAACCATTTTTTAATAGAAACTGTTAACATTTTTCTTTCAATAATCGTTTTTAACAAGTGGGTGCAACGCCCAATTTCAAATTTGCTGCGTTCACCGCTAAACTGCCTTCTGCTATTACAGGGACTTTAAAATATTATATTTGCAAAGAAAGATTTTGTAGTTTTGCTATATGCATATATAGCCTTAAACTATTTTAATAAATAAATCAACATGTGATCTTTGTCTTTTGATGTTTACTAGTTTTAAGCTGATCGGTTCCTATAGATAGGGTGTTCAATTTTCAGCGTCTCTGAAAACTCTGGCATAGGCCTAAACCAAGCTGTCCGTAATGACTTTCCCTCAATTTGTTAACGTTTCCAAAATTTTCGGTACGGCCCAGAAATTATTGCAAGTTCTGCTGCTCATAGTGTAAATTCGGGGCAGCAGGGTCGACTTTAGTGACCGATCCCCCTTTTGACGCATCCCTCCCTGGTTCTAATGTTGAAGATAAGACACGGCACTTGCTTGACATACGAGTCGATGTATAGGCCCTATACACTGTATATAGTCGTGTCTTGGATATGCGTTTCCATTTTCATAAATTCGCTTCTAACTTTCAAAATCTGACGCCAGAGCAAATTATCGCCGCCTTAAGGTCAAAGGTCAAATGCCTCAAGCGCTGCCAATCGCCTCGGGCAATTAATACCCTGATCAGAGCTGGTAACTTTGCATCGTTTCCCTAACAGTGTAACCAAAACACCGTAAATCATAGTTTCCCCAGCAGCTGGTAGCGTTGCGTAACGCTCGGCGGCGGCGGGCGGCGGGCGCCGGGCGGCGGGCGGCACAAGTCAATAACGTTCAGTCGGGGCGGATGAAATAGATTAAGGACTGCAGCCGTCTGGTGCTCCTGTTTGAAGACTCCGTCCGGCACCTTAGAGTACTCAGCTAACGTTCTGTTTATGCAGATCAAATGCCATCGAGTGTAATGCGCCCTTCGTAGAAAACCAGTCTACAATCAGTTTCACACGCTCGCTTCTCCTCTCGTTCCCCCATTGGCATCATCATCACCATTAGCACCATTATCATCATCATCGTCATCGATACGACGCTACCGTGACGTCATCATCTGCAGCGGAGAGGTCACTCATAAAAACATTCGGGGGCGAAGAGAGAGAGAGAGAGAGAGAGAGAGAGAGAGAGAGAGAGAGAGAGAGAGAGAGAGAGAGACAGACAGACAGACAGACAGACAGACAGAGACAGAGGCAGAGAAGGAGAGATCCCGCACAATCTACAGTTCTGCATCTTAATAAAGCCAATAACACAACTCAGATAGACTGTACAGTATATTATTGCCGTATTGCTGCCTGCATGGATGCAAGGCTGCACTTGGCTGTCAACAACAGCCATCATTTCAGCACCCTTTGTTGCAAAACTAGGCAGCTTGTTCCCATTAAATATGCCCCTAGCTGCCTCTTCGCTTTCTCTGTCCGTCTATCTGTCTGTTTGTCTCTCTCCCTCTGTCTCTGTCTCTGTCTCTGTCTCTGTCTCTGTCTGTCTGTCTGTCTGTCTGTCTGTCTGTCTGTCTGTCTGTCTGTCTGTCTGTCTGTCTGTCTGTCTCTCTCTCTCTCTCTCTCTCTCTCTCTCTCTCTCTCTCTCTGTTCTATTATCTGTTCTTTCTGTTTTTGCACTTAATCGTCCGTGTGTCTGGTAGCTATTATGTCTGCAGCTGTTGACTGAAGAATCAGACACTCGATTGAGTGAAGGTGAAATTGCTTCTAACGATTCTCACTTATCCAGCAGCTGGAGGTGAAATCATCGGAGTGGGAGGAGAAGATGGGAGTCAGTCCTCCCGCCTCATGACCGAGCGAAAGTCAGTCATTGGTCTACGGAAGACCCCGCGATTACGTTTCAATGCAACGGAGCGCAGGATCAAAAATACAATTAACGTAAGAAGCTAACAAAAAACGAAAAATGCTTATGTCGAAACTGCTTTGTACCGTAATCGTGCAGTCACTTTTGTTAAATCATACTTATTCACTTCAGCCCACTGGTGAAGAAACTTGGGTGGAAAAAGTGGCTGGAAGGCCCAATCTCTATATATTCTCACTTTCACAAGGTAACCTATTAAAAGGTGGGGGCTCGAGCCTAGAGGTCAAATAAATAGAAGTTTGAAGTTTACACCCATGCTTCAGGCTCTAAAAATTGCCCCGCCATTTTGATGGTTAAGATAGGAATAACAACGATTACTAAACACATTATTCCCATTGAACATCTGCTTACACAAGCGCCTCTTCTCAAGGACTGGCACAATATGAACCTCCCGTATAACATTAGAACAGAAGCTACGTTCAGAAGCGACTCCCTCGAATGCCAACACTGCCTCCGTCAGTTGCATTCGACAGATATCCACGTCGTTTTAGACCATCCAGACAAGTCTAAAGAGGACTAAACTTATAGTATACCGTTGAATTTCCTAATGAAATTAACCCCAGACCAGTGATCACACCCATATATATATATATATATATATATATATATATATATATATATATATATATATATATATATATATGTGTGTGTGTGTGTGTGTGTGTGTGTGTGTTGCACCCATATATATCTATATACACTATATATATAGGTGCAACCATATGTTTACAATATATATATACACCTATGGGTGTGATCATTGGTATGGGGTTAATTTCATTAGAAAATCCAACGGTACTATAAGCTTAGTCTATATAACTTATATATATATATATCAATTACTCTCTGAAAATATCGCTGATGTCCTGGGAACGACATGTAATTGAATGCTATGGTGTGGTGTTTGGGGGTCGATTGAATCCAGAACCGAACCAAATTAAAAAGGACGAATGGAGAGGAATGGTGTGGGGTAGGGTGGGGTGGGGTGAGGTGGAGTTTGTGGAGAACGGAAATCGCTGTGGAAATTTCCACAAAACATGAGCACTCTGTTTATTCGCTGGTTGCTCGAAATTACACTCAATAGGGTTGACATTCGTCTCACCTTTTCCCCGTTCCTCCTGCTGCTGCTGCTGCTGATGATGATGCTGTTGCCGCTGCTGCGAAGGACGTCGGGCTCTTGAAAAGCTGTTCGTCTGGAATAATAAACAACGGTGGATGTGGGTTTGTCCCGAGACTCTCGTCTGTCCGCGTGATGTTATCGGTTGGAATAACAGACGGACGGACGGACGGACGGACGGACGCACGGACGGACGGACGGTATTTTCGTTATGTAGCCTACTGTGAGGCGTATTGAAATGAATGCAGGTCAGAAACTGTAGACTGGCTCCAAGAACGATTCCAGAACGGACGGTTTATTTGCTTTGATTCCAGGACACGTATTAAATGTCAGACATCAGCAGCAGACCGCGGTGTTCCATCTTTGAAAAGAAAAATCAGTGGGGTGGGATTAACCCCACCCACGTTTTTCGATCTCCAGTGAGAGGTCGGACCGCTGAAAGTCAATTTTCTACCGCCATCGGTTTCCCTGGAGCCAGTGTTGGGGTTGTGAAATTTGAGCTGGGGGAAGGGGGGAGGTTGAGGACTGAAATTAAATGAATTACAGAAACTGCATGTACCCGATATGCGATTTTTGGGAGGGTTGCAAAGTTAGATGGGAGGGGGTGGTTCAACCTCCCACCCTCCCGGCAACTCCAACACTGCCTAAAGCCCATGAAATTCAAAGATTCGAAGATATGTAAGATCGCCGACTATTGAAATGCTAAAAGTAAAATCGATGCACTTAATAATGGCACCTGAAGCTCTGAACTTTTATACACTGTGTACATACTTTGACTGCGCACATTACCCACATGTACATGTGCAGCAAGTAATTAAGGTAATAAATATCGCGAGTTTGTAAGCGCTGTAGAAAGTACCGTAGTGTTGCAGTACTAACCTTAAGACTTAGACGCTTAGTCTAAATTTGAAATAGCCACAAGCAAAAGTTGGATGTCAGTCAGGCAGGGTCATTTTATCATTTATTATGATTGGGACGTTGTCATGTTACGGATATGGAGGAAATGGATTTTCGAAGGAATGCATTAAGTACATGTACTATTATACATATATCGTACATGTACTGTACACAGACAAGCAGAAGGACAGTCGATGGGATACAAGCCAAAAAACACTAATCACATTTGAGAACGAAAAAATTCAACTCTTTAATATAATGGAAAACAGCGAACCTAAGCAGATGTCTGCACTGAATAGAACAAATAAAAAGTTCCCCAAATCAAGTGCAACTCCTTTCGCACTTCATAGAAATGCTTTCCAAAGATACATCCTGTATTACTAACGTTTTCTTGAGAAATTCTCTGCTTCGCTCTACACCTGAGAATTGTTACCAGTCGTATAAAATCGTTTCCCCGCAGAATTAGTCTACTCAAGAACTTAAGAACTTAAAAGATGAAAATAGCAATTTCTTAATAATAATAATAATAATAAATTTATAACAGTATTTTACTTTCCTCAAATTTAACGATGAGGTCTAGTTATTTTCTACTATCACGATCTCAAACACGATTCTATTTGCCGGATAGCGGATAGGTTGGGAGGGTCAACACCAGTGGTCATAAAAGCAGTGCGGGTCGGATTCCACCTACTCTCAATTTTTTAAAACTCCAGTGGGGTGGGACAGGCGAACCACAATTTTCTACCCTAAACACTGTAGATGCCGAATATTGCTGGTTCTGGCCGTCGGACCCCAACCTCCTTCCACCAAAGGCGGAAGATTTGTGAAAAGTCGAACATTTTGCCCCAGTCAATAATAATTGTGAGTTAAGGTACAGTAAATTGGTCGGCTTTGAAATGCAAGCGACATCTGTCGAAAGACGTGAATACAAGGTATCGCGGAGTACAAGGCATTGTTTAAATTTCTTCATATCTTGTTCATCATGCATATGCATGAGATTTGAACGCTCGAGGACACATTTCAACGCACCCGAGGAACCTTCGTCACTTAGTAAACACATCGAAAGACACCCGAAAATTGGAAAATCACAATTGCAAAACTGGCGATGATGATGAGGCTGGAAACAGTGAGAGAAATATTAAAGCACTAGGTCACCTGAAATTTCATTCAGGGCCTATTTATTCATTCGTTTATTCATTCGTTCATTTGACCATTCGTTTAATTATAGGAAAAGGTCATATTTCGATGCTTTGCCCACCTCACGTAGAAAATTACAGAATTTACTTTACAAAAGCAAGACTGAATACGAAAAGAAACACTTTATTGTTACTTTGTCGAAGCATACGACAATAAGTAAGTAAGCAGGAACATTTATTCAGACGCTGCACTAAAAGCTTCACTGCTTCAGTTACTAATTTTAATAATCAAGCATGAATAAAGCTAAAACAAAGCCTCTAGTAGAGTAATTGAGTTTCAAAGTGAAGTGTTGTGTTGTCTCGTGTATTAACCTTTATAAAATGTGTCATCCGACTGCATGATACACTTGCAACCACAAACACCGATACCGAAATTTCTCTTAAAATTTGTCCAATCCTCGTCCACATAGCCTTTATGACAGCTATCATCAACAGGATGCAATACACGAATTAATGAGCATTGAGCAATCTCGCTAAAGATTACTGTTAAAGTAACTGTCACAAATAAATGTGAGTCTATCACGAAAAGAACCCGTTAGTAATCTTACATCATTGTTGAATTATTCTTCAAATTATTGCAAATGTAAGTTCATAGTGTTAATAACGGTTAGCCTGCTAGAACATCCTGTCATTTTCAATATATTGTCTTTCGGGATAAATGTATTCTCTGCCTTCCTTTGACGCAACCATTTGCGAGGAAAGGACACATCTAAACGCGTGCGATCTTCATCTCCGTGCTCTTCAGTGAATAGTAATAGCCTCGAAATGCAAACCAATCGACGCCATCGGCGTATGACGTGTGATTCCCACGCAAATAGAGACCGTTGAGATTTGAATAGTGGCAGGCATTATACCACCAGGCACCGTGAAATACCTTAGCACAGCTGGATGGATAGGAGTCGTGGTCGGCGTCGACTGTGCTGAACTGGGATCCGCTATGGTACGTTAGGCTGTCACCTGCGTGTTACCATAATTAATATGATTTATTCGACAGTTGTACTATGTACTTATTAAACTTGGTTTTCAGTGTAAGTTAATCAAAGATAACAGATGCAGCAGACAAACAGAAGTTCGAATATACAATGGAGTTTGGCTGCATGAGCGGCAGCGGTTTTAACACAATCCTACTAGACCATTTGAAATGATCTGTTATAGAGCAGGAAAATTGCTGCTAATGTATTTATTAAAGATTCGATCAGTCTTAAGTCTGAAATCTGTACCTGCATCTCCGCTGTACCCAGATACGTTCAACCTGTAGTGATCAGTCGACGAAGCGATTCTGAAGGACGAATACTCCGCGTAGCGTTTCTGTCCATCGAAATCTTCGAGGTCGATGCGCAGTTTGTATTGGAAGGTATTCGTTAGGACATACAAGGCTTCGTTTCCTGAAGCATTCAAATTGATTCAATGCTTAATATTAGAGGCGCTTAGAGGCAACGTGACATGAAAAACAGGAAGAGTTAGGAGAAATCATAGGGGTCCTCACAAAATCCTTCAAAAGGCGAATTAGTGGCGACATAATGTCAGTTGGGCCTATAGCCTAGATATGGAGACAACGAGAGTAATTTCAGCACGAATGGTCTTAGCTCTAGCTTCTAATAAACAATCAAACGAATACATTAAACAGATGTGACTGACCAAGCCAAAATTCTCCATTTAAATTTCCGAAGCCATCGGCGTATTCTTTCCAAGTTCTTTCGAAATTTTCGCTTCCATCTTTGCGTCTTTGAAACACCTATTTAGAATACGAAATTTTCACAGATTTTACCGATACACTGTACATAAGAACAACGCTTCTTGCGCCGGGATCTGACATATTTGCCACTGGCTTGTTTGCTTTGACTGTTTCGTGGCGTTTTAAAATGTCTTAGGATAAAAAATCTCGTTTTTGAAATGATGACGTTGCTAATTCGGATTTAAGGCAAGGGAAATCGTTGATCATAGAGCTTAGTTAGCATTTTAAAATAACGATACTTCGAAGCATCAAGAAAAAATGATAAAGCGTGTCTATTTTTATCAATATCGTCATGTTGATTGTCAAAAACTACACTGACCAAATAATTCTCCTCCGGGTTGGTTAGATCGCAGTAGACGAGACGTGGTCCAATGGAATTATTCGGAATGTAGACCTGGTACACACCACTTGCTCTGCTTCTGGCTTTGTCTACGTCTGAGCAATCTTGTGGGACAAGACCACTCTGATCACAAGTACCTGTAGAGCCTGAAATATACCACAATCAGTGCATTTTCAGCTTCAATTTTTTCTTAGATCTTCAACTTCATACTATTATGAATTGTCATGCCATGGTTGTTAACGCAAGTTGAGTCGTTACAAGTGAAGACTAGTAAGTGCGGAGTAATTAAGAGGCGAAAACTTGCCCAGGGTCAATATGCAGTGGCTATAGGGTCAGATTCGAACCCGTCACTCTACGGTTGCATGCCCGGAATCCTACCGCTACTCCATCACATCCCCTTGAATGTCATATGGAGTATTTGAAAGAGAATACCGCATATTCAAGTCTGATTTTAGGTCTAAGAGTATTTCAATTTAATTCTTTTTTTGCGACAAACCTCGACAGGCACAGGTCTCCAGCAATTTCAACGATTCATCCAGGGCGTCGAGTCTCCCGGATTGTAGAATCACCGCTGAAGACAAACTGGCGACGACGTCGTTGCTCCTCTGACAGCACTCGGCGGACCGTTCAACGCCAGGACAGTCCGTAGGCTGAAGAACAACTGCCCTTGCGAAACAAGCGATCGCCAACCAAACAACGTTAATGCTTCGCTTCATTTCGTCCAAGGACCAGAGCTAACGAAGAACTGGTTAATTTTGAAGCGCTCTTTCTTGTAGAACCTTCTCTACAGACTGTTTCCTTGGTTATTAATTGCCTGTATTTATACACGGTCAAACTGCATCAGAATGCAGCGAATCGAACCACCTGTCTATACCTGCCCAATTTAGTTCGTCCGTTCGCCTTCGTACCAGGTACAGCGTTACACATTACACAGGTATCAGAAGTCACGATCCAGGTCGGAGAAGGAATTCCTTTCTAGTTTTAGGAAGTGCGCAGGATTTATCCTCGGTCACGCGCTCTGCAGGTTTTAAGGATATACATGTACATTTGCTATATTTAGACTTATTTCACAAAAACGAAGATTTATGGTCTGTGTATACCTGTTGTCCTTTTTTCAATAGCATTCCGAGTGTTTGATCGACTTAATAGAGCTTTTCAATATAAGTGACCAAGGTACACGGTAAATGTTCGTCAGCACCATGGGCGTCACGGTCCCAGTGAGCGCGCTAAGAACCCTGGACAGAGAAACCCATTGGAATCTGAACTTTGCGGGTGATGGCGAGGGAGAGGGGGCTGGTAATTTGTTGCGATGCCAGAGCTCAACGATGTCTCCCTATATAATATGTTCTTGGGAGAAACGACGGCGTTGCAATATCTGCGCCGGATGATTATCTACTATTTTAGTAGGAGTTCTTTATATGGAGATGACACCTTCTACATCCGCGCGATAAGTTTTAGAAACTTTCGGATATAAATCTATTTGAATGAATTATTGTAATTATTGAGTATCTTTTGTATCGTTAGATGCTTCCAGTTATACAGACTACAGAGCTTTTTAAAATAATGTACTGAGTAGCAGCTTGAAACGTTCAGCACACCGCGTTAATATCAAATCTGCACCATTGATGTATGTATGTATGAATGTATGTGTGTATGTATGTAAATGTTATTTTTTATGCCCTAGGTACTTAGTTCCCGGATGATTTATGAGAAAAGTGTACAGTATCTATGCATTCACAGAACAAGAAAGTTTGCACCAAAGAAGGGAACATAAACCCAAACTAATAGCACAATGCTGTTGCAGATGGTGTTTAGTCTTACTCTTATGTCCATTTGAATGGCCATTGAATCTAACAATCAGGAATTAATTGCTAGCTACAGCTCGAATATATTACATGTAAACTAGACCAGAAGACAAGCACAAAGAAACATACAGACGCAAACGTATGACAACAGTATATGTTCATACAGAAGCAGTTACTCGCCTGATTTGGACCTTGAGCTCTGCGCCCAAATAACACTTGTTATGGATGGCATTGCAGTTGAGTGAGGAGCGAGTCAATAAACGAATAATTGTTACTAGCGCTAGAACTAGAAGACACTCACGCATCTGGTAAACATATTAGCCACCATTCTGTACAAGATCTCAAAGATGCTTGAACATAAGAGTTGTTGGTCCTCCCCATAACAACCGGTTAACGAAGGCAACGGTTGCTGATGGCAACACCGAAAACAATAAAGCGGCGAGGTCAACTGAACGATAGGCGAATATCCAACCTGCAGTGGCGAAAATTTTGGCTTAGTTGGCGAAGAGAAGATAGAGAGAGAGAGACATATTTCGGTTGAAACAGTTGAAGCACAGAGCGACGGTAATCATGGCCGATTTTGCAAGTTCATCGATGTGGATGAAGCTGGCGATGATGGCGGTAAGCGTCGCCTTTTCCATGCATCTATTTTCCATGGACGCTCCAGGATGGAGCCAGGTGCAATGTACGGATGCTACCTGTCGTAGTACAGACGCAATGAATGCGGTTCAGGCGTTGGAGGTGATTGGGTTCCTGAGCGTGTTGACCGCTCTGTTTCTTTCGCTCTGTCTCCTTCTGCTCGACGAACTTAAAGGAAACAAACTGGCACTCATCTTCCTCTGCGTCTTCTCTTTCATCGCCGGTTAGTACATGATGGCACTACAGAAGTCGATTAGACAGACTTACCGTCTTACGATTTTCAAGGTTAGGTTCACTTACTGTTTTATTTATTATTCCAATTTTAAAGAACACGTGATACCTGACCTCACCTACCAATTAATTTTAGAGATATTTCTGTAATCTCTACAATTCTTTGGCGAAACTACTAATAGAACTTAACTCTAAACCTCCTTAACTAACAGGCACTTGAAAGCGTGTCCAGTGGCATTGGTCCTACGCCATGACATTGCAGCATAGGCAGGTCAATGGCAGTTCTTCTGTCCACACTCCAGACCATGTCCAGCAGGGACTGTTTGCAGAAGAAAATTTTATCACTGCACTAAACTCAGAAAATATGTGGACATCCGCGCAAAAAACAAGCAAAAAAGGTCATCCGGAAAATTTATCACTGAACAAAGCACAGAAAATTGCATTTTACCACCGCACAGTTTCATTTTATCATTGCATATTTTGTGTATCACTGCACGTTAAAACAGGCCCCGATGTCCAGCATATCAAGGCACCTCTGTGCTCCTTGTTCAGATTGCTTATGTAATTATAAATGTTGTTCTAGTGCTTTCACCAGCAGCGAAATCCTTTGTCCTCCAAATGTTTTGTCTTAATCTCGTCGCCTGTCACAGAATCCAACATATAAAGCAGCGTAAACTCCGCAAAATCTGCTTATTAAAGTTCGCAAATCAACTTGCCAACGCGTTTGCGATCGAAGTAATGCATTGGGCTATCAATATAGCTTAACAAAGACACTATTTCATCTCTATAAATAAATTTTGCTGTAATTCGAATCCAGGTCTGATGATAATCGCTGGAATAGCCGTGTTCGAGGACAGGATCGTCGGATCCTCGGGAGGAAGAGGAGGATGCGACGGATTTGAGTATGCGAGTACGGTGGGCGTAATGGCCGGGATAAGCGCCTTGCTCGGAGGAGTATTCTGCGTCCTGGAGCTAGTCGGATGTTCAATCTAACCACCGCAATGCTCTTCACTTAGAATAGATCTGATGAAGACAAATCTGAACGTTGAAACCGTCAAATCAATAATTGATACATTGGTTGCTGTTAGATTGTTCCAAAACAATAGCGTAGACAGGAGGGAACACAGGCAGGCCGGACCCCTTTATTTGGGTCTAGACTGCTAGTGAGATTCGTGCAAAACCGGCAAGAAAATTTAATTGGAATGTGCGTTTACCGATAAGTTGTCATACTCTATAGTTTGCAAAATTACTTTAAAGTTCAAAATTTGAATCTAATATTAACCTAAATTACAGTATATGACTGGGGTTTCGACTTAGACCAAGGTATGGGAACTCACGACACTTTTTCTAAAACCCTAATTGGAACAATCCAAGTTTACCTGAAGTTGTAATGGATCCCCTGTTTTGCGACCCTGGTTACACCACTGCTTCTACGCTCCTGGCTCAGTGTTTAATCTAGGCCGTTTCCGGGAAAGAAAATTGCCCTTTCCCCCTCGGAAATTTCAAATTCCCCCCGGAAATTTTGGCATACTACATGGACTAACAGCAGCCCTCTAGCAGAATTCCCCCCGGCTTTGTCAGTTTTCCTCCCCGGCTTTGTCAGTTCCCCCCTCCCGGAGTCCAGGAGTCTAGATTAAACACTGTCCTGGCTTATGAGAGGTGTCGACTTAGTTTTGCTACTATCATTTTTATTGTTTCCAACTTGTAAGTACATACAAATGTCAACCGAGTTAACGCCCATACACAGCTGAGGGCGCTTGGTACAAAAACAAAAAAGTGTTGATAAAGTTGTCAACTGTTTTTCGAAAACTGCGATAAAATAACACGAATTCTAGCTGTTAACCCGTCAAAATTGACGGGGAGAATGGTTGTCTTCTTTTCCCATTTGTTGCAAAAGTTCATATTATCACTTATACCAATTTTTAAATGTGAAAATATAATATAATATAACAAGGTTTAAAGTGGTTCAATAGGGACTGCCCTGTGTGAAAACCACTGTTGTGTAATGTAAAATTAATGCGTGATTGTCATTTAACATTTTCCCTACGGATTCACTGGGTGGTCTTGCCTCCACCACAGAGGATGCACACTATAACGGAACCTACGACCACGGTTTTGGCCTACGATTTCAAAGAGGACCTGGTGTCCCACGCACGGGGGTGCCCCCCCAGTGGGGCTCACGGACTCTTTTGGGCATATGGTTTCGTCCCCAGGCGCAGGATACCACTGAATAGTGGTAGATCATATTGTCCAACTCATCCAAAAATTGCTAATCAAAGATATTTCGTTAGCGTAGAGAATAACGATAAAAAATATTTTATCTGGCACACTATTAGGCCATAGAGCTCTCTATTATCAAGATGGGAAACATCCAGAACGAATAACCAAAACGGGACCTATAGGCCTATGCGAGAAATTGAGTCTTTGGAAGATGGCTTCAAAAGTAAGCTTCTATGAGCGTAGTTTAACCCCTTAACTGGGTATTTAACTGTAGCTCAATGTAAAATGGACGGATATATCTGGGGTCCCCAGTTAATGGGTTAAAGGTCGATAAGTCGACGTCTTTTCTCACCTGACTAAGCGCTGAAATGCAGGTGAGCAAATCGTTAAATGGACTGTGAAAACACGAACTATTTACGCCACCAGCAGCGAACCAAAGCGAAATTATTTCCAGTCTCATATATATATATATATATATATATATATATATATATATATATATTGTTGTCCATACTGACTACATGTCCGAAGTATACCGTATATGGTGCCTCTAATTGATCATTGTAAGAATGTCCACGTCGTGATTTAATTGTTCTTTATCGTCATTTCGTACCGTGTCTCTGCGTGTCACTCCTGCGATTTTCCTGAGGCAGGACCAGTGGCGGCTCCAGGATTTGGCAAGTGGGGGCGGGCGTTGGGGTGGCAACTTCTAACCATGGGGGCCAACCATTTCCAATAGTCCAATGTCGTCTGCAAATCTTAGGTTGCTTATCCATGTCCCTCCTGTGGAATCTTAGGTTGCTTATCCATGTTCACTCCACTTTCTTCGTCTTCCAATGCAGTTGTCATAATAACTTCTAGGAATATATTAAACAGCAACGGTGATAGGACGCTTCCTTGAAGAACTCCTACTATAGTTTGGAACCAGTTGCTTAGGTCTTCGTTTATTCTGACTGCTGCAAAGGTGTCTTTGTATATGTTTTCTAAGATTCTTATAATTTTTCTGGGTAGCCATAGGACCTCATGGTTCTCCATAAAGCCTTTCCTCCATACGCTGTCGAAAAGGTAATTGCTAGTTTTTTGTCTACTAAATATATGAATAAACCTTGCCAAAAAGGCCGACAAGCAAAAAGGTCATTTGCAGTATTTTTCATTATATTTTTAAAAACTCACCGAAAAAAATAGGTCGACAAGCAAAAAAGGCCATCTGGAACCCCCATGGAAATGCATCCCCAGTCATTAACATGATGGAACCGCCACTGTTTAACAAGGTTTGCTGATTCATTGTTAAATGCACCTATAACCAATACTGAAATTGGTAAGAGAGCTTTTCTATTCCAGGGCCAAGAATCTGGAACTCTCTTCCTCTGGCTGTCAGATCTTCCAATTCATTGAATATTTTCTGATCAAGACTTAGAACACATCTCTTTCGAATTAGCTTTTCTCTACAGTGGTTCTAACACAGAGCAGACCCTATTGAACCACTCTAAACCTTGTTAATAATAATAATAATAATAATAATAATAATAATAATAATAATAATAATAATAATATTATTATTATTATTATTATTATTATTATTATTATAAATTGAATTTATAATAATGACATAGATTAAATGTGATAATTTTTATGAGTCAAGAGATCATGCTAATCATGTTCAGCTTGTTTGTGAAATAAAGCGCTGACCTTCTAGGTTCTTGTATTATATTAATTTATTAATAATTTTTTATTTATTTTTTAAAATGTTTAATTTCCACATGGTGCAGTTGCCCTCCATGCTGCCAAATGAAAAGCGAGAATTTCAGTGCGAAGCATGATATGTATCGAGCGAAAATGTCTGGTAGCGTCAGCACTCAATAATGCAGAGTAGTGGCAATTGATGTCAGTTATACAAATGAGTGCGCTAGAATTTCGGTTGCTCACGGGAACATGGATGAACTACGTTTCACTAATAACAGCCGCCGCCTGGTGACATGCTATTCATTTATACCGGAAGTGTATTATTAATATTTATGAATCACACTGTATAAGTCCAGTCGCTTCATATTGGTATTTCCATCGACATTTCGATGCGTCCATTTGTCCGTATTGCTTTGTTCACTGTTCAGTTGTACAGGGTATCTGCTGTTCTAGCGCCTCGTTCGTCGAAGTCGACTGTCTGTTACTACGATACGCAATCGATACAGTGCCATTTATGGCATGGACGCCTTGTCTCTGTCAATTACGGATGGATATTCAGTTCATAACGGAATCCTCGAATATCGCTAGGAGTAGAAAATCTGTGAAAAACGAACACGAGATGGACTAGAGTTTCGTTCAGAATACCGACCTGCCCATAAATCACAATCGTAATGTTATTTAGGTTTATATGAAGTTCTGAAAGTGACACAAAGCAAAAAGTTACTATTTAAGGCAACAGTGGCGTAGCCAAGAGGGGGTTTGGGGATTAAACCCCCTTGGTCGCCGACGAAAAAATGCTGTAATGTGTTTCTATGCATTTAAAATTTTCGGACGCGATTTTGAGGGTCAAAACCCCCCTTGGGGCTGCTGACCAAAATTTTTAAGCGCCATAGGCGCGACGACCTTTCTTTTGCTTGTCAGCATCTGAAAGAAGAAGGAAAGACCTATGTCTGATAGATACGTAAGATGTCTGATAGATACATAAGATTACCTTTTTGCTTGCCAAGATTTTCGAAAGTTGGTTACGGTCAAAAGTCAAAACCCAAACCCCCTTCCTGAAATCCTGGCTACGCCACTGTAAGGCAATACTAAATAAATTAGTGTCGTCTTTTCTTCCCTTTCAAATATCCAGCAACACGTCGTCAGTACCAGATTCCATACACCACCATCCACATTGGTTCTGAAGACTTCGCTGAAGGAGCTTCTGTTCGTAACCTTCGATTGCGACTTACACATGACAACAAAGTCCAGAAAACGGCAAACTGCTATTTCTCAGTCATGAGAAGAATTCGAAGCATTCAGAACTCAATTCCACCTTCTGCTGTAAAGACTTCAGTGATGTATTTGGTCATACCCAGGGCGAGATTTGTAGGGGGAAGGAGGGAATCTTCCCCCTCCCCACTGCCCAACTGCATCCCCCCTACTGCTACATCCCCCCACTACATCCCCCTGCTACATTTCCCAACAACTACATCCCCCCAACTCGACATATTCCCCCCCCACTGCTCCAGGGCACAAATCGCACCCTGGTCATACCACGCCTAGACTGTTACGACGTGCTCTTGGCTGGGCTACCAGGGCCACTAACTGATAGACTTCAGACTGTGCTCAATACAGCAGCACGCCTTGTCTATCGAGTTAGAATATCAGACCACGTGACATCGTTTCTTTACGAACTTCATTGGCTTCGAGTTTCACAGCGGATTGGATATAAAAATCGGCGATCCTTGCCTTCATCGGCGTCTTCATGGTCTGGCGCCATCGTATCTGTCGGCTGATTTCTGCAAGACATCTGACGTCGACTCTCGTCGGCGATTACGATCAGTGTCCACTCTTAGTCTCATTGTTACGTCTACACGCCACGTTACCATTGGCGACCGAATGTTTCCGGTGGCAGCTGCCAAAGTCAGGAATAGTCTGCCTTCATCAACAATTATGGCAAAGACGCTAGCAGAATGTAAATGAAAGCTGAAGACTACACTGTTTGCTCGTAGTTATTTTAACATTAGAAAAGAGGCGAGAGAGAAAGAGAGAGATAGAGAGAGAGAGAGAGAGAGAGAGAGAGAGTGATTTCATTGAAGCATACAGAATAATGACTGGGAAAGTAGATGTGCCATACGATCGATTCTTTACATTGGCACACTATAGCAGCACAAGAGGCCACAAATGCAAATTGTTTAAGCAGAGGGTGGGTCCAAGAAAGAAAGAAAAAAATTAGTGCAAGGGTTGTGGACAAATGGAACAGTTCAGACGAGGTGGGAGTGACAGTTGAAACAGTAAACGGATTCAAAGGCTATCTCGATAGACTAGGTTATTGAATGCAGATGGTTGCATCAGTGGTTTTCACACAGGCTTACTTAGTCTCCTAAACCACTTTAAATCACATTATTATTATCTAGAACAGTGATTTATGCTTTGTCACATTGTTATGTGTTCTAGCGACGCACATGGGTCTGTCATGGAGTGAGGCCCAGGATTTGGCCAGCGACTGATGTAGATGGAGAGCATTCTGTGCTGCCCCAATGTGCTTCCAGCACGAGGACGGACTAAGTACTAAGTAAGTATGTGTCCTAGCAGTACTTGTACGATATGCCATCTTAATTAGTTTCTAATTAGGCCTATTATGTGAATATTAGAACACCATTTTAATTTTAAATTATGATGAAAGGAACCGTCATCGAAATTTTGTTAAGTGGCAATCGTCAATCTACGTGACCTTGCGTCGTAATCCCTGATGACTCGGCATTCGTGTCGTCAATTCTTGCGTCATTCCTGTTTTTCATTGGCGGAGTCAGCTCGTCTTCACGAGTTGCCAAACGAGCAGCGTAGGCTTAACACTGGGCCATCTATCGACCGAGAAAAGCGAGTCGATTAGAAGCAGCACACAATGGCAAATGTTTACATTATAGGTTCATTTTCACCGTCCTACATCTGCTACAGTGACAACCTCACGTGCGAACGCATGCATATAATCTCTGTTCATCGTTGAAAGGATATCTGAGTCCGCCGCCACAGGTGGAATTCGATAAGAAAGAGGGCGGGGTGAAACATGCGCATTAACTCTGACACGCAGTTGGCTGACTGGAGGAGTTTTGTAATAAAAGACGCCGTGAAGAGATAGATTTCAATATAAAGCCGGGACAGTTTGTGTTCTTCTCATCTGATTTCACTGCTATTCGTCGGAGAATTTAAATGCTCAACAGACTGATCGAGTATTTTTTCGAAATCATTCGGCGGATTCTGAGCGACAGACGGACTTCGTATATTCATAGAACTACTTTCAGAATTTAGAAAGTTAAATGCGTTATTTTTGCAGCGAAATAAAATTTTAAAAAAGAATTATTGTGAGGGACATTCAGAGTCCAAACAACAAATACGCCTACAACAAGACACGTTAAACAACGACGGATGAACCTTCTATTAAAATACTTTTATAGTGCCATTCAATATGCATTGGACGTGTTATGTTCGCTGAGTATGTTGGAGAGAGAGAGAGAGAGAGAGAGAGAGAGAGAGAGAGAGATGTAGTGGAATATATTGACCGTTTCTGTAGTCGAGTCATCTAACTTAATCGCTTAATTGCCTGGTCAAAAGAGACAAGAGACATGAACAGGAACTTTGTCCCCACAGCTAGTCGTGAACATACCCACACGCCAATTGACCAAGGCCGAACGAGACAGCATTTATGGCTCGAAATATCGCCTACACCCTTTGGAAGTGGAACTGCTCTTGACCTGTTAATTCGTATTCCATTTTTTTATTCAATGCTGGTTCGTGCGCCATTCGGGAAAGCTAATCCACACTGTCAATACATCGGCTGCTGGAAGCACAGGTAGCCTAAACACGGCTCTCGATGCAGTGCGGAAATGTTTCGTCTTCGAGAGAAAGCGGAAAAGGGCACGCCGTTCAATACGATCGCTTCCTGCGACTGACTCAGCACTCGAATGCGCGTCATTCGTAGCAAAGGGTCTTGACTGCTGCAACGACCGTCAAATTTCGTCAATTTATGGATATAATAATTCTCTGGTAAACCGTACGCAAATTATTTGATATTCGTCAAGATTTTACTCTAATAAATGTCACCGTGCTGGGATCATTAATCATTATATAACGTTGATACGCGATCGTTAATCACGCTCAAACAGGTCGTGAAGAGTTAGGGGGAAATCTGATCATTGCGCCTGCATTTAATTGATACACACACATTACACATGTAATTATGACGAGGTCATGATGGTCATTATTCTTGAGTGTTCTTTAGTGTTGTAACTATACTTCCGTGCGCTGTGACAACCCGCGCTATTTCTCCCATTCCTATCTGCATTCTGTTGCTCTTGTAGCTTGAATCAGTTTCAAATCTCGGCAGTCGCTCTCTATGACATCATTTTGTGGTCTCTCTCCCATCTTCCTCCTCTAATTCCCTCCCTCTCTCTCCCCTCCAACTCTCTCCCTCTCTCTCTCTCTCTACCCGATTAATGATGCAAAGCAGTGACAGTTTGGAACAAGAGATCAGAAGCAGCAAATGGAGTGGCCATTCAAGAGTATGAGATAAGAGAGCTAGAATTATCAAACAGAACAGTTAGAACTTTATGGATTTGTAAGAAGTAAGGTGAAACGAAAAGAAAAAGTTGGACCATTAATTAATAGATGATTCTGGAGAGACAGTGATGAGTGATATGGAAACAGCAAAACTACTAAATGGTTACTTTGGATCAGTGTTCACGAAGGAAAATACAACCAACATACTGAACTCACTAAACTATTTTGCGGAGAGTAGGATGAAGCATTATATCAATTAAGCAATAAATGTGTGTTCTGGAAATTCTGAGTCAAATGAAAACTGACAAAACCTCCGGAATAGATAATATACATCCAAAATTCTTGTATGTGCAAAAACATGAGGTTAGTGATGTAATAACCGCAATATTCAACGTGCCACTTAGACCGGGAGAAGTCCCTAGGAACTGGAGGGATGAATTTGCCGCTACTATATTCAAAACTGGAAAAAGTGGTGATCCAGGAAACATAAAATACTAGAAAACAAATTGAAGTGCCAGCATAAAGATTTTCACAACAAAACAGAATGATGGAGCCCGATGAAAAAACATGAAACTGTTTAAGAAACGGGTTGGGAGACATTAACAACATTTTGAGTGCAGGAGTGGTTGATGGATGAAATGAATTGGACAAGAAGACAGTAATGGCTGCTAGTGAAAATGCTTTTAAACTAAACCTAAGTACTATAGGATACTATACAAGTCGTGTAGAGCAATTAGTCTGTAGACAAAGTACAGTATTGTAGCATTTATACAGTAACTGAATGAGGCATTTATAATTATATAGTACCTTCACATGAATAAATGGATGGGTAGAGTATAGTGGTTCTTACACAGGGCATACCCGACTGAACCACTTTAAACGTTATAATACTGTAATAATAATAGTATCATTATTATTTTTATTATATAATATAATAATATAATTTATTTTGTCTGCTTTGTGAGTCATGCATCCCACCCACTCCCGTAAGACGGACTTGGACTCTCCCGAGAGAGTCCATCTTCGCGCACGCAGTGGACGACGCGCTGCTATAAGCCTATAATAGTTGCCATAGGCAATCAAAAGTTATAATGAGCGGAGCTCGACAAAGCGTGCTGATTATTAGATGTGTACAGCGACACGCTATATGCTAGTGGGCGAGGCTTGATGAAGTGGCGAGATTTTTAGGTATACAATATAAATGTATAACTGTTGTTCGGCGTGCACAAGCAGCACAGCAAATGCAGCGTTCAAGATCTTACCGACAAGCAAGTGAGAGAGAGGGCCAAGTCTCAGCCCCTTTTGGGGGACCAAGCCTTTTAGGACCGTGGCCCAAAATAGGTCATAGGCCCACTAGAGGTCCATCCCCGGTGGAAGACCAAACTGCTTTGGGGTCGCGGGGCCAAACCGGAGTCGTAGAGTCCGTTCTGAAGTGCAGCCCCTGTGGTGGGCAATACCACCAAGTGGGACCATAGGAAAATTTTCTAATGAAAATCAAGTAATGACTTTACATTTTCAGATTTAAAATATTGTTCATGTCATAATATGAACTTTTGCAATAAATCCGGGTAGGAAATAACCAATCTCCCCCGCCATTTTTGACGGGTTAACAGCTAGTTAATACTCCCGTTTAGGGTCACACATACCATAAACTTCCGTCTGGCAGAAGTCGGCGTTTGTTAATTGTCTATCGGTGTTTTATTTTCAGACAGAATCCAGATTACAAGATTCATAAGTTTCGATATACTTGATATCTTCAGATGACTCTGCGTGCAGTGTGAATAATCTACCTCCAATTTTCGCATGCACCTAGAAAGTTCTAGCAAAGAACCAATTTTTAAAGATATTTTAAGAGGACGCCATGTGTTGGCAATTGTCTCAACCCACTAGGTTCTAGAAGAAATAACAATCTGCGAATTTTCGAAAAATTCTGAATAGCAAAACTGCCGGGACGCATGTCATGTGGCGGGAGGTTAGTAAGGAGATGCGAGGCTTTGCAGAGAACACGAGTGTCAAGGGCATCGGAAGGACTCTGAGGGCCAAGAGCCGAATCGTTCGGTCCTGTTGGATCGCCTTCCTGCTCGTCTGTCTCGGCCTTCTCCTCCTCCAGGTCGTCTCCGTCCTCATGAACTATTACAGCTACGTTGTCATTAGGAACACCGCCGTCATTCAGACGTCACCGAATTTCCCTGACGTCACCATCTGCAATCTGTTTCCGGTCACAGATCGCAGAGAATTCGACTCACGCTACGGCGAGTACTTGGGTAAGCTTGACCTCCTGCGCCACCTGGCGCCGAAAGAATTTCAAGCGAAAGACGGATTCTGGTATTTCCTTCGCTCTCTAATTGTCTACAACGTTAACTCTGTCAATCCGAGGATGGTGGCGGTGGATGACACTGTCATCGACGATGGATTCGTCTTGGAGTGTCGCGAGAACCGCTGGGATCTTTACAACGGAGTCGACTGCAAGCTGGACCCGACCGTCGATCGCCCACTGCAGCAGTGCGTTCACATTCGACCCCAGAACAGCGACGCTGCCCTCATGAAGGCCATGCTCTTCATCGACGACTTCTGGCGCAACGAAGTCGACGCGTTCTACAGCTGGACCAGAATGCCGATGTCCAGCGGAGTCCGGGTGATGATCCACCCCGCAGGCATAAAGCCGGACTCGAAAAAGTCGATTTTCATAGCTCCTGGAACTGATTTCATCATCAACGTCAAGCAGACGAATATCACCCGCCTGTCGAGCTACAGTGACAACTGCACCAAAGGTCATCCTGTCAATATGGAGAAGAGTGAGACCTTCGATTACAGCCAATCGACGTGCGTTAGTCTCTGCCGTCAGCAGCAGACGAACGACGCCTGCAGCTGCATCGACACATTCGAATTCTTTACCGAAACCCAGCTGAGCGCTCTCAACGGAACCTTTTGTCTCAACATCACGGAATTCTTAGATGTAATGTCTTCGATGTCGATGAACGAAACCGACCGTACTCTACACGATGCACTTTGGACGATTCTGAAGTGTTACTGGAACTACGTGCCCGTGGAGGAGGAGTGCGATTGTCCTGCTCAGTGCGCCGAAGTCAGTTACGATTACACCGTATCTTCGTCTCGCTGGCCAAGTGCTATCTATCAGATGTCTTTTTATGAACGGTACCTGAAAAGGAACCCCACCTACGCAGACAAGTTCACCGCCTACGATTCTCTGAGACAGCATAACCAGCCGAATAGAGACGAAGTGCTGAGGCAGGTGCGTAACCTGCGTCTCATCGAGGACAACTTTTTGCAGGTGACGGTCAAGATGAACGAAAGAAGCGTTACCAAGGTCACCGACATGTTTGCGATGTCGTGGGACACAATGGCGTCGAATCTTGGCGGTTGTTTGAATCTGTGGCTGGGAATATCCGTCCTGACGGCCGCAGAGGTCATCGAATTGTTCTACTCGCTCATCAGAATCATTTTGAGAAACAACAGAACTGGTGAACTTAATGGAGAGGCTGCCCAGACAGTAGACAATGGTACATTGAAGATCAAGAGTCTGGCCTCCACTTGAGACTTGAGATTTGCCCATAACGAGAAATTCAATCAAACAGACTCGAGAATGGTCCATTTTGATAAAATTTATATTGGTTTCAAATTTGATCAAGGTACTAAGTACTTCGTCAAATTCGCTCTTAGTGCAGAATTTCTTTGGATCTCGGGGCAATCTGCGAAGACTTCGTTACTTGACATCAGCAACCAATTTTTAAGCCAGAATATCAATGATTTTGAAAAGGAGTCATTTCCCCAAAGTCGTAAAATATTGTATACATGAGCAGAAACAGCGGAAAAGGCAGACTAATTAAAGAGTAGCTGGAGGACATTGTGGAATGGGTAAATGCTGATTTCCGTACTCTAACCAGAGCAACGCATGACCGAAAGAGATAAAGCAAATTGCCAATCAAGCAGTCGACACCTACGGGTACAGCAACGATGGAGCTGGATAATGATTATGATGTTTTTGTATGAATATATTCTAAATGCGCAATTATATTGGTGTGGTACGTACATCAAATGCATTTCCTAAGATGACAAGGCATTGCATACATGTATTTTTAGCTATATAATTGTTGGACATTTTTTATTCATTAAAAATAATAAATATAGACAATAATGTGCTAATAATACTGGTCCGACATAGCTGTTAATCTATCAGCCTTTTATTTAGATGCGTGCGTTATTAGTTTGTGATTAACAGAAAAACGTCTATTCCATAATTCCATTAAGTTATGGACAACAAGCAGATCCAACATAGACGCGAACATTGGAGAGAGCACTCAGAATTTGTGACCAGATTCACGGAAATGATTCTGCATTGTCTACAATCATCTATTCTATTCAAATGATTACTACGATTGATTCAAGTCAGAGGTTTTACTTTGCCCAGGTTCCGACTATGGTAGTTTCTGCTAGTTTTCGACAAGCCTGCGGCCAGCTACTTTCTAGACAATTGAAAAGATTGCTAACCAGTAATAAATTCTTTAGGCCGAGCCTTTAAAATAACACTGGTTAGCAAATTTTATACAAGAGTTTGTTTCCTCTACAAATGCTGGTGAAGCTAAAAGAGTTTTGCTTGCTGATGTTTACTACACTGTCTAGAACTATTTAGCGGTTTTGACTGTGAAAATATCTAAGAAAGTTGTTTTTCTCGCAATTTGGCAAATTACCGATGGAATGTTGGACTACGGCTTATCATATTGTCGCTGCTGCAACAGTATAATTAACAGAGTGCAATTTTAAAACACTTCCGAAAATTTATCAGACAGACATGAACGCTCTTTGGAAACGACAAACTTCAAAACGGAGATGCCAACACGCTGAACGATCCGATCCGTCAACGCATGTCCATTAACATCAATCAATCACTGAACTTCTATGGCGCCACTGTCGTAAAGCCTAGGGCATCAGCCGATGGCCCACCAAATGATCAATCCAATATGAATTAGAACAAGTTCAAGTCGGAACGATCAGGATCAGATGCGACTTCCACGCTTTCTGAGAACTGACTATTCAGCAACTTGATTCAAAATAGACGAATTCCAAGAAATCAAACGGAACATTTTGTCGAGTAAGCGAAGTGGAGAGAACTTGCGTCTTCTATTTTGCTTCAGAAATTTAAGTTTCACTTAGCTTTACATGGCAACGGTTAAACTAATGCAGTTGTAGCTGCTTTCAAAACTCACTCGCCAGATGGAGCTAGTGCATGATTTATTAGATTCAAATAATATTCCAAGGGTTCAAAGCAAGCAAGAAAAGGGCAAAGGTAGTTGGTCACTGGCTCACTGCCACATATTTAGCCATTTTCCGAGCCATCCACGCGGTCGAATCGCACTGAGGACAGGCTGTTCAATACTATTTCCATATGTCCCAGAAGGGGGCAAATATTGACGAGTGAATTAGCCAGATATACATGATATATATTTATATAGCACCAGTTTTAATTCCTAAAAGTACCACCGATAGAATGTGGTCTAGCACAGGCAGCCCACTCACAGCATTCGACGCGGTGCAGAAATGCTCGGTCATCGAGAGGCAACGGGAAAGCAAATGCCGTTAAATACGATCGATTCCAGCGACTGACGCAGCATCGAAATCCGTGAGAACTCGAATGCACAGCACTTCTGGGTCGTCATTCGTAGCTACGGGTCTTGACTGCTGCAACGACCGTCAAATTTCGTCAGAACGACCATCAATTTTTGGGTAATATTTTTCCAGTGAATTTGTCAAAATATCTGATAGTTGTCAAGATTATGATAATGTCATCGTGTTAGTATCATATTTCGTTCATATAATTATACTCGACCAGGTCATAAGGAGCAAGAAACATTTGCAATTTTTGCACTACATTTAATTATGATACGCAGGGTGCGATTTGTGACCTGGAGCAGTGGGGAGATATGTCGAGCTTGGGGGGATGCAGTTGTTGGGAAATGTAGAAGTGGGGGATGTAGTAGTGGGGAGATGTAGCAGTAGGGGGATGCAGGTGGGCAGTGGGAGGAGATTCCCCCTTCCCCTACAAATCGCGCCCTGGTGATACGTACATAAGCAGTGATCACGTGGTCGTGATTATTATTGCAGCTGTGAAGATATTGCTGTGGATTACTTCTCCTGCTTCTGTTTTCGAAATAAAGTTAATAACTTAACTGAGTCGTAAATTGTAATTATTTCTTTATCAAATGTGTGTTAACGCTAAATATGTAGGTTAGCAGTGGCGTAGCCAGTATTCGCGAATTGTGCGCGACATATTGACATACATTTTTTGGTAAAAACCTGTTAGGAGCAAAAAACCTTAGGCCTATGTCAAGTGCCAAGCCCTTTAACATTCTCCTCGACCTCGGAGGATAGAAGAGTAGTAACATCATTGGACTCCTAAAATGAATCACTCATATCACGCTATCTTATTTAAGAATTTAATTGTGACGAACCGGGTTTATGATTCCTAAGAACCTTCTATGCTAACTTTTCTCCAAGATGGCACGAGCCCAGTCTGCTACACGGGGTTTAACTTGTTTCAAGGCACGTGTACATTCGTCCTAACTTTTTGGCTAGGAACTCTTCCGCGGGTCTTGGAAATGTCCTCAAGAAATGGGTGGTATCGTCAGTACTGAATAAACCAGAGTTTATAAAGATGATAGATTTATTATTGATGATACGGACTAGAGTCTCGATCAGAATAGCCATCTGCCGATAAATCATCATCGTTTGCTTTATCTAGCTTCACAGGGAGTCCGAAAAGTGGCAAAAGACTCGTAAAGGAAAGATAACTGGAATGCCGCAATGACTTACTTGGTGCAGCGTTGGCCCTGCCTTACATGTAAATAAGTCGTCAACTGCGCGGAGCAAACATCAGTATGAACTGCGTGACGCTTTATTAATGCCCTGTGCATTGTTATGAAACCGCTTTATAACTCGAAAAACTAGTAGTGCATTGCCATTATTTCAATATTGACTTCAGCGTCCGAGGAAGGAGAGATCATTAACGGTGCTAGGATGGATCGTGACTTTTTCTAAAGCAGTGTGGTTTAAGTTAACTGTAGCTGTAACTGAAATATCAGTTAAATGAAAATAACAAATCAGTTAACTGTAACTATAGCTGAAAAATACCAATAGCTGTAACTGTAACTGATAAATAAATAACTGAAATAGTTAAAATAACTGAAAAATTACAAACTTAAGAAGTCAAACACCACACAAAAAGATCTTCGATTGAACACATTGAAACTCTCAATCTTCCGAAATTATTTAGGTTATGTGATTTTTGATGGACATGTAACTCAAGTGAACTGTAACTGAAATAGTAATAGTAATAGAAATAGTAACTGAAATGTGAAAATGTGGACATAAAAGTAGATTTTTCAATCATTAGGGAGAATAGAGTTATTGCTTATTAAGAAAAACCATCAAAATTTCATTAATGTGTTCAATGACGATTAACTGAAAATAACTGAAAAATAATTAACTGTAATTGAAACTGTAACTGAAAAATGACAATAACTTTAACTGTAACTATAACTGGAAAATAATTGCAATAACCTGAACTGTAACTGTAACTGAAAAATAAACACTAACTGAAAAATAATCAATAACTGAAACTACACTGGTCTAAAGGTATACATATTCCCATCATAGGCAGATCTACCCAACCCACAAAAATATTTCATCATGGCGAAAAGCCGAAATGTTGTAAAGGCACGAGTGTCTTCTTTTAATCCCTTTCAATAATCTTAACAACATGCGTCAAATTCATATGGGGAATGGACGGGACAAGGCAGAATGGGGGTTTGGAACACAAAGTGCCCTCCCCGAACTGACTTCTGGACCCCCTCTATTTCTCTTTCCTTATCCCTGAATTCTTCCGTATAAGCCCACATATTACAATCACCGGTGATCAGTCCGGCAAACATGACCGAAGTAACGTAATCATTTTATCGGCGTTTTAGCGGCAATATTTGATCTTTCCTACTCTGCTATTTGCTAATGACAGCTCATTTTCCAAAGACCACAACTTCCGTTGTATTTTCTGCCGTCACAGTCCTACGTAGTCTTCGCTTCATACATTAGTTCTCCAAACACCAGCCATTCGCACACGCTTACTTTTGTGCATGCGCCAATAGCCTTGGATATCCATACAGGTAGCATGACATCGCGGGCAACACCAATTCGTATTTGTATTAGAGCTGTGCGCCGCCGCCGCGCCGCCGCCGCTCCGCCGCCGCCGGTGATACAGGATCGGCGCGCCGCCGCCACCGCCGCCGCCGAGAGGATACCGGCGTGACGCCGGCGTCCCTATGGTGTAATTATTTCTCTCATGTAACCAGAGTGCACCAGCACTGTTGTTATACTGTACGTGGATAAAAATGTCTTCACCATATAGGCAACACTAGCTAACTCAAAACACACATTATTTATTTACTTCGCTTCATTCGTCTATCGAATGACGCCCTGTATTGTTTACACTCTGCAAAATGGCTAAAGAAAAGCGTTTTCGACGAAAATTACGCGAAGACCCAAAAAAGTTGCAAAAATGATGCTAAAATTAACTGTGCACAGATAATTACACGAGCAGTGAACCTATGCATCGTAACTGAAAGCGTTTTTGTTTAAATCCTCTTAGTCTACACTGTAGTTTAAATCTTCTAAGTATGATGTCGGCGGTGCTTTGTTTCTTAAGTTGCCACATAAACTTCTTAAAAGTTTTAATTTATGGTAAATTTCGGATATATAATGAAGCAATATAATCTGATAATAAATTTACCACTTTTTATTTTTATGCACTTTTTAAATGGTATAATTTTATTTTTAATGTGTATTATAAGTTCGTAACATTGTTTTCAAATGAACCGGGTGACAAAGGACACGAGAATTGAACAAAAACGACGCTATCATATTATCCTTTGTAGTCACACGTATTGTACTGTATTAACCGTTTGTACGCCGCCGACGCCGCCGACGCCGTCAATGAAGTCCACACCGCCGCCGATAAAATTGGTTCGGCGCGCCGCCGCCGCCGCCGCCGCCGCCGCCGCCGCCGCCGGTGACAGAGCGGTCAAACGCCGCCGCCGACCCTCAGAGCGTCGGCGCACAGGTCTGATTTGTATATTGTCTTCTGGCCAACCACGTTCAGTCATTTCTCCTCCGAGATGCACAAATTTCTTTGCATGTTTTTCTCATTCAGTGTCACTGTCAGTTCGCGTGGAAGCTCTCTGCAAATCATCTGGACTTCCGTTTTCTCCAAGTTTATTAGCATACCCATTTTGTTGCTTGCCTCTTCCGTACCAAAGATGTCTGTAGGCCAAGTTCACTTCCTGTCTTTGCTGTCATGACATCAAAAAGTTTCAAATTATTAATTATATACATATTTAGGCCTACTGCTTTCCCCAGATTTAATTCATCGAGTGTTCTCGCTAACACAACGAAGAGTGCTGGTGAGAATATATACCCTTGCATGATTTCCACAACAGTTTCATACGAGTCAGTGAGACTGCCATTGACTCGAATTGAGCTCAAAATTCCATCGTACAATTGTTTCAATGTTTTCGCAATTTTGAGCGGGTTGCCCAGGTGTCTCGTGACCGTCTATAATTCTGGAGACACTCCTGTGGATTCTTTCTCCAGCTTATCTTCTCTAGATTAAATGAATAGCTGAGCTGTATTTAGTTTCTTATCCAAATGCGCATGAACTTAAAATGTGTAGCCTAATCTAGAAATTGCTGCCTTTGCCACAATTTCTTTTATCTGCCACAGATGTCTATCGCAGTTTTGTTTTCAAACAGAATCCAGATTACCTGAATCAAAAGTTTCGATATACTTGATATCTTCAGATGACTCTGTGTGCATTTCGAACACGTTTTCTCCGACTGTCACATGCTCCAGGAAAGGTCAAGTGAACTACTAATAATAACAAATTCTTTAATTATGTCCTGGCAATTGTCTCAACCCACTACGATCTACAAATTTTAGAAAAGACAATCTAAGAGTTTTCTTAAATTTCCGAAAAGAAAAATTTGTCGAGGCGTATGTCATGTGGCGGGAGGTTAATAAGGAGATGCGAGGCTTTGCAGAGAACACGAGTGTTAAGGGCATCGGAAGGACTCTGAGGGCCAAGAGCCGAATCGTTCGGTCCTGTTGGATCGCCTTCCTGCTCGTCTGTCTCGGCCTTCTCCTCCTCCAGGTCGTCTCCGTCCTCATGAACTATTACAGCTACGTTGTCATTAGAAACACCGCCGTCATTCAGAAGTCACCGAATTTCCCTGACGTCACCATCTGCAATCTGTTTCCGGTCACAGATCGCAGAGAATTCGACTCACGCTACGGCGAGTACTTGCGTAAGCTTGACCTCCTGCGCCACCTGGCGCCGGAAGAATTTCAAGCGAAAGACGGATTCTGGTATTTCCTTCGCTCTCTAATTGTCTACAACGTTAACTCCGTCAATCCGAGGACGGTGGCGGTGGATGACACTGTCATCGACGATGGATTCGTCTTGGAGTGTCGCGAGGACCGCTGGGATCTTTACAACGGAGTCGACTGCAAGCTGGACCCGACCGTCGATCGCCCACTGCAGCAGTGCGTTCACGTCCGACCCCAGAACAGCGACGCTGCCCTCATGAAGGCCATGCTCTTCATCGACGACTTCTGGCGCAACGAAGTCGACGCGTCGTACAGCTGGAACCGGATGGCGATGTCCAGCGGAGTCCGGGTGATGATCCATCCCGCAGGCATAAAGCCGGACTCGAAAAAGTCGATTTTCATAGCTCCTGGAACTGATTTCATCATCAACGTCAAGCAGACGAATATCACCCGCCTGTCGAGCTACAGTGACAACTGCACCAAAGGTCATCCTGTCAATATGGAGAAGAGTGAGACCTTCGATTACAGCCAATCGACGTGCGTTAGTCTCTGCCGTCAGCAGCAGACGAACGACGCCTGCAGCTGCATCGACACATTCGAATTCTTTACCGAAACCCAGCTGAGCGCTCTCAACGGAACCTTTTGTCTCAACATCACGGAATTCTTAGATGTAATGTCTTCGATGTCGATGAACGAAACCGACCGTACTCTACACGATGCACTTTGGACGATTCTGAAGTGTTACTGGAACTACGTGCCCGTGGAGGAGGAGTGCGATTGTCCTGCTCAGTGCGCCGAAGTCAGTTACGATTACACCGTATCTTCGTCTCGCTGGCCAAGTGCTATCTATCAGATGTCTTTTTATGAACGGTACCTGAAGGGGAACCCCACCTACGCAGACAAGTTCACCGCCTACGATTCTCTGAGACAGCATAACCAGGCGAATAGAGACGAAGTGCTGAGGCAGGTGCGTAACCTACGTCTCATCGAGGACAACTTTTTGCAGGTGACGGTCAAGATGAACGAAAGAAGCGTTACCAAGGTCACCGACATATTTGCGATGTCGTGGGACACGATGACGTCGAATCTTGGCGGTTCTTTGAATCTATGGCTGGGAATATCCGTCCTGACGGCCGCAGAGATCATCGAATTGTTCTACTCGCTCATCAGAATCATTTTGAGAAATAAAAGAACTGATGACCTGAATCTGGAGGGGAGTGGCAACGAATAATGACTCTTTGAAGATCAAAAGTTTGGACTGCACTTGAGATTCGTCGATCACATGAAATTCTTTCTAAGTAGCTCGCTCAGAAAGAATTTCATATGATCGACGAATCTCAAGTGCAGTCCAATCTTTTGATCCTCAAAGAGTCATTATTCGTTATATATCAGATAATACTAGTTTTTATTTCGGTTGAAGTATTAAGTGATTCATCATATTTGCTTTCAATTCAGAATCTGCCATTGAATTTTAAGGCGACCTTCGAAGGCTTTAGAGGACCGTTTTTAAACAAGAAAATTGATTGTCTGAGAAAGATGTTTCTTCCGAAGCCGTGAAGTAAAAATTTCTTCTGCTTGTCTGCGCAGTAGGGTCAACTGATGACAATAAATCTCTAGTCGTGAAATAAAAACAAGATTCTGTGAGACTTGAGCAAAGATTAAGATAGATTTAGCAGTGGCGTAACGTGGGGGGGCGGGGGGGGCACTTTGTTGACTGCCCCCCGGGCCCCGGGCTGGGGGGGGCCCCCAAAGAGGGGTCTAAGCTAGGGTTAGGTTAGGGTTAACCCTAACACTTCTTAACCCTAACAACCCTAACCATAGAAATGAACGGTGCTGACGACCTTTTTTTTTTTTTTTTTTTTTGCTCGTCGGCTCGAAACTTTGAAACTTTGGGGCCCCCATGACAAAGATGCCCCCGGGCCCCCAAAAGTCACGCTACGCCACTGAGATTTAGTCAGAATTGCAATTCTCAGAAGATCAACAATATTTTAGACGGTAACAATTTTCTCACAAGTCTTCGCTCGCTTTGTTGTGCTTACAGGATGAAAACGAATCACCTTTTATGCAACAATGGACCTTTTTGCTTGTAGTTTGCTAACCAGCCTCGATTTAAAAAGCCAGTGAAAGCAAACTTTCAAAGCTAAAGGCTCGAAACGTTTCAGGCGTAAGACTTAAATTGCTTCATTGTTTTGTGTGTGTGTGTTGTGTGTTTGTTTATGGACGCGTCCGTATCAAAGTCGATGGGCGTCTATATATGTGTGTCTGTATGTGTGTTTGGCTCCTCCTTTCTCAACCAAGGCTTGCCACCGGCTATGGCGGAGTTTCTTCATTGTTTTGTTTTTAGATATGTATGTAAGGAACGCTGAAACGCGACATGATTTGCTAATCATAACGCTTATGACGTGTTTTTATCATTGTTTCACTGGATGTTGATATGGCGTTGGGCGGAGCTTACGTCTGCGTTTTTTATTTTAAATTGTTATTTTGACGCCCGTTAAGCATTTGCGCCTGAATAGCGGAGGTGGACAGAGCGCGAAAGCCAAGACATCCTGATTGACGGTTAGGTAAACAGCAAAGCTTTTCCGTCATACTCTGACGGGTAAACAGCTATAGATAATATAAAAGGCAAATGCATTTAACGTCAAATCGCAACAATCCAATATAATAATTTCCTACGTCTGTTTGTGGATCACGCAGCCCACTAACTCTCGTAAGACGGATTTGGACTCTTCCGGGAGAGTCCATCTTCGCGTTCGCATTGGACGATGCACTGCTATAATAGTTGCCATAGGCAACCAAAATTTGTAATGAGCGGAGCTTGACGTAGTGTCCTGATTATTAGATGTGCACACTGCACAGCGTCACGCTATGTTAGTGGGAGGAGCTTGATGAAGTGATGTATTTTTACTTACAATACAAATGTACAACTGTTGTTCGGCGTTCAAAAGCAGCACAGCAAGTTCAGCGTTCAACATCCTTCCGACAAGCAAGTGAGACAGACAGAGGAGCACGCTGTTGTTCAACGTGCACAAGCAGCACAGCAAAGTTCAGCGTTCAAGAGCTTTCGGACAAGCAAGTGAGACAGAGTGCCAAGTCCTAGTCCCCCGTGGGAGACCAGGCCCCCTTTGGGCCATGGCCTAAAATTAGCTGTAGGCCCACTAGGGCATCCTCCCGTGGGAGACCAAACCACTTTGGGGCCGTAGGTCCAAACCGCAGTCGTAGGGTCCGTTCTGAGGCGCAGTCCTGTGGTAGGGCCAATCTTCTCCAGTTATTTTTGGCGGATTTTCATCTGTCATTTTTGACGGATTAACAGCTAATATTCTATAATTTCACAATTAGAAAATATGCATTTTAGGTGTAGGTTTAAAATAAGGTATAAACTCTTTGGTGAATGGCATGAGGATGAGAAAGCAATGCATAAGTATACATTGACCTACTATAGCGCTATAACAGTAGGAAGCTTTCATTCGCTAAAAATTATATAGAGAGATATTGTGTTAATTGCTTGACATTTCGCCACTAGCTGTTTTATATATCAACCTTTTACTGATTTCCATAATCAGTTAGTGATAAACAGGAACGCATGTTCCATTAAGTTGTTAGCTCCGTCATTGATGCGAACACTGCAAAATGCACGGAGAACTTGACACCTGATTAACGGAAACGGTTTATTACATAGTGGCGTAGCAAGGGAGCAGAGGCAAATGCTCCCGGGTGCCAGGGATGAGAGACCCCAAAAATGGTAAATGCAGTGTTGGAGTTGTGAAATTTGAGCTGGGAGGAGGGGAAGTTGAGGACCGAAATTCAATGAATGACAGAAACTTCATGTACCCGATATGCGATTTTTGGGAGGATTGCAACGTTAGCAGGAAGGGGGGGTTCAACCTCCCCAACCCCTCCGGCAACTCCAACACTGGGTAGATAAATAAACTTAGGAAGAAATAATAACTTTCCATGTCTTCTAAGAAGCCTGAAACTGTCTTCTTTACCTTGTCGGGCAATGTGAGAGGTTAGCACTGCTACGAACGATAAATTGAAACAAATAACTTTCTATGTCTCATTAAACTGGCGAGGACAGGGACTTTTTGCTCGTCAGACTGTTTGAGGGGTTAAGGGCGCACAATGCCTTCTTCGCCCCCTGGCAGGGCGCCGCCACCCCTCGCTACGCCTCTGTTCATAGAGTCCAGATTCGTCTATTCTATTTCTATACTTTTGTTTGTCTACTTTGAACTACTATTATAAACGCTATAAATATGTTGAGGGACGGAAGCGTTAATGCGCTTTTTACTTTATCTTGTGCATTTAAAACGTTTTCTAAATTACTTTTACCGTCCAATCAGAACATTATACACGAAGCTGATAACAATGAAACTTCGATGCACTGAATAGATGAAAGCCGCCTGCTTTTAGCACATAAATCCGTCGGCAGATTAGAGTATTTTGCTGACCTTTCAAAACAGGACTGCCCGTCGAAAACCCCGCGTATCATCGCCGTCGTTGTAACAGTATTGGTGCCAAAGAGGAGTCATCAGACAGGATTGCAAAGATACAGTAGCACCATGTAAAATGAACACGATTTGACTTTTGGGCATATTTCCTAGCTTACCAAACACTTGGATGCGTGTCTGCGACCGGTTAACCCGAGTTCGATCCGAGAAAACAGGGATTGTCTATCTCGGGCATTCACATGTCCACCCATTCCACCGGCGCCCCAATGGACAGTGATATGATCTGCGCAGCGCATTAGGCTGATGACTACTAAGTAAGTAGGTAAGAAAGTAAGTAAGTAAGTAAGTAAGTAAGTAAAAAAATCTCGTGGATTTCTATAGCGCCTTGGAAAACAGCACAACAGTAGCTGCTTATTCTTAGGCGCTCAGCCTCTCTTAAAATAGCTATGGGGAAGGTATATTATCAGCCAGGCAATAGTAATGCGTAACATATCAAAGCGCCATATAAGTTTGACATATACGGTTCAAGTCAAAGTTTTCAAATCGATCGACAGCAAAGGATTATACCGTCTGATCACGTGACTAGCTACCGACTTTCATTCAGTGTCAACTGATCGAAGGTCTTTGAACTTTGATACGGTTGGCTGTAATGAATCACGTGACACCGTCGATGAATCACGTGACTTGTCAACAGAGTCACGTGATGCACTGCCGTATTCCTCCGCTGCGCCATATTTTCGCGTTTTGGAAGACGCTAATCGCTGAAATTCGTCTAGTTTTAGCAACTACGCTTAGCTGATAGATTGTCTTTCTAGTTGTCCTTGTTCTTGTATCTGTTCCTGTTCTATTCACTGTTGTTGCCGTGTGTTGTTCTGTTGAAGAGAGTCTTGGCAAATGACCTTCGACCTAATCTGCGAGGACCGTCAGTTACGTGTTCTCGCCTCCCTCAGTTCGCTTCTTCAACTGCAGAAATTATTCTGGAGCTATCTTTCTCCGTCTGTCAGATCTTCTAACGAGCTGTTTACTATCAAATCTAGACTAAAAACACGTTTCTTTCTGTCGTCCTTTTCCACTTCGTCTGGCTGTCTGTTTCTGCACGGTTGCTGCTTTACCGAGTCTTTGGGGATGGATTTAGAGTATCATCGATTGATACTTTTAAGTTTTGGGCATTAGAAACTGGTGCCATATGAGGGTGTATGGCTATCGTACAACTACTACCGTTAAAATATTATTATTATTATTATTATTATTATTATTTGCAAAAAAGTTTGAAAAAGAGGAAAATTAACAATAGAAAGAATAAAAAAGTACTTAAATTACTTAATTAAATTATCAGTAGAAATTGGATTTGCGGTTCCCAATATGTTGAGGGATCGCAGGACTTTAATGGAGGAAATCATGCAACCATTTATAGCTCGGAAAAGTTGCACAATTTATTCTTTGCTCCATTTTAAAATTTAAAATGTCGTGTTGCATGCCAGGAGATAAACAGCATCTTGTAAACATAGCAATATAACGTTTTTGAGGTGCAGTAGACGTCGATATATAACGGGATTCGGTTATAACCAGTGTTTATTCTAGGCATGTTTGGGGGGAGGGGAATTCACCCAAAATTTTAAAATTCTCCCTCCCCAAATTTGTATGTGTTGGCTTGGGGGATGGAAATCCCCCCCAAAGCGTGGAGAGACAAATCTTGTTTCTCCCAAACATTTCAAACTCCCCAATGTTAAGGTGGCTAGAATAAACACTGGTTATAACGTATCCTCGGTTATAACATTCCGCAATGTACGGTCCCATAGGATGCGCTACCGTATTTTATGGTATTGGATATGACGTACGTCGGATACTACATACTAAAGTTTGCACACCCGCTGAGTACATTATAGCGAAGTTCTACTGTATAATAGCTGTCTATTATTATTAAAGCGGATTGGTTTTCTGTTGGTGTTCTATAAACTTTTCAATGCTAGTCTTTAGAGTTTAGACCAATAGACTGAATGGATAATATTGTCAGGCAACGACAAAGAGGAGCAGAAAGACTTAGCTATAAACTGTCAATACGTTTGTTTAGGTCTGGTCATCTGGGTGGACAATTAAATTAGACCCGTGAAATGGAAGAATTTTCAAAATTATTAAAATAAATTTCAAATAACTCTATATTCCATCAAAACAAATAATATTAAGACCAGCGAGTCAGTCAGCCAGTCAGTCAGTCAGTCAGTCAGTCAGTCAGTCAGTCAGTCAGTCAGTCAGTCAGTCAGTCAGTCAGTCAGTCAGTCAGTCAGTCAGTCAGTCAGTCAGTCAGTCAGTCAGTCAGTCAGTCAGTCAGTCAGTCAGTCAGTCAGTTGCTCATTCAGTGAGTAGATGCAACTGAGTGAGTGAATGAGTGAGTGAGTGAGTGAGTGAGTCAGTCAGTCAGTCAGTCAGTCAGTCAGTCGTGAGTTAGACAGCCAGTAAAAATCAATATAGCAACATGCGCCAAGCGAAGCAGAACATAATATTATCGTTTGGTTGGTGGTTCAGTTGAGATCAACTGGTGGAGATTTCATTGCTCCGTTTATTGTAAATACCCAGCTGGCCACAGGAGGCGAATTACGAACGTACTCACTTGCTTGGCGCTGTGCTTAGTAAATCAGAGGCTATTAATCTTGCGTGTATTGCCATCGAAGCACATGGCCGGCAGATGGTTTCTGCCTTTGGGGCAGAGCAATTTTTTTGGGGGGGAGGAGAGGGCGGGATGCCGGGGCGGGGAGAGAGATATTCCGAACCAGAGACAGGCGATTATAATCCATATCAGGGAATCTATAATTCTATATGTACCTGATCCATATGTAAGAAAAGTACATGCTTAATTCCTTCGGTGACTTAGATCATTATAACTTGTTATATTATATTATAAATGCTCTAATATTGTCAGAAACTTCAGATAAATCTGATCCTCTTTAGTGCTTTAAAAATGGTTCGCTTTTTTTCTTATTTGAGTGGCGGTTGTTCACTGACTTTAATTATGAAATTAGGTTCAAACGAATAGTCAGTGAGTAGACCTTACACCGATTAGCAATATAGCGGATGTCTGTGGAATGATGCAGGGCAAAATAACAGAGAAGAATCAACTAGTACTTGAAACTTGTCTTTCACCAAAAGCAAGATCCGATTAAAATTTATAGATCGTATCATATCCAATCCCAATGGGCTTGAAGGGAGCGCGGTCAGCTGTGGCGGAGCCCCAACCGAGAAATTTTGTTGTAATATTAGATTCAAATCTTGAGATCTGTGGCATTTTATTCAGAGTAAATGACAGTACTCTGGCAACCCCCCCCCCCCAACTAAGAAAATGTTTTCAATGTCATTAGTTCTCCTAACGGGGCTGGAGCAGAGTTTTCGCCGCCCCAATTCCGGGTAATATTAAATTCAAATATTGAACTTCGGAGACATATGCAGTTATGCACACCTACAAAGATACAAAGAAGGCTTATTCACTAGACTGGTAATAAGTTCGTGAAAGTTTTTTTTGAAATAATTTGTGCAGTGTTACGGTGCATGCGTTCTGCACAATGCAGAGCCTTATGATGGACAGGAACGGAGTGAATTTCTAGTTCGTTTGCACTGGAGGAAAGTTCGTGAAGAGTTTTGAAAAGTTCGTGAAAGCGAATTGTCTTCAAAGAATTTTGCACGTAAAATGCGCTTCTGCATGGTCGAAGTGTATCTGTGGATGCACGTTTCTGTCCGCGTAAATATTCCTCTCAATATGATTTATAAGAACTATTTTTCTATCTACTCCTCTAAAACGTGAAATTTCAACTAAATTTTTGAGGACGCCAGTTCCGCATTCTTCTTTCCCCATTGGCGGAAAGTTCGTGAAGAGTTTTGAAAAGTTCATGAATGCGAATTGTCTTCAAAGGATTTTGCTAGGTAAACGGAATATTAGGGTCCGGCTTCCGTAAACTTAACGCTTCTGGTAGAAATGATCTGTAATGCATGTCTGAGTCCGAAATTTTTGCTCTCTCAGGGTTAAAAAAGGAAAAGGTGGAGATGATAACTCTTTTTCTCTCTCAGCTCTCTCTCTCATTTTGCCATGGGGCCCCCATGTCAAAGATGCCCCCAGGGGCCCCAAGAACTAAATTTTTGCCACTGTCCTCCCCCTCTCTCCCCTCCCCCTTCCATCCCTTTCTATCCATCTCTGTTAGACCCCCCTCTCTCTCTTCTTCTTCTTCCGAACTGTTCTCTTCTTACAGTAGTAATATCGTTTTCCAGGTAGACGATTCTCGCGTTTCCTCTCCACTTCTCTTCAATTCTTACTCCTTCCCCTACTTCTCCTTCGGTTGCTATTTAGAGCTCTTTTCCTCTAGACCAGCCAAGTGCATATCTCTTCCTCCTCCTTCTCCTCCTCCTCCTTCGCTTCCTCCAACTATTCCTTATGCCTAATTTCCCATCAACAAAACCGCCTGCGCAAACGCCGCCATCACGATCATCATCATCATCGCCACTACCACCATCGCCATCACCACCACCACCACCACCATCTTCCTCATCACCCTCATCATCCTAATCATCATCATTATCGTCAACGCCGTCGTCATCATCATTATCATCGTTTTTCTTCTTTTTTTGCCTTTGTTGCTTATCAAGTTCTTGCGCCTGTTCTTTGTATCGTCCGTCGTCTCTTTCTCGTTTTCCTTCTTGTTTCCTTCCTGTTTTCGTCTTCCTTTTGTTCCTGTTCTTTTCGTTCTTGTTCCTCTTCTTCGCTTCCAGTTCTGCCTTCGTTCTCCCGAGCACCGCATAATGCGTTTTATCTGGGGAGGGGGGGGGTAACGGAACAGCTGCGGCCGTGCCGTCGATTTGACGCCACCCTACGTCATCGTCGTCGGCGGCGGAGAGGCCATTCATGAGAGAGAGAGAGAGAGAGACAGACAGACAGACAGACAGACAGACAGACAGACAGACAGACAGACAGACAGAGACAGAGAGACAAGACAGAGATAGAGAAGGAGAGATCCCGTACAATCTACACCTAATAGAGCCTGATAAATCGGTCGATGTCAGACTCGTTGGGCCCCGGGACAGGCGGACGTCCGTCTGCCGCAAAGGCTCAGACGCGATAACCTATCTCAGATATACCGTATACTGCCGTAAACTGGCGGCGTGTTGTTTCATTGGTTGCCAGGTTGCACTTGGCTGTCGGCGGCGGAGAGCAATGCTTTATGCGAAGCCATTAGCTTTGACGCCGACTTTCTGCTAATGCGTTAAAAACTCAGAGCCGCACCGAACCTGCATCAGTAACATCATTTAGTGTTGGTATAGTAGCTACAGTGTACTGTATACTGGTGACTAATGCATTGATTAAGTACAGTAGAGCTGGTCCAGGGTACTTAATTTGACGTCTCGTGCTTAGTGGTGAACTCAACTGAGTACTTGATCGATGGTACTCCGAGTACTACCGTGTCTTCTAACGAAACCGATGAAGATGGAGAGGCAATGGTGATGGAGAGAGAGAGAGAGAGAGAGAGAGAGAGAGAGAGAGAGAGAGAGAGAGAGAGAGAGGTGTACATAGACTGCAGTTAGGATGTTGATGGGATATAATACGTTGTTTTGACAGCACACCTGAGATATTATTGACAATATCTCGTATGCCATTTTCGTTTAACCTTACTTACTAACAGATAATAAAACTCCATATTATGTCGATATTTTGATAGAATTTTCGGTGTAATATGAAAAAATCGAAATCAAATAGTAGACCAGCTTGGCGCCATCTTGAAAAATATAATCGAGACAAAATAAAGTTTCTAAATCAAACAACCTAAACGAAGAAGAGAGTCACAGTGAAAATTTCAGCGAAAATTGCCGCAGAAATGCTGGTAGATTAGGGTAGACAGACCTTGAAGAGACTACAGGTGCTGCTACCAGACACAGTGGCACCGTGCAGGTAAATGTTTCCGTTGTCCGCAGGGATGTTTACTTTGGACAGATTACTCATTAAGACCATATCAGCTGCTTTGAATTAGAACCTCGCTGGAGTTAGTAGGCCTAAGTCTTAATTAACATGATCGTAGTAGCACATGGTCGTTATCATCACAATCGCTTACTAGTTACACCGCAATCGGTCGTCGTCGTTATCATCGTAATCGCAACTATCGGAATTCATTGTAGCTGCAGCTAGAAGCATTGTTACCAGGGGCGTAACCAGGAATTTTATTGGGAGGGGGTATAATGCGGCTGGGGGAGGTATAAATCTTTAAAAACTTTGAAAATCTTAAAAACACGTTAAAAACTTTAAGGTAGCCTGATTTTGGGGGTATATATACCGATATATCCCCCGTCGCTACGCCCCTGATTGTTACTCTGGGGTTCTGGAACTTGGGGGCCCAGGCAATTTTTAAAAAGTTGCACCAAAAAGCGGTGATGATTGTTTTGCTCGTCAGACTTTTCGAGCATCAAAAAATCGAAAATCAAGCAATAAACAATTTTTTTACCGCCCGCTGGGCCCCCTCGTATATCGCGGGGCCATAGGCACGTGTGTACAATGCCAATGCCTTGAAACGGCCCTCGTTCTGGAATAATTATTAATTAGGGGTTTTAAATTTAGTACAGTAGAACTTCGTTATAACGTACGTATGGCGTTATAGCGGGTCTGTAAAAATCTAGTACATTATACCATAGATGTAAAAAAACGTTGGGAAAATAATAAAAAAACGTTAAGAAACGTAAAAACGTTGCAAAAATAAAAAACGTTAAAAACGTTGAATAAAAAACGTTACCGTTGTTTATCTGAGCGAGATTAGGGCATGTGTCTTATCCACCCACGGGGAATAAACAATCAAGTCACACTGCAAAACGACTGTGAAATGAAATAAACATCAATAATACTGGCATAATTTGCTTACTCTATGTTGTAAGTAAAGCTGCGCGACCTGCTAATAAGCAATCGGCTATACTCTATAGCTATACAGCAGAAAGCTAATTGATTAGCTTGTTGTAGATGATTTAAGAAAATCTGTATTTTCATTTTGCTAACTTTTTTATAATCAAAAAAGTTAGCAAAAATAAAAAACGTTAAAAAACGTAAAAAACGTGAGAAAAATTTAAAAAACCGTAAAAAACGTTTATTACATCTATACATTATACCCGAGGTACGTCATATCCAATAGCATCACGATGAGGTACATTGCGATACATTATAACGAAGTTCTACTGTACTGTACCGTCTCCAGTTTCTTTTAAAATTCCCGTCGCCTCTGTTGCTTGCAATAACACGCCCACACATTTTTTAATTTCTTGTGAAAAGCTGGAATATTGGCAAAAATTTCCGTTCAAGTCGACTTATCTCAGCCGCAAATCGCCACTGACGCGTTGCACTGTTTTCGATTTGTCTGGGAAGAGACGCAGGAAGGAGTTTACCCTCACTGGTTGAAACCAGTGATTAGTGACTAGGTGACGTCGCAAAGGTAGGATTGACAACTACGAAGTTGTCAGACCCTCTCTCCATTAAGTGGAAAATTTCTGGTTGGGTTTACTGTTCTCCTTAAAAAATCGACTACTGTGATTGAGGCTGCAGCACGTAGAAACATGTGTCTCGGAACGAGAGACCTGGGGCCTGGAGCTGGGGTCTGGCACTCTGGACCAGGGGCCCTTGTTAGCCGCGTCGCTTGTAAGGACGTTTCAATTTTCAATGTCCTTATAGCACAATAGAATTGGTAAATGACAAATGAAAGAGGTGCCTCAGATGCTCGTATCACTGTTTACGCCGTGTGTGAACGTAGAGATTAGAGAAATGCGTTGTTACTGTAATATCTACGAAGACATGCACTGACACCATCAAAAGGGTCATCGCCTTCGGTGGAAATGTCAAAGGTCACTGGATGACCTCTAAGGTCGGTGGTTAAATGACAGAAGAAACAGCGATTACGACTGCGAATACAGCGATCTATCGAATGGCACGAGTGAGAAGAGCAGAGAGACAGACAGACAGACAGACAGACAGACAGACAGACAGACAGACAGATAGACAGACAGACCAATGGCGCACATCCACCTTACAGCGTAGCCATGTCGACGCTCAGGCGCTAGTTCTTGAAGGCATCGGCGGCGGCAGCCCCTGATGTACACACACAAATTTACACACACAAATTTACACACGCACACACACACTCACACACACACACACACACACACAGTCACACACCACCCAATGCCCGCCGGTGCCTTCTCAGTCGGCGCAGCGCAGTTCCCCCTTTATGGTCAATCCGTCTCCCAGATTTACTTTTCAAGGGGAGACAGGATACGACCGCGGATGTCTTTTTCAGTCCGTCGCAGTCTTTCTTGTCGTCCTCTCCCTCCCTTCGACGCTTGCCAATGGCACCCGGAGCGACTGTCGACGCGGCGCGAAAACTGCCCGGAAAAGAGGGGGAAGAGCGTCCAAGAGCGAGTGGGTTCGCGGAAGCCTTCCATCCCCGGGCCGGGCGAGAGGGCGGGCAGGCGGGTAGGCGGGCGGCGCTGATCCTTCGCTGAGAGGAAGTAAACAGCCGCCTCTCTCTCTCTCTCTCTCTCTCTCTCTCTCTCTCTCCATCGACCGGGCGAAGATCTGAGGTTCTTCCGAAGAGGAAAACTTTCTTCTCCTCTTCGACGACGGCGAAAGAGAGGCAGAACGTTCGCTCTTCGGTTGTGGATTAAGACAGCGACGACCGGTCTCTTCCTTCCAGGACGCTCCATCGTTTCAACTCCCTCTCTCCCTCTCTCTCTCTCACTCTCTCTTTTGTTCCGCGGTTAAATCTAACACGACACTATGGTTAGCGACAGAAGTATACAATCAAACTTCTTTTTTGAACTTTTACGTCCGTCTAAAATTCAGCAAGAACGAAATCAAACACCGTTTTTATGTATAAGAGATACTTGTTTTAGGAGAAATATCTGAAACGTTTAGTTGGAAAGCGTTTTCCTCGCGAAATTCGATGGAAGAAAGTCAATATTTTAATTCGCTAAAACCTCGGCTTCGGTATTAAAAATACTTTTGTCAAGTTTGTAAGTTTTATATAAATAGGGAATGAATACTTGTGGAACTATATAGACACTGTGAATGCCGTTTAGCATGCGGCCTACTGCAGTGCCCTGCTAAATGAATTTGGTGGTTAAGCCTGTAACTTTTCGCAACGTTCTTTTGATTCCAATTTCAGCCAATGTCTGAAATACGCCATCGGCTGGAGCTCTAGACATTATGATAGTGGCGCCATAGAAGTTTATTGATTGAGCGAGTGGCTGATTGATTGAAGTATAATTTGTAATTTGTCTGTTTCTTGTAGACTGATCTTAGCTCGAGCGAAATTGAAGGTAATGACGAATTCTGATCATTTGAAAATTTCAATATTTCATTTTCCCGGCGTTTTGTGAAAACGGCGTGACAGAATATTATGTCATTCCTCTGAGAAGAATTCTTACTTTCCTGTGTCCCAATCGTCACTGGATTCTGTTTGAAATTAATACGAATGGAAATTCTCGAGAATTTATCTAGCGCTCGTGTAAGATGAATGCGTGGCAATTAGCCTTTTCTCCAGCGCCTTTTCAGTGACATGCCAGTCGTTGTACGTGTTTTTATGATTGTGTGCGACTGCTTTGTCAGGTATTTATTATCGTAGACAGCTTCACTGTTTTATTCTCGACTTACATATCAAAGCACAGCGAAACTTGACACATTGCAGAGACCGTTTTAACTTCCACTTCGTGCCGACGAACACGCGCCAGAACCCACCGGATTAGCATTTTGGGATCACTTTCAGATCCGGATTCTAGCTTTGTGCAAATAGAAAACGAAATTACATAAAACAAACAGTAAATAAGACAATCACAACTTCTGTAGCGCCATTTATGTTATGCTAAAATGTCAATTTATATAGCGCAATAATCAAGACTGAAGGCCAAAGTCAAGAGCACTTTACACACTGCACTTATACGATATCTCGTACAAGTACGTCTTAAGTTTCTTTGCAAACAATTTGAGGTTAGATTCCATAGTCACGCTGTTAGGTAGGGCGTTCCAGAGGACAGGGTTCCCCAGCGTAACGGATCTCTCACCAAATTGCACGGTCTTGTATGGAGGGGAACAAGCAACTTGACACTGTGGCCAGATCGGAGCTGATGACGACGGTCAGTAGGCGAAGGCCTGCGAACTAGTTCAGCCAGGTAGCCGGGAAAGTTGGATCATACAAAGCTCGAGATGTTAGCCAACATCGCTTATAGGCATGATGCACTTGCATCAATCGACGGTTGTTTGAAACTGACGAACGCAGACTTTTCAATCTAAGCGCATTTGTTAGTTAGTTAGTTAGTTAGTTAGTTAGTTAGTTAACAAGTCAATTTCTATAGCGCAAGAAAACATGGAAGAAGGCCAAAGTCAGGCGCGCTTTACAGTTCATACGACGTCTGATAAATGTGCGTTTTGAGTTTCCTTGCAAATAATTCCAGGTTCGACTCTCTTGTTACGTCACTAGGTAACGCATTCCAAAGAATAATTATTGCTGCATTGGATTGGATATTCCGATCCGAAACATTTGGATCTAACCCAGTGTTTAATCTAGACTCCTGGACTCCGGGGGGAGGGAACTGGCAAAGCCGGGGGGCAAACTGACAAAGCCGGGGGAATTCTGCTAGGGGGCTGCTGTTAGTTGATGCAGTATTCCAAAATTTCCGGGAGAATTTGAAATTTCCGGGGGAGGGCAATTTCCCCCGGAAACGGCCTAGATTAAACTTTGAAACTCTAACCTCTCTTTGGATCCGACTATGAACCACATCGAAAACAAGATGCAAATGGGACATATACGCATATTCTTCATTCTGTAAATATAAAATAAAATAAAATATTTTTGTACAGAGATGCCATAAAAATTTTCAAGTCGAATGGTTGTATAGGCCGTGAAGAAAGAACCCGCTAAAGCAACGTTAAGGCGCTATACAAGTGTCAAGTTGAATTTACCACGGCGTACATCGTATACAACCATGAACGTACGCTGCAGACAGTATATAGACGGGCGTCTGCTAATCGACAGCACATTGGTTGGTCGCCTAAGCATGGCATTGCTGAGCGATAAAGCACACAGGCCGTGTCTTGCATTGTCACCGACAACAACCAACGGGACTGAAAATTCCACAGGATGTGCATGGTCGCCTCAGCCCCTTTCCGCTGGGTCCTGGAAAGGCAGGAACCCCACTGCACAAGACTTTTCCTTTTAAGGCTCAGTTGGATCTCTCCTCCTTTCCACCGTCCCAACTCAGACGAACTTCTGCGATTATCCCCCCCCGACTCTTCCTCTCTTTCCTACACCCCCATCACCACCATCACACCCTCACCTTGTCACATACACTAGTTTGTCATTAGTGTTATCACTTATCAGCATACCCGCTTCTCACTGTCTCTTTGTCTCTGCCTCTGTCTCTCTATCTCTGTCTGTCTGTCTGCCTCTGTCTCTTTGTCTCTCTCTCTCTCTCTCTCTCTCTCTCTCTCTCTCTCTCTCTCTCTCTCTCTCTGTCTCAAGATAGTGCAGCGAATTCTACAGACTTCAAAGCAATTTCGATCCGACCGCTACAAAATTTGTACCGAGGGTCATTGAACTTTGAACTGAGGCAGTTCCAATTTTTTCCGCGGATGAATCTACCAAAGTGAAATGCCCGGCCAATCACAGTCGGAATCATAGAAATTAATACGCGCTGGAAATAATAGTCTACCTATGGTAAAGACTAGGGAAAGTTGAGGAAATTTCTCGCCATCTCTGCTAAGTTTTAGACAATGGTTGCCACAAAACCACTCTAAAGCTTCTAACACAAGCTGTTTTCGAATTTTTTGTTACAATAAATGCCCCGGCGCGTAGTAGGCCTATTTAAAGTAAAACTTGTATCATAGGTTTTACGGTAATTGGTCGCATCGCGTAGACTTAGCAAAGATGTCTGAAAACTGGCTTCACTTTCATCAGGCCCCATAGACTGCTCTATAGTGACTGTTAAATTCTATGGTCGGAACTGAAAGGTAGGCGGAAGAATGCTGCTCCAACAGACCTCTGTACATAGTGACTGTTATGCTATTAATTACATATGCTATAGGCACAGTACGTATACTAACTCGAGAGTCTCTTATCCTACGCATAGGCTTTCAGTCTGACCCTGAACAATGTCAAAGATTATGACCTGAATATATATATATATATATATATATATATATATTAATACATATATGTTAGTTAGTTAGTTATAGGCTAATTTATATAGCGCTATTGTCCTAGCGGGCTAGAGTCAAGAGTGCTTTACATCTATTACATTAAAATCGTTATCTGTATGTCTGTTGCCTTCGAGCGTTCTGATTGGTTGGCTGTGTGAGCGTTCTGATTGGTTGCGTTCGAGCGTTCTGATTGTTTGGCTGTGTGAGCGTTCTGATTGGTTGGCTGTGTGAATTGGTTACCTTCAAGCGTTCTGATTGGTTGGCTGAGTGAGCGTTCTGATTGGTCGTTCTGGAATTGGAATTGGATTGGTCGTTGCCTCGAGCGAAGCGACGCGAAGCGACGCGAAGCGACGCGAAGCGACGCGAAGCGACGCGAAGCGACGCGAAGCGACGCGAAGCGACGCGAAGCGACGCGAAGCGACGCGAAGCTCGCCTCATGCGAGCGAAGCTCGCGCGAGCGAAGCGAGCCTTCGAGTTCTAGTTAAATTAAAAGAGTGTCCGAACAAGTGCGTTTTTAGTTTCTTAGCGAATGTTTCCAAGTTGGTCGCGTTGGTGACACTGTCTGGTAACGCGTTCCAGAGAGCCGGGTTCCCTCGAGTAACAGAACGCTCCCCCAGTTTGGCTGTTTTCGAGGGAGGAGGCACCATCAGTCGGACCCGACTGGAGGATCTGAGCCGCAAGCGACCTTCTGTGGATGGAGGCTTTCGAAGAAGCACCGATAGATAGTCTGGGCAGAACGGGTCGTAGAGTGCTCTGAACGTGAACCAGCACCTCTTGTAGATTACCCGTTCCGGAATGCGTAGCCAGTGTAGTCTGTCCCGAAGTTGGGGAGTGACGTGCTCACACCACCTGGTCTGAAAGATCACTCGGGCGGAAGCGTTCAAGACCATCTGCAGACGATTGAGCTGATAGTCTGGCGTTCCGAGTAGTATACTATTACAATAGTCTATTCTCGTAAGCACCATTGCCCGCACGAGCTGGGTCGCAACAGACGCAGGTATGTGTCTTCTTATCGCTCTAATCCGCCGGAGCTGGTAGAAGGAATTGCGAGCGACGATGCCGATGTGGTTCCGGAGTGACAGCGACTCGTCCAATAGAACTCCGAGAAGACGGACCTCGGCCGACGGGACAATAGGGATCCGATCGATGACGAACGGCGCATGGCTAATTAGATGCGTTTTCCTTGGGGTGGTAATCCAGAGAACTTCCGTCTTGGCGGGATTGAGAGCCAGACGATTTGCCTCGGTCCAGAGTTTGATTTTGGCTATGCACACTGTGACGCGGTCACGTAGTTGTTCCATGTCTCTGGCAGGGCAAGAGGCGAGGATCTGTACATCATCTGCGTAAGCATGAGGGTCTAGCCCGCACTCTTCGACAATCCGTCCGATGTCTGCGACATACAGAATAAACAGGAGCGGGCCTAGCACAGACCCCTGCGGCACGCCACTGAGAACAGGACGCGGTGAGGACATGACCCCGTTCCACCATACCGACTGCGTGCGATCGGTTAGGTAGTCTTGCAGCCACTTGAGGGTTCCTCCTTTGATGCCGTAAGAAAGCTCCAGTCGTCGGACCATGATCTCGTGATCGACAGTATCGAAGGCTGCCGATAGGTCCAGAAGGCAGAGGAGAGCTACTCGATCATTCGATATGGCATCAACAATATCATTAAAAATGCGCAGAACGGCCGACTCAGTGGAATGACCGCGTCTATATGCCGACTGTTTCTTCGGCATTAGTCCGTTCGCTGCTAGATATCCAACCATTTGCGTATTGACGAACCTCTCCAGGACTTTGGAAAGAAAGGTTAGGTTGGAAACAGGGCGATAGTTGTCGGTGTCGGTTGTATTCGCTTCCACCCGCTTCAGCCGTGGACGTACAATTGCATGTTTCCAGCACGAGGGAAACTCGCCGGTTCTCAGAGATGTGGTCATAAGCGTCACGAGAAATGGCGCCAGAGTGTCGATCACTTCCTTGAGAAGCCATACTGGCAGGGGGTCGAGGTCGCACTGTTTATTCGGGGATGCCGAATATACATATATATATATATGTATATATACGCATTTTACCGTTGAATAACCTCCAGGCTGAATGTTATCCAATGTTGCAGCTGTTGCTGCGCAGAGCCATGCATTTCAATATGTTCGCTGCTTTCAAAATTAAAAATTGAAATTTTATAGAATTTCTCTGTAGTTGCGTTTCCTTCTGTTTGAGAATTTCCGTCTCCTTGTTTTCTATTCTTTGGTTTGTTTAAAATGACGAATGTCAGTAAAAGTCGTAAACAAAATGTAGGGAAATTTCAGACGAAATTGGCAAATGACCATTTCTAGATTGATAACTTTACGAAAAACCTAAGATCCATTGGCGTAGCCATGTAGCCATGGGGTGGGTACGGAGGGCCTCGGCCCCTATTCTGGCCGGGACCGGTCACAAACTGTGCACAAACTCGATAGGTAGGTAGTGTGATCGACGTGAAAACGTTAATTTGCGAAGAACTCCTTGTCCCCTTGACGACATTTTTCGCTCGTCAGAGAATATTTTACCCGAAAATATCGATGTATTCCCCCCTATTTCGGAACCCTGGCTACGCCACTGCAAAGGTCTCAGTATTCTGGGATTTTAGAGAATTTTTGAAATCTCAGTAGAAATTATCTTAAACAAGTCTTGAAGACTTTTCTTATCTGCGACCCTTTGGAAATGCTAAGACGTTAGAAACGACGATATGTAATTTGCTACAGTTTACAGTTTACGCGTAGCCTAATCACGTGTCTAAGCGCAGTGGACTTTGCTCTGCAGCTATCCGGGTCTGTATGGGATTCAGAACTTAGCTCTGCTCAGTGGCGACGCCAGACGTTTGAGAGTGAGGGGGTTATGGCAAGCACGTTGAAGGGGTCTGGGGCAGAGCCCCCAGTGGGGTCCAGGGGCCAAGCCCCTAGTCGTAGTGTCAGGGGCGAAGCCCCCTGAAGCGGAACAACGTTTATTTTTACATTAGGATTCGTTAGAATTACTATTCCACACGTAACGAGGGTATTAAATAACTTTTAAACAATATTTTTATCTATCTGATAAAATTCTTGCAAATAGTAACATAGACGGCCATGGCGGACCCAGTCCGTCTGACGCACGACTGCTTGTTATATAGATATATAGAGAACTTGTTATAGAGATGTGGTATATAAAGAACGCTTGATAGTTGATACTTAGACTAGTAGAACCGATCCTCAACCATCCCCCTACCCTTCCCCTCACAAAAAAATTTCTTGCAATTTTGCACGAATCTCACGGGTGGCCCTGGTGGCAAGTGGAGGTGTTCAAACACCCCAACCAACCTCCCCGTGGCCTCGCCACTGGTTCTGCTGCTCTTTGCTTTTGTAGACATTCAGAGTCGGTTGTTGATGTTTAGGACTCAATGAACCGATTACATCCCTCAGCCAGTCGCTTCTCGTGAGGTGTTGTGGCAGCTGTCATTTGGCTTTTGACTGACGCAAAGGCCCAGCTGCTTGGTATATCGTCTGCGAATGGGCCATTCAGTGGCAGCCAATATGCATTGCCTATTGATTCATTTGCTATCACGGCGAAAAAGTTAAGCCCACCTAAGACTCTGAACTTTACAAGAAGTGTGATGCAGCCAGGTTGAGTGTTAATCGGTTGTCCCCCCGAGGCATTGTGATAATTATAGTGGCGCATGGAAGCCTAAATATTTGCAAATATTTCGGCTTCCATGAGTGGTGCCATTGAAATTGCCTGAATGATTTGGTTGGTTGGTTGATTGATTCATTGATTGATTGATTATTAGGATCGAGGTATTTATTTATCCCTACTATAGCACCCTGTCACCTAGAAGATACAAAGATACAAATCCGTGAATATGGTCAAATCTCTATTTACAGATCTGTTTGTTAATATTGTATTATATTGTAATAAATATTGGCGCTATATAAATTTACATTCATTTTGCACTTTTCGAGTACTGCTCGCTGTAAACATTTAGTATCTGAATGTCTTTAATTTCCATCGACAACTTACAGCTAAAGAGGTTTTAATAGGAAAAAAACTGCAAGCTATGGAAAGTCAAACGACTACTGCTACTACTACTACTACTACTACTACTACTACTACTACTACTACTACTACTACTACTACTACTACTACTACTACTACTACTACTTACTACTACTACTACTACTATTATTATTATTATTATTATTATTACAACAACTACTACTACTATTATTATTATTATTATTATTATTATTATTACTACTACTACTACTACTATTATTATTATTATTATTACTACTACTACTACTACTACTACTACTACTACTACTACTACTACTACTACTACTACTACTACTACTACTACTATTACTACTAACATTAGCCACTACTCCACTTTGTCAAATCATAAATACAAATTTGAATCTATGACGTGTAGTAAAGGGCTATAGGCCTACGCTGCAAAGACCTTGCATTGCTATTGCACGTATAGTTGTGCAACAGCTGTTGCCAATTGCCGTCCTGCCTGTCTCTAGAGCATCTGTTTCTAGTTGAGTTGCTTCGTTGTAATTCTCCTCTCTTCCTCCGCTACAAATTAACGACAGCCCCCACAAGATAAACGCTTCCGTTCCTCGGGTCAATGACCACGAATACCATGTGCGCGCACACACGCGCAGGCGCGCGCACACACGCCGTACTAGCACGTGCCAACGCCAAGTCGTTTATCTGGATCCGAGTAAACAACATTGGAAGCGACGAATACGCAGGTGCACAGTCTACGCAGGGAAATTCCTCAGCACAACGACTCCCGTATGCGATCTAGGTCAAGTAATCGCCCTGACCTTTGGGGGGCAGAGGTCACCGATTGGCCCATTGATTAATCATTGTTTGGACGTAAATGGGAGTCGTTTTTCTGGATTTTGTGCTTTAGGCTTTGACTTAATAATAATAATAATGTGATTTTAAGTGGTTTAGGAGGCTAAGTAAGCCTGTGTGAAAACCACTGATGTAACCATCTGCATTCAATAACCTAGTTTATCTAGATAGCCTTTGAATCCGTTCACTGTTTCAACTGTCACTCCCACCTCGTCAAACTGTTCCATTTGTCCACAACCCTTGCACTAAAAAAAGTTTTTTTTTTCTTGGACCAACCCTCTGCTTAAACAATTTGCACTTGTGGCCTCTTGTGCTGCTATAGTGTGCCAATTAAAGAATCGATCATATAGCACATCTACTTTCCCAGTCATTATTTTGTATGTTTCTAAAATCCCTCTCTCTTCTCCTTTCCAATGTTGTCAGTCCACAATATTGAAGTCTTTTTCGTAGCAAATTATGGCACCCATTGACCATCTTCGTTGCTCGTCTTTGCACTTTTTTCTAAAAGTTCTACTTTTTCAAGAATGGATTCCAAGCCTGAACACAGTATTCCAGATGAGGCCTTACTAATGACTTATAAAGTTTAATGATTATCTCTTTGTCACGACTCACAATTGTCCTTTTCACCATTCCCAACATTTGGTTTCCCTTTTGCTGCCTCCATGCATTGGTGAGATGGATTCATACTTCTATGGTGATTATCCCCAAGTCTCTTTCTTTTTCTGTTGTTTAGAACTTCCCCTAAAGAATATTCATTACCATTATTAGACTTCCCAACATGCATTACAGAACATTTATCAATATTGAAAAGCATCTGCCAGTCCACAGACCACTGAAACAATTTCCTTAGATCTTCTTGTAAAATTTTTGCATCATCCTCCGAGTCTATATTTCTGCATAACTTTGTGTCATCGGCAAACTTTGAAATTTTGGACAGTAATCCTATCGATATCATTTATATATATTAGAAAAAGTTGGCCCAAGCACTGAGCCCTGAGGCAACGATAACTCTTGCCCATTGCGAATGGCTAATGCCAACCTTCTGTCTTCTTCCCTTCAACCAATTTTCAATCCATCCGAGAATATTGCCCCTATTCCACAGGACTTCAGTTTGGCCAGCCTTATATGGGGTACTTTATCAAAAGCTTTGGCAAAATCTAAATATATTATGTCTACTCCCTAATTGGTCAGGCATGAACGCCCCTTTGTAAATCCATGCTGACTATCTTTAACAATTTTATGCCTAGTCAAATGTTCCAAAATGCTTTCTTTCAGTATTTTTCCATAACTTTACCGATTACAGATGTTAGGCTCACTGGTCTGTAATTGCTTGGTTTTCGTTTTCCTTGAACAGTGGGCTGACTAATGCGTCTCTCCAGTCTTGCGGTACTACTCCAGTTCTGAGTGATTCATTGATTATCAAAGCAATTGCATGTCCAACTTCGGCATATATACTTTTGTTTAGGCCCCGCCACAAAATGCCTGGCAATAAATACATTTAAGAACAACAAGCGTAATTTTTACAGTAAATACATTTCTTTAAACAGAATTTCACGATATACTCAGAAACTATGGAATGCATGGAACAATAATAGATCGCGCAACTTTTGAGGCGAATGGGTGAACACCAATTCTTGTTCTCTTCGGTTGAGAATGATTGAAATGCCGTTTTGTAAGGAAATTGAACTCACAGCGAGACTGCTTGCTTTTTCGCGCAGAAACCACATAACAAATGACGATCGTGAATCAACTGAGCGGAATAGGATGCTACTATTTGGGTTAACAAGTAAATTGACTGCAGTTTTAGATTTGTCAAAAACGCAGCGGGGCTCAGCGCTACTCCCACCCGAACGCTTTCAATCTCCGGCCGGGCTAAACAACCGAACAGCAACGCGTTTTATGATCTCCACACTGGATTCTCCCTTGGTCAGTGCCGGGATAGGAGACTTAAGTCCAACCCCAACCCGAAAATCGAAGACTGATTGTAGGACAAAGTTTTATCATCTTTAGGATACAGCAATTTTGCTTCTGTTGTCGCATTACTTACATTACTGCGCTGCATCAGGAATGCGCTTTCATAGCAAAGAACAGATTGACTAAGTTTAGTAGACAGTTCCGTTTACATCTTACATTACTTGTAAACTTTACAATATGATTCAGGAGGCATATAACTGTAATTTGTGTCGGTGGTTATTTTTTTAAAATATCACTGGCATCACAAATGCTAACACACGGTCACCCCTCCCCCCATCCACAATTTAGTACCTCAAGTCTCCTAGTTAGCTGCCAGATGTTGGACCTATGCTAAACAAGCTCGAAACCGAATTTCTCTTACATTTTGTTGAAGAACAGAGCGTATATAAGAACTGTTAGATGAGTAATGAAATGCGAAACTGTAGCAAAACCAACACGGAGTTTATCCAGAATCCCTTATCTCAGGTATCTTACAACAGGTATTGGTATACCTTTGAAGATATGATCAGAGAAATAAATTGATCGAAACATGCAGTCCAGAAGAAGCCACCACCCCATAATAACACTATTCATGTTGTTTAAACTTATTCTGTTTTCCATGGGCGAAGCTTTAGGACCACAGTTCAAAAGAATTTTTATTTATTTAGTTTGGATGCTGGAGAAACACGGAAATCATCGACAGATATTTTTCAGCAGAGAGAGAGAGAGAGAGAGAGAGAGAGAGAGAGAGAGAGAGAGAGAGAGAGAGAGAGAGAGAGAGAGAGAGAGAGAAGGTGGCCATATGTGGAACGCTTGTAGGTCGGAGGATGTGCAAAGCGGTGGCGGGGGAGGGAATCAGACCAGCTGAGGAAGAGCTTTCAGTTAATTATGCTAAATTAGTTAATTGCATAATTTAACTACAACGTGGAACTTTCCTCTTTGCTATGCAGAGAGTGGACCAGTGGAGGTGGGAATCAGTAAGTAAGATCGTGAATTTTTATTTCTCGTCACCCTGCAAGCACCACGCTGCTAATACTCCTGCATGCAATTGCAATAGGAAATTCTCTAATAAGATTTACAACAACGGATGTAAAATATTACGCATTAGCAGGAATGGCTCGGCTCTTCTAAGACTGAAAGCAAAGTCATTCCCGAACTCTCTCAAGGCTAACCACTGGCTCATAGGGCAGCGCTGATCTCCGTTTCCAAGGCCCTCAGCCTGGCGACTGGTGCAAGTTACATGATAGAGGTCAGTGTTCTCATGGGGGAACGCGCCAAGTTTATTCTGTTTGGGGATTGATCCGCCAACTCAAAAAAATTTGGGGGAATATTCCATCGCCATCTGGCGAACGCTGCGGATTAATCCGCTACTTTGTTGCCATCGCCATCTGGCGAAAGAAGGCTGAGTCCACCTTTATGGCTCCTGCGGGTTTCGAACCCGCGACCTTCTGCTCTAACATCCAACGTTGTTACCACTCTGCTAACTTCCCGCCTATTTGCTTAAATTCCTAATAGATTTCTTGTATATTCTAGAGGTTTCTTGCAGGTTTATCGCCTGACGGTTTGCTCCAAGCTGCGAAAATATTACTTCTTATTAATTTCGATTTAAAGTTTATTGAACGGCATCTTGAATGCAGCGTTAGAGAGTTTAAAACTTACGCAATAGGGACTCGAATGCGTATATGGTCACAGAAGCTGTCTTACGCTGGAAAAGGAAATACTGGAGGTGTGCCGATCTTAAACCCAGAGATTATCAGAACGGAGAGTAGGCTAAGCGATTGAGGGATATTTTATAAATGGGGTTTTGGAGGGCGCGTACACGAGCGCGTGGTTTATCTGCGCGCACTGTTTTTCCGAACGACGCCAAAATAATCTGTCTCTGTCTCTGTCTCTCTGTCTCTGTATCCAAGCCTCTGTCTCTCTGTCACAGTATCTCAGTTTCCTTGTCTCTGTCTCTTTGTCTTTGTCTCTCTGTCTCTCTGTCTCTGTATCTCTGTCTCTGTGTGTAAGTCTTCTTTCCTTGTAATGCTTTCTTGTTGTTTTCTCTCTGATTTCATTGCACCGATCTATTTCCTCGAACTCCGTCTTCATATTTTCCTCCCACTCCTCCCCATCTACAACCCCCACCAACTTGGTCTCATATTCCGGCTGCTGTCGGTCGTTGCTCCACCCAATACGGAAATCGGATTCCATACTTCCCCCGCCGCCGACCCCCACTGCTTTCCTTCAGGTAGGCATTGCCAATTAGACTGATCGCCAGCTGAGCGACAGAGAGATAAAGAGAGAGAGAGAGAGAGAGAGAGAGAGAGAGAGAGAGAGAGAGAGAGAGAGAGAGAGAGAGACGGAGAGAGAGAAAGGAGAGAGAGAAACAGTGAAACAATCTGTGATTTTAATGGATCAAATCTCCTTCGAGAGCATATAGGAGACTGTGAAATAAGTCGATGTTCGTTATGCTTGTTATACGAGAATTTCTCTTCAGTTTACCTGTAGCCTATTTATGATATTATTCTTGGTTTCATTCTATTTTTGATCAGTACAGTTACCAAACCACTTTGCAGATTACGACGATTAAGGTTTTGCTGATCTTAGATGCATCTTTAGTAGAGTTGCAAAGCGATTAATATTTCTAATTGCGTTAATCGCGAAATTAAAGTTTCGAATCGCGCGTTAATCGCGGTTTCAACGCATACGTTGTATCGCGTCGGACATGCGAGACTCAAAAGAGCGAATGGATTCTAATGAACTTTTGCGATATTGACAGAAATTAATGTCTTATGTATTTAAAATTTCGTTTGAATCGGTGATGGCTAAGGTATGGACTATAGCCTATAGGGTTAGTGCTATGGTCAATAAATTAGCAGCGAACTGTAATGTTTGACAGCTGATCGCAAAAATTGAAAACCGCTCAAGCGAGTGAATGGACTCGAATGAAATACATTTGATCAATGACAAAAGTATGTGTCTCGTTATTAGAGCTATAAGCTGTGTAAGGCCATTAATTCTTGAATGGCGCGCTAAGAGCGCTTTTAACGCACGTGTTGCAGTCCAGATTCTGGATTACGAACGTGTTAAAGCGCAAATAAGAGTATCCAGAACAATCTCTATCGACTCTATGGTCTCTGATCTATGCCCACCAGCAAGAAATCTGCTTCTGTCATTGGCGTCTATTAATAGACGACAATGGTTTCTATGGTTTTTGCCCACCAGTTGGCGGAGCAACCGGACTTTGTTGGTAAACACTGGATACCACTATTTGACAGCACTGGTCTTTCGGGAGTTAGACATCGTCATTATGACGACACATTTGCTGAAAATCCGATGTATTCACGACGATGACGTAATCGATCTATTTTTAGTTTTTCTCTAGTATGACTTCTGTAAAGCGTTAACGCAACAGATATTAAGCGGTTCTTTTGTCGGCATTTACACCGGAGAAGTAACATTGTCCGTTAGAAAGTGGCTTCAATTTTTGGAAGTTGCTAACGGTTTGAAAGTTGTTTTCATATGAGTTACTCTTCTGGGTAACGTCTCTAGGTCTATGATGTTGATATCAGTAATTGTTTGGTCCATGGTCAAATTTTCATTCCATGGGATATTTTTTTCATTTAGGCTTTTCCCCATCATTTCTTCGTCCACCTCGTTCGTTTCAACCTTTCTCTCTTCTTTCCAGACCTACCTCAACCCAAGAGCATGTATTGGCATTTATCCAGGAAATTAATTTTCTATCAATAAGTAAGTCAGTCATTGATTACTTCAGCAAATTTCGCGAATTTCGAGAGTTGAAGCTGTTTCTGTTTTTGCGTTTATAGATGTTCGGGACGTCTTCGACCTGTTTGACTTCTGGGATGGTCGGGATGGTTTGGTCGACGGAGCGAAGATCGGTGACGTCATGCGCTGCATAGGACTCAGTCCGACCAACAAGATGATCCTCGACAACGGAGGGACGAAAAAATTCGGTAACTCTATGATGACGCACTTCCGGTATTTATATAGCGCCCGATGAAACTCGCTTCTCCGCAGACGACTCAACGTGTGCTAGTAATTATTATCTGGCATTTCTGGATCTGAATGGAATGATTGATGATGTAACGATCGGTGCCATTGACGTGATGGTACGGTACTCAGTACCAGTGAACTGGTACTACAACAGCCGCTGTGAAGCTGCCGTGTACCGTACCTGGATCTCCTTGTACAATGTGCACCGTTAGTTGACGGCAGTGGGCATAGATGTGCAATTTAAGTCTCCTCATTCACTGCCGTTCGATCTCCTGAGTTTAGTATCATTGTCTATAGTGACCGTGCCAAACCTTACAAATATTCTGAAATTCAATATCAAACCTTAATAATATATAATATAGGCTTATATATATAAGTTTTGGCAGGTCCGTTAAGTCTCAGTAGCTAAAAGTAATTCTGAAATTCACTGTCAAACCTCAATAATATATAATATAGGCTTACCTAAGTTTCGGCAGGTAGGTCCGCTAAGTCTCAGTAGATAAAAGTAATTCTGAAATTCACTGACAAGCCTCAATAATAACTCTGAATTGAAGAATATATTATTCCTTAACTTTTGTTACTACGACGACGACAAAAGAGCATTAACCCATACGCTACCACGGTACGCGCGAATACGGTAAACTCCTAGCTGTGCTAACATCGGAATCATGTTGACGCGTTTACACGTCATAATGACACTCATGGCACTAAAGTTTCGTGACGTATTAACACGTACTAAATGTAAGCGAAAGGGTTAATAATTTCCTGACTTTTCAGACAAAAGTTTCAAACTGAAATCTCGGTTAACGTTACTCTAGTCTTCTATTAGGGGCCTGAATATATAACCCAGTGGTTCTCAAACTGGGGTCCGCGGCCCCATAGGGGACCGCCAAGCGGTTTCATGGGGACCTTATATAGGGATTACTTCCTCAAGATATCTCACCAACACCTCAGAACACAAAACACACTGATCATGATGGCTCTAAGAGTGCTGATTCCATTTGAATTTACATTTGATGACTAAGATTTGCAAATTTCTGATTAAATAACTGATTGACAAAACAAGTAGCCTATAAGTTAATTACAGCTAATTTAAAATTCCAATTTTATAAGGTCCGCGTGTCATCAAAAAAATTTTTCTAAGGGACCAACACGCAAGAAATCCTAAAAGTTTGAGAATAACTGATACACAATTATCCAATTAACTGCCAAATTGAATTCAGAGCACAGTGTCACAGTCCCGTTGGTTGACATGTCGTCATCAAAGGCGGCGCTGGCCAACTGACGAAATGTCAGAAAGCCTGACACTGTCCAGCGATTGCTTTGAGCTTTGATTCGTTCTTCGTTTCTTCCCACTTTCTAACTTTCACCGGGACCAATGTCAAGGACGTTCCGTAGAGACGATCCTTGACCTTTGCACCGGTTCGTCGTTACCTGTCGCCTGCAATTACTGTGAATCTGGATATATCTGCGTCGATTCTGCAGAGCGGATTTCAAGATTTTGCCATACTGCATCAGATCTTGAAGTTATCGGAATCTGGTTTTTACGTAAAGACAAATTTTATGTATTCCATCGATTTTTCAAAATGGCAGCCCCAGTCTGACTATTATCACGCCAATGTTTTCGACTTCCAGTGGCGGAAGAGGGAGAGGAGGGGGTCCGACAGCTAAAAGTAACAGAATTCCATCTCCCGGGTGGGTCTATACTTCTACCAGTGCGCCACTTCGACTAACCAAACCCTCCCCCTCGAACCTAAACACTGTATCGTATGAACCGACTGCTTTCAAGAACGCCCCTATTAGCGATCGAGTGTTTATACGAATCGCTGCTTCTTTTGATATAGCGCTTTCGTTTATAGACTTAGTCGTTTAAACAAACACAGTCTGTTATTGTAAATTCTTTCCCCAGTTTCGTTGCATCGTTCGTTTCCTGTCGGACGGTTGCACCTCCTCCGATCGCGTGCGATTTGCCCTCGCCTGCCCGGCAACTTGTACGCTAAATTGAAATATTTACAAGCGCCGAAGTCGGCTTTTTACATCGACACAAGTCGATTATTCCGAACTCTGTGTTCGAGTAAACTGAGCAAAAAGACCCGAGAGCATAGAGTATAGATAAGACCTATATCCGCTTGAGTGTTGCGCTACAGTCGAGCGATGTCTGTACGCAGAAGAAGTTCCGATGGAATTATTATTTTCGAAACACGGAACCAGTAGAGGACGCTCTCTGGGGCTTCTCCGAATTGGTTGATTTACTCCTTTTGATGTCTCTTTTTCCGCGAAACGCATTTTTCCCCCGAGTGCGAGACCAACGCGTGCGGAAACCGCCCCCTCCCTCCCTCTCTCTCTCTGTCTCTCTCTCTCTCTCTCTCTCTCTCTCTCTCTCTCTCTCTCTGTCTCTCTCTGTCTCTCTCAGTCTCTCTGTCTGTCTGTCTGTCTGTCTAATTTAGGTTTTCATTATCTTCATAAATCTTCTGTCGAGTGCGCAAAGACGAGGAGGTGGAGGTGGGTTGAGGAGGGTGGGAGGGATAGCGGAGGGCACTTGGCACTTGGCACTTGGGCGGCAAGTTGCGTCTCGTTGAGAGCTAGAGGTGGAAAATAAAGAGCCTGATCGAATAGACTGGAGGAGGAGGAGGAGAAGGAGGAGGAGGAGGAGGAGGAGGAGGAGAAGGTGCCTGATCGATGTAACGGTTGTACAACCGGTTTTTTTAACTCGGAGTTCGTTCACAGCAGACTTAACTGACCCTACTTACTTACTTACAGTTGAAGTTATGAGGCTTGGTCTTACAAAAGACACGTGATCATGCATCGCAGCGTAAACTCGGATGAAAAAACGAGGGGACCAACCTTTATAACTTTCCCTCCCCTATAGTAGCCTCCCAAAAGTGGTGACGGGCCTCGGGCGGCCTATGGTCTAATGAAAGTTTACGCCCATGCGCAGGCAGCATTGTTAAAAGTTCGAAGTACTCGATACATTTGAGACGCTCAAAATCGAAGATTTAATTATTTTCAAGTCGCCTTGGTCTTTTTGGTAATAATTAATTGACGATTATCGATCAAAGTGCAATGCTGGGGCATCAGTGAATGATGACGCGAGTGAATGACAGAAACCGTGGTCGATAGAATTTGGAAGAATTCTGGCCAGAACCGTAGCTAGGGGCAGGGGGCAGATTCCCCCGGGCGCCGAGGTGAGGGGGCGCCAAAATTGGGTATTTGGCTAAGTAAAATGCATGATAAAGATGTGCGACGAACTTTTTTTGCTCATCAGCATTATATGAAGAGGGACGCTGCAGTGGCGGCTCTAGGATTTGGCAAGTGGGGGCCGTTGGGGTGGCAACTTCTAATCATGGGGGCAACCATTTGTTGTTTAATGTATGTAGCATTAAGTATAGGGTCCCAACTGGGGGAGCCACTGGGGGCCAGACACTCAATAGGGGGCACGGGCACCCCCTGGCCCCCCGGTGCCGCCGCCACTGGGACGCTGTAAGATTTGAGGGGCACCGAAAACAATGTGACGACATTTTTCGCTCGTCAGTGGTCTGGAGGGGCGCCAACGGTACACTTTGCCCCCGGGCGCCGGATACCCTAGCTACGCCTCTGATTCTGGCATTCACTTGATTCCAAATCACCAAGAAATGGGGAAAATGACGCAAAGTCGGAAACATGAAAATGTTCAACTGCTCATTCACTGTGGCGTAGCCAGGATTCAAGAATAGGAACACCATCATTTCTAGAGAACAACTTGGTCAGACCCGAGCAGTGGCGACCCGAGTATGGACGACCCGAGTAGGGGCTTGGGGAAAACCGTTCAGATTCAAACCTTGAGATTTCGAGCATATTTGCTGCACTACAGGGTGGTGCAAAAAACCGGACTAGTCAAATTTAGGTTTGCATTTAATATAGTTCAGCGTTTTGCGCCACCCTGTATATCGCCATTCACCTTTCCACCAACTGACAAAATTCGACGTTCGGTTTTTTTAACAAATCTCGCGACCATTTGGACATGAAATAGGGGAGGGGGGCTATCCCTGCGCTCCCTCGTGGCTACGCTAACATCCAGTAAGTACATTGCTCGTACAGTATAGCCCCAAGCTCGGGTCGCCCTTCCTCGGGTCGCCCCTACTCATCGGAAGATATCTCTGTACAGACCAAGTACACATGCATTCGGTATCTTCTGCTGTTATACTTGGCGTTCCATAACGCAGATTTTCCATTGCCCTGAAGAAAATCTGTTTCTTATAAACCAGACTCACGTCCTCTATCTCCATCTGCTCCTCCTCCTCCTCCTCCTCCTCCTTCCTCCTCTTCTTCTTCCTCCTCTTCCATCTGATGTATTTCATCGCTTCCAGACCTGGCCTCAGGTCCCATTACGCATCTATACAAAGCAGTTGGGCTAAGAAATGCTGAATACATGTATACATGTAATGTAGGCGCATATATATATATATATGCATATATGTATACATATATGTACATATGTGTGTGTTTGTGCTTGTGTGTGTCTGTGTAGATGCATATAAGTGCGTTCATATTTGTCTGTGTGCAAAGAGAGCGGATATGATTTGCTTCTATCTTTACGTGGCTGAACTGTTGACGTCAATTGAACGAACCACGCCATTGAAAAATAGAAAGAGAAAAAGCAAATCGTCTTAAGTTCCACTTCTCTCTCCAAAGACTTTCCTTTCTTCTTCTTCTCCTCCTCCTCCTCCTCCTCCTCCTCCTCCTCTTTCTCTTCCTCTTTCTCTTCTTTCTCATCTCCTTACTCTATTTCTTGCTTGATTTTTTTCTGCGAAACGCGAGGAACTTCTTCATTTATAAAAAACCAACGCCAGAGGTCGTCTCGTCGTAGGAACGACCTCTGGCGTTCGATGACCTTCTGAAGGTCAAAAGGTCATCGAACGCCGATCTTCGAAGCCTGGAATCGTCCGAGGAGTCGATGTCAGTTCGATGACGTCACGAAATATTTGCGGAAGATTAGATTAGACTAGATTGGGTCAGAGCGTCAACCTTTAGGTCAGGGTCAGTCAGATAAGGTCAAGGCCAAGACCACTGAATATTTGTTGCTATATTGATTTTTAGTTTTAGTTTTAGTTCCTTTCGCACATTGGCGAAACTATGTGGCCATGTCATTGTGGTGATCGGTACAACACAGCGAAAAGCTTTGGGCCACAGTAACTTCTGAACCTACATTCTGACTAAGCCGTTGAGTGGGACCTGATTAAATATAATAAAATTAAATTAATAAAATTAAATGATGATGAATATGACTTAACTAGATATACGGGGACACCGCAGAGACCAGAGTGTTCATCTGTCCCAAGTAAATGGACTTTTAAAATTGGGAAAAGGGAACAGATTCCCTCAGCGACGAGATATAAAAGGCAATTGGATGATTGTCGTGAAATTGAAACTGAAGTTGAGCAGAACGTCATAGATTTCTGTCGAACGATACGAACTGGTGTCTCAGACTTTCTCGGATAGAAGACATCGAAAATTTCACAAAACTACCCAAGAACAAATCCTGATTACTCTTACGATCAGACTTTGTCAGAGCTGTAATACGAGATAAATTCTCTGACAGCGGTTTTCAAGACAAGAGAAATCCTTCTAAACCACATAAGATCCAGCTATTATATTATTAGTATTATTGAGAATAAAAATCAGGTAAACAAAAGTCAAGCTCCCCGTCATATTTGACGGGCAAACAGCTAGTAGAAACATGATCATAGGCGCATACAGGATTTATTATTATTTTTATTATTATTTTTATTATTATTATTATTATTATTATTATTATTATTATTATTATTATTATTATTATTATTATTATTATTAGTTGATTTGACTTGCCGATTGAAAAAGAATGGGACAGGACGTAGCCAATAATTTGATTTGAGAGGGGTATAAATTTGGGGGTATATAATGTTGTATATATATATATATATATATATAAATGATATAAATGTATATATGCTATATATACTTTTTATAGACCTATATAGTATATACTGATTTTGGGGAGTATATATACCAATATAGGTAGAGGACATTCATTGGTAGGGGTAGGTGACAAAGCCACGGTCCGAAAGCTGCATGCGGTGGGGTGGTTTTTCTTTTTAAACGGAGTACTTTGTGAAGTCGATTATAGTTTACGGATTGACGCGTTGTAGGAGAGAAGCAGTACAAGTTCGAGGAGATCCTTCCCATCTACAAGGCGGTCAGCGCCGAGACGGACATCGGAACCTTCGCTGACTTCATGGAGGCCTTCAAGACCTTCGATCGCGAAGGTCAAGGTTACATAGCGATGGCTGAACTCAGACACGTACTGACGTCACTAGGTCAGCGAGTCTACGTCGGAAATCTCTGTCAGAATCGAAGTCTGATTTAGATTTCCGATTTTTACTGAAATATTTTGGAATTTAGAATGTCGTGAGACTTTCCCCCTCCTCCATGCAGTCCCTAGAATTAGGCGAATAAAAGCGTGTAAGTACAATTGTTGTGAAATCTTTTTTAAATTTGCAGTATTTTTTTTACAAAAGCTACGTCATTTTTCTGAACAAACCCAAAATCGTCTGTGAATAAGTTAGCAAGCTGTTATTTCTCAGTGCAGAGATGATAATAGTTATTATTATTATGCGCGCTTTCTAATCTGCATAGTTCAATAATAATAGTATCCCATACAAGAAAGAGATTTTAAATAGTTAACTTTGATTAACTCTCTTAAACCAACGGCCGTTTTAACTGCTCCGTTTCGTTCGGGGAAGTATCGATAAATCCAGGTGGGAAAAACCCGCTATTCGGTTATCGCAAATTTCGTCTCTGAGTAAGTTCTTGGAATGACTTAAATTCCACGCATATAGGTACGTCGGCGCATTTCGCAAATTGGAAGCGTGGGAGTACGCGACTAAGAGAGAGAGAGAGAGAGAGAGAGAGAGAGAGAGAGAGAGAGAGAAGGAGAGACAGAGAAGGAGAGAGCTTCAATAGTTGCGTATTTAGTATTTGCGTTAATTAAGTAGGCTCTATTACTCTATTAAGCCGTGATCTCAAGTTGACACATTTCATTAGAAAACTATTCATACCAGAGGCGTCATTTGTGGGGGGCTGGGGCCCCCAAGGAAATGAAAATATTAATTTATAATGTATTAATGTGCAATAAGAAAAGAAAAAACCAGGGAGGTGACTAAAAAAAAAAGAGGTCGTCAAGTATTTTTGTTGGTATGGTACAACGTAACAAAAAACTGATGACGAGCAAAAAAAAAAAAAGGTCGTCAGCATTTTTTGGAATAGTCGAAAAAATTTCCAATTATAAAATTGTAAAAGAAAATTTTAAAAAATTTCTCCCCCAAGAAAAGTGTGAAATGACGCCACTGATTCATACTAGGACAGTAGTACATATAATAAGCGATTTAGGAGCCCGTAAAGACTATTTATCCTTTGTGATCACTGAAAATGTCTCATGACACTATAATTCAGTGTTTCCCAAACTGTGGGTCGCGACCCAAAAGTTGGTCGCAGGGATTAGTCTAGTGGGTCGCGGAGTAGTGTCATTTTCTAACCAATACCACATTGTCACAAACCTAGAAAGTTGCAAAGTAGGCTTAGGTTTTAAGAAATTTATATGCCCGCAATCCTCCACACACGGCTTATATTACAATTATGAGTGTTTTATCCAATTTTAGTTGACAGTAAGTTTGCAGGGTCACGGCATGTTACAAAGCCCTGGCGTGAGTCGCGCAGTTGCAAAAAAGTCTGGGAAACTTTGGCCTACAGTACTTTTTAAAATTAAGCTTATTTTGCAATAACGCAAGGAAAGCGTATTCCAACCATTTTGCTCTGAAACTCCACTAACAATAGGGAATCCCTGTAATACGTTTGAAAACATTTTACCCAGCGGTTAACCGATTTTGCCATTCTCATAAGATTTTTAAGACGCGCAACAAAGGTATGTTCCTGGAAAAATTTAAAGAAGATAATTTCCAAGACATTTCAATATTTATTTCTCTTATTTTGTCTAACTTGGCAAAAATATGAATAATTCTGCCTAATCTATTTGCTATGTTTCCATTTGAATTGAATCAGAGGTTTTGTTTTGCCATTTATTCAAAACTCAGAAGATTCTTATCAACTAGCGCTCGCCAGATGGCCTAATGCATTAAAAATATTACATGCTATGATAAGGGTCGCGGCACGTTACAAAATCGCTGAAGTGGGCCGCGGTTCCAAAACGTTTGGGAAACCCTGCACTATATGACCAGTAGCCGTTCCAAAACTCTGGAACTCATTGTCCAGTATATTATACAGGCCTGATAGGGGGAATTTCCCCACCAAGCCACAAAATCGACCTAAAATCCGAGCACTTACACAAATTGTTTGCATTGAACTGTGTCTCTTCCCATCCAGCCAAGTCAATCTGCCCCCCCCCCACAGGCCTGGGTTCTGAATAGCAAATCCAGTACCAATTTTTAGAACAAGATTTTTAAAACCCCTCTTTTTGACCTGGCTTATCCACCATAGACTGACACCTGTTTGTCCGGCCAGATACCACCCTGGATTTGACGTGGATATATACTGAATGACTTTGGTTTGGCGTGTCATGCTGGCCATCCTTTAAAATTTTGCGTGTTATAAGGAATGATAAGATGATCCAATACCTTTGCTTTTACAATTTTTTCCAGATCTTTACATAGTATACAGGTCAAACTATTCCCTGGCCTATAATTCCCTGGCTTTCCACGGCAGTGGCGGTTCCACGTGGGGGATGAGTGAGGATGCATTCCCACCGAACTTTTTTTGCTTGTCAAACTGTTTTTGGGTAAAAGTCAAGTAAAATGACGGGGAAAAACTGCGGGTGACCTTTTTTGCTTGTCAACCTATTTTTCGGTAAAAGTCTAGTAAAATTCGGGAACAATTTCCTTTTCTGCTTGTCATACTTTTTCTTTTTCGGCAAAGTTTATTGATTCTTTTCTCTCTCTTTTCATCCCCCACCAACTTCCTATGAATTCGTTTCATCCCCTACCAAGAAATCCTGGAACCGCCACTGCCCCACGGCTAGCCTTTTCCAATATAGGAGAGTGATTACTGCATCCCTCCAGTCCCTAGGAGACATAGAGAGTGTTCTCTTTGATGGCAAATGTTGAGGTCTGGAGAAGTGAGACCATGAACAATAATTTCTCGTCCCTTGCACCGACGAAAGAAATCTTTAGAAAACAAGACTTCAAATATTAATTTACAGTCGACCTCAGTTCATAAATGCTCGTCATTATTCGGCAAATTCGTCTGAAGCTAAATGGGGCCCAGGGTTATTTCTAGGATTATCAATTTGGGGGGAAGGGGGGTGTCGGTCTCAAATTGGGAGGGGAGTGGGTGGGTGCATCCCAGGCTCGGATTGGGGACAATTTGGGGGTGTTGGGGGTGTTAGGGAGGGGGGTAAAAATATTCCTGATAGAGCCTATAACGGAGATTCAATGAACCGAAGAGCTTTTTAGCTGACCGAAATCTCCGAAAGGAAGAAACTTTTAACTGGCTAGATCGAAATTCTCTTCGAATCATAATAATAATTCTCGTTTTCACTTCGATTTAACTCAATTGATTTATCTTCTGGGGCGTGCGTTGAAACGACAGTTACCGCGACTGCTGTAGTAGTCTTTCATCCGACTGATTCTTCTGAAGGATATTTTGACGCTGATTCTTCTTTCCAGGTGAGCGTCTAACGGATGCAGAGGTTGAGTCCATCTTGAAATGCACAGGGACGGAAGAAGATCTGGACGGGAATGTCAAATACGAAGGTACCAGACCATAACGTCTACATACATTTTGCCACAGAATTAAGCCACAGAGAGAGAGGGGGAAGAGGGGGAGGGGACGGAGGGAAGGAGAGGGAGAGAGAATTTTACTGGTAAATTGCATCTCGCTGAAGCATCCATCGATGGATTCCAGGCGAAATAGGACACTGGCAAATGCAAAAATGTAAGAAATGTAAACAAGTTCCATGTCATTTATAAACGACAAGAAACTTTTTTACATTTACGTTTAAGATATTTATCGGAAAATGAACGTTGCTGAGCAAACAACGTGTGATAAGTTACTCTCTAAATCAATCTAATCTCTCTCTCTCTCTCTCTCTCTCTCTCTCTCTCTCTCTCTCTCTCTCATAGTAAGTAAACTTTCCGTTATAAATGTGATCGACGAAGACTGAGCCATTAGATGCTGTATACAAGCGATAGCCATGGCTGTCTATCAGACCAAAATTTATGTAAAATATGTAGAGGCAAACTCCTTGAACTATTCATTTTCATCACCGTCCGAAAATAAGCGAGATATGAAATCTTCGAGGGACGTGTATTTTCTGGAAAGTTGGGTGCACACCTTACTTTTAAAGAGCTCTGCTCTTGGTCATGAAAAAGTTCTGACAGGTAAAAAATGTCCGGATTTTTTGAAAGCTGAAAAGCTAAAGTGGTTGCCTTCGATATTTTCCGCAAAATTAAAGTCTAAAATTGCTTGGGGACACCGTCCATCTCTCTGGCTTGCTTTTTTTGCTTTCCATTCATTCTGTCTGTAAATAATTAATTAGAGCATAAGGGGGCCTGTGTTCCGCTATCACTTGAGCTTCTAACATATAGACCTAGTCTATAAATAAATAAATACAAAATATTCATTCATTTATTCTTCTACATGGGCGCAATACTCGCTGATGTCTTGCAATTTGGTGTGGCATTGTAAGCTTCATATATATATTTATATATATACATATATATATATATATATATATATATATATATATATATATATTATACGAAATATGCATCGATTGAATTAAATTGAAATAAAGTGGAACCCTAATGAGGCATGGATTAGCAATACCATCAATTGATACTTTGAGTATTAGAAACGGTGCTGTAATAGTGCATTATTATTATTATTATTATTATTATTATTATTATTATTATTATTATTATTATTATTATTATTATTATTATTATTATTATTATTATTATTATTATTAGTAGTAGTAGTAGTAGTAGTAGTAGTAGTAGTAGTAGTTGTTGTTGTTGTGTTGCTACTGTTGTTGTTGTTGTTGTTGTTGTTGTATAGCCTAATTACTGTAACGAGTGAATCTTTGATTAATGGTTCTGTTAGAATTTATCAAGAAAGTCATGGCCGGTCCACCGGAGAAATAAGCGATTGGAGACGACGACAACCAACCGGACAAAGCGAACGACTGCATGAGACAAACAGCGATCACGAAACACCACACACCGACGCACACGTACTGAACCCGCAAAATCACGAACGAAACACTACAAATACCAAACAAAGCAAACAAAACGTCCAAGAAATTTAACTATACTAACACACAGCAAAGAGAACATAATTAACAGTTCAAATTACTTTGTAACACTTTACGTCAATATTATAAAAGCGATGCACGCGGCAAAGATTGTCTGCGGATATGATCAAGGATTAATTTTGATATTCTTCGTCTTTGAACGATAAAATCCTCTTCATTGAACCATTCTCATATAGGTTTATCATGTGCGTGTTTCATGTACAAATGTACTTCGTGTCGATTTGGTTTTTGCTTTAAAATTTAAACTTTGCATTGTATATTGTGTTTGAACAGTGTGTTATAAACTAGAAAATTTGAATTTACTACAAATAATCTCCCATAATTATTGCTGATCTAAACATTGACACACGCCGCTTAGAGCGGATAATTTCGATTTTTGTTTGCAGTGTCGCTGTTAAAGCTTTCTAGTTTCATAGGTGTGAATAGTATTAACAGGTTTCTAGATAACTTTTCTGATACTGTATTCCGTATTTTTTATTTTTGTCTGATTTTAAATAAATTGGTGAGTGGAATTAGAACGATATATTCAATATTAGATTTGTTTTTGAAAACCATTGTTCAACTTCTTCTATTTTTGTTGATATCGATCGGTGATCGACAATAAAACTGAGCTGATGTTGAATTAATTTTTGTGATTTGACTTGAATCGAGTTCGTTTCCTCTGTCCAGACAAATCTCGACCATAAATTTTCGAAATCCAAGATGCCAAAATGAAACAATGTTGCATGTCCACGCGCATTTTGTTTCAGGTTGTAAGATACGTGAGATTTCTGCCACATTGGCGCAAGGACAGCCTTCAATAATTCACCAGTACAATCACAAGGGAACGTTCTATCAGTTCCATGCCTGCTACGGCGTAACAGACAACTAAGAGTAACTAAGGGTCCCAGTCAGTGTTTAATCTAGGCCGTTTCCGGGGGAAATTGCCCTTCCCCCGGAAATTTCAAATTTCCTCCGGAAATTTTGGCATACTACATGGACAACAGCAGCCCCCTAGCAAAGTTCCCCGGCTTTGTCAGTTCCCCGTAGTCCAGGAGTCTAGAATGAACACTGGTCCCAGTGGCGTCGCCAGGAATTCTGGGTTAGGGGAAGGGGACTGGCGATTCAGATTCCTTACTCCAACCCCACACACACCCTCCACAAAAAACGTTCTCACCGGATTTGCGCGAATCTGGTGGGTGGCCTGTGGCAGGTTGGGGTGCAGTTTCCCCCATTTGCCATACGCGGCGACGCTAATAAAGGTTCCTCGTAATGGACTGTTATAAGTGAACCAAGGCAAACAGATACAAATGACATATCCCAAAATGCAAATAATAAATTTTATTCTTTATGATAGCATATTAGCGTCCCCCAGTGGCGGACCTAGGGGGCGGTCAGCCCCGGGCGGCACTTTCGGGGCAGCATTTTTTTGACGGTCAGATAAATTTATTTACAAATGCTTATATTGTCTGCCACGAGAAACGACCGCAGTCATATACATGTAGATACTAAGGTCACCGTTGCATTGAGAACTTTTTTTGTGAAAGTCGGGATGAGACTTTAGAATGTAGCAGAGGCGTAGCGAGGGTATCCGGAGCCCGGGGCCAAAGTGTACCGTTGGCACCCCCAACACTGCTAACGAGCAAAAAAGGTCATCACATCGTTCGCCCCTCGACTCTCTACGGCGCCCCTCTCCTTATGCTCCTGACGAGCAAAAATAAGGTCAGGAAGACGCACTTCGTTCCTTCCTATTTATTATTTATCTGACTTTTTTACTTACCCCAAAAACCCGATTTTGGCGCCCCTCACCTCGGCGCCCGGGGGCACATGCTCCCACCTGCCCCCCTTCGCTACGCCTCTGGAATTTAGACAATGCAAAGACCTATTCTGAGGAAATATTTTATGAACTGGAGATAAGCATGGAGCGTCGAATTCGCAAGAAGAAAAGAATGGCGGAGAAATATCCGACGATGCTGCACTAGGGTACTAAGTTGAGCCAAGAAGAGAAATTTTGTCCATACTTATATACTCTTTCAAAGAAATACGACTTCCGTAGGCCTACACCTTCAAACCTTTTTATAAAGAATATCATTGTCAGTTAGATCAGTGTTTCCCAAACTGTGGGTCGCGACCCCAAAGTGGGTCGCAGGGCTCAGTCTAGTGGGTCGCGGGGTAGCGCGAAATTACATTCAAAAGTGCCATTTTCTAACCAATACCACAATGTCACAAGCCTTGAAAGTTGGTTTAGGTTTTAAGAAATAATTTATTTGCCTGCAATTATCCGTACACGGCTTATATTAAAATGACTTGTGTTCTATCCAATTTTAGTTGACAAGAAGTTTGCAGAGTTGCGGAATGTTAATGTTACAGTTCCACTGAAGTGAGTCGCACAGTTCCGAAAAGTTTGGGAAACTTTTAAAAATTAACCTTATTTCCCAATAACGCGAGTAAAACGTATTGCGACCATTTTGCTCTGAAACTCCACTAACAATATAGGGAATCGCTTTGCTCAAGAATGTTGGACCGGGAATAACTGACTTGACCTTGCACTAATCTTGCGGTTAAGCGATTTTGCCATATTCATAGGATTTATAAGACGCGTAACAAAGGTATGTTCCTGGCAAATTTTTAAAAGATAATTTTAATAAAATTCCAACATCTATTTCCTTCCTTTTGTCTTATATCGCAAAATGTGAAAAATCTTGCCTAATATATTCGCTATATTTTTTATTCGAATTGAATCAGAGCTTTTGCTTTGTCATTTATTCAAAGCTCAGAAGATTCTTTTCAACTAACATTCGCCAGGTGGCCTAATGCATTTTTAAAATAACATGCTATGATTAGGGTCGCGGCACGTTACAAAACCGCTGAAGTGGGCCGCGGTTTCAATATGTTTGGGAAACCCTGAGTTAGATTACGTTGATGCGGGTTAAGAGATGTTTGCAGTCTCTTCCTCTCGATGCCGTACAGAAAGCAAATTTATCATTCGGCACTTGTATAGTCTATGAAGCTTCGGCGATTTGGGTTTTGACGCGCCAGATGCATTACTAGAATGGCGCTATAGAAGCTCCATGATGATGTTGATGATGATGACGACGACGACGATGATGATGATGATGATAATAATAATAATAATAATAATAATAATAATAATAATAATAATAATAATAATAATAATAATAACGCGATGAAAAAGACACGGCTAGGCGCCCTAGGGCCTAGGCCTACTTGTCTGCTGACTCTTTGCCGTGTGGTAACGTGACCCCCTATACTTAATGTCTATCTAGGGTTGGCCCCATGATTAAAGTTGCCCCCAACGGCCCCCACTTGCCAAATCCTATGGGGTGTGGTATATCAAAGCGAGGCGTATTTGTATATTGATATTTTATACTAACTATCGCCACACAAATAAGAATTGGAACCTCCGATAGTCTACCTGTCTCTTTGTTTTCGCCGACTGAGCAAATTCACCTGTAGATTGGGCGATTTTAAATACCAGCCTTTGTGCGATGTTCTATTGTAGCGTGATTGGCAGTCGACGTCTGGCCAATCAGACCAACCGTCGAAGACCATTGTCTCTGGGCATGTTGCCACTTGCCCGCCGTTCGAAACGCCACAGCGCATAAGCCTATACTGTATACATGTATGCATAGCTGAATGGATCGACGAAAACGGTACTTACAAAGGCGTCGGGGGTCAGACAAGAGGTCTGTTTGAGGTTCTCTGCCACGAAATGGATGCGATGTGTTATCACTGGAAATGGGGATTGTCGTAAGGGAGTAAGTTTCGTTTTATCGCGTGCTCTTCGACGAAGTGAGAGGTGTTTTTTTCCTGATAGGCCTGCTATCGATCGGTTTCTGTCTGGACTTGAATTTCGACTTAACGGACTTTTAAATTTGCGTCTCTGGAATTTAGTCGTGGTTTCTATAGCAACCGATGGAAGCATAAAGGGAGAAAGCATTGACCGATGGAGGTAGGACATAGGTGTCATGTAATGTTCGACTATAGGCCTACTATACCTAACTAGCTATAAACATCGGAGTAAACTTGGGTAAGGAAAGGAGCCCAATTGAATGTCTGGCTCCCCAGTGGCCTCCTGTTGGGACCCTATACTTACTACTACATATCTATCAACAAATGGTTGGCCCCATGCTTAGAAGTTGTCACCCAAACACTCCCTTCCCCACTTGCCAAATCCTGGAGCCGCCACTGATATCGAGGAGTGGCCCATGTTGTTCTGAGATCGGTGCAGGGGCTTTGATGATCGACGATTGTGGTTAAATTGAAACGTAATCAATGATTAAAGTCAAATTTTGTCTGCAGAAATTAATAAATTTGCACCAAGGAAGCCCTGCTGATTCTTTGTTGACCTGGAACCAACACTGAGCTTTGAAGGAGATTCCACCGCAACGCCCCTGTTTTGGGGAATTTATTTTCCAGGCAGTCATCATATGACTCATGAGTCTGCTGGCGTGGAGTAGAAGTTAAAATTGATCCGCCTAATGTGTCAGGTTTGCAGTGCTCTGCGAAACAAGTCAAAACACGGCTGTGTTTGAAGAAGGACTCTGCTATGTTAAGTGCATGTCAGAGAAGTCACGTGCACAATTATCAATATCAAAACACATGCAATGACCTGATGGTCTCATAGGTAGGTAGGCTCATAGGATGACAGGGGCTTCATTAGGACAGAAACAGTGTTGGAAAATGTTGATTTCCATGTGTTTGGCCTTTACAAGTGTTAAAATGCATGATAAATTCATTAAAATTAATTCCAGATGTTAAAATAAGAACAACACTGATAATAATAATAATAATAATAATAATAATAATAATAATAATAATAATAATAATAATAATAATAATAATGTGATTAAAAGTGGTTTATGAGGCTAAGTTAGTCTGTGTGAACACCACAGTTGTTTACTTTTGTGAAATTGTGGTACCACTTTAGCTTTGAGCCATTTTTATTTTGTTGCATGGAAGACTTGAAAGAATTGGACATTGAAGCTGGGCATTAGCTGCTGTTTCATTTTCATTTGCACTGATGAGATTTTGATAGAACCAGAGCTTCTATGAGTCTGTGACGTCTGTTGAAGGATCAGATGTTGACACAGCGTCACGATGTGACGAAGTCTCCCGTTCACATCCACGTGAAGGACACGACACCAGTGCACGTTCACGTCCAGAAGCCGATCAAACTGCGCCAACACACGATTGATGCAAGTCAAATCATATCACTAAAACAGCTTAATTTAACCAGATAGTGTCACAAAGTGATGATGATGATGGATGATGATGATGATGATGACTATTATTATTATTATTATTATTATTATTATTATTATTATTATTATTATTATTATTATTATTATTATTATTATTATTATTATTATTATTATTAAACTGACAACTTCTTGTGTGCCAGGGGCATAGTGCCGGGGGAGTATATCAGTAGATATACCCCAAAATCAGGATACCTTAAAGTTTTTAATGTGTTCTTGAAAATTTTCAAAGTTTTTAAACATCTATACCCCACATCGCATTATACCCCCACAAATCAAATTTCTGGCTATGCCTGTGTTGTGTGCCATAGTGCCAAATGTCAGGAGCAAGGACACATTACAGAGTCTAGCTATTGGCCTACAAATAAAATTAAATAACTGAATTTGTCATCACAATTCTCAACTTTCTATTCATGACAAATTCAACCATTATGAGATTCTGTGCTTTAGTAAGCAATTGTCAGTTTTGATCCTCAGTGTTTTGCCTTTGGTATACAGCTGAGCATTTTCTGTAAATTTCATGCATTTCATTTATAAGCTGCTTCACTTTCTGATTAAAACATTTGACCAGATGTTTATACTTATCAGTGTGGTTAGAAATTGAATGACTAATAGCTTGTTGAGAGATTTTGAGTTATGATTTTAATAAAGTCATGTCCGAATATGGGTAAAATATTTGAAGATTGAGAACAAATTAAAGAAAAAGCAATAAGCCAATCACTGTATATTTTAAATTTTACTTCTAGTCTAGATTTATCAGCATTCTATGTTTTACTCTTTTGCTTGGATTTGATCACTTAATCTGAACAATGACTATTAATATGTTCAATAATTATTTATTATATATTTATGACAATTTATTTACCAAGCATGATTTATTATGTATAGTAATTATGCAGATATTTTATTTACTAAGCATAAGCTACCGGTAGTTACTGTTAGACTATCGACTCTTTTCAGTTTACCTTTGTATTTCCATATTAATCTTTATTTCAAACTGTCTTTAATATTTATGTCTAATTAGTTTAATGTCCCTGACAATAAAGCCGAACGGAGCAGAAGTCTCGTCCGTGGATCGGGAAACGTCAGACGAGGGACCGCTACTGCAAAATCCATCAGTCGGAGTCCATCTGCGGGACTCAAGAATGGTCACAGCTCCATTCTGAAAACCAAGTCTCCAGGTGTTAAGTATTCTTGGCAGGTAAGAGTGTTGTAGACTAACTCGTCTGTACACTCCTGTGTCTGTACACTCCTCGTCTGTACAACAAACGGCCATAGAATGTCACATTATCAATGTGCGCAGGAGCACACATTGATAATGTGACATTCTATGGCCGTTTGTTGTACTGAATGAATGTCAACACTTTTGATACATTCTGTCCAAGTTTGGCTTTATCACCTCTCTTGATATCATAACAAATATAAATTTTTGAATGGTCAGGTCAGGTCTTTGTCCTCCTGCTGTGTCCAGCTATCAACTTCTCCATGACATCTCTCCAAAGTTCTCTGTCCTTTGCTATTTCTTCCAAAGTCATTCTGTGTCTTCCGTCAGTTTTTCCGTTGAGATTCAGCTCTGCCATGTGCAGATCCTCTTCCAATCCATCCATCCATCATCGTTTTGGCATTCCTTTAGATCTTCTCCCCTCTTGTTTGTAGTTGAAAATTCGTTTTGGGTTTCTTTTTTCTCTCATCCTGAGCATGTGTCCAGTTCATTTCATTCTTAAATAGTAGTTACTTAATATTACCAGCTCCTACTAATATAATAGAAGTTGGTAACAACAGCTTTCATAATTATAAAATCTTCTTTACTCTAATAGACAAAAATCACAGATCTTTTACAGTAAATTTCCATTGTTGTGTATATTCTATAGATACAATGCATGGCATTTGCAAGTCATTTGAAGTGCAGTCTATTGCAGTTCTTAAGTGCAAGTTATTTTACTGGATATCTGGACCAATTTGTTGATTAGTTTGTTATATTTTAGAGTGGAAGTCATAGACTGGATATCCTAAGACCTGAAGATGAAGAAGACATTGAAAACCGTGTCAACAAATATGAAAAACAGCTGGACGGACTGAAGTCAGAAGTGGGAGCACTGAAGTCTCAGGTATAGTCTTAATGTTAAAGTTATTTGCACTTTTTAATTGATTGAAAGTTTGATACCTGTCTTGGAAGACTCACTTTATTAAAAGACAATCAAAAACTGATTAATCTTACGGCCATTGACGTCGCACTCGTGATTTCACTCAGCATTCATTTCGATCATAAGCCATTGCTTTATTTTATGCATTTTACAGAATAAGCGATAATTTGAACATGACACTAAATACTTACTTACTTCATAGTCTGTTTTGGTGTTCTCTTTCTCTCCTCTGACTGATCTCTGGAACTGACCTTCCTTGCCCAGCTGACCATTAATCTTTGGCAATGGTTATTTCAACGGTCGATTAAGCACCAACAAATAAGCAGCTACTACAGTACATACTTTGAAAAGCGCTATAGAAATTCAAGAGAGTGTACTTACTTTGTATTTGTAACTAATTTAGTTTCTCGTTATCCTTAACAATTAAGTGACACCAGTGTGCCAAAGTGGATTATGTTGATATCTGGCACATCATGCAATATAATAATGATGATGATGATAATAATAATGATGATGATGATGATGGTGATGATGATGATGATGATGATGATGATGATGATGATGATGATAATAATAATAAGGTGTAAAGTGGTTCAGGATGGTCTTCCCTGCCCTGTGTGAGAACCACTGTTAAGAGTAAAGAGATTACCGTAGTGATCTTGGTTCATTTCTTCAGGTTGAGCATCAGAGAGTTCTCAAGGAGCTCGAGAACAGAGACGACCTTCTTGGTGAGCAAGAGGATGAACTGGAAAAATGTAAGTATGAGCTGGAAGCGACGGAATCGGAAAACAGAAAGTTGCGTCACAACATCGAGAGACTGTGCGATGAAAAGAGGTGCATTGCAATTCTGTCGCCACTGTTGATTTTTTAATCAACTGATATTTTGATAACCAACTAACAACGCAGTCATAAACTCTTGATCTCATTCCGTTATATTTTTTTATAAGTCACATAATTTTTTTCCATTATTGACATTATAATGTTTTTATCTTCTGTTACTGTGATCTCTGTTACTATTACAAAATTTTAATAATGATAGTGATAAGGATGATGATGATGATGATGATGATGATGATCATGATCATGACAATAATAATAACATTTTTAAAGCACCCAGTCTAATACTCTAACTGTATCGGTCAATTATGATGATGTGGAATTTTAACTATGTGGATATGGCTTAATTTAGATATGCCTATTTGTCATTATGCATTTATTAAGGAGTTTAGTTTAAATGTGTTCGGTTGACTTGACTTGAACTGGAATCACTTGAATATGAATTAGACTTTGAGAAAAGAAATTCTAATGGACATGACAGAATTTAAAGTTTACAGAAAGAATTTTATTGATTTTTCGATTTTCAGTGAAGTGACTGTGAATTTTTTAAACTGCACTTTTCAGATTGTCGATTATGATAATAAGATACTTTAGTGTAGATCAGAGGTATTCAAATGGTGGCCCTTGGGCCAGATCTGGCCCGCCAAGGGGCCTGATATGGCCCTTGAAGATACTGATATGATTAATAACTCTTTTGTAATACTTACAAAGTATTGTTAATGTCTTGTTTTCAACTTACCTGTTTTCTATAATTCATCTATTATATTTCTGTAACTAAAAAAATATACATAACTGATCCTCGGGTACCAGTCATAAAAATATTTGACTCTTCATAAAACTTAATTGAATATCTCTGCTTTGGATACTCAATACTAAGTGTGATTTAGGAACCTAGATTGTTCTTGCAGGTCAGTGCCTGAGTTTATTGGCAGTCTGAGTGGTGACCGTCTTATTAAAAAGTTGCTTGATGTCGAGTTGGACGGAGAAACACTGTTCAAACAGGCGATGCTATTCACTGACGTTGCTGGTCACATGAAGGACGTAAGACCTCCTTGTCTACAGAATCAGTGCATCTGTTAAATAAATTGTGAAATAAGTTGTCAGTTAATGACACTGAGCAGGTGTTTTGCCCAGAATAGAACACTGCTTAGTATTCATTATTATATCATTGCCTTTTACCCGGTATATCTTTTTAGTTATTACTTATTAGTCATTCAAGTCATAATATAATATTTACTATAAAATAAAAGCAGTGAAGTTTTGGATTCTTAAGTTAATCACTATTTTACTTTTACTGAATTGTGCGAAGGCTTTTGTTTGTCTAATTCACAGGACAGACGTCTGCAAAGCAACGACTTTGCGATTCTGAGCAGACATAAGATTGCGCTCGACGAAGCTGTTCAACGGTTCAACGGATCAAACAGATCGCTTCGTTCTTTTCTTCTTGATCGGAAAGATTTAGAGATTAATGTTGGAAGCGTTGGAGAGCAGCGTGACCTTTTGCTGACGAAACTTACCCGTATGCAAGATGAACAGCAGGTGACAATTTGCTGCATTTTTGTCAGTTGTTATATTTGATAAAAATCAATGACTTCTGATCAAAAGATGTCTTTTGGATCTGGACTATGACTTGGAAGGAGCATGCTTTGGAAATTTTTGTTTCTTCCTGTTTTGTCATTATTTTTTTCCAAAAGGACCATCCACCATTTGTGTGTTTTGGTCGACAACCTTCAAAATGCAGTGAAAAACACGAGATCTGAAAGAAAATCTTCAAAATTGACGAATGCTATCGACTTCTATCAACCTCCTTTATGCTCTTTTGGATTTTAAATGAAAGTCTAAATTTTTACTGATTGTGTGAACTTTAAATTTGAACATTTGACTACTTTGCACATTGTGCAGCCCAGTACTGTGCCCTCTCTACACTGCACTCACTGTGAAAGACTCATTACTGATGTTGCTAGTAGGCCAGGTTTCAAGCAATTGCATTATCTATTTGCTTTATTAATATGCAGTTACTTTTCTAGGAAACATGGTTAATAAGTTATGTTATGTGATAATAAATATTAAATGTCTTAAGGTTTTGAAAAATCGTCTTGTGGATCGAGAGCATCAGATTGCCGATCTTCTCGTTCAACTTGATGCACAGAAGGTTGAAACAATCAAAATGATCATTTTTATAAAAGACAATATTTATTTTACATGTTACATTGCATTATATATATATATATATATATATATATATATATATTTATATATGTATATATTGTACTCAGTTGTATTTATTAGGTTTTGAAATAGTGTTGGAGGTTTAGTGCTGATGTCATCATGATTTGAAGATGATTATAATGACTACTCTCAATATTTTTTGAATGCAGTGCAATCAATCTGTGCTTCACTGATCTTCTGGTTTTTTTCTTGTAAATGCAGGTGGAGACAGTGTCCGTGGCTGGACAGCAGTCTTCACTGAAAATAACAAAGGCTCACCTTCAGAATCAACTGCGTCAGAAGGAAGCGGACTGTAACAGAATGGCCGTTCAGATCCGGGTAATCAATCTGTGAAACTTTACTACATCTTAGTTTTGGCATTCTAGTTGTGATGCTCTTAGCATAGCAGTATAGGGTTCTTGCCATGCAATCGTAGGGTTGTGGGTTTGAATTCGACCCTAACCACTGAATAGCAACCTTGGACAGTTGTTCATGCCTGATTGTCTGTGAGGAAGGCAATGAGAAACCACTTCACTCCTCACATTCCCAGATGGTAAAGCCAACTGAACTTGCCTTAGGAGAGAGACAACCCATCATCATTATCATCGTCACCACCATAATCGTCATCATCATCATCATCATCATCATGGACAGTGCTTGGTTTGTTCAATAGACATGTAAAGTGAACAAATTTTTATTTAAATTTGGATGAAATTCTTAAGAATCTACTAGAATTAACTTTGTTGTTGTTGTTTTAAGACGCTTGAGAGTCAGTTGGCCCAAGAAAGAATCGACACCGACCACCTGAGAGGAATTCTGGCCCAGTCAAAGGGGAGGGTCGACCCTGACAAGGAGGCCCTGAAAAAGGCCACAAGGTACTGGCACAGAACCTAGCATTGATTTTTGAAACACATTCAAGTTTATGATGTCTTCAAGCATCAGCTAACGCTTGAAACTCAAATTAATACATTTGAATGTACTGAAGCATTTGAAATAACGGCAGGTTTTAGAAATACCTGACAATTTGGAGCCTTACTTGTCACATTGCCATATGGTCATTGGTTGTAATTTGTTTTTTTTAGCTTAGATAAGATAAACTAAGATAAGATAAGATATAATAATGTGATTCTAGTAGGTATTGACCTGTGTGAAAACGTCCATAAATTTTCTTCACATTTAATATTGTGCAATTCTCTTAGATAACTTCTGAATCCATTTATTGCTTCTACTATAACTCTCCTCTCAATCTTAGACCCAAAGAGATGATCTGTTGTTTCCAGCAAAGGGGTTCAATATGAAGCAATCAATGATGTCACCAGACTGTGTTATTGCCAATATCTCGAAGGGACGAGAGAAATATTCGCTGGAATTTCCGGAGTGGTTTCAAATTTGTTGTTGTTTTTTGTTGTTTGCGCTTTGTTCAAAGCGGTGATTTAGAGTAAAAAATCCAAAAAATTAGTAAGCAAATTTATGCAGATGTTGCTGTGATAAAGCAGTACAAAAAGGAGACAGACTGCTGCAATTTTTCCCATTACAATCAAACGTGGATTGGAATGTCTAAAATTGGTGGCTTCTAAAATTTTATAATAATAATTATAATATAATAACAAGATTTAAAGTGGTTCAGTAGGGTCTGCCCTGTGTGAGAACCACTGTTGCACTCATCCAAATCTAGTATCCTCTAGTACTGAGGACCATTTTGAAGTCGTTCACACTCATAACCATTACTATATTTTCATCCAATTCATTCCATCTGTCCACCACTCTTGCACTAAAAAAGTTCTGTTTGCCTCGGCTACAATCCAATGGTTAATCCGGCCTGATTTGACTCATTATAGAATGCATGGTTGTTTATTGGTGATAAATTAGTTATCAGGAGGGGTGTTGAGGCTATCGGGTTTCTTTTCCTATTGACATGCTGTTTTGACCGAAGGGCGCAGAAGATGAGAGCTTCAAAGAGTGAGGACGCATTAGAAGAGGCGAGGCTACATCTGCTGGAGAGAGACGCTATCCTTGCCGAGCAGCAGTCCGATATTGAGTTGATGCGCTCGCAGCTGAGCAAATTGAGCAAAGAGCGGTCACAAGCACTGGCCGAGCTGTCAGCCTGTAAGATGTAAGTCATGTTCTAGCCTATCTGATGTGAGTCAATCTAGAGCTGCTACTAACCTAATCTGCTCTTAAACTTCTATAGCGCCGCATCATAGTGCATGGAAGCATCAGCCGATGGCACACCGAATTGCAGCCACACAAGATCTAGGTCATAATATCTAGGTCATATCCAGGATAAAATCCGGGATACTAGAACCCCGTTATGACAATGCTCTTTTGCCGGCCTAAGATCTCCTTAAAGTAAACTGCTAATCGTGCGCAGGTGTTTTTTTTCAAGTTGAAATCCAGAAATTTATTCCATTTGACAGTTGCAGTTACGAAGGATGCAAATCAGAAAACAGATGAAAAGCTCTTAAGTCTTTTAACATACAGGGTGAAAAACCGCAACTGTATGGGTTCAAAGGTCAACGTTGTATAGAAAGATTTATTAGCACAAGTTTACAAATTGTTGTCACACTGCCACAAAACAAATTCAGCAGCTGTTGAAGTCAAAAGATCCCTCCTCATATGAAGACAAGTATGACTGCATACTTAACCCTTTACCCGTTCATTTATTTCTAGCACAATGTAAAATGGACGAGTATTCTCGGGGCAAATGGGAAAAGGGTTAATCAAACTGCTTATCTGGAAGGACAATTATATTTTTAATCTGCTGAGTGAGATTTTGAATTATAGACTTGGGTTGGTAAATGTGATAATGTTAGGTTTCAGTCAATATCAATGTATTATATATATATATATATATATATATATATATATATATACATATATATATATATATATATGTATATATATATATATATAAAAAATTTCAAAGAAGTGGAGGGTTTAATGGACAGAATGGAGGCTGAAGCTAAAGATCGAGTGGAAGTTGTGACCTCGAAGATCCACGAGAAATCAAGCGAGACTTTGGCCCTTCGAAATGACAACGAGCATCTCAAGGTTTCTGCTGAAACTGACTTTTTTGTGATTTAACCCCTTTACTTTGCATTTGTATTTTTAAACACTCTCCACAAATGTGGATTTTTTGAAAAATATTTTTCATTTAAAGCCTGTGTTTTTTTAATTTATTATTTTGCACTATTTTCATGTGACCTACCCGGTAGCTTCACTGTGTTGCTTGGTCATAGACTATTAGTCTGGCATATCTTGGGCTCCATGATATATGATTGGAAACTAAAAGTAATTGATTGGATATAAGTAGGGACTTCCCCAGTTATTGCGGGCCCCATCGTAAAGAGGTTAACTTGATTTTACTAAATTTTTGGATTTTCATACTAAAAATGAGAAGTTAAAGTGGAATTAAGTGTAATAAATACATAAACATGATTGAGAATTTTTGATTTAGATTAGGTCAAATTAAATTATTGAGGCTGATATGACCAAGGCGCCCTTGCCTCTTGTCTCTGGTTATGCTATGCTTACTGTGCTATATAAATAGTCCAGCATACATATGTACATGTATACATGACATTTTCTAAAGCTATGATGTGATAATGGTGTATCAGATTTTGATAATTGTCTTCATTCAGAATTCTCTTGCATCTCTTTAGAGCAAACTTGCACGTGCAGAAGCAGAAGTTGCTCAACTGAGAACCAGTGTCCGGGAAAGTGAACCACTCATCGATCAGTATCGTACCGAGGTTTACGGATTGAGATTTTCTTCATTTATTTACGCTCTGATTTATTTTCTTTTGGAATTCTACCATTGTTATGTGATATTTGTTGTTATGTGGATTTAGCCTAGAAAGACATATTGTAGGAGGGACATTATGTGATAATATTAACGATATTTGTCTCTGAATGGCCGATACATTTTTTCTTCAAAACCTACTTGTTATCCTTTATTGGATATAATGTTTAATGTTTTTAAAAATCTGAGAACTGTGTTTTTGTGGTGTTTTGCCATATTTATTTGTAAATATTAGATTTAATTTGTTTGACATTTCAGATTAATCGTTCTCAACGTGAAATGGACAATTTGCAACATCAGCTCGAAAGACAGAAATTGGAAACGACGAAGGCAAGGCACGAGGGAGAAACAGAGCTCGAACATGTATGTTCACAAGTTTATGTATGGGAAGTTTTTAATTTATTAGACTAAGAGAACTAGCTGTTTTTAATGTGGCATTCAGAGGCAAGTAATTATTGTGAAATATTTATTTTGTGTGTGTGTGTGTGTATGATTAGGATTGTCTTTTTTTTCTTACAAAACTTTCTGAGCTTTAAGTTCCAGTCTAGCAAAACTTTCAAGACGATGTTAGAGAACTGAATTTTTGCCATAAATGAGTTTTATGTATGAGTTGTGAGTGTAGATATCAGACTTTGCTATTGAACTTAGTTTACTGGTAATTAGCGTACTTGTATCGCCATACTCTTACTTACTCTTACTTGAGCCGAACTGCTGTTGTGTGAATTTGCTGTGCATAACAAATACCTTTACAGTTTCATCATCATTGCTAAGTAATTTTTGCCGGACACAGAATAAATCAGAGAAAATCTTTCAAAAAGTAGGAATTCTTATGAATTTCGGCACAAACAGAGACCCCTTACATTAAACCTTTGGACCTTGTCAACGTAGGTTAGAAGTAGATTACAAGGTCGAGTGCAGGAACTGGAGTCTCTGCCTGCGCTGCTTCGTGAATCAGATTCAAGACTAAATGACTCGAACGCTGCCTTGCAGTCTCTCGAAGCGCGCTATTTGGAAAGCGCTAGACTTTTTGACGAGTTGTCCGCCAAGGTGCGACTTCTGTAAAAGCGAGAGATCATTTGTTTTGCTATCCGTTCATTGCTCGCTGCTGCTGCTGCTGCTGCCTGATCGCTAGCTGGCCATTGTTGATTCTGCTTTTTAGACATTTGATCGTCGAATAGAACTTAGCTGCCATTTTGTCTTGGTCGGTTCTCGATGACATTTTTTAGTTAAGCAATGGAAGATTAGAAACTGGTTAATTTCCTAGAAGAGACTCTCAGTTCTGAAAATGTTTTTCATATTACATTTCTTTTTCCTTTTTCAGCTCTAACATTCCTTTTGGTCGTCACAAAAATCTGAATTTTGGTTTCATTTGGAAAAAAATTTCTAAATTCACACTCTATTCTAGAGTTTTTAATTTCAGCTCGTTTCAAATGCATCTGGGATATTTATCTGTTACTTGATTTGAAAGTCGCATATATTTCACTTAGCAATGAGATGCAGAAGACGCTTGCAAACTAGTAAGAGACATCACAAATTTCATGTTAGTCTGTAAGCATGATTCATTTCCTGTCCAAAGGGTTTCCCTTGAGTGCTGAATTTGTGAAATTCTCTGGAGTTTTATTAGAAATATTTGGGAAAATATTGCAATCAGAACACTTTGTTATTGTACCCAAATTGCTGAGCTTCAAGTTGCTTCGTCAGCTATTTACCGGTAATTATTGTCTGCTTGAACTGTAGTAAATGTTAAAGTGCTTATTAGTAATGATAGTAGATGCAGATGATAGTGATTGTATAATTTGCTTTACTGTTATCATTTTCCCTTTCTTAGCTGGATCTTGTTTGATAAGATTTACCGGGTAATCAATATTTGCTTTGCAGCCATCATGAGCTATTTGCTCTTTAAAAAACTTGTTATTTGGATGACATTCTTACCATTTAAATAAGTTCCAAAATGAACAAGTCAATGAACAATTTTTACATTAATGATATTTGCTTGACTCAGAAATTATATGCTTCTGTTTCTTGTGCATCTTTTACTGCAATTACATTGCATGCTTTCTGATCATTTGCTTATTACCAAAATGCTTCTAAATCAATACATTCATTGTTTGATTATTTTTGATTTGGTGGGGTTTATAGTAAGGACTGACTAAGAAATTTTTTACCTACTTTATGCCAAACTGTCTTTGCAGAAGAGCTTTCTTCGTGAATCTGAAGATGCAACTAATGCAACATTTAGAGGCAGTAAAATTCTCTGCAGGATGCAAAGTGTAGGGCCAAGGAAAAGGAGACTGGAGGGAGATAATTTTGATTTGGTTCAAAGGTTTGCCGCCCCACTCAAATTTTTCAAATTCTCATGTCCATTTGATGATCTGTCCGCTCTTTTTCGTTTAAGTTGAGGATGATGCTGACTTGGGCAGCTATTCTGTCACTCATTTGACTCTGTCATTCAGGTACTTCGATTGTCTGCATGATGTTTATTACATTTTGCACCCAAATGTACGTAGCATCAGTCGCCTGTTTGTCTTTCTTGATAGGCGGAGCGTCAGGCAAATCATCTCGCAGACGTCCGAGAGAGACACGTTCACTCGGAGGACGAAAACAGAGCTTTGCTCGGAAAATTGGATCTCATGGATAAGTGCGTTTATCTAAAGTTCCACAAAGATTGTTTCAATTGCTATTAGCAAACCCTCTGTGGAATTGTTTTAATATTACTATTCAGTGGCGTAGCCAGGATTTCGGAAGGGGGGGGTTGGATTTTGACCAACACCAACTTTTGAAATATCTTGACAACCAAAAAAAGGTCCTCGCCTCTTAAACACCGTTACATTCTATATTCTATGCCCAAGGGGGTTTTAACCCCAAAAGTTGCGTCAAAAAATTAAAAATGCTTGGAAACTCATTAAAAAATTATTAATTATTTTTTCGACAGCCAAGGGGGTTTAACCCTCCCAAGTCTTCCTTGGCTAAGACACTGTTACTATTTATGAACGTCTATAGCACCAATTCTAATACACAAAGGTATCATTTAACGGTGCTCCAAGTCCATACTTCAAATGATGAGGTCGATTTCAGAGGTCAGTCAGAGTGGGAGTGGGAAAGATGCAAAACAGATTATGAGAAACAGGAAAACGAAACAGAAAGAGACTTGATTTAACTGTAGATTTAATAGCATTATTTGTATTAGTATTAATAGTTTTAAATACCGGAAAGCTTTCTCTAAAATTTCAAAAGTTGAAGTCAGATTGTGTTGCTTAAGGCATTGGTGACCAGCTTCCATGTGTTTTCATTAAATCTGTGGTAATTAAGGGGCCTTATCTTGTTCGTTCTCACTCTCAGCATTGGTTGTGGCCTTACCACGTTCTGCTGAATGTTCATTGTCTGTTATGGTCTGAGTATGTCTCAAATGCAAAACCTTTTCTCATGTAGAGTTTCACAGCTGAAATATCTCAGTTGTAAATTTCCAAAATAATTAATTCAACGTTGCATCAATTTCTGTTTGAAGGAAGTTGTCTTTGGTTGAGGAGCAGAACAGAGAATTAGTCAGTGTTAATTCCAAGCGAGAAGATGCTTATAACCAAATCAATGTAATCATTGTTTCTTTGGCTCTCTTTTAACTTTGTTAAACAGTAATAAGTTAAACTTGAAGAAGCATTTCTTATTGGTATTATTTGAATGAGATGTTTAAAAATGTTGTTGTTAGCCGAAGAGATTCAAGTGAAATATTAGTTCATATTTGATTTATTTGTGGGCTTATGATCTACAGTTTGTAGAAGGCTCACAGCAAATAATCCACATTAATGAGTATGTAGATCATACATTAGAAGAGGATCTCATAACAAGTTTGACATTGCCTTCTTTCTTGAAACAACTTAAAACTTATCTCTATGTCCATATGCATCAATCATAGCAGAAGTGCTCCTGAGTGATTTTTCAAGAGAGATGCATTACAAATATTCTGTTACATTATATTATAATTATTATATTATAATTGGTTGTAATTATTTTTCAGTTGCGACTGGAGGAGAAGATCACGGAGAACACGAGTCTTCAACGTCAGCTTGACTCTGCGATTGCTGATATGCGACGAATGAAGGAGCACCAGAGAGAGAAAATAGCGGCTGCTGTAAGCACAGATCATCAGAACGCACGATATTTCTTAAAACTGTCTTTCACTATTGTACATTCTATCAAAAACTAAAACTATAACGTGATTTAGAGTGACTTAGGAGGCATTACTGCCTGTGTGAAAGCCACTAATTTTACTTGTTGCGGATTTGCCAATTAGGCTGGAAATGAAAATTGTATTGATTCGTATGGAAATTGTCCACTCGGCAATTTTGTTTTTGTCTCTTCTGTAGGAGCGTGAACTTCAAACTCGAATCGTTGACCTTGAGACTAAACTCAGTCAATCAAAGGCGGAAGTCAGCAAATTAAAGAGAGAGAAAGAAGAAGTAAGTTCTCAAAGTCACACACACATATCAGATGATGAATGCATAGCAGAATAATAGCTATCATCGTTATTGTTTGTGTCATTGTCTTCATTATCATCGTTATCATTCAGAGCAACTGGATTAGACACGTGCTAAGAAGGGAATCACTGTCTAGAACAGTAATGGAGGAAGTACACCAGGGAAAAAGACAAGGAGGATGCAATTGAACTGGATGCTGAAGACAGATGCACAGTCTAACAGAACTTATGCAGAAATCAGAGAATAGGCAAGAACCAGAGAGGAATGGAAACAATGGAACCCTGAACCTGTCTCTCAAGGCAGAGAACCTGATGATGATGATGATGATGATGATGATGATGATGATGATGATGATGATGATGATGATGATGATGATGATGATGATGATGAATTTATGTACCGGTACTTACAATTCTTCACTTAGTGAATGACTTAATATGCGTTAACAAATATGTAATAATAATAATAATAATAATGATGATGATTGTGGTGGTGGTGATCATGATGATGATGATCGTGATGATGATGATCTTGATGATGATCTTAATGATGATGATCATCATCTTCATCATTGTCCTTATTATTATTATTATTATTATTTTCATTATTATTGTTACTATTTTTACAGTAGAACTGTTTCTAATTGTTGAACTAAATGAATGACCAACTCTACATGCACAGACATTTTGTTTTCTGAGCAGATGGAGCGAAAGTTTAACGCTCGTGTCTTTGACTTGAACGATGAGCTGCAGCAGTCGTACGGCAGCAACAGGAGTCTACAGAACTACGTCCAGTTCCTCAAAGCCTCGTACGCCTCTTCGTTCAACGACTTGGCCGGAATTCAGTCGTCGCCTCAGCGGACGCCGCTCTTGTGACTTAATTAAAAGAGCGACTTTTCAGGATGACGATTGATTCGATCAAAGTTTTGCAATGTCGGGTTTTCTTTTCTTCAAAATCCATCGAAATTAATTAATTGTTTTGTTTTGTGTGGCAACTGGTATTTGCTGTTTGAAAACATGAGACGTTTGAATGTTGAAGCTGATTTAGATGAATTTAGATTAGATAAGTATTTATTTGGTAATTAACTTTTATAACTTGTCCTTTTGGCTCGTCAATGGTAATGAGAAATGTTATGATTAGTTTTGTGGTCTGGCATATTACAAAGAAATCAGCAAAATATGTTTAAATGATTTGCTGTGGCTAATAATGGCTAACCTATGGTTTACTGTTTTACAGAAAACTGCTTAATTTAAAGTGAATGAACTGCATATGGTCGTAGGTGTGCAACTGTTTTGTTATTTCTTCAATTTTTGCACTTGTTTTGTGCAAAGAGCTTAGCAATTATTGTGTCCTTAGTTAGCTAGAACCCTTTGGATTAAATGACTCTGCATGACTGACCTCTACCGTTTGGCTATGGCTACTTCAAAGTTAGACTAAGTACTTAAGTATAAGCAGCTACTGTGGTACCACTTTTGACAGCTCTATGCTATATAAATTCACGCAATTTTGCTTATTTACTCATTTCCTTCATAGGTATTTGAATTGAAGGAATCAGACTCACGTGTTTGCTCATTTAAATATGTTAATATATTCAAAAAAGTTATTTTTAGAAATGTCATTGTCTTTGTTTTAGAATTGAATTTCTATAGAAGGCCAATGTTTCGATTTGAGGTCGATTATATTGTTGAATGTTATTATCCGTGCATAATGGGAACTCTGAAAATGCCAGAATTAATGTTCGGAGATAAATGTTTCGTAGTGCCAATGTGACTTTTTGTAGGACATTTCTTATGCTTTTAATCTAGTAATATAATTAACATATTATGAACAGTGTTTAATCTAGACTCCTGGACTCCGGCGGGGAAACTGAAAAAGCCGGGGGGGGGGAACTGACAAAGCCGGGGAATTCTGCTAGGGGCCGCTGTTAGTCCATGTAGTATTCCAAAATTTCCGGGGGGAATTTGAAATTTCCTGGGGGGAAAGGGCAATTTTCCCCCCGGAAACGGCCTAGATTAAACACTGATTATGAATCACAATTAACATTTTATTGCTTTCATTTGAACTCTTTAACTTATTGTTGCTTCATATGGAACTTCATAATATAATAAATATTCAGAATTGGAAATCTAATCTTGGACTGCTATTTTTTCAATATTCATCAAAATATTTAACATTTTGAGATGAATTTGCCTAGGGATAAGCGTGAATTATCCATATGGGGCTGTCCATTAATTACGTCAACAATTTAGGAGGGTTTGAAAAAGTTTGACAGTTGTTGACAGGGGGGTCGAGAGAAGTTGATGTCAACAATTTCACTTTCTACAAATAATCGAAAAATAGGAAATTTCATGGAATACTACTTATTACAATGGAAAAAGCATGGCAAAATATGTCATCACCACCACCATTTTGACACTCGATGAGCAAAAATGGTAAAAATGATCATCACCGCAAAAATAATAACCTTGTTATTGGGACCTATCATTGATCTTGGGGAACTGTCAACAGTTTTTGACATAATTATAGGGGGTAACTGAAAGTTGACAGTTGTTGACAAGGTGGGTAAAAACTAAAAATTGTCCAAAACTTAATGGACAATAATTATTAATGGACAGCCTCTGATGATAAATATTTATAATAATAATAATAATAATAATAATAATAATAATAATAATAATAATAATAATAATAATAGAATTCAAACAGACTTTTGTTGAAATTTTATCATATTTAGGACAAATTTCAGTGTAAGTTAAAATAGATTTTAAAATTTCAGTCTCTTGCGTGTCTACACTGAAAAGTTAAAACTGAAATCAAGAAAAGTTTCTATTTGTAAAGATTAAAAGGGGAGGGAAGGGCACTTTGAGGATCTCGAAAATCGTTGGGAGACCATGCACGTGCCTTGTCAGGATTATTCCAAGCAACAATTGTTTTGCGCTCTAAAATGTGTCTTTCAAAAAGTGAAAACCAAAAAGAAGATTTGTAGACAGCCGATGAGATCGGACTACTCGTAACCCACAATTTTCAACTTCGTCTGGGGGTGCTGGCCACGACGAATGTGGCGTTAAACTACGAATTCCTCTAGAAATCGAAAATTTTTGCTCGCCTGCCAACACTCACGAAGAAGAAACTTGGATATAAAACGGATGGTGTTGTAGCGAATTGGAAGATATGCTGGAATCTGTTATTATTGCTTTAAATTTCTATTATAGGCCTAAAAATAGGTTTAACTTAGCAATGCAGATGTGGTTAGACGCAGTGGCGTACGTAGCGACGGGGACAGGGGTCAACTGCTCCTGGCGCCGAAGTGGGGACGTCAAATGGACCACCCAATATTTTTAAAGATAGCCTTTTACTATATGGTTAGATATATTGAGAAATTATCTCAACTTTGAAAAAACACTGGTCATCGCCCATTTCACTTAGTTAACCCCTTAACCGTGTATTTAACTGTAACTCAATGTAAAATGGACGGATATATCCGGGATCCCCAGTTAAGGGGTTAAGTTACATAGAACACATCCATGTTCACGTAGCTTCAATAGGTGAATAGGTGACGACCTTTTTGGCTTGTCAGGATTTTCGGAGGTTGAGGGCGTCATTTTGCCCCAGGCCCGATCACCCTCACTACGCCACGGTGGTAGCTATCTGTCAGAAAGCTGATCCTATACTCTTACATTATCTAATCTATCTGAGGAGCAGTGATGTGAAGCCTTGGTCTTGGTCTTGGCCTCGAGGCTGCCTCGAGGCCGGATTTCGAAGCCTTGGCCTTGGCCTTGGTCTTGAGGTCTAATGTCTTGGTCTTGGTCTTGGCCTCGTGGGTTAATGCCTCATCTTGGGGCCTTGGTCACATCACAAGGCACTGACATTATAGTTTGTCATTACAACATGTGTACAATCGACAGTGATTCGTTTGATCCAGATTCTGACTACAACATTTTTGCTGAGGTTTCCCAGCTTGAGGCCACTGTTTTCTAGGCTTCTTTGTGTGCCTGCAATGCAACTTCGGCCCCCATTGAAAGAGTATTTTCACAAGGAGGAATTGTAATGAGACCGCATCGAGCCAGGCTTGGGAATGAGCTGCTTGAAACGTTAATGTTTTTGCTTTGCAATGGCAAATGAGTGAAATGAGCAGTTTTTTGTTTAAATAATGACAACATCTTTATTATTATAGCTGCAAGTAACTGAAAAACCAAAAGCTGATTGCAGAATGCAGATCATAATAACTAAAATGTTCACTGCATTATTACACATTTACAAAACAACAAGATTGGCTAGTTTATTATTAGGCTGTGGTGTTAGCTCTTTCACATAGTGCAATAGTGTAACAATTGTCAGCGCTGCTGTAGTGTACACATTTCATATTTATATTACATTACGAGTGTGACCCTGCCGATAGTTAAAATGGATCACGTAGCCTTGGCCTCCTTGAGTGAAATGTCTTGGCCTTGGCCTCGGTCTTAAGTATCACTGCCTCGGCCTTGGCCTTGGCCTTGAGGCTCAGAGTCTTGGTCTTGGCCTTGGTCTTGAGGGTTAGTGTCTTGGCCTTGGCCTTGGCCTTGTACTGGACTGCCTTGGTCGCATCACTGCTGAGGAGCAATCAAAATTGACCTGTCCCAAATGCAATTAGCCTACGGCTTCAGATGACCACCGCTCAATTGATTCCGTTCGATTGATTGATCGTGATTTCAACGTTTTATAGAAATTGCCATCGGCGAAATCCGTGCCTGCCTTTGGAAAGATAAAGCCGCGATGATATAAGCTTACATCTGGATTAGGCCTATCTCTCTTGAAATATCACGTCCCTGTTGTATACAATGCAATACAATACATCGTTCGATGTTTCGGTGCTAATTACGAACGCAGTAGACGAACTGGAGCAGCGGTTCTCTCTCGGGCACTTCGGGATCATGGTTGTCATTGGTTGGTAAACGCACAAAGATTTTCAGCGATGAGATTATACAGGAAAATGTCGCTTAAAAGGGGCGTCTGTAGACCGAATAGGCCAATGGGGATTCCTAGTAGGGGCTTAGTTAGGGTTAGTTGCAGGGGTGTAGCGACGGGGGTGTATATCGGTATATATACCTCCCCAAAAAGCGGTCTACCTTAAAGTTTTTTTGTGATTTACATGTGGTTATATGTGGTTTATATGGTTTATGTGAGTTATAGTTCAGATTTATACCCACCCAAAATATTTATACCAGAGGCGTCATTGGGGGCGCTGGGGAGCCGTGCCCCCCAAGGAAATGAAAATATTAATTTATAATGTATTAATGTGCAAAATATTGCAAAAATTGCCCAAAAATATCAAAAAATTGCAAATTTTCCAACATTGGCCCTAAAATTTGCCAAAATTGCTCAAAATTTGCAAAATATTTGCCAAAAATTGCAAAAAATGCCTAAAATTTGCCAAAATTTGTCAAAAATTTGCAAAAAAATTTTCTCGCCCCCAAGAAAAGTGTGAAATGACGCCACTGATTTATACCCTCCCAAATCAAATTCCTGGCTACGCCCCTGCCTAGTTGTGATTAGTAGGGAGAAGGGTGATGTTGAAAGAGCGTAGATAGGCAATTATTTCAGAATGGGGTAGACGAGAATAATTATAGTCACAGACTTCTTGTATTAAAAAGTGCATTTCAAGAACAAATTCTTCAACCATCGGCGGCTCCACATGGGAGCCCTGGGGCGGGGCTCGTCCCCCTTATTGAATGCCTAGCATCCCCGTGGTCCCCCTTTTGGACCCCTATTACTACATACCTGGCCGCAAATAGTTGCCCCCACATGCTTAGCAGTTGACACCACAACGCTCCCCTCCCCACTTGTCAAATCCTGGAGCCGCCACTGCACTTTCTAATTGAATTGTTCAGTTTAGATGTATTGAAGCGAAATCCGATCTCTAAAGTCGCATCTTGTCGTAATCTAATCCTAAACTTCTATAGCGCCAACTCGCAACGCGTAAAAGCATCAGTGGTTCGAATTGTTCAACACCACTTAACCTTCGATTCTTGGCACGCGAGCTGATCGCTTGTGCTGGTTCTAAGTTCAGGGTTTCATTTGCTGGAAATCTTATGAACCAGTCCGGAGGTCACCAGATTACGGCCCGCGAGCCACACCCGGCCCGTGAGATCAGATTTTTTCGGCCCGCCGCCTGAATTTGTTTGATTAAAACTAAATGCGATGTCACCGTCTTTTTTTCTAACGTCGTATTTTTTCGCAACCTTTGACTAATCTCTGGAATGACCTGGTCTTTTGCGGATGGATTTGAAGTAGGCCTACCATCGTTTGATACCCTTGGGTATTAGAACTGGTGCTATAGAAATGCATTATTATTATTATTATTATTATTATTATTATTATTATTATTATTATTATTATTATTATTATTATTATTATTTTATTTGAATTTCCTCTTACTGGAAAAATGCTTCCAAGGTTTTTGGTCAGGAATTGTTGTTCAATATTTGGAGATTCGTGCACGAAAAACTTTTATAGATTATTACTTTTTCCTCACGAGCGCCCTGCTTGGCAAAAACAGAAATCGCTGTGATTTCCTGTGATTAAAAAATTGTTCCTAAATGTAAAGAAATGTTTGTTCTCAATTTTTGTAGCTTATTCTTGGTAAGAGTTTTACCATTTTCTGATTTCTAGGCCTATTGGTTATTTTTGGTTCTGATAGTACAGTAATTGTCTAATTGAGTTCGTCGAATATGCCTCAGGACAAGGTGACATACTATAGGTCCTCTTTTATTTGTCAGGCTGATATATATATATATATATATATATATATATATATATATATATATATATATATATAGTATATATACAGTATATAGACAAAACTGACTTATTCATACGTATTGAGGTCAATTTGATTTCTGACTCGTATTATAATTTCAGACGATATAGCCACAATCTTAGAGATTATTAGGCCTGTATATTTGTATGTCTTATGGCAGGGGTGTCAGTCCTATGAGGGTGGCTGTCAATTTTGAATTTGCCTGATTTACGTCGAAACGTAATCCGAAAATCGATCCATAAAGCGGACGTTGTCACGGCAACCGATGTGGATATCAGAAGACGAATGGCTGAATGCAATATTGCATCAAACAGATTTCTTTTTCCCGGTGCGGAGACCAGACAGGCAGCGGCATGGCGTCAGTTGAAAGCGCCCCGGCGTTCTAATATAATTTAGCGCTTGGTGATAAGTTCACCGAACTCTTAGATAAATTCCCATATTATAACTTAGTACTATGGCGCATTGTTATAATATTACGACTGATTGGTGCTTTTAGCAATTGTGATTTTTCTCCATAATTTCACGATTTTTATCCAGGTGGGTGCGGTGCAGCCACTTGCACCCCCTTCTGGACGCCGATGAAAAGTATCTGAAATGTTTGGGGTATCAAGAGAAAATGTTGTTATAATGGGCGACTTTAATTAGGCCATTCATGCATTGTTTTAGCCAGTGGCGGCTCCACCGGGGGGCCAGGGGGGCCCGTGCCTCCCTATTGAGTGCCTGGCCCCCCAGTGGCCCCCCCAGTTGGGACCCTATACTTAATGCTACATACATTAAACAACAAATGGCTGGCCCCCCTGAATAGAAGTTGCCACCCCAACGGCCCCCCCACTTGCCAAATCCTAGAGCCGCCACTGGTTTTAGCAGGGGTTTCGTCCAAGAAAGAAGATTTTTTTAGTTCAAGGGTTTTGGACAAATGGAACAGTTTGGATGTTGTGGGAATGACAGTTGAAACAGTAAACGGATTCAAAAGTTATCTGGGGGAATTAGGTTAATAAATGTGGAGAGTTACTGCAGTGGTTTTCACACAGGCTTACTTAGCCTCCTAAACCACTTTAAATAACATAATTGTTATTATTATTATTATTATTATTATTATTATATTATTATTATTATTATTATTATTATAAGTGATCACGTGGCATGCATAGGCCTAGGCCTATAGCCTTTTGAATACATGATAACGATGAGTGTTTAAAACGAGATGACTCCAGGTCGCCTTGTCTCTTGAAAGTTAATTCAAAATGCGACAAAATCTCAAAATTTCTGCACATCTCGCCGAATGGTCGATCTCTGACCAGCTCTTTGCGACACTCGGCAGAAATTCTATTGTCCAGCACATTCTGCGAGACCTACGCTGAACTAAGATCTAACTTGAGTATAGATTAAGGTTAGGCCTAAGCGATATCACTGGAAATCCGTCAGGCCATAAATTTAAGCGCAAACATTTGAGATCTCCTGGAATCCTAGGAGATCTCCTGGAATCCTAGGAGATCTTCTGAAAAACCAGGAGCGGCGGTAAATGACGACCGCGTGGATAATCCGCATTTCCGTCAAATTTCTTAAAATTGAACGTTCAGGTTTTTTGATCGGTCGTAAAATTTTGTGTCTTCCGATTCTCTTGAAACTAACACTATTTGAAGCCCATTCGACGTGTTCTAAGAATCTGCAATTACTGCCAATTAGACCTTTGATCAGTGGCGTAACGTGGGGGGCACTTTGGAGAAAGCCCCCCGGGCCCCGGGAGAGGAGGCCCCCGAAGAGTGTTTTTTTGCTCGTCAACACTATATAAACGATTTGACGACCCTTTTTGCTCGTCAGCCACTGGGGCCTCATTTCAAGGATGATGCCCCCGGACCCCCAGAACATTGCCTGAAACTGTTCAACAGTTGCTACAACAACGAATACGTCATAGAGATGCCGAGGTCTGCTTAAATTCATTCAACCGTCAACATTCTCTGCTGCTGCTGCTGCTGCTGCTGCTGCTGCTGCTGCTGCTGCTGCTGCTGCTGCTGCTGAGAGAACGGCCACTGCAAGGTATTCGAAGAAGTGACGTTGAACGGCGACGCGTCGTCGTCTGATTGCGTCGAGAGATTTGTCTGTCGTTTGGTTTCGATTCCTTCGATTTCTTTCATTTCCTCGCATCGGGTTTCGATCAACGAATCGTCGAGGAATGTTACCATGACAACGATTCTGCAGTTTCACTTCTCCTTCTTATTCGTCTCTTCCGTCGTCTGTCTTCTCGTTTCCATCAAAGGTACAGGCGTGTATTTTCTCGGTAAAATGAACTCCTATTGTTGTGTATAGGACCTATACAGTGGCGGTTCCACGTGGGGGATGAGTGCATGGGGATGCATCTCCCCACCGGACTTACTTTTTTGCTTGAGAAAACTATGTCTTGGGTAAAAGTTTAATAAAACTACTGTGAATGATCTTTTTTGCTTGTCAACCTATTTTTCGGTAAAAGTGTAGTCAAATTATGGAAAATCCCCTTTTTCGCCCTTTTCGGTAAAGTTTATTGATTTTTCCTCCTATTTTACCCCTACCCCTTCACAAACTTTCTAAGAATTCGTTTCATGTCCCTACCAAAAAATCCTGGAACCGCCACTGGCCATATATATATATATATATATATATATATATATATATATATATATATATATATATATATATCATTCGTTTTCACTAAATGTATATATATATATATATATATATATATATATATACATACATAACGTACTTAGCGAGTCTGCAAAAAAATCTAGCACATAATATCCGAAGTACGCTATATCCATATTTCCATCCAATACGGTAGCGCATCACACGGGACCGTGCATTTGCTGTACACGCTATAACTAAGTATATAGTCTACGCTTTAACTGAGTCCGTTTTAGCGAAGCTCTATTGTATATGTATACATTTAGTGAAAACGTGGTTTTGTAGTTTTTTTAAAATTTGATTGTAGGTTCTTCTTTGCCCTTTTCAGAAAATGTGTTTCCAGTGTATATAATTAATTAATTATACTGTAGAACTTAAAGGCTCATTTTTGAGGTCTCAAATATTTGTGCAGCGTAAAGTTGAGCGACCATGAGTAGCCTTGGACGTTATTAAACTTTGGCACTCTACACTGTACAAGATCAACTGCCTGTTCTTCTTTCTGCCTGAAACCATTACAACCTATCTTTTGCTAGTTAAATGTAGAGCTTTCCCCTACAGTCGTTTGATTTCTATTTTCTTTATTTCAATTTCTATTGTCTTCAGAACAAACTTAGGGCGAAAGTTTCTAAACAAACGCGCGAGAAAGCTCGCGTCCCTAAAAATTCCCTCAAGAAAAGCGAGTACAGTGGTAGTGTAGGGAAATAGGAGGAAGAAAGATCGAAAAGGAAAGAGAAGATAAAGCAAAAGACGTATTTTTGTGAGCACGTTTCACTTTCATGCAATTGTTATAGCTGTCCTTGTTCTCTGAAATTAGTCGTCAATCGTATATAAAATTTCTTCTAGAGTCACCGAATGCTCCTAAATTGCGGACCTGTGGCCGCTCTTTCTGCGTTTGGATTAATCTCCTTCAGTCGGTGAAATAGAATGATCGAGAAAGTTCGGCATCGATGGTCAGAGAGTCCTCGAGACCGGATTTATCCGGTTTTCGACTCAATCCAGAGCATGATTAATGCGTAGTCAGTCGTGCAGATCGAGGCTTAATCGGATATCGACAGTGATACCAGAAGAGGCAGGCAGAGTGACAGAGGGACAGACAACCAGAGACGCACGCGCACACGCAGCAGCCAGAAGGGGAAAGAAAGAGAGGGATGGCGCTTAGCCATTCGTCCATGAGATCGTCTTGAGGGATGACCGATCAGACCAGCGGTTAAACCCTTCCAAATTATATTCTCCGACGGTAAACTTATAAACGATATAATGTGATTAAACTGAATATTTCGACCTCATAAATGGGATACTTAATACATGTATATTGGTCGATTAATATCCGATCAGCACAGAAGACGGAGTTGCTTCTACCGATATGTCTCCGGTTATATCCGTGTAAGAAACGAAAAAAAAGTGCAAACTTTTCCTCAAGATTTCACGTTTTCTTGTTTAAAAAACAATTCAACTGAGAGTCATAAATGAAGACAGTATTTGTATATATATTTATTCCCTCGGCCAGTGTATCAAATTTCTGCAAAACTTTGGTCATTTAGACGCTTTACTTTCGCTATCGCTCATCAGTCAGAAGCAAAGTCAAGACGAAAAGCATCGTTAGATCGGATTCTGAGAATCTTTTGAGACCAGAGATGGATTTCTTCCACATAAATGTAATCAATCAATCGATCAACTTCTATGGCGCCACTATCATAATGCCCAGGGCATCAGCCGATGGCGCACCAAATCCAAATAGAATTAGAGCCAGGCCAATTCGAAAAGATCAGTCAAGAACAACGGGGGGCAATCTAAGGGTGGTAAGCTAAGTCAAACAGGCATGTTTTAAGACCAGATCTAAAAGATGATAGAATGCTAGTTATACGAAGTGATATTGGTAATGAATTCCAAAACTTAGGGCCACATGCTGAATAACAACTAGTGCCAATGACTGTACAAGAATAAGGAACAACAAATGAAAGTCCTGCCGAATAACCAATGGAGTGAGTAGTAGGTCGAGAGATAAGTCGCATCTTAGGATAAATAATTAGGTTCATTATATAGGCTTAACATAGTTTTATGTACTAAAATACATATTTTATAATTAATTCAGTGTTTGATAGGAAGCCAATGTAGGGACTGTCTAAGTGTCTATATCTGGGAATATGCAATATGTTCAAATCTTGGGAGTTTTGGATAATAATCTAACTATCGAATTTTGTACTCTCTGCATGGAGTTTCTGCATATTTGAATTTGTGATGTCGAAAAGCGCAGGGAATTGCAGTGATTTAGGCGACTAGATGCCACTGATTAGTTGAATAAGGATATATGCTTAACAAGCAGATGTCTGGTGTTATAGATGTCCCGCATGTGACAATGAGAAATTTTGCAGACTGGATTTATGTGACTAGTGAATAAATTTATAAAAGCTAAACTTTGAATCGAATCTCTGCTTGTGTGAATATTTGGAATGGGGGCCGCCCGACCCCATTTTTTTGAGAATTTGAGCAAATGAATCGTTCTAGTAATTTATCTTCGTTTAGATGTTTCATATTCCTCCGACGTCTTCGCCTCTTTCTTTTTCTGTTTCTTTTGAGATGTTCGTGATACGATTTGTAAAAGAGACGTTTCTAGAATTAGATCGAGACGAAAATCAACCGAATTATACGAATTGTTTATCGAAAGCGAGAATTCACAGCCGGGAACAAATTCAATTCGCTTCACCCTAATTCAGTGGTTCTCAAACTGGGGTCCGCCAAGCGTTTTCAGGGGGACCTTATATAGGGACTACTTTCTCAAGATATCTCACCAACACTGCAGAACACACTGATGGCTCTAAGAGTGCTGATTCCATTTGAATTCAAATTAATTTGATGACTAAGATTTGCAATTTTTTGATTAAATAATTGACTGATTGACAAAAACAAGTAGCCTATAATAATAATAATAATAATAATAATAATAATAATAATAATAATAATAATAATAATAATAATAATAATAATAATAATAATAATAATTGTTGTAGTAGTAATAGTAGCAGCAGCAGTAGTAGTAGTAGTAGTAGTAGCAGTAGCAGTAGTAGTAGTAGTAGTAGTAGTAGTAGTAGTAGTAGTAGTAGTAGTAGTAGTAGTAGTAGTAGTAGTAGTAGTAGTAGTAGTAGTAGTAGTAGTAGTAGTAGTAGTAGTAGTAGTAGTAGTAGTAGTAGTAGTAGTAGTAGTAGTAGTAGTAGAAATTGCAGAACTAGTAGTAGTTGTTGTTGTTGCTGTTGTTGTAGCTGTAAAATCAGTATTAGTAGTTGTAGCAGTTGCAATAGTAGTAGTAGCAGCAGTATTGCTATTATTGCTAATTTTATTGCTGTTGTTGCTGTTGTTTGTTGTCAGTGAGATAATTAAGGCTGATACTCTGAAATTAAATTGTTGCTAGTCTCTCTCTCTCTCTCTCTCTCTCTCTCTCTCTCTCTCTCTCTCTCTCTCTCTCTCTCTCTCTCTCAAGAATTCGCCCAATAAACTGCTCTAAATAGTCTTTTCCATTACTCAGTCCATCTCCCATTTCAATTAGAGATTCCTGCATTGCAGCTGCTGTTGCCAAGCGCTTTTTGTTGAGATGTATTTCTTGACGATCATAAACCACGCTTTGAAAATCAATGGGCGTGAACGCACGATAACAATGTTGTCGTCGTCGTCATCACCATCGTAGTCATCATCTTCATTTTGTCGTTGCCCGCTCACTCACCCACAGCGCAGTCTCTAATAATAATTGCCGTGGGATGTGTATCGGTTGAGAGGAGACCATCAATGTGGATCCATGATTGATAAACGCGGCGTTGAATAAGCAGCACACGAGGCTCAGGCGCTAGACAAGACTAAGGGTGACCAGTGGCGGTTCCACGTGGAGGATGAGTGGGGATGCATCCCCCACCGGACTTCCGGACTTACTTTTTTGCTTGTCAAAGTAAACCTATTTTGGGGTAAAAGTCTTGTAAAACTACGGAGAATACATGCGGATGACTTTTTTTGCTTGTCAACCTACAGTGCATTTTTCGCGGTAAAAGTGTAGTAAAATTAGGGGCGAAATTTCCTTTTCTCGGCCTTTTTGGGTGAAGTTTGTAATGTTTTCCTTCTATTTTCACCCCCCCACCAACTTCCTATGAACCGCTCCTTCTCTTTCATCAACGGCGACGGACTTGATACTTTCAAGATTCAATACTTGAATTTTGATGTTTCACTTTTTCGTTCTTTCATGGACACTTTTTCGTTCTGTCTATTTATTCTATTACAACTGTCTTGTAAAAGTCTTGAAGTTTATTCCAAAAGTCTAGTAAACATGCTTGTCATTTTCGCTGTTATTTATATAGCGCTCGCCTTTCCCATTCTGTTTCGTGAAAATGGCGTATTGCGAAATGCTGCGCTTGCTTTTATCGATAATTTACGGCCATTACGAGGCTCATAGATCGGCAGATGGCCAATGGCCATTCCAGAAAAATCCTGGAACTGATATAAATACGCATCGCCCATAAGGGCTTTAAGTCTTCTGATGAAAAACGTTCTATCGAACTGACTTTAAGAACTCTATTAGAGCAGGAGGAGGAGGAAGAAGAAGAGGAAGAGGAAGAAAAGGAGGAGGAAGATGATGATGAAGATGAGGAAGAAGATAAAGAAGAAGAAGGAGGAGGAGGAGGAGGAGAAAAAGAAGAGGAAGAAGAAGAGGAAGAAAGAAAAAGAAACAGAGAGGAGTGAGAAGAAGGGAAAGAGGAAGCTTCGAGAAGCTTCGAGAATAAGAAGAGGAAGAAGAAGAGGAAGAAGAAGAAGAAGAGAAGGAGGAGAAGAAGAAGAAGGAGAATAAGACAGTATGCGCTGTCCAGCTGAGGTCAGTTATGATGTCCAGCGTATACGGTCTCCTGTAAAGCAGTCTTCACTCGTTAATTCAAACGGACGAGGTCTCTTCTGTGAAATATGCATCGCCTGACATTTCGCAGCCAGCCGTTGCTGTTGCTGCGGTCGTTGTTGTTGTTGTTGTTGTTGCTGTTGTTGGTGAACAGGACAACGGCAACGAAGCCTCTGCACAGGAGGACATTTCGCGCCGCAACCGATCCGCAAATGACAACCGATGACAACCGACCGCGTTTGTCAGGCAGGACGCTGTCACGTGTCGACTCGCTGTGTTCCATAGACCACGTTTACAGTCGGCCGCCCGCCCGTGCCTGACGGGGTCGGGACGTACGAGTAATTCTTCCGGAGCGACAAACATCACCGGTCGGATCCATAGCCTGGACGCCATCTCCTCAAGCTTTTAGCTGTATTGTGGTGCTGCGTGTCTACGTCCTCTCTGCTATTGTTACGCCACTAATTGGCTGTTAAGTACACTTGTCGTGTGCTAAACGCAGACGACTGACTGACTGACTGACTGACTGACTGACTGACTGACTGCTCAATGACGTCTCCAAACATTCGTCAATAATGCGCTTTTCGTCTGCAACGCCTCTAAACTCTTTTTTAACATGAGCGCCACTGGTTGTCCAGTAGTTCATTCAACAGCGTAAAGGCTGTAGTCTTCGGCTGTATAGTCTTCGGGGATAGATCCTTTCGGAGAGGCAATCCAGTGCTGTGGAACACCTTACCGAAGGAGGTTACTATGGAGACCACGTCCGGAGCGTTCCTGAAAGAGCATTAAGACGCATCTGTTCAGAATTTCTTTTTGTTGTTAGGTGCCTTTGACTTTAGCCTTAGTTATGCCTACGGCGCCGAATAAATTGTCCTGTATAAATAAAATAAAACACGGTGGACGGCGATGGACGGCCCCCCAAATAATCAGTAGAGAGGAGAGAGTATCAAATATCCCTCCAATATTTTGTGCCTTTGGTAAAACCGACCGCATCCACTGCATTTCGAATGACCTTTTTTGCTTGTCAGGGCATTTGGACAGAGAAAAATATAAGGATGAGGTTGTTTTGCTCGTCAAGGAGACGAAAATGGGGTCTGACCTGACTTTTATAGACGATTCTATACCCCGTAATGTTGACGCCAGGTTTGCGCCACTCAGTTCATTGCTAGTAGAACTTGCATTTATTGGAAATTTTCATTACTATGAGGAAACTTCCAGATATGACTACAACTACTACTACTACTGCTGTTGCTCGTAGTAGTAAGTAGTAGTAGTAGTAGTAGTAGTAGTAGTAGTAGTAGTAGTAGTAGTAGTAGTAGTAGTAGTAGTAGTAGTAGTAGTAGTAGTAGTAGTAGTAGTAGTAGTAGTAGTAGTAGTAGTAGTAGTAGTAGTAGTAGTAGTAGTAGTAGTAGTAGTAGTAGATGCGCATTCGCTAGCTTTGACTCGGAGGATCTTCTTACTTATTTAGTATTTACAAACGAAAGATGCAACTGAAGCAGGATTCAAGGCCATCGGCTGTGATTATGCCTATATATATATATATATATATATATATATATATATATATATATATATATATATATACCTATATATATAGCCTATATACCTGTATATAGGCAGAGCTCAAGAGTTCATGCCTGCAGCCTTGGGCGCAATCACATTAGCAATCTAATTTGAACATTTAGGTTTGGTCGTTCGAGTGTAAAAGCTGGTTAAACTGATTTGAGATTTCAACGCCAAAATCTCCGTTTATCAGCGAATGTTTTCGGCGATTAGGCCTAATTAATCGCAAACGACGCTCAAGAGATGCACGAATTCTGTGCAGAAAAAGTCGACGATAATCCATTTAACAGAGGCCGTTGAATGTGCAGAAAGAACCCGAAACAGTAAATGGCGAAATAGCTTCAGAAGGACAGAGAGAAGACGAAGAATACAAAAGACCAAAGAAAACCCCATTCGATTTAGAACGCTAACGCCACGAAAGTCGTTTTTCTGGACTAACTATAGCACATTTTGGAAAATAATATTATTGTTTCAGATTAAACGATGATGATGACACGAAGACAGAATGCGCTTTGCTGTTTAGTCGCGAAGTCCTTAGGCTACTTAATTAATAGTAATTCAATACTGAAGGGCCGTGAATGTTACGCTGACCGCTTCTGACGGAGCAGTCGCGTCTGCTGCTTATGAGATATTGAAAGCGAATGGGGCAGACGAACTGTCTGCTCGTCTGCCCGATTTCAGCAGTCATCCGTCGTGCGTCGAATCGGTCGAATCCGCGATCTCACAGAACTCATTTAGACGAAAATGTCGACAGAGTTTCAGAATAAATCTATTCTCAGAGCTCGAGATATGCACCGTTCACGCTTGAAGACATCGTTTGGACGGCAGATGTTTCTGACGAGAAGAACTTAAAACCCGACTTGTGACTTCATCAGCAGAATTTCTGACGCATTCGACAATGTCCGGATATATTCGGCAATGTCCGTATTTCTTGGGAAAATCAGTTTGGACACATTATACATGTATTAGCAGTGGCGGTTCCATCATGTTGATGACTGGAGATGCATCCCCCACCGGGGTTCCGAATGATCTTTTTTGCTTGTCAAACAAACTATTTTCCGATGAATTTTTAATAAAATTAGTGAAAAATACTGAGAACGGCCTTCATTTTATTGCTTGTCGGCCTTTTTTGCAAGATTTATTAATATTTAGTGGGGAAAACACTAACAATTACCCTTTTTCTCTCGTTTCTTTTGTTTTTCTTCTTCACTTTGCATCCCCCACCAACTTCCTATAGGTTTGTTTCATCCCCCCACCAAGAATTCCTGGAACCGCCACTGTATATTATCGTAGCTTTGCGTTATTTCGTGAGTAGGCTTCTATAGCGCCATAGTAGAATTAGGACATGCGTGTCAGATTACGCTATATCCACGACCATTGCTTTGGTGCTTCTGAGCAGTCTGCGTCTTTCCCTTCCACGGAAATTCTTTTGTATGTTCTTCCATTTGAAGTCGATTGTCCAAAATGCGTATTCGATATATCTGGCACAGCTGTGTGGACGGAGACGTGTGGGTCGACCAGTGTTCGAGTGTTACGTTAAGCAGGGTCGGTATTTTTCGGGACAGATTTGCATCGGTTGTGGGGGTGGTGGGAGGAAGGAGTGGGGCAGGCAAGACCAAACATTTTCGTCCACCAGACTACCCCGGTAAATAATATATACTCAGCACACTTAAAATGAGACGGTGTTCTGACTGAGTATCGTTATCGCGTTCTTCGAAACTGACTTCCCATGCCCTGTAGAAGGCGCTACAGAAGTTCTTTGGTTGGTTGGTTGGGTTGGTTGGTTAGCTGCACGCTATTCGAATTCAGTCTAACAACGACCATAACTTTAACGTATAAAGACTGTAACTAAAACGTCGAGGTGTTTACGTTGCTCGCACATTTCGTGCATATCGATGCAATAAACTATATAAACTATTGCTTTTTATATTCAAAAATAGTACCCGTCGTATAAAAGAATGCAAAATAATCGACAAGATTTCTGACAAAGTTGACCTTTTGTAAGGAACATTTGCGAAAATCCCAAAACAGTCACAACACACACACACACACTCTCTCACACACGTGCCTCTGTTTAGGTGTCTAGATCGAGAAAGAAATCGATAAAATTCTAATATAATCATTTATTTTCTGAAGTACAGAAGCTCGCAGACGAACAATGAAACTTTATGAAAGCAAGATAACATAGAGATGCCAAACACGCGAATATATCAAGAGCATAGAATAGTGACACGGTGGTCGTCGCCATCTGTGTCTGTCGCCGTGGCGTTCTTTGGCTCTGTGCTGCGTATAACCCGAAATGCTCCAATCTTCCGTCTGATGAGACTGGTTTCATTATATTCGCTGACGTGATCGGGAAGAAAGCAGAAGATCTTACTTACTTACTCGCGCGTGTAGCGACATCCCAACGTACGGGTTCCGCGGATAATGAACATCCGCGAAGATTGAGCATAATAATGAATCCGATGGATTCGATTGAGTATGTCATCAGAAACACGTTATTCTGTTTAGCCGAATAGTCTGTATATAGCCAGAATAGCCTATATTAAATAGCCAATGCGGGAGACAAAATGAAGAATACGTAAACTTTTCATTGCTAATCCTAATGATGTTATATGATGTAGTCGCCTGGCAGTTTACGACGCCACAAATTCAATCAAGAAAGTGTATTGAGACACGGATATTAGCGTAGAATACGAGATCATCTCTTGCGTAAATCTGTCTTTGTTCCTCTTGCCAGTGCTCCGTTCTCAAGGGGACTTGATCACGGTTATGTTTTGTACTGTATACGGCGTTAATAACAGTGATGTGATTTAAAGTGACTTAGGAGGCTAAGTAAGCCTGTGCGAAAACCACTGTACAGTAGTAACTCTCCACACTCAATAAACCTAATTCCCCCAGATAACTTTTGAATCCGTTTACTGTTTCAACTGTCACTTCCACCTCGTCCAAACTGTTCCATTTGTCCACAACCCTTGCACTTTTCTTTCGTTCTTTCATACTAACTGTAATCAGTTATAATTTTTTTCTTATGATTCTCGAAGTCATTATGTTTCTCTATAGATGTCAAAACATAATTCCTGTTCGTCTGTCTACTTGCCTGTCTGTCTGTCTGCCTGCCTGCCTGCCTATCTGTCTGTGTGTCTGCGCTAGTTTTAATATCTTAAGCGCAGGATGAAAGTGCTATGTGTGGAGAAGCAGGAGGAGAAGCGGCGAAGAGGGAGAGCAGAAGACTCCGGGTGACGATTGGTCGGAACGAGGACTCGTCCGAGGCCATTATGCGATCGCCGAGTGGAGACAAAGTTGGCGCTACATAAAGCAGTTAATGCACTAACTGTGGCGAATGTGGTACGTGCTGAAATGCGGCGACGCATAGTTTAACACAGCCCAACGTTAGTCCTTAAAAAGATCGTTTAATGCAGACAGGCATACAGAGGCAGATAATGAAAGAGAGAGAGAGAGAGAGAGAGAGAGAGAGAGAGAGAGAGAGAGAGAGAGAGAGAGAGAGAAGAGAGAGAGAGAGGTTGTAACTGAGGCTTTTTCGGAGTTCATCACGTGATGGCGCGATGCTTCCAATCTGAATGAATGTTTTTGTGATGTAACAGACTAACGGAAGAAGTTGACCTTCTGGAAAATATTCCGCTGCCTCCTCCCCCCCGCCCAAACAAAATCACTTACGTGACGATGTCTCTGTCTCTTTGCTGTCTTGCATGTCTTTGTCTCCCTGTCTATCACTGTCATTTCTGTTTCTATATTGTCTCCCTCTATATCTTTCTGCCTCTGCCTCTGTCCCTTTCTCTCTCTCTCTCTCTCTCTCTCTCTCTCTCTCTCTCTCTCTCTCTCTCTCAATGCAACCAAATGGCGCCAACCCCTTTACGTGCGTTATTTTATTATCACCACAAATTGATTATGATAATTAATATGTAAAAGCATCTGATCATATGAATTTCTTAAGCAATTATTAAAATCTGTCGTTTCGGATCGTGATCCGATCTGTCTCGATCAGCATCACGTGACCGGCGTCTTGTCGTCCATTTTCGCTTTGGATATGAAATCTTAATGAGACGACTTTGAGATCTGAGATTCTGATCGAGACGACGTATCTTGTCTTCTGTCCCTCGGCCCCGGCCCCCCGGCCCCGGTCTCGTCCGTCCGTCCGGGTCGACCTGTGCGGGGCTGGGACCCCGGCAATCCATCAGCCGATCAACGACCAACCGGATACGGACGTTTTTAATTATGAAGGGACTTCATTCGGGACGTGAAGAGGTCCAGTGATTTGCCTCCTCTTCCTCCCTCTTCCTCCACCTCCTCTTTCTCCCTCTCTTCCTCCTCCCCATCTTCCTCCTGTTCCTTCTTATCCGCTTTCATTCCTCATCTTCCTCCTCCTCTTCTTCCCCATCCTCTTCCTCCTCTTTTTTCCCCTCCTCCTCTTCCTCCTCCTCTTCTTGTTCCTCATCCCAATCCTTTTCCTCCTCGGTTTTTTCCTCTTCCTCGTCCTCCTCTTTTTCTTCTCTTCTTCCTCTTCTTCTTCCTCCTCCTCCTCGGTTGTCCTCTGCTTTAATCCCGCCATCTATCGGTGACGATGATCGCTGTGGATTCGTACATGGAGTTCTTCTAAACTTCTTTCGTCTTTGGATTTATTGTTGGGACATGAGAGGCGTTCGGAAGCCCCTTCCTCTTCTTCTACTTCTTCTTTCTCTCCCTCTTGTTGTTGTTGTTGTTGTTGTTCTTCTTCTTCTTCTTCTTCTTCTTCTTCTCCGACAGACGCGTAGGCGCAACATAATTTCCGTTCTGTCCCGTGCTACTGCTGACCGATTCTATAGTGAAGTAGTTGGATATATCATTGTGTGCGGCTGCTTTGTCAGGCATCTGTCGTTGCGGCTACTCTCAGTGGAATAGTTATCTGCGTCTATCTGCTTCGCTGCACATCGAGTTTCACAGCGAAACTCGACTCATTACGTAGTCCGTTCACTTTCTCCGAATCACTTACCCCAAAAGTGCGAACTCGGGTGGACAGACCCCATCATCTCATCAGAGTCGACCGAATGAGTTATCCAGTCCTCTGCCCTACGCCTCCAATTTTTTAATTAATTAATTAATCGGTTGTCCTCTGCTTTAATCCGCCATCATTAATTAATTAATTAATTAATTGAATCTCGTTCTTTCTTTATGATTCTTTTATTTTTCTGAATAATTTGAATAGTTTTTCTGTCACGTATTAGGGAAACGTGAAACCTGTTGTGGACCGAAATAACACATTTCCTCCAAATTGTGTAAAAGAATAATGGGGCCTCCTAAGAATTCGGAACCATTTAATTTGCGATAATTCTGATCTAAGCCTGTTACACTGAATTCAGAAAGAGTATATATATATATATATATGCGGGTATATATTTTTTCACAGCTACATTTCTGTCCAAACACAAGGAGATTTTGCTGCAGTTGTACCTAGGCCCTACCCAACCCATCATTGCCTTTCAAGGGCCTGCCGAGGGTGGCAGAAAATCAGGATGACGTACTTTTGTTTGTCAGGCGTAAAAATCTCAGAAATTTTCCATTGAACGTCGTCGTGGAAGAGGCGTGAAACGACTCTGATGTCAGATTCTCGGGACGAGGAGAGAAGAGCGCGAAAAGGGAGCGTGATGAATGATTCAGGTGGTCGGAAAGACGGACAGCAGCAGCAGCAAAACAAACAGCAACAGCGCACGACAAGTCTTGGCGATATCATCTTTTGGAAATGAAATATGCACGAGTCAGAGCCGCATAATTATGAACTGTGTCATCTGCGTTCGGTTACCCCCACCCCATTGTAAACCCCACCCCATACCAAACCAGTAACGTTGTTTTGTACTGGATCGACTCATTGGATTTCACTTGACAATGAAGGGGGACTACAATTCAAATCCTCAGCGACCACCGACTGAAGCCAAATGCATTATTAGAATGGCGCTACGGAAGTTCATTGATATTAACAGTACACTGTTGCGGTGTGATTATAACCCCGACTAGAAACACGGCCTTCTCCCCTTCTGGACTAACGCGCTTTGAATTAATGTTGCGTTTGTTATATTCTAAATCTAAGATATTCGCGGAATCAGAGAGTAATAATTTACTAAAGCAAGACAGTTGTTTACCAAAACGTATTAATTGTACAATTGTTCAGCGCATTTACGTACAGTTGGAAAGTTGGGAGAGATTCGCTTCCATTGTGGTTTTCATGCTATTAGATAATACAGAATTTCTGGTTAAAACTTGGGAAATATTTGAGGAGAAGAGGTTCTCAGATGACTCATCTAATATGTTACGGGGCTATCTTTAAAATCTCTAAGGGCCGTCTTAGTTTCGTGAATGTCAGCAAACAGTCGTTTAGCATAGCAAAGGGAATCGGTCGTCTCGCCTGTAAAACTCGCTCTGCCGTGAAATTTTAGCAGTTGGTAGCATTTGATGCAATTGAGCGACGACAATAACACTGGTCTACATTTTAAAAAAAAATTTCTGCTGACTTAAGTATTTTTGCTGATTTTACCCAATTGAGAGGTGCTGATTCCAGATAAAGTCAAAATTATGCAATACGTCAAATTTTTTTTGAGGAATGCTTAATTAAAGGTGTTAAATTCAAACATAAGAAAATAGGAAATTCTGAAGAACCGATAACACGTAATATTTTTATTCAGCCAAAAAATGAGTCTGTCTTCTAACCAAGAGAGCAATAAGAGCAATAGCTAGTTGCTTAAATTTAAGTTTTGAAAAGATCTTCTCTTTTTGGATGCTCCGATATAGTTATGGTCACAGTTGTCACGCTGTAAACACCAGCAGTACTTAGTCTGCCACAATGTTTGAGTTCTATCTGCCTTGATATCTATGTTCAATGGTCTTGATGTCTTGATGGAAGCATTCTCCTTGTTCTTCACTCATGCTCCAAGATTTGAATTCAGATGAAGGAAATGCAACTTGACACTCATGTTGCTCCCAGTCTTCATAATTAATTTTTGAACTGAAAGGTCATCTCGACTCTTAAGTTGCCAAGTTAGTCAGCAATCAGGTCCAAAAAGCATCTTGTCTACAACTATAACATCCCATTGATTCAACGTTGTTTTGTTGATGCAGTATCAAACTCCTCCTCCATATGGAAATATTTCAAAAGATCATTCTCTCTGCCATGATAATAAGCGTGGTTCCTGGAGCCAACACTGAAAGGTTCTTTTTCTTCAGTCTTGAACCACTGACGACTTCGGCAGATCTAGATCTCATATTAGGTCTTACAATGGCGCTTGGTTGAATGTTTGGTGCATTCCAGCGTCAACTTCTGAACCATGAAATCTTCACCATTCGTGTCTGTTGATTGACTAAATTCATCGTTGTCACACCCAAAGTAGTGCAAATAGGTACAGGAACTTCGTCACAGTCAACTGGTCTCAGAGCAGAGGGGTGATTTGGGTACTGGTTGGAAGATTTTGTCTTTGTGGACATGCCTGAAATATTTACCAGGCAGAAGTAGCAGAATCAACATGCATGGTTTCAGGCTCTCAATTTGGAACTCCAAAGCTAAGACCAGAGAAAGCTAAGACAGAGAAAAACTCTGACCTTTAGTCACATTATGAACTGTCTGAGGCTTTCAACAAATGTCCTGCACACTTTATGCGTGCCCAGTTGGTTTTCCTGGTCACCCAATTTAACTGGAAATATGCATGATAAGATTATGCACAAATTCAAACACCTCCTCCTTTGTTTAGGTGCTGTAAAACAACCACACATGTAGCAAAATTTGTCAGGATCATTCCTGCACTACAGAAGTGTTCAAGTGCTGGTTTAAAATTCTACAGAAAACTAGTTAAAATAGTTACATTTGCTGCAATATTTGAACGACTGAATGCTGTTCGGTTTCACTCATCTAATATGTTAGGCCTATATCCATAAAATGCTGACGTCTGCAGTTTAAAACTGCCTATTAAACTGTTGTGTTATTAAATAATGTCACTGCAAACAGTCGTTTAGCAAGAATTATAATGCATAATGCCATGTTATTACTGTAAACAGTAAATCAGTAAACAGCGTTTTGCGGGAAAACTGGACGTGATGGGAGTTGGGTGTGATTTTTGGATTCAATTGAGCAAAAATACATAAAGATCACATGTTGTCTTCAAGTCAGCAAAATTGATGTAGACCAGTGTAATAAATGAAATCAGAAGAAGACTTAAGTGGCATGGACATGTAAATAGTATGAAAGACAACAGTCTCCCCTATAAAGCACTCTACACATACAAAGAAGGCAAGAGAGGAAGAGGAAGGCACAGGGGAAAAGTGGATGGATATCATCGAAGAAGACTTTGAAAGATACCAAGTATCAGTAATCGTTCGAAAAAAGATAGACTAACAAAGGAAAAAGGTACGTAATGAGCTGGCAGAAAGCAACAATGATGATGATGATGATGATGATGATGATGATGAACATTTAAAAATCAAATCTAACCTATTGAACATCTGTTTCATGCCATTTCCCGCAGCTAAAAGACTCTTATATTGACGTAATCCTAGAATAAGCCATCTGTTTAGGGAGTCATACCCCCTGTAAAGCGCCCTTGTTTTTGGTTATGCTATGTTTACGGCGCTATATAAATAGTCCAGTATACAATACAATAAATACTGGACGTAAGCGCATCCAATCTCTCAATTGTCAAAGTCACAGGCATGACTCCATTTAAAGAAGAGGAAGTTGACGATGTGAAAAACTGAAACATCCGGTATGTCCTCTGCTCAAAATACTCTATAATCACTGGTCTAACTGAGACATAGTAGTGGGAATTATTCATCAAAGGACATCGTAAAAGTTACAACCGCGCATTTGCCTTTTATGACAGCGAGGTGGTGTTGTCTGCAAGTAAGTAAGTCAGTAAAATCTCGTGAATCTTTATAGCGCTTTCGGAGGTAGGTACCGAAGGAGTTGCTTAATCTGCCGTTGAAACAGTTATATATAGCCGAGGTTTAGTGGTCAGGCAACCTGGCAAGGTCGCTATCAAAGATAAGTCAGAGTGGGAGTGGGGAAAGCAGCAAGGCAGACTATAAACAGAGAAACAGAAAGAGGTGTGATTTGTCTCTAGATTTAGTAGAATTATAATATTATTGTGAGATAAAAATCTTCCGAAGAACGGTCTTAATTTCAGAGTGTGGCCATGCCACACAAGACCATTGTATTCTAAAAAATGTAGAAATTACTTCGGTGCATATGCAGCAACTCACAAGCTCACAGCACAAAATTAATGAATAGTGCCGCCGATGTTAGTGTGGAAGAGTACTGTAATTAATATCGTATCGCAAGGTGATGGACCTGCGGTAACGTTTAAATTACCGTCTGCAACGGTAGCATAGTCGGCGATAAGTGCCGATAATCAATGGAGGTTAATTTTCAATTATAAAGCAAAAAATAAATAAATCCCAAACAAATGAAAACACAGCCACGTAATCCAGAATATATCAAGTTACTATTAGTGAGTGAGTGAGACTATAAATTTCTCCAGCGCGCAGTAACGAAATTTGAAATTTAAAGCAAACTCAAACGGACAAACGGATTAAAATTTCTATTCTACAAGCAGTGGCTTCCCACACACCCACCCACACACACACACACACACACACACACACACACACACACACACACACACATCTGTCTTAAATGCAAAGGTCCTTTGTCATTGGTTATACCTAAATTAAGACAGTTTTCTGACGAGTTTTGTCTCGCAGTAATATATTATAATACTATTAACTCTTGAGATCAGAGGTGTCTATGGGTCCATTTTTAGAATCCAATCCAACCCAACCCATCAAATCTCCAACTCAACCCAACCCATGCCGATAATATGTTTACTTGACCCAACCCAACCACTGTAATACATTACAGTTTCTTAAACCATTTTATGACCCAACCCACCATTAATATGGAAAAGTCTGACCCAACCCAATCCAACCCAACCTAAGGGTTAACCCAACCCATGGACATCTTTGCTTAAGATAGATCTAGTTTTGAGGATTGTTTTATTCTAACAACAGCATGCCATTGATCAAAGCACGGGCACCTTTAGCTGCCTATAAATATATTTTATATTTTCGATTATTTGTTGTCATATATATATATATATATATATATATATATATATATATATACATACATAATATGAGACTGAAAGTGAAAGATAAATCCTTCGTGGTCACATGGTCATCGATGTAATCTATGGTAGCGAGAGTCATTGTATCATAGATGTCACCAGCAGCAGCGTGAAGATGATCAATTTCTGGATCTCTATGGACGTCGACTCTGTGCTCGATTTGCTTTGTGACGTCATTAGTCGTAAATCTCGTCCTAGGTACGCCCTCTCCATTACTCCGGCTTCCACTGGAATCACGTGATTATCTCCTCGCGTCGTTAAGACTAAGACTCTCTCTCTCTCTCTCTCTCTTTCTAACGCTATCTCGCCGCATACACGGAGACCAAAATGAAAGCTGCTGCAACCACTGCTACTGCCTCCGCCACCTTTCGTCTGCCCTCACCCTCTCGGCAATAATTTGCGATGGGGTTGAGGAGAAGAGGGTGATCTACTCCGGGCCTTTTCGTTGATGCCTCTGCAGCAGCAGCAGCAGCAGCAGCAGCAGCAGCAGCAGCAGCTTTCGGTTTAATTTGTCGGCGTCTCCGTCCAGGCCAATGGCCTTCCATGGCTTCTCCTTTGGCCGTCGTCGAGATAGATTGGCAAGATTCTTTGGTCGTCGCTGATATATCCGCAGAATTTCCTGCGAAACAAATCGATTCGTTCGTTCACTTAATTGGACGAATTTTCTCGTCGCCTTCGTTTGGATAAATTTCCTCTCTCTCTCTCTCTCTCTCTCTCTCTCTCTCTCTCTCGGCGGATCCGACATGTTTTATATTCTCGTTAATTCTTGATGCGCCCTTTCTTCCTTTGCGACGACACGTGACGCGTCACGTGATCACACTGTGTCTGTTTTGATCTTCTTTTGACGAGCTTCTGTCTTCAAACAAGAATATTTAATCACAGAAATGCAGACATCATCTAGGGAAGCCTCAGTCACGAAGAAGAAGAAGGAGGAGGAGGAGGAGGAGGAGGAGGAGGAGGAGGAGGAGGAAAAAAGAAGAGGAAGATGATGATTACGAAGAAGAATAATAGGAAGAAGAATGAGGAGGAGGAAAAGAAGAAGAAGAAAGAAGAAGAGGTGGAGGAGGAGGAGAAGAAGAAGAAGAAGAGGAGGAGGAGGAGGAAGCACAAGAAGAAGGAAAAGGAGGTGGAGGAGAAGAAGAAGAAGGAGGAGGAGGAGGAGGAGGAGAAGGAGGAAGAGAAAAAGAAGATGAAGGAAAAGGAGAAGAAAAAGGAGGAAAATAAGAAGGAAACGTAGGAGAAGAAGAAGAAGAAGAAGAAGAAAAAGAAGAAGAGGAGGAAGAAGAAGAAGAAGAAGAAGAAGAAGAAGAAGAGTGAGTTGGTCTCAGCGGATAATTAATCGACTGTGTCAATAGAAGATGTCAGAGAACGTACAAGCAGTTTACTGCTAAGAAAACGCGTCTGGACGCAAGATAATGGCAATGTGCGGGAGGGGGTTGATGCGCCCACAACTCACCCCACTCCCACCCTCCATCCCCAACCCCCTGCCCCGACCGTCACTCGAACACAAAATGGCGCAATCTTAAAAGTCGCGGGATTCGATTTCAGTCTTCGCTCGGTTTCAGCAGCTTTCGTTTGAAGCTCGTCTTCGACTTTGCTAACGATTCAAATCCATAAATCATCATCATCATCATCATCATCATCATCATCATCATCATCATCATCATCATCATCATCATCATCATCATCATCATCATCATCATCATCATCATCGTCGTCGTCGTCGTCATCATCATAATATATTGTCATCATCTTCGTCGTCGTCATCATCATAATCATTATTATCATCATCTTCGTCGTCGTCATCATCATCATCACCAATCACTATCATCATAATTACCATCATCATAGTCGTCGTTATCATCATCGTCGTTTTCCATCATGTAGTCATTTCTGCAATAATCGGAAGATGATGTTGATGTTTTAATTAATAAGCATAAATGCCAACGCGTATGTTTCGCTTGCGCAATGGACAGATGGTCTTCTAGAATTATTTCATCGTCCATTGTCTAATTGAATTCGAAGCAGACGACATTGGCGGACGGAACCACGTGACACGACCATGCAACTGCCATTGAGATTTGCTGATTTGCACCGACCGACTTCTTTGTAAGTAACTGCGGCGGAATCAGTTTCTGAAACATCCTTCTGCATAGATCGACTGTCGGCCTGTCGAGTCAGCGTCGACCAATGCTAAGGACTTCTAGTTTTATGTGGCGCTCAGCATGCAATGCTGTTCGTGTGACATGTATTCGAGCTGGATGGGTTGGCGCTATAAAAATAAAATTGTCTTTATTTCAGTGCTCTTAGTTTTCAGTTATCATGAATCGTCGCCATCAGTATTCTATAGAGTGCCAACTTCATGCTATAGCGCTGAATCTGTTTAGAGGATCGAATGGTGGAAAATTATTGTATAATATCGAAATTTAGTATAACATGCCTTCTATGACTAATTAATTCGGTCACTAACAAACAAAATAAGCACGTAGGCCTAACTAGCTAGCTATTTAATTAATTAATTAAGTAGATACATAGCCAACTAATTAATGAAGTGACTGAAGTAGGCCTAATCAAGCAACTAACTAACCGACTAACTTCTATAGCGCCATCGTGTCAATAAGTTTGGCATCAGTCGATGGTCGTATCGTAATCGCCGTGGGCAATTCAACTCTAACAGAGGTTCTTAATTAAGGCAGAATAATTATGACTAATAAAAACAAACGGGATAAGTTTCGTTCGATCAATTCCAAGATATTAGTCATAATGCCTACAAATTCAAAACCACGTCAAGCAAATGTAGATGGAGGGAGCGGAGGAGGAGGAGGAGGAGGAGGAGGAGGAAGAGAAAGAAAGAGGAAGACGAAGGAGAGGAGGATGAGGAAGAGGGGAAGGAGGAGGAGGAGGAGGAAGAAGAAGCGAATAGGAAATTCGTGCTTTTTCTTGAGAGAGTGATTTCTGCCGTTCTGTGGCATTCAACTGCTCAGCGTCCTTGAGTCTTTTATACTTGAATCAGTGGCGCCTCCTTCGCTTCCCTAAGGGAGGAGGAATGGTGGCGTCGATAAACGCTTCTTGCTCTCTGCTTTTTGTTTTACGAAGACAAATAGGACAAGGTTTTTAAGAAACTCCTCCTCAGAGATAGTTTCTCCATCCGCACAGATGTTGCTGGAGACTGGACTCCCCTCTCTCCCTCTCTCACTCTCTCTCTCCATCTCCTTCTCCTCTGTCTCTGTCTCTGTCTCTGTCCCTCTTTCGCTCAGTTCCGATTGCTGATATTCTAGGATTGCTTATTTATTAACCTCCGCGGTCGAAGTATAGATGGCAAGGTCAAGTCACGTGACCATCGGCCGCAGTCTTAATCTTTGGTAGCGATTGCTATTATATCCGACACACACACATACGCACACACACACACACACTCACTCACACATACACACATTGCAGCCATAGCCTATATATATATATATATATATATATATATATATATATATATATATATATATATAGGCTGTATATATAGGTTGTATATATAAATACTGTATATACATAAGTATCTACTGTATATGTGTGTTTATATATGTTCGTGACCCTATTCTCCTGCTCGAAATCTGACTTGCCTCTTGGTCATTTCAGATGACTGAGATACCAGTAAGAACGCTTCTATTTAAAATCGTGAAAGTCGACGACGCAGCAGAAGGTCAAGAGGTCACAAACTGCGTCACACCTGGGTGCCCAGATGGCGTGAAAAACAATCGATCATGCAAAAATATATCAAATGCCCAATGACATGTTTTCTATTTTAGGAGTTGCATTTTCAGGAGAAATGTTGATGCCCGCGCTTTTTGTTTTCCGCTGCTCAGGTTGTATATATATATATATATATTGTATATATATATATATATAGAAAATTGTTAGAGATATAGAGATAGACGTCACAAACTTAATACTAATGTCAGAAAATGTTGACAGTTGGCAGATGTCTGAGTCAACTGCCTTAAAGCTGTGGAGATATTTTAGCTATATTTATGTTTCTAATTTTCATGTTAATTCTGATATATAGGTGTTTACCCGTCAAAAATGACGGGGAGATTGAGTTTTACCACCCAATTTTGTGCAAATGCAATCAGGGGCGGCGCTGGGTTTTGTAATTTGTTGACTGGGTGGGTCTAATGCAATCTCGCCAGGACCCGCCGGCTCAGACTACCCCTCACTCCCCAATCAAATTTTTCTGCGTATTTGAACGATTTGCTTGTGTGCCCCTGCCCGAGGCTGGGTGGGTCCGGATCCGCGGACACCCCTGAATGCAATAGATTTTGCGCAATTAATTTTTAAATCGCCGCCTATTCCTTCAACCGAGTTAACGCCCATTCGCAGGAATTTGCTGAAACTTGAAAGTCAAGGTAAGTGTCTAATTTTGTCGAACGACATGTTTGATTCTGTTTGCTGTATCTATTCACGCCGAGCAACAGCCTGCTCCATTCTCACTATTGTCGAAAAGCTCAGAACGCTGGACTTTTTTTGTTTTGCACACTTAGAAAGAGATAAAAAAGCTAAACAATGGTGAAAATCTCATCTTTTAGCTCTTTTATAGCCTGAATATAGCAAACAAAAAAATTGGAAACTTTCGCAGACTTCAAAACTGGAAATTCTTTTATGTTCAAACATTGGGGTCATCGGGTTAGAATTGATAGATCTTTGCCAAATGTCGACCGATTTTCAAACTTTTGGTTTATTTTGTTCCTCTGACATCCCTTAACAACTTTTTCTGACCAAAGTGGGGTTACCGCTGAACATATTTTGATAGGGGCTTTAAACGTTTTTCGGGGGAGAGGGTTATTTTAGACCGTGATGGACTCTACCCCATTTTTTTGTTTTGCGCGGACGGTTAGAAAGAGGAATAAACAATGTAAACAATTCAAACCTCATCTTTTAGCTCCTATATAGCCTGAGATATAGCAAATTTAAAACGTTATATCAATCATTTCTGAAGAACGCTTTTCCAAAATTAAAAATCCCCAGTACGGTGACAGCGTCTGAAAATTTAATCCACACTTGAGGGGTAAAATTTAAAAAAATAGGGTTTGAGGTTAGGAAAGAGTAAATATATATATATAACGGGGGCAGGGCATTGGGAAAGGGAAGAGAGATTTGGGAGGAGGAAAGTGGGTTGTACGGGTTTTCGGAGCAGCGTTGTGTAGGTTTGGAAACGGGGTTTGGGGCCGGTGGGGTAGGGCGGAGCGCTGATGGGTTGGGGCCTGGGCGATTGGGAGAGGAATGGGTAGTTGGAAGGAGATAAGGAGAGAGAAGGGGAACGGGGTTTAGGCCGGGAATGGGTTGGGGCTGGAATGGGTTGGGCCTGAGGCGATTGGGAGAGGATGGGGAGAGGGAAAAGGGATAGAGGGAAGGGAACGGGGGCTTGGGGCCAGGGGCCGGAATATATTGGGAGAGGGATATAGAGGGAAAAGAGATGGGGAGAGGAAAGAGGAACGGGGGTTTGGGGCCTGGACCGGAATGGGTTGGGCCATATTGGAAGAGGGATGGGGAGAGGGAAAAGGGTTGGGGAGACGGAAGGGGAACGGGGGTTTTGGGGGGCGATTGGGAGATGGATGGGGAGAAAAAAGTTGGGGAGACGGAAGGGGAACGGGGTTTGGGGGCGATATGAGAGGGAAGGAGATCATTGGGGGCCGGGCGGGAATGGGTTGATTTTGGGTGAGGGAAGGGGGACGGGGTTTGCTGCAATTAAGACGCTTCGTTAAACGCTCCGTTTTGATTAAACAATATTTGGTTGTCAATGACAACAGCGTCTTGCATACCCGCCGTGTTGCCGTCGGACAGACGGATATATCGAGAATATATATATAAGATCTATCAGGAACTATATATCAGAGGCGTCACTAAGATGCTATCATCATAAACAAACAAAAAATTACGCCATGGACCTCTTTGAGTCCTCCTGTATCGGTTCATAAGTCTGTTCTGTCAATTTCCAAACAAAAACAAAACCCCATACCCTGCACTCCTCTAGCGGCGCCAAAATATATATATATATATATATATATATATATAAACTTCGACATTGAACAGACTTTATATATATATATATTATATATATAAGATATCAGATGTATTCCGATGATCAGATGTGGGCGAAGTTGATTGCTTCCTTGTTAAGCATTCTACGCGTTTTCCAGAAGAGAACGAAGAGCGCAGACGCCAGCCGAGCGATGACATGAAATCTGCCAAGCGCTTTCATCGACCTATTTAGAATCGACGGAGCGTAGACCAATTTCCTTTGGCGAAGGCAAGAGAGAAGGAGAGATGATGAATCAAAGCTCCTTCGGTGGAATTCTGCACTGTTCCATATCAGTACAAGAGGTCACAAATAATGCAAATGATCAGTAAGATCGAGGGTGGGACCAAGGAACAACGTTTTATCCAAACTACAGGCCTTTGAAGGCGGAATTGACTTGGCTGGAGACGAAGAGACACAGTTCAATGCAAAAATTTGTGTCAGTGCTGGGATTTTGGGGATTTTGTGTTTTTTTGTGTCCCCCTCTAACACCCCTGGATAAAACACTGCCAAGGAACACACATTTTTGTGCTAGTGTTGTGGGAAAATGGAACTATGTGAACAAAAACACAGTAACAGTTGAAACAATAAACGGATTCACAAGTTTATATATATATTTATATATATATATATATATATATATATATATATATATATATATATATATATATATATATATGAAAACTGGGCTATCAAATATTGTGATTTTCGCACGGCTAACTTAGACTCCTAAGCCACTTAAAATCACCGAAATTCAGACCATGAGGTCTGCAATGGCTAGTGGCGGTTCCACGTGGGGGATGAGTGGAGATGCATCCCCCACCGGACTTTCGGATTTACTTTTTTTGCTTGTGAAACCTACTTTTGGGTAAAAGTCTAGTAAAACTAACGGGGATGACTTTTTGCTTGTCAGCCTATTTTTCGGTAAAAATGTAGTAAAGCGAGGGATACAATTCCCTGTTTTCCCAACCTTTATCAGCAGTTTAGTGATTCTTTCCCTTCTATTTTCATCCCTCCCCACTTTCTATGAATTAATTCACCCCCCCCACCAAGAAACCCTGGAACCGCCACACTGGCAATGGCGTCGAATATTGTCGGAATATTCGCTTCGACATCGTTGCGTTGACGAATTCGAAGACTTGCAGTTGATGCAGACGCAGCAGTCTTGCGTGACGTCTGGCCAATGCAGTTTCCAGTTGAATTTAGGTGGTGTCGCGTTGAAGAGGACAGAGGCCTTCTTCATCTGTGTAGGTGCCATTGGCGGTAAATTCTGTCGCGCCCAGCTGCCGCTTTGCAGCCGTTTTGAGGCGACGGGAACGGTCTCCTGAGCGGGCGAATTTCAGCGGAAGGCGTCGATAAACAACGACTGGTGTCTGACCAACAGATTGCCTCCGAAAGGAAATACATCGAAAGCGAAGGGAGAGGGAGAGGGAGAGAAAGAGGGAGAGGGAAGTGTTTCTTTGCAGCTGAAAGTCGGTCAACGCCCTTTCGAAAGAAAAACACGCAATCATAACTCGCCATTTTCAGAACAGTTACTTCAGTTCATGTGTGGCGTGTGGCATTGTTAAAATTATTCAGTCTTTACTGTATTGTTTCGTATTTGATTATGATTTAATTACAGCTGAAATCGACAATGGAGAAGGTGGTGATGATGATGATGGTGGTGGTGGTGGTGGCGGCGGCGGTGGGGGTGGTGTTCCAATGCAGCGAGTGTTCGTTTCAAGTTCAGGGAAAGACATTCCCGGATGCGGTCGGACCCAGCACCAACCCTGTCGCACCCTGTCAACGGCCTTGCCCGTTACTGGACTCGGAGGCACCGTCTCCGTGTGGGACGAGGACGCCCGATGGGACTGGCTCTGCGGGGAAGAACCGGTCGTCGTGACGCGTTCGGTGACTATCGAGGGCATAGACCCCTACTCCTCCTCCTCCTCCTCATCCTCTTACTCCTCCTCCTCCTCCTCTTACTCCTCCTTGTCTTCTTCGTCTCTCGTCCGTCTCGGCTGTCCCTTTCCCGGGACCAGGATGCTGTTGTTCAACGTCTCCACCGGAAGTGAGATGCTCCAAACCGGAAGCGCAGCAACGTCGCTGACGTTCTCGAACGTCCACCTGACCGGGAGCGTCGTGTACGCGTCGAACGCCAGCGTCCGGTTCGCCGGCAGCTGCGTCGAGGACACCCGGATCGAGACCCTCGCCTCCGCTCCCTTCTCCGAGCTGGTCGCCGACGATACGCTGTTCGTCGGGACCGTCGACGACGTCTGCGCCGTCAACTGCGCCACGTCGACGGCCGTCAAGATCGCCGGTCACGTCGTCCGCATCCGCCTCGCCAACTCCACCTTCCGGCACGCGAGCGTCGCCGCCGGCGCCCGACGCCTGCTGACCGCCTCCGTCGACCGATGCACCTTCGACGCCGCCGCCGCCGCGGGGACCGGACCCGGGCGCCGTTTCCTCGGCGGACTCGTCCTGAACATCGGTCAGGAGCCGCAGCCGAGCAGCGTCGTCGTTCGGGAGACGGTGTTCGTGAACCTGCGACACAACGACCCGGTGATGAGCATCATGAACATCCTCGACGCCGGGCTCCTCGTTCGCGTCGCCGACAACAAGCAGCTGCCGCGGCCGGACGGCAACGTCACGGTCGACGTCGACCGGTGTCGGTTCGGGTTCGGCGAACGGGGAATGACGCTGATCGGCGTCTATCGATACGTCCGAGTGACGAACTGCGAGTTCCACGACAACGTCGCCATGCACGCCGGGGCGGGGATGCTGCTGCTGATGAGGCAGCTGTCTCCCTGCTACGTCGTCAACTGCTCGTTCACGAGCAACGCAGGAGGCGCGTTTCGTCCGGATCAACTGGAAGACCATCTCCAGTCGTTCCAGGTATAGCCACATCGCCGCTATTCAGTGGCGGCTCCAGGATTTGGCAAGTGGGGGGCGTTGGGGTGGCAACTTCTAAGCATTAAGGCCCAACCATTTGTTGATAGGTATGTAGTAGTAAATATAGGATCCCAACAGGAGGGCCACATGTATTCAATAGGGGCACGGCGCCCCCGGGCAATCCATGTGGAGCCGCCACTGCTGCTATCGTATAATTTAATAAAAGATTTATATAGCGCATTTTCTATTTATACTCCGAGGCGAACTGAGTGTGGGAGTAAGAAGTGAGGCACGAGTGTAGATGGAGACAATCCATTCCGGAGAGAAGATACTTGGATGTGAGGGGTTCTCGTTCTAGGAAGTCGGAACATGGACATCGACACAATCCATAGAGTGGACCAGGTGATGTGAAGTAAAGAAAGAGGAAGTAGCCAAAGAACGGAAAAGAAAAAACATTAACGCATTTCTCTCAAACCAAAAGCATCTAAGCATTGACTATTGCAACAGCCTCTCAAAATCAATATTTTGACGGCGCTTTGAATAACCCGTAAAGTAGGCGATTGCATTTTAATTCTTTCAAATATTATTTTCAATGTTTTGGAATTCAGATCCATTTTCATTGTGGATCGATTTCGTCAATTCGGGTCACTCACGGATCTAACAAGGAAAGATCAACAAAGATCAGAAGTGATTTGAATTGACCTACGAACTTCCCGATATGGGGTTCATTACGGCATGCGATGATCTGTAGGCCTATTATAAAGGACGTTCTCACTGCGTCGGGTTTCGAGCACCAACAATCAAATACATCGGATATTTTAAAGAATTTTCAAGTGTTCTCACTCTTCACTTTCTCACTTATAACGTGTAGGAGTATCCAGAACAATCTCTATGGTCACTGATCTATGCCCACCAGCAAGAAATCTGCTTCTGCCATTGGCGTCTATTAATAGACAACGATGGTTTCTATGGTTTCTGCCCACCAGTGGGCGGAGCAACCGGACCTTGTTGGTAAACACTGGATACCCCTATACGCGATAGGAGGACAACCGCAATGCACTCGCACTGAATACGCTCTCTTGTAGTTGGACTTACAAATGCACGAAGAAATGGCTGGAAGAAAGGAATGTACAGTATGGACAAGAAGTAGAAGTAGCAGACGAGAGGGTATTAGGAGATAGAGAGAGGGAAGGGAAGAAGGGAGGGGATGACGATCTAAGGCTGAATTACAGCATCATAGATCGGCATTTGCACTGGCATCGTTGAATTGCGCAGTTTCATTGGCTTCTGGTTCGCCGGCGTTGGAGGATCTTTCTCGTCGGTCGCTGATAACGCGGTGCCGAGTGCCAACCTCAGGTCATTAGGCCTAATAGGCGATCGATCGATCCAGGGGAGAAAAACCTCATTTTGGAAACGAAGAATGTCTGTACGAACAGCAGCAGCTCGATAGAACTACCGTTAAACGGACGTTGCCTCATTAACCCCTTAACCGTGTATTTAACTGTAACTCAATGTAAAATGGAGGGATATATCCGGGATACCCAGCTAAGGGGTTAAATGCCTAGCGCTTTGTCGATCGTATCGTTATTCGACGTTTTGGGTGGGTGGATGGATGGGTGGGTGGGAAAGACTCAGGCTGTTGGGGAAGTATTCTTAATTGTTTCGTTATATGCCAAGTGAGTTAGTTAAATATAGTTAATGGCAACATGAAACTTTTCGTTGCTTTGTACAGAGTGGGGCGGGGAAGGAATCATTGAGCAGTGACCAGGAATCCTTTCTCTAATCCTATAAATATCACACTGCTTTGGTGAAACTAAAAATTAAGTTCTCAAAAGGTTTCCTTTGCCTGTTAGAAATCTTGGACCAGTGGCGCGTAGCGAGGGTGTCCGCCCCCGGAGGGAACGTACCAATGGCGCCCTCAACTCTGGAAAATCCTGAAAGCAAAAAATTTGTCAACTATTTTGCTAACTTGAGGAGTTACATCATGAACGCGCGGACGGACGCAGATGGAAACGCTGTCTGTATTTAACTGCTCAGTTTGGAATATCCGGGATCCCCATTTAAGCGAAACAAACAGATGATGACTTTTTTGACTTGTCAGGGATTTTCGGATGATACTCCTCAATTTCCAGGATGTATATAAATATATGTCCAGCCATGGTTGTATAAAAGTGAGAAAACGCTATATTGAAAAAATAAGTTTTGGGGATCGATTTTGGCGCCCCCTCGACGTCTACGCCATTGTCTATTATATTGCGCTGTCTTTTAGATCGATCAAATCCGATGAGGACTTATTCCAGAAACAAGTAGGCTTCTTGCGTCTGGTTTTTTCTTCTTTGTCCATTTTTCATCCCGACAGCAGATGTCCCTGGTACTTACCTGACCTTTGGGGATGTATTTACTGTACCATCTATTGATGTCTTGCTACATAGAAACTAGTGATTTGAGTCTTGAGTCAAGTGTGCCTATTGTTATTACTGAGAAGTCAACAGTTCAATTGGTTCGATAATTGTTCTGGTGAAATCCGTCTCCGTATTTCTTCATCCTTCCTCCAGAATGAGTCAATAATGTTGTAATCTTGTCCGTTGTTGTTGCGACTTTTTTCATGGACTCCCGACTGAAAACTCAAGGTTTTGGCTTCGATTTCTCCGGAAACTGACACAAAAACTCAGTCCTTCTCCCCCTCCGCCATGTCCGCTGCTTGAATGATGACGGGAAGGTCTTCGTGAAATCTTGCTTGGCAACTGAGAGTGCCCAAGGCGGACGCAAGAAGATTCCGCAGATGGAATACGCAGAAGCAAGCGTGGCGTGTGTTCTAGCCCCGTTTTTATAGCGCAGTTAACACGTGAACGGCAAATTGGAGTTTATGGTTTAACCCTATAGCCACCGTCGACCATTGCCGAGCAGCAGCAACAGCAGCAGTTGAGGCAAGTCGTTAAATTTCTCGGGTGTCAAAGGGACCTTCTAAGCCTCTAAGACGTTAACTGGTCTTCGTTAGGAATTCTATCACCTGTAAAAGTTCATAAAGAGTTTACGATGACGACGTTTACGCCTCGGGAGAGTCAACGAAGTCGCTTTGGGAAGCGAGTCTAAAAGTACGACGAAGAAGGAACAGTGGCGGCTCCAGGATTTGGCAAGTGGGGTCCCGTTCGGGCGGCAACTTCTAAGCACGGGGCCAACCATTTGTTGATAGGTATGCGGCTGTAAGTATAGGGTCCCAACAGAGGGGCCGCTGGAGACCAGGCATTAAATAGCTAGGGGGCACGGGACCCCGGATCCCCATGTGGAGCCGCCACTGAGGAGGAGGAGGAGCTGCGATTAACGCGCAGTAAATTCGTGGCGTCTATTTCTAACGTTAGATTAAGTCATTCATATAGGCGCTTCTTTGACAAACCGCAGTGAATGATTTTGGCCATTTTGCCACATTAAACCTTCCATCGATTTCAAACGATTGGATTATCTGAAGAAGAAGAAGAAGAAGAAGAAGAAGAAGAAGAAGAAGAAGAAGAAGAAGAAGAAGAAGAAGAAGAAGAAGAAGAAGGATTGGAAAATCCAACCATCTAAATTCGATCGATCATGTCTGTTCCGAAATTGCTTCCCTGGCTCCCTCCCATTCAACGAATTCACTTCTAGGCAGATTCCTTGACACGTGAAATGCAATGGTCACCAGTCGGAATCACAAACCTTAGACCGGATCTTCAGATCCACAAATTCTACTAAGACCACATCCTCACTCTTAATTCCTCTCCAGTCTCCAGGAGTGCCTTTTCAATTGCTCGACCTGCAGACTTCCTCATTTCTCCGGAATCCTCTCCCTCCCATTCTATTTGCTGGTAATCTCGGAGCGAAGCTTGAAATTTACTTACTTACTATCGCTTATCCTCCTCCCCCGTCGAAACCACCCACAACCGGGACCTGACTCGTTGGGATCCGAGCCTTTCAACTATTGTTTAGTGTTTATTCTAGACCTTCTCTGGGGAGATCCGAGAATCCCCCCATCCAAGTTTGAAATCCCCCCAAATTTTTGGCAGTTTGGCAAGTAGTATGACCTCTCCAATGTCTGCTCCCTCTCCAAAATGCTAAACCCCCCAATGTCTAGGTGGTTAGAATAAACACTGACTATTAGTGCCAAGTGCATTGGGAAATTATTGTCACTTAGGACGTCAGGTGATTGATTGATTGACTGACTGTCGTGACTGACTGACTGATTGATTGAGTGATTGAGTGATTGAGTGATTGATTGATTGATTGATTGATTGATTGATTGATTGATTGATTGATTGATTGATTGATTGATTGATTGATTGCTGTCTGAGAACGAAATAGCAAAATCCTTATTTGCTTCGATTGTTATGTTGAAGGCGTGAATTCGAGAACAGATTTGCTCTTGGAATCTGCATATAAACGATATTGCGGGAGGTGGATGGGGGGAGGGGTAGAATCACTCACCCTGGGGCCCGCCCCCACAGATTGAGGTCAATCCCGTTGTATGCGTAAAATGTTTGGGTGGGGTATTCAGAACCGCCTACTGCTACTTTGACAGATCGACTGGATGTAGTAGACTTATGCAAATAGAATCGCTCTGTTGCGCTGACATGTCGTGTCAAACAGTTGACACATTATCATTTAATCCCTTATAACTCAGTGAGAGATGGACTGTATCCTACTTCTACACTTTACTGTAGGTGATGATATTTTAATAGTAACTCTGTTCACAAATAACCTGTAGCTAAAAATCGTAGAGCAATACAAAGTCTTTCCCTCGGCGATATACTCCGACGCATTATGGTGTCCGCCTTTGCGATGTCATGTTCAATTCGAGATAACAAATCTTCAAATGCAGCAAAATCCATTCGTACGAAATTGTTAAATGATTGTTGGTCGGTCGCTGTCAGTTCCCTGAAAAGGGAATGGTACGCACCGTGCAACTCTCTGCACCTTATCCATGGTCTTACCCATACTCGCTTCTTTCTTTTCTTATTTTTCCCCGTGGATAGTGCATGCACTGATCTGAGCGCCACCAAAAACATCATGCCACATAATAACACGGCGATTTGCTCGTCAGCCATTTTCTCAAAATGCGCTACTTGAACGACACGGGGGTGTGGCCTCATTTCTGCTCGTAGGTCGTAGTAGGTCACATTTTTGGAACCGGGATATGTGCCGGGACTTTGTTCGGCTCACAAAGTTCGCCCGTGGCGCCCCAGCTTAAGACAGGTCTGGCGAACATGGACAAAGTGGCGCGCGAGACGATTGTGCGTGACAAGTCATGATGCTGGGATAATAACGAAGTAATTATTCTTGTTCGTCTCGCAAAATCATTGATACTTCAACTTAGCCAAATTGCTGTTGCAAAAATATTTAAGTAAAAAATGATGAAATAATATGTAAGAACTCCTATCCAGTTCAATTTCATTTTTTATATTATTTTTTCCGCTAGGGCAAGCGGGATGAACAATGAATTTTAAACACGATATGCTCTTATTTTAAAAAGATTTCGGTAGTATAGCTGCCATGTAGCTGATATTGAAACACTGACAATTAAAAGTTTTTTTTATTAGTAGAAATCGTGGTTTTTAGCCGACTTCACAAAATGCAAATCAATTAAAAGTAATGAAAAATAGGTTTATTAGCCTAAATGGTAGCTGCAGACAAAAGGATCAAAATCAATATCGCGTGTCATGGACTTCCTCTTGAACAAGTTGAAACCTTTCGTTATCTTGGTTCATTAATTACAGAGGACAATGAATGCTGCTCTGGAATAAGAGCAAGGCTTGGCATGTGGCGTTCAACCACAAAGACACTCACTACTGTTTGGAAGGATCGGTCGCTCAGTCTGCACATAAAGAAACGCCTGATGGAAGCATTGGTCTGGCCCATTGCAACATATGGAGCTGAAGCTTGGACAGTGAAAAAGGCAGATCAGAAAAGAATCACTGCTTTCGAGATGACAGCTTTCATAAGAATGGTGTCCATAAGCTGGAAAGAACATAGAACAAATGCCTCAATCATAGAAGAACTTGGTGGAAAAGGCGTCTATACTCAGTTATCCAATTTAGGAAACTGAAATACTTTGGTCACAGAGTACGAGCAGACAATCTATGTACGACGATACTGCATGGCAGAATTAATGGCAAGAGGAAGAGAGGACGGCCTCGTAGACGATGGACGGATGATATTGTGGAATGGACAAAACAACCAATTGTATCAACTGCATCAGAACTGCAAATGACAGAGTCACGTGGAAACGTATTTTTAACATAAGGAACTTTTACCGTACGCGTATTAAAAGTGCAATATCATTGGCAATCAGGGATATTTTTGCACCCCCTAACACTCACCCCAATTTGAGGTCGACACCCCCCAAAATTTGGTAATTTGACAATGGTATGCATACAAAATGCATACTAATTAGCTCCGGACACCACCCCCAATTTGAGGTCGACACCTCCCAAATTCACAATCCTACAAATATCTCTGTTGGCAATATTTTACGTGTAATACGTACGGTCGAATCTTGGCACCAGAACTGCAAAAGACAGTGGCGTGGAGAACCTTGTCGTCAAGCTGCATAGCCCTCGACCCCCAGCAATGAAGATGGACGACCATACCATAATCTAAATCAGATGAATTAGCTATCGGTTGATGATGCTTCTATGCAATATTAAGTGGCGCCATAGAAGCTTAGGATTAGGATTAGACTAGCTAATGATGATGATGATGATGATGATGATGATGATGATGATGATGATGATGATGATGATGATGATGATGATGATGATGATGATGATGATGATGATGATGATGATGATGATGATGATGATAATGCAGCTTTCGATATTTTCTCGTCGTCGTCGTCAGGTCAACCAGGACGAGGTGAGAATCCATTCGAACTGTTGCAAGGGCATCATCGCCTTCGTCGGCAAGGGAGGCGCCATTCGCATCCAGCGCGGAAACCTCACCCTCACCGGAAGTCGCTTCCACAACAACACCGCCCGTCTGCTCGGAGGGGCGGTGTTCGTCGACCGAGACAGCCACCTGTCGATCAACGGCGTCGTCTTCGAGAACTCCGTCGACGACGTCCATTCGCTGGAGGGCGACTTCATCTACTCGAACGGTCACGTGTTCGTCAGAGAGGCGCGCTTCGTGGCCGTGACCGCCAGCAACCACGTGGCCGTCGTGCGTCACAACGGCGACCACTGGTCGATCGAGGTGGCGAGCGTCTTCATCCAGTGCCCGGTCGGCTATCGTCTGCGCGTCAGCAATTCGTCTGCCTACATGGTCACCGCCGAGGGACTGATGCGCTCCTACCGGATGGACCAGCTGTCCTACTTCTGCGAGTCGTGCCCGCGACACAAGTACAGCCTCGACTTCGGGTACCTGAACTACAGCATCCGGGGCCTGAACGCCGTGTCCTACTACACCCTGCTCGTCAACGGCCGCCGGCCGCAGCAGGAGTTCCCCGGTAACTACGAGTACCGTGACATCGTCTGCCTGCAGTGTCCCTACGGGGCCAAGTGCCTGCAGGGCATCAGCGCCCTGCCCAACTTCTGGGGCTACGTCAACAACAGCCGCGTGCGGTTCCAGCGCTGCCCGCGCCGTTACTGCTGTTCGTCGTCCGGTGACTGTCGGGGCTTCGACCGCTGCGCCCGACACCGGACGGGGCCGCTGTGCGGACGCTGCGAGGCCGCCTACTCCGAGGCGCTGTTCTCGCCCGACTGCGTCCCGGACGACGACTGCGACTCGACGTGGCTGTTTCCGGTGATGCTCAGCTCCGGCGTCCTCTACTTCCTGTTCCTGCTCTATCAGAAGGACATCCGGGACCTGATGTTCTTGCACAATGACGTCATACGCGAGTTCTACTGTTCGTGCAAATGGCCGAAGCGGCGTCGAACGGGGAACGCGAAGGAGGCGGAGGGTGAGAGGGAGCGGGAGACGAAGGAGGAGGAGGAGGAGGAGGGGCAGACAAACAACGACGTTTTCTTCAGGACGGTTGCGATGTCGTCGACGGAGTCGCAGACGATCGCCGATGGGTACCTGCCCCGGCGGCGCAGCGACGACGCAGGCCTCCGCCGCCACTTGGGGAATCCAGCTGAGTCTGGTGGGGGGCCTGGGCGCTGAACTGGACGGCAGCCGCTTCGGCACCAGCGCCGCGGCCGATCCGTCGCAGGCTCTCATCGTCTGCGCCGCCGCCGACGAGGTGTCAAGGTCACCGGACGTCGCTTCGGTTGCGTTTCCTTCGAGGGCTCCTCTCCCCGCCGCCCACCAACCGCCCCCCACGACGCCTCCGTCCCCCGACAGAGGCGCCAGTTTCCTCATAATCGTCTTCTTCTACTTCCAGGACGCTCAGCTGCTGCACATCGACACCTCGCTACACACGCGCTACAACAAGGGCGTTGCGATGTTCAAGGAGATCCTCTCCGGTCTGTTCAAGTTCCGCATCGAGTTCTTCCAGTTCATCGACCAGGTGTGCTTCCTCGAGGGCCTCACCGCCACCACGAAGCTTCTCCTTCGAGCCCTGCTCGTCCCCTACGTGCTCCTGCAGTTCGGCGTCGTCTACGTCGTCTACACCTGTTGGACGGACACGAGACGGAGGACTCCCTCGAGGCAACAGCAGCAGCAGCAAAACGGACGCCGTCAATTCCTCCTCCTCCTCCTCGTCGAAATTCTTCATCTCGCTGTCTACGGGGTTCGTTCTTGCGCTTCTGTTCACCTACCAGAAGCTGGCGACTACCTCGCTGACCCTCCTCAACTGCGTCCCCGTGGGCGACCGGAAGCGTCCTGTTCATCGACGGCAGCGTCGACTGCTACCAGCTGTGGCAGTATCCGGTGATCGTCTACACGGTCACGTGCATCGTTCCCTTCTGTCTCGTCCTGCTCATCGGACCGGGACTCCTCCGGGACGGGTTCGTGTCGCTGCGACAGTTCTTCCTGGCGACCATCGTTCCGCTTCCGTTCCTCGTCTACTGGTTCTGGATCCGCCTGGTCCGGCGTCCGAAGAGACCGTCGAGGAATCCGAAGCTGAGTCCGGCGTCGTTGGCGATGCTCCAGATCCTCCAGGGACCCTTCAAGGACTCGGAGCTGCCGTTGATCGGTCCCGTCTGCGGTCAGGGGATCCTGATCGGGCGACGACTGGTCCTCGTCCTGCTCTTCACGTTCGTCAACGACACTCTCATAAGGACCCTGTGCATGATGCTGCTCTGTTTCGTCATCCTCCTCCACCACGCACACGTCCTGCCCTACAAGGACCGTCAGGGCAACTGGGCGGGCACCGTGTCCACCGCGGCCCTCGTAGTCCTCGTCGGCATCAACCTGGTCCGGGCGGCGTTCGAAGCGGCCGAGTACGTGCCTCACGGGCCGAACGAGACGCTGCTGAAGGTCTTCGACGAGGTGGAGACTACGCTGATGCTGTGGATCCCAGGCGCCGTCATGGGCTTCGTCATACTGTCGCTCGTCGTCAAACTGGTTCTGCTCACCATCAAGAACCTGTCTACCACCTGGAAGGAGGGCAGCGGGAAAAGACGACAGTGAAGCGAAACATTTCACCTGACTAGGGGGCGTTGATTAGTGGCGTGGCCAGGGTTCAGGAATAGGGGTACATCGACATTTTCGAGCAAAAATGTCTTCCACGAGCAAAATATGAGAAAAAGGTATAGTTATGCACGCATTTGCTCCGATCATGCTGCCTATCCCCCAAACATTTCTAAACGGTTTTGCGCTCCCAACCAGAATAGGGGGGCCCGGGCCCCCACCGCTACGCCAATGGCAAAATTTTCATAAATCTACAGTTGACGTAGACTGTACGACACATCTACATATATTCTACAAGCTACTCGTCTACTCCGTTCGTTATATGGAGCACGATGAAGCCAGTTCCACGTTGTTGAAATGCCAGGCTATCATTCGCCACCTGTTAGATTTGCATCAACGATAAACGTCGTTTAATGTGTCTGCAGCTGCCAGTCATTTCTACGTACAAGTATGCATGTTGATGCGTGTGAATGTACAGTATACACAGTCATGCATACAGTAGGTCTATTCCAGTGTTACAGTTTGATATTAGTATGTTGTCGAGCGCTAACGTTCATAGTTTTTCAATTTTTGCCCAAAATAACTGAGACAATTAGGCTAAGTTAATAACACAAATAGTATCTGTCAAATGGTCTTGTGTTCATAATTTATTCTGAGATAAAATATTTAGATGACTTCAATTTGAAATTTCAAATGAATTTAATAATAATTACGAATGTAATGTAGCATTTGTATAGCACCTCTCATATTTCTACTCAGAGGTGCTCCTGGCATTGGAGTTGCAAGGTAAAGTAGTGAGACTTTAGCTTTTGCATTGACCAGAGCGATGGCGTAAGAAGTGATTCCAGAATGGTTGGGTTCAAGGCATTCCAGAGCGAGGGTCCAGTCACTGCGAATGCTCAATACTGAGTAAAAGCAGTGCGTGATCTGGGGACATAAACATTCTTCTGATCAGTGGAGCGGAGCAGGTGATGAGCAATGGAAGAGGGCGATTTTAAAAGCTCAGTAATGTAAGACGGTGTCTGACCTCAAAGTGCTGCAGAAACAATAATTACTTGTTTGAATTTAACGTGGTCAGAAATTGGAAGCCAGTGGAGGGTGTTAAGCATAAAGTCTGAGATGCTAGAGTAGCAAGGAGACTTTTAACATTACTTTAACACTGATAAGTCTCGATAATATTATACTGAGAATGCTGAATGCGTTTCCAGTTGTTTTAAAATGTAAATTCTGGTTTATATCTTAAATCAAGAGTGAGGAATGGTAATTTCTTTGAAATTTTGTATTTTCAACCAAAATTCTAACACAAAAAACTGACATTCCTGAAATAAAGCAACTGCTTATTTAAAGAAACGTAACCACCAATGATTATGTAACAACTTCAACTGAACAATAATACAATACATTACAATTGTGGTTACATTACAGAGGTTCTCACACAGGGCAGTCCCTACTGAACCACTTTAAACCTTGTTAATTTATATTATATTAATTACAACTGGCATTCCCTTGTGCTTATGGATTGGGGTTTATAATTGCACAGCGGCTGAGGTTAACCCCTTACAGGAGGTTGGAAATCTTGGTCTTTACTCGGTTTTGAAAATTTGGATCTGACCCCCAAAGCTTATTTGCAAATCAAATGCAAATTTGGGAATTTGTTTGAAACTATCAAAGATTTTAATAATGAAACGCAGCCAACAAACGTTGCTGTCAGGCCTGAGGAGAGGGGGGGGGTTCAGCCGGTACATTGTGCCAGGGCCCATGGAGTTTGTAGGGGCCCAGATCCGGTGACGATAAGGTTTTTTGCTTGTTAGGGTGATTTTTTGAGAACTGACAACGTTTTTTTGTTTGTCAGGCTGATTTTGGAGAGCTGATAGCGTTTTTTTTCTTGTTAGGTTTTTTGGAGACTTTATAAATTTTTCTTAAGGGCCCGCAAATTTTTTTGTTCCGGGGCCCGGAATTTCTCTCGGCGGCCCTGGTTGCTGTATGAACAAAATTAACCTGACAAAAATTATTACCATTCGCAATGCCATCAAAGCCACTGCACTCAAATAACCAACATTTACAGCAGCTTACATTTCAAATAAATCAGCAACTCGCTTGATAACTGCACTCAAACGGTTCAATCTGGTGGAAGCAATGTCAGTGACCGTGCACATAAAAAGAAAAGAAATACATTTACGGTAGACAATCATCATCTAAACTAAAGCAACTCTCATAGAAAGACAGCTGAATATTCGAATCGTATTAAATAGTGCTTATTCTGCTCATTAAAAAAAAATCCCCATCACCTGAAAGTATCAACAATACTTACAACACAATATAAACACTAAATAAAAGAAAACTAAGCATTGGTCTACAAACACTAGACAACGCATAACAAAGCACAACTACAATACAACAGCAAGGTGAATCTACAGTCAATAAATAAGTGCAAAATCGTCGCATAAAGGGAGATGGAAATACAACGAATCTCTGCTTTGACGAAAAAACAGCCGTATAATACATTTGCACTTCAACTGATTTGGATTTAAAATGTTCTGAACTAATTCACTATTTAGCTTTTAATGAATATGAGGTGTAATATATATTCAAACAGAATCTGTCGGACAAAGAGTAAAAGCAAAAACATTTCGGCAAAATTTCAAAGAAAATCAATCTTATCAGCACCATTTATATACTGTTTTCAACAAACAAATTGAATTTTTGGCCAAATTTTTATATATTTCACAAAATATACACAATTTGTAAAATATTCAAGCAATACTACCAGCACCCGTGTTAGTATTAGATCAAAATTTTGCCAAGTAACACCCAACACAATTGGCATAAAATGGCAGTCAGCAGATGTATGCTTCGATAGAATCATCTCGTGTCAATGATCTGTGAAACACAAAGCTTTTCTGTTTGCAGTGAAAATAATTGACTGTATTATAATTATCAGTGCCTGTCGCACTTAATTTAGCCTCCATCAATCCTCGACAATCGCCCTAAGAAACTTGATAGTTAATTCATTGGAGATAATAGAAAACCTGTAGTTAAAGATAGCATATCACAATCAGTGGACAGAACAGTGAGACAAATAGCAGGCTACTTGTAATTGAAGACGAAGCAGCACAAGATATGACTAAAAATGGACTATTCAATATAATACGTTAATATTCAATACAACAGTGAAACCCTGCTAGCAAGGCATCGAATAATATGAATACACACTTAACACACATGCCGTGCTATGTGGACACTAGTAGGCTCTAGCATTCAGTAAGGACCAACCTTTGGTTAATATGAAGCTTTTCCCCACCCTCCGATTCCTCACCCCACTCCACCCCCAAAAGACAGTTTCTACTAACGGGGACTTCCTGTATATCTTACACAGAATAGTTTTACAGATCTTGGCAACATCAAAACATGTTCTGTACAATGTTTACACTTCAAAAACCAAGTAAAACCATAAAAAATATTAATAATAAATGTCTGTGATCTCAAAGCTATTATAATGCTCAATTTTCTCTTAAGTCTCTGAACAATCTAGACCAATTGGCCTTCTGACATCAAACGCCGTTGAAACAGCAGGGCTCAGCCAATGCATTATATTGGCCATCACACTAACTGCCAATTCAACGAGCTCATAGTCACATGACCATCAATTTACGGTGAACAATTTTAAACGCTAAACATCTCATATAAGAATAATTAATCATCAACAGGGGTATCCAGTGTTTACCAACAAAGTCCGGTTGCTCCGCCCACTGGTGGGCAGAAACAATAGAAACCATTGTTGTCTATTAATAGACACCAATGGCAGAAGCAGATTTCTTGCTGGTGGGCATAGATCAGTGACCATAGAGATTGTTCTGGATACTCCTATATAAATCCAAAACTTAGAGCATGAATTGAACATTCTATACGTAAAATAAAGCAATTCACCGGTAAGCATGGTTTCTGTAAATCTGGTAGAGCAGTGGTTTCAGTGGCTAACAACTGGACTGATAGGCATAATGAGGTAACAACTGTATTAAATGCAGTACTGCTAATGAAATAACGACAAAAAAAAACAGAAATTAATCAGATATGTTAGAAAAAGAAGCACTCACTGACTCTAAATCATTTTATGGCTAAATCAACCGATCAAATAACTCTCCTTTTCTTCAAATATTCAACAAAAATCAAGAAAAATAGTCTTTCATGTAAATAAGTCCACAGGACAAACAACGCAAATGAACCAAGCAATGAAATCTACAAAACCACAAACAGTAAAATTCTGTCAAAAAAACCAAGTTTAGCAGATTCTTTCCGGTCATTGTTAAGGCAAGACAATCTTTCTGTTCAAGCCTAAATGGGTGTACGCGTAGGAGAAATAGGGCCGGGAATTCTTCTTAACTGACGTAATCGGATACATAACGCCAGAGGAGGGACCGCAGTTCGTTGCTGACCAGCGCGTGGTCCATCTCCAACCGAGGCGACGTCGAGTTAAGGTTGTCGCAGCGATCGAGGAGAAGAAACAGCTCGGCGCGTATGACCCTCGGCACGTTCGGCCGGAGGAATTCGCGCAGGAGCCGACAGATCTGCAGCAGGTTCGGCCAGACGAGGTCGGCGCTGCAGGCGTTGCGCCCGACACTGCACCTGAAAACGCAGTCGCTCAGGTAGCGGCAGTCGGCGTCGGCGGAGCACGGGCGGTTCTCGATCAGCAGCGCCAGCTCGTTTCTCGGCCGCAGCGCGTTGACGTTGACGACCATGAGATCGTGGCTGTCGCCGTACCCGAACGCCTTTTCGCTGGCGTCGCAGATGAGCACCATTCCGTCGCCGCGGTGATGGTAGATCTCGGAGACGAACTCCAGAAGGCCGACGGCCAGCTTTCCCCTGTAGTTCCAGTTCATCCAGCCCCAGGAACGGAATGCCGAGAATACGGTTCCCCGCCACCCTTCGGCAGGACGGGTGTACAGTGGGGTGTAGTTGACTGCCTGAACCGCATACATGTCGCCGCAAAATCCGCCGAACGAAGGAATGTGCTGAACGCCGTGGAGCATCGTCAACATGAAGAACTCGTTGTGCTTAAGCAGTGCCCAGAGCGACTTTGCCTCGGCCAATGACACCTGTTTTCAAATAAAACTAATTTATCTCATAAATATCATTTCACTTCCAACCACTAATTTGGCACCAGATAATTTGATAATTTCCTCTTAGTCTTATTCTTATCAATTCAAAACCAATTTCGAGCTCGATATTGAAACGTTCACAATACTTAAAGTTGCCAATGAGCAGGCCATGTAAGCTTTACCAATGCATTAAGCTATACCAACTACAGTATGAAAATAGCAAAGGACAGAGAACTTTGGAGAGATGTCATGGAAAAGTCGATAGCTGGACACAGCAGGAGGACAAAGACCTGACCTGTATGGACTGAATACAACTAATGTGCTGGCAGCAATAAACTGAATATGACCATGGAGTTCTTATCCTGTTCATTAAGAAATATTACATTCTCTGTGTTGAATCACAGACAGTAGCATATAGATGAGAAATTGGAGATTGAAATAACAGCTAGCAGCTACAGAGATAGAGATAAGGTAACACATTTGTCACTGAATTTCCCGATTTCATGCCCTGACCCTTGAATCTCTGTTGACATCCGCGGTGTTCATGAGATCCTTGATGAACTCATCGTGGTTTCCAGCACCGAGCTTTATGTCGACAAAGTTCCCGACCATCTGACGGAATTCCTTCACGTCGACTCCTACGCCAGGTTTCGAAAATGCGCCGTCAAGGTTGACCGGAGAGAATTTAAAGCGCGACTCGAGAACTTTCAGGTAATAGTTCCCGTAGTAAAACAACTGAAAGAGAGAGAAAGACAGACAAACATTCGTCTCGATAAGAAGTTATTCAGCTTATATGCAATATTTCTATTTTGTGGATTTAATTTTTCAAAATTGGAACAATAATGCATACAGAAATAAGAAAAGTAGCACCTTAAAACCAGACACAATGACCATCATAATTTTTAAGCATTTCCATTTTTTTCATAAAGGTAAAGGTAATCCCATACTCGAATGAGCATAGGGTCCGGTGCTGGTCTCCAGATATTAGGCAAGCAGCAACACAGGTGGCTTACACCATTAATCTAGATTAGGTTGCCATTACTTTCTCTAGACCTGCGTTTTACCTTTGCAGCTTAGTGCTGCTACCAATTTAAGAATGCCTAAGCACTGAACAGCTTGGTTGGCCACCGACACCACAACTAGATCCCGGGATGGTCACCCATCCAAGTAGTAACTGTGCTTGACGTTGCTTAACTTCGGTGTTCTGACGAGAACCGGTTGCACAACGCCAAGTAGGCTGATCCCATTTATTCATATCGGATGTTAAATAATGAAGGCCATTGAAGGGCATACCAAGAATTAATTATCTTTAAACTCAGCTTCTTATTTTACTTTGAACTGTCACTGCAACAGTATTTTAGATCGCTGGTTTCAGCTCAAATACTTTATGCAACATCAAAAAATATATTGCACATATTCTATAAAATAAAGGTACATGTACACTGGACTATAAAGGTGTCCAGCATCTAGGAATATGGAAGCCATGCTAAACACAAGGCATATTAACTAAATATCTACTCAGCGCCTACTGCTGCCTGTTGGTAAAACTTTCAGCAGCTAACTTCTTATAACTATTTCTTACCTGGCACTTTTGGCCAGTTATATGGATCTCCACCGCAGAAAAAAAACAACAACAAAAAAAAACATGACCTATTTCTAGTTTATCTCGACCATCACAGACATTATCTCACATTACTAAACGTTTGTTGAGTTCACCAGGGCAAAATCAGCAACAGGTCACTGCCAGCAGCTGAATATTTCAGCCTCATTTATCCAAATAAGTTCAGCTAGACTGAATCCGATGCAATTAAATGCAATGCGGTTAGAGTTTTAACTGACCTTGAAAGAAATTGAAAGGCAATCGTACTCACCCTATAACCGTCTGAATCATAGATGCAAGACCGAAGACGCAATGTCTTCCATCGACAGAGATCCCAGCAGAGGAGCCCATCCACATTTCCTTCTTCAAACTGTTTACACTAAGCAAATAATTAAGTTCTTTTATGGATGTTATATCAAATACTAATATATTATAATAATCTATTATTGTAATAATAATAATTATAATTAAGTTCTTCTACAAATGTTATTATTAAGTTCTTCTACAGATGTTATTATTAAGTTCTTCTACAAATGTTATTATTAAGTTCTTCTACAGATGTTATTATTAAGTTCTTCTACAGATGTTATTATGTAACTTTCAATGATTTTCTTATTCTTTGGAAATAGTAAAATGATGATGATGATAAAAAGCAAACAAACGGTAAAGACACAAAAACTAAAGCTTGAGAGCACAGGAAGTAACTGAAATGTTTACAGTCATCATCATCATCATCATAAACAACCCTGTGAAGAACCCTTATTGAGGAAAAGCAATAAACGCTGCAAAAATCAAGTCTATGAGTATATTAAGCCACACTGTTAGCCAGGCAACAGTGCTCAGTGACCTGGGAATTGATGATATCTCAAAAACTATCTAGACAATCAAAATTCAAACCTCTATCTATTGGCCCTCAATTGGTTTCTTGGCAAACATTAGATCATTGCATTTTAGTAAATGCCCTGAAATTCTAATTGTGCCGAATCAGACTAGCTGCCTCAAATGCAAAGATTTGCAATGCATGGAACATAGCAGCCCATTCTGACAAATTAATTCATTTGCAAATTAAAATTTAAAAAAATGCTAATGAATTTTTAAATATGAGCTGTATTTCCAATGCATCACTCACATAGGAGTGAATAAAATTTCCTCCAAATGTTGCCAAATATGCAAGAAAAATATAAAATTACAAGCCAACATATAATGATTTCATTTCCTATTCAACTTGAGATGGTTCTTCTTGCGTTGCAAGTCCAAATATTTACACCTAGAAGAATTACAAGAATGATGGCTATTTTCTAACACCAGACACTCACTAAGGCCTCGGCAAAGGCTCTGCCACCGCAGGAGTCGTAAACGTGCTCGATGACGTATATGAAGGCCACGACAACTATTATGCCACCAAGCAAAAAAGACCGCATTCGATTCAGCCGCATTACCTAAGAATTAGACAAATATCAGTCAAACATCAACAGATGCAAACAGTGTGAATTGTCACATTCAAATTTCACAAAAGTTGCAAGTTGAAAGGATTTTTCATAGCGTACAAAAGCAAATAAGACAAGAGAAAAGTTGGGCAACAATAAGACAGTCAAAAGTGAATCCAATTCAGCTATAAGACTCAAATAAACCAGGGTAAAATCATGTTTTAAAAGATCGGCATAAAAGATTGTGCATAAGCTTTTACTTTAGCGTCACTTATTACTTTTCAACACGCGGTTAAATGAGACACTCCTTTGTTAAACATTTCAGTAATTAACAATAACATTTCGGTAATTAACTTAAATGGCAGGTCAACCAAGAGCATCGACGTCAATTATTGCAGTTGATGATGTGTTAAATGCAGCAGAGAATGTTAGAGTTATTCTCTTCACATTTGCTCGAATTCGTTTACCGTAACCGTTTCCGTGCAGACAACTTGCTTAACAACTTCATTGTTACTCTATCTGCTAATTATGCTTAAGACAAGAGTAACATTCTCCTGTGTATAAATAACGGGTTTTCTCCTCATTTACATTCCCCTGTTATCATTGAACTGTTCTTCTATTTCAGCACAACTTTTAATGCAGATGCATTGCGAAATTACTGGCAAATAATAAATGACGTCGAAGGAAAAGATTACCAGATTACCATACTGTATGCATCAACTGGTGGGGAACTCATGATACATCAATCAGACTGACTATCAAATCTGGCCCTATAGAAGTTCACTAACATAACTGGGACCTGTGTGCTTTAGTGATGAGAAATGATCCTTACACGAGTCATTGTTTCACCCGCTACCCCAACAACGATGATGACAACAGCAGCGTTTTCACTAGAATACCAAATATACTAGCGCTTTATCAGCACGGGCAACGGACTCAACTAATTCAAACATTGTAATTCATTCTACTGCATTCAGTTCTGTGAAAACCATTTCACGAAAGGATCGACGAAATTTAATCAAATATTTCCAACGAAAATCTTCTATATTAATCAAAAACCTTTCATTAATAAACAACAACAACAAGGACGACATCATAAACAGCTGCATCCATAGAACTATATTCATCAATCATCATTGCAAGAGCATACCTTCTATGGCTGTAACCTTCAAAATTTAGGCGGCATTGAGCTTTAAATTCGGTTTAAAGTCACATATTTTGAAGGTAAAATCATAGTGCATAGATATCTATGCACTATGGGTAAAATATAACAATAATTAAAATAATATTATAAAAACTAGAATTATTCAAATAAATATTTAATAACAGAAAATAATTCAAAATATAAATGAAAGTGCAAATGAAACAATTATAGTTTTAGACTGTGCACTGCAGTTTATGAGCTATGAACGGTATGAGGGAGCAGTGACTCAGACTAGAAAGGTCTATTCAAATTTTGAATTGTTTGATTTTAATTTCATTTTTAAATTTTCGATACTGCGCTGGAGAATTTGTAATTTTAATCACTAATATTAACATTTTATTCTGGATTATAGGCCTATCGGTGTTCTCTCAGTTGGCACAAATGGTATTTTATCATCAACAGCAGCCTATTCGAATTGTGGGGTTCCCAGGGGTCGGTTCTTTGTCCTCTCTTGTTCGCTGAGTCACTTTATACACGACTCCTCTTGGTTCATTGCTGTCAGACCATCACCTAGATTACCAACTATATGCAGATGATACTCAGATTCTTATTTCTTTTGATATGTTTTCATCAGAATCTTCATTGGAAACTATTTCTCAAGCATTCTCTTATATTCAGTCCTGGATGGGTTCAAATAAACTGCTTTTAAACCCGGCTAAAACTGAATTTCTACTTTTAGGCACAAAACCCTAGCTCAAGAAATTTGGCTCTCAACTCTATTAAACTTGGGGATTTGACTATTCTCGTAAGCACTTCAGCAGGGACGCTAGGAAAATTTTTGATTCCACACTTTCTTTCACAAATCATATAAATAGCATCTGTAAAGTAGCTCACCACCACCTTTGTGATTCGTATCGTATTAGGAAATAAATCTGAATAAACCTGTATCAATGTTCTTGTCTAATGCCTTAGTGTCTACATGTCTTGATTATTGCAACTCCCTTCTCTTTGGCATCTCAAAATCCAACCTGGCTAAGCTCCAACGAGTTCAAAATTCAATGGCTCGGGTGGTTTCAAAAACTCCAAAACGTGAGCATATAACCCCAGTTCGTTAGGGTCTTCACTGGCTTCCAACTAAAGAAAGGATAGACTTTAAAATCTTTCTTCAGATATGCAAAACACTTTATTACAAAGAACCTAGTTACCTTCTTTCAAAACTTTCTGTACAAACAAACAAATACTCGACCAGATCCTCATCTGCAATAGTTCTCTCCCTCTCCCATACTTGGACAGTTTTTGATTCTCGTGCTTAATCAGTAGCTGCCCCCAAAACTTTGGAACTCATTGCCTCAGCATGTGTGCATTGCAAATTCACTACAGATTTTTAGAACAAGATTAAAAACCCATCTTTTTGACCTGGATTATCTGCCATAGACTGTCACCTGTTTGTCCGGCCAGATACCCTGGATTTCACCTGGACCTTTAATGATTTGGATTTGGTGTGCCATTGGTTGATGCTCCTGTGCATTATGAAGTGGCTATAGAAATTCACAAGATTTTACATGCTTGCATTTTTATAGCGACAGATTTAAATATCTGCAAAAAAATCAATTGATACTTATTGTTGTTGTTGTTGTTGTTAGTTAATATACAATATGTACCAGTAGTCCTATTGATGGTTATTTGTAAATATGAAGAGCTTCTGGAGCTCTGTAGAGTTAGGTAAGGTAAGTGGGTGTAAATTGTGATGGCACTTCTGAAAGTTTTTAAATGTTTGTTGACTGATTTATTGTTGAGTTTCATCATAATCATTTTGGTTATTTGACATGTTCAATGTTCATGTGTTTTCATCTCTGTAGATAATCTTGGATTTGAGTTCATTTGAAAAATGCAGATCTGCAGGTTTCCCGGCTTTCTTCTCCTGATGTCTCTTTCATGGATAAGTGGTGATGAGATATACTTTTGTCATTTGTAGTTGTTACTGTAAAATTTACATTGTAATATATATGCAAAGAATTGACAACTATTAAGACATATTACATTGATTTGACTGATGATTTTCTGACATTAGATCTAGTCATAAAATGTACCTGTTTGTCTTGGCCTATCCCCCTTAGATTGCCCCTCCAATCAGACTAACCTTTACGACTTGACCTGGCTCTAATTTATATTGGATTTGATGCACCATTAACTGATGTCCAGTATTTTATACAGACCTATTCGGAGGGGAGATCCCCCCCCCAAAAAAAAACACCTCAAAATCCCCCCCCCAATCCCAGCACTTACACAAATTTTGCATTGAACTGTTTCTTTCCCCCTCCAACCAAGTCGATTTTCTCCCCCAAAAGCCTCAATTTTCCCCCCAAAGGCCTGGAGTCTGGATAAAACACTGCTGATGCCATAGGCATTACAACAGTGGCGCCATAGACGTTGATTAATCGATTGACATTGCATAGAAGCTCAACTTATGGGATGCGATCCAATCTTGTATTGCTTCAGTTAGTGATATCATTTTGTTTGAATGCCCTGACATATGAGGTCTTTTATTAGTTTAAATCACATTATTGTTGAGCAGTTTTTATGTTGTTCTTACTTTTTGTTTGAATTTTAGTGAATTCTGATCCACTGCTGCCTGTCAGACTCGGGGGTGGCAATTCAACTCATGAAGGTCGGATTGAACTGTTTCATGACAATTCGTGGGGAACTGTCTGCGATGACAGAGTTACCATTGAAGTCTGCAGAGTAATTTGCAAGCAGCTATTCAGAAGGTACACTTATTTAGTATAAATGACGTCTGTGTTTAGTTTTAAAAAAATAGTCATCACTATGGCCAGAATTTTGAGTCAATGTATGAGGGCTGGCTATTGGAAGCTTTTACAGTGTTTGATATTTGATTGACCATTTTTATTGCCTGCTTGATTGACTTACTGACTTGACTGATTGCTTAAAAATGACTTAAACTAATCAGTCTAAAGTTTGGTCCTGGCATAGATGTAAGATTTTTAAGTTGACTGCTCATGGAAAGTGGGAAGTACAATTTGAATGCTGTTACTTTCTAAGAAAGCTACAAGACAATAATTATATTTATTGTTCCATCTTTGCTGTTTAGTGCCAGTGCTGTTTGCATCAATGAACTTGGAGACAATGGCTGCATTCACAACGATGGCTCAGTATATGGACCGACCAACAGCAGAATCTGGATTGATTCTCTTGTCTGTGACGGTTCTGAACAAAGCCTGGGCGCATGTCATAGGAGCAACTGGGGTGAGACCAACTGCAGCCACAACGAAGACGCAGGCTGCATCTGCCTGCAAAATGCTTCGATAGGTTTGATCACTCAAATTCAATCAAAGATATTCTATAAAATAAATATCAAGCAAGAAAAGACTGCAAGCAGTGGCATAGTGTGGGGGTAAGGGTGGTCGCCGAATTTTTGATGTGTGGAAAATTGTTGGGGGTGCAAAATTTGCAGGGTAAATTTTTAAAAATTAGGTAAAAATAAATTTCAATAAAAAATAGCTAAAAATAAATAAAGTGCCTTCAAGCAACTGATAACTAAAAAAATAGAGCTAAAGTGAATACCACAGGTGAAACAGGTAATGACATTTTTTTACTAGTCAGCCTTTTCGAGAAGTTTGGGGGCAGTGCGTCTGCTTTGCCCCTGGGGTGCTTTAGAGTTACCTGATAATTAAATGAGACTTTAGACATGTCGTTTTGTTCTTCAGGTTGTAATATTACACGTCACCGCATCGTTCCTTTTGACGCCAACTATCCTCACATCGGCCGAGTTGAAGTCCAGGATGATAACAACAGCTGGGGTCTGGTCTGTGACGATGATTGGGACGACGTTGATGCCCGTGTTTTTTGTGACTGTCTTGGGTACAAAGGGGGTACGTCTCCGCTTAGCAGATTTTCTTTTTGAGTCCTCAGGTACAATGGAGCCTTCTCAGCTCCAGCCCCTCTTAATGTCACAGCATTTTAACATAGGGTCTTGTAAGTTTAAATGCACTCCTCTTTAATGTTTCATAACTGCAATTGTTGTTGTTTCTTATCTGCACTTATTTATGGGAAAATTGTGTTAACGTTAAAATTGCTGACCTCAACAATTTGAAAATTGTAACGTTATCAGGTGTGAGCGTTTCCAGAATTCTGATGAAAATTTAAAGCCTTTATATTCCAAAAGTTTATAAACTGTGATCTTCAAGGTTTTATAATTCTGTGAAGGAAATTTATTCACAATTAAGGTAATAATTCCAGAACACAGTGTTTGTTTAGATGGTTCAGTTTGGTTTGGCTTGACCTATCTTCATTAGATTACACCCCACCTGTCTGACTGATCTTTCCAACTTGACCTGGCCCCAGGTTTATTTCTAGGATTGTGAATTTGGGGTGTCGGTAAAATGTGGGGGTCTTGGCCGAAAAAGTGTGAAAAATGTCATCCCACAAAAAAAGTCTGATAGGCACAAAACTCAAAAACCTTAAAACCTTATAAAATCTCAAAAAATCCTGACAAGCAAAAACCTCAGGTCTCAAAAAAGTCTGACAATCAAAAAAACGTTATCGGGTCTCTGAAAAGCCTGACAAACAAAAAAAGATAATCAGAGAAATAAAGTTTGGGGTGTTACTTCTAGAATTGGGGGGAGTGTTTGGAGGCTATCTAGGGCACATACCATTGTTAGATTAGGAAATTTTGGGGTGTCAACCTTAAATTTGGGGAGGGTGTTAGGGGTTGGGTAAAAATATCCCTGCCTGGCCCTAATTAGGATTATGCATTATGATAGAGGTGCCATAGAAGTTTATTAATTGAATTCTAGGCTGCCATAATAGTTTTGTTTGAATGCTGTTTCATTGCTTTGCTTAGGTCACATCAGTTTTTAGCTCTACAGGCCCCCAACCATACTTTGGATCTTCCAATGTTGTACGATTCAGTGCGCTGTAAGCCAGATGACACTTTCGCTACGAAAAACCTGTGGGACTGTGAGGTAATGAAAGCAACTGGTAAACAGTGTGACCCCAGGACAGAAGCTGCTGCGGTTATGTGTGGACCCCGACCTGCTTGGGTGCCCCCAGGTAAAGTTTCGTGTAGTTTTAAAATTATTTGCTTCAATTGGACTAATTTTTCTTTATTAATCGATTGACAGTGTGATTTGGACTAAATTATAAATCTTCGTCAGGCCGACGAAGTCTAAAACTCACGACGGGCATAGGAATATATTGGCATACTGGGGGGGGGGGGGGGTACATGAACGAATAATTTTGCTGCATTAGTGCCAATGATTTATTGTGCAGTATAACTGTTGCTGGTCAAAGAAGCAGTGGATATATTCGAGGAAATTAATTCATTTGTGCATTGACTGTTTCAGTGATACCAGACGTCAGGATGTCATGCGATGGTCGGAATATGTCAGGCTGTCTGCTGAATGATACCAAGGACTTGTCGCCTGACCAGTTCTCCTTCAGTCCAAACTGTTCTCGTGCATTCATCGATCAGAACATGACCGGAAACATTTGTTTTAGGATCGACATGGGTGAATGCCTGTCTTCACATAACAGGGAGGTATGTGTCTTCATGTTCACCATATTCTAGGATCATCAGTACAGCATGCACAATGCTTTCAAATTGGGGATTGATTCTGGGGAGTCTAAGGGGAAAATCGTGGGAGAATTTGTCAAAGTCAACTTGAGTTCCTGAGGTATAGAATGCACAAGATCTGATATATTTTGTTACTGACTGGATCATTGCAGAAGTGAATCAATAGTGAAATGAATTTAGGAATAAAAGATTTCTATAGCTCAGTAGGTCAATTAGGTTTTGATCTATGATCTGACCTAGTTATTAGATTTATTATCAAACATTGTAGAAGTAGTGAGCATTGTAATCATCGGACAAAACCTGTTTAACATGGTATACTCTAATAATAATAATAATAATAATAATAATAATAATAATAAAAACAAGGTTTAGAGTGTTTCATTACTACCCAATATTTAGCCCCAATGGGCCACAATGTGTTTTACCCACCCAATTTTGTTGGCAAATTACAATGTTTTGTGGAACTAATAACCCAAAATCCCAAATATATTGGCATAATATTGCCATATATAATTGAGATGTCACAGATGTGGAAGACCATTCAAAATTATTATATTTATATAACCATGCAACTGTATTTTTTATAATGATCGATTGATCGTATTTTGAAGAATTTCTTGCTTGCTGTCTTGACTCATCAATCTTGGCCATTTGGCCCACCCAATATTTGGCTTGTGGTGCCCTCCATGGTTTTAATTTGTTTCATCACTCTTCTGAATTTTTGCATATCTATAGCCTACTGTTGCACTAGCATTGACCAATTTCAAACAGGGTATCAATTTTATAATATTTTTATGGTCTTTGAAACCTGTAATAGAAGAAACCAGCTTTATTAAACGCCATCTTATCTCTTCGATTGATTTTAGACATTTGACAGAGAATAGATTTCTGAAAGACTTTGTATTGTCGATTCAAATGGCTTTCTTATTTTTCATTCATTTTTTAAAGCTCTACAAAACATTGAGACAGAATATTTTGACAATTCTAGTACAGTTTGTACAGCAAAGATGGGGACACAAGAATATGTGGTTTTAATTCGTTTCATCACTCTTCTGAATTTTTGCATATCTATAGCCTACTGTAGCACTAGTCCTTGCATTGTCCAATTTCAAACAGGCCATGTTGGCCCATTTTTTTGGCTTGATAATCTCCATGTTTAATGATAATAACAAGGTTTAGAGTGTTTCATTACTACATTAGGGTCTGCCCTGTGTGAAAACCACTACAGTATTACTACAAAGTTTGTTGTTATTTGTAGACTCAATGATAATTAATAGGACAAAGAACAAGAAAACATGAATGAAACCATAATTTGAATGGAGCACAGTGGTTCTCATGCAGGACAGATGCTTCTGAACCACTCTAAACCCTACTGCTGTATTGCCAGTATTTATTATAATTAGGACTTAATTATATTTTGAATTTTGCAAACTTGTTATGTTTCATCATCATTTTTCTCCATTGGCACAATACCCGTTGGTTTCTACTGCAATTTGAGTTCACCTCCTCCATTCGTCTCTGTCTCGTGTGGCTTTTGTAAGCTTCATATAATGTCCTTGTTGCACCATTCTTTAATATTGTCTGTCCATTCTTTCGTGGTCTTCTTCTGATGTTTTCGCCTTCCATTACTCTAAGCATGATACTTTTTATCAGCCTCCTCTCATCACTCATTCTGCAGATAATGGCCAAATAGTCGGGGGTTTCCTTTCAATGACCGTTTGGAATTGGATAATGCTTTTCTTTATGCTCATTCTTTGTTTTACCTTATCGCTGTGATCTTATCAAACCATTTGATCCCTATGATGTTTCTGTAGCATTTCATTTCAGATGTGTGGTGTGTGGCTATTTTTTCTTGTTTAAAGTCCAAGTCTCTCGTCAATATAATACAATACTTACCGGTAATATGCATGTTTGGAATAATTTTAGTTTAGTCTTGTTGGTTATCTTCTTATTTTTCAAGATAATTTTCATTTGGTGAAAGCTCCATAGGCCTTTCCAACTCTATTCTTGATTTCTTCGTTGCAGTCAATGTCTTGTCCCAGGTCAGAAGGCTTTCCAGATTGTTGAACTTTTCTATACCTTCGATGTTTTGTCCATCTATTTCTATTGGGAATTCTACTGAAAATTCTTTAAGACCAAATGCCATTATTTTAGCTTTGTTGGAGTTAATATTCATTCCCCCTTCTTCCATTGTTATGTTTTGTTCGAAAGCCGCTTAATTTAGATAATTTATAATTTTAGGTGCAGTCGAATGACTCCGTGACTCATTACTGCTACGACCTTGTATACTCGAAGATGAACCACGACGCTGGTCAGCCCCACATGGGTCAGACGTGGTCTCGCCGACTGTGCTGCGCTGTGCGTACAAACGCCACTTCCATGGGATCGTTTCTTCCCCGGGCGGAAGCACCTCCGCCACTCTATGCACACAACTCCCGGGGCCATAGTTTTGACATGCGGTGCTATCTTGGGGATATTCCGACATCGGGGAAAGACCTGACGTTTCTCTTCGTTATATTATGCGAACCAGTTTCTCTCAGCACGGTGTCTGCGGATCCAAGGGACCGCCATCTTACTCTGGTGGCCAGTGCCTGCAGGTTCATGACGAGTTCGAACGGTACTGGTCTCGAATCTTACTTCATCAAAGACAAGTGGGTGCAAAATCAAATTGATTATTCGAAATGTTAATACTCAGCTGCTTAAACTTTCTGCATTCTCTCTAAGGCAGTAGTATTCAACTAAATTTCATCAAGGGCCAAATTTTTTTATTGACTGATGCTGAAGGGTCAGGTAAATATATTTGTTAGATACAACTTAGCATGATTTAAAGTGGCTTACTGCATGTGTGAAAGCCACTAGGGGCACTAACGGGGCTTGAACTCACTCCGTCAGCCTGACGCTCCAGCACGTAACCCAATAGAATACAGGTATGTTGAAACCAATACATCAAAAATATTTCACAAGTATTAGGAAAGAGCTACCGGTATTTATCATTCTACCATCTTTATGGTACATTTTGCAACCCTTGGTGGGCTGTATGTGGCCATTTTGATAGCCCTGTACTGATTTCATTTGGGAATTGTCTAGTGTTTTTAACCACTGTATTTCAAAATAATGCCATGACTAACCAAAATTATGGTTCTATATCTGATATCATTTAAAATATATAAAGAAAATACCAAGAAGAGTTTAAACTTGTAAAAATGTGGCTTCTGGCTTTCTATAGAGTGGACCAGGTTTGTAATCTTCCTCGAAGTAGATTATGACTGAATTTTTGGTGCTTTGTCAAACTTAACTTTGATCTAAATCCAGTGCATAGCTTTGAGACTAGTATCTGACTGCAGCCTCGATAAATTGAAGAGGTTGGATTATCAGAATCTTTAACTAAAAAAATTGTTGAAGTTGTCAGTTATGATATAACCTTATATGGCACCTGGTTTTATTTTCCAGGTGTACAACCCCGGTACAATGACCTGATCATTTTCAATGGAGACCAGTTACACTGGGGCTTCAAGTTTGGTGCACGGAAGTTTGACGGGTACAACGAATTGTACGTGTCGTGCGATGTGTACTTGTGTCATGCCTCAAAGCAGGCGAAGCCGTACTGTGACCGCTCGTGTAACCACCACGAAATAGTTAATAGAAGAGTGAGCAAGAGAGACACTGGAAAGTCTGAGGAGGACAGGGATGATGGGACAGCGGGATTTGTCAAAAATGGACCATTTCAGTTCTACGACGATCGCAGTCAATTGCCCTTTGCTAATCCCGAGGACCAGTATGTGTCCGTTGATGAATCAGGTATTTTTCTACGGGTGCTGTCTAACAGTCATAATTAGAAGTATTGTCAGATATGATTGTATCCCTCTCCGTGGTTGGTCTTGCATGACTCAGTGATCCATTTGGTAGAGTGTTGGCTCAGCCTTGGATTAATCAATCAATCAATATACCTGTATGCAGAGCGCGATTTGTAGGGGGGAAGGGGGAATCTTCCCCTCACTGCCCAACTGCATCCCCCCTACTGCTACATACCTCCACCACTACATCCCCCCACTGCTACATTTTCCAACAACTACATCCCCCCAAGCTCATCATATTCCCTCCCCACTGCTCCAGGTCACAAATCGCACCCTGCCTGTATGGCACCACTATCATAATGCTTAGGGCGTCAGCCGATGGCGCACCAGATCCAGTCCGTATTAGAGCCGGTCAAGCCAGAAAAGTCAGTAAGATCAGATCTGCCGTAGACGCATCTGGTTGTCTGGCCTGGTAGCCTGGATTTGGCCTGGATCTTGTGTGAATGTGATTTCAATCAATCAATCAACTTCTATAGTGCCACTATAATAATGCCCAGGGCGTCAGCCAGATGGTGCACCAAATCCAAATTGAATTAGAGCCAGGTCAGGCCGAAAAGGTCTTGGAGATTTTTAACAAGTGACTCAGAAGCCAGGAGTGCCTCTGTTAGAAATAAAGAGGTGCTATATAAGTCCCTTATTACATCACATTACATAGTTTTACAGTCTATTGAATGTATCTTAGTCTGGATCTGACCTTTTTTCAATATTTTCTTGCAGAAGAAGATTACAAAAAGCAGAAGTTGGAAGAATATGAAGCATTTATGCAGAGCAAAAGTTCAGGTGATTCCTTCAGTTGGTGGCACATCTGTGTTTTTGCCTGTCTCCATAATATTCTAGGTGGAGCTGTGAAAGTAGTCTTTGGCATATAGGCTTATTGTCAGCGTTGTCTCCAGGACATTTTGTTAAGCAAAACAGGATCGTCAAAAAATTGGAATTCCTGAAGAAAACCTGTTTGCAAACACCAAATTCTTCTTTCTGATGCATCTGTGTTTTGTAATTCCAGACATTTGCTAATTTGATTTATTTAAGACAGTTTGTTCCTATGGCATTTTTCAATGTTTATTTCTAATAATTTGTTTGTCGTTGGATAAAAATCAAGTTTTTCTTGACAAAAGTAAATTGGATATATTTATTTGATGTCTTGATTGAAAGTTAGCTTAAGCTGAGAAATTTTAGGGTAACATTCAGAGACGTCATTTCACTGTTTTTTTCAGGGGAAAACACTTTCGACCTGACAAGTTACAAGTTTGCGAAAAAGCTGACGACCTTTTTTTTTTGCTTGTCAGCCAATTTTCACGGTTAGTTAAAGTAGTTACCTCAAATTACTCGACATCATCAAGCACTCCTGTAGGGCATGTAAAATCTAAATAACACAAACATTGGCAAAAAAAAAATTTTCCTCAAAATCAGGGGGCAAATGCCCCCTCCCCCGAAATGACGTCCCTGGTAACATTGGATTCAAGTATTGAGATTTGCAACATATTTTCAGAGTATTGAACAGCATTTTGTCAATATCCAACTGTAAAATATGTTTTCAAGGTCATTAGTTCTAGCGGGGTCGGGGGGCAGTGCTGTCAGCCATAATTGGCGGATAAAACTAGATTCAAATCTTGAAGTCTGGAGCAAATTTTCAGACTTTATGGCAGCTATCCGGAAATCACCCTACCTCTCATTAGATACAATTTTTTCTTGATGTGTCTGCAAGAATCTCCCCATTAGGACCCCAGACCGTTGCCCCTCTTGTGGCTGTGTTAATGGGCACCAATGCAGACATTCACATCCGACTAGATTATCTTGAGGAGCCTAGCGAATGCTCATGAAACTCGTATTTGTACTTGAGTAAGTATAGGCCTAGGGGTCCCAGCTGGGGGTACAGGGCTTAGGCTTTAAATAAGGGGGACACGGGCCCCATGTGGAGCCGCCACTGCATCTACATAACTTGAAAAGCTGTCAGTATGATCTGTATAATTATGTTTGCAAAATGGCAATTTGAACGGAAAATCTTCGATTATTATCTGAACAACAAATTTGTAACCTAGAGTAGAGCACCTTAAGCGGGCAGGCCTTGATCCCACTGACCTAGCCAGTTTCAGACCAATAGCCAACCTTCCATTCCTGTCAACTTCTATAGTGCTCGAGAGACTGGTTAACACGCAACTCGTCAGGCACCTGGCCTGTAACGGTCTCATGCCGCGTCATCAGTCTGCCTATCGAGCAGGCCATTCCACTGAGACAGCCCTGCTCAGGATTTTCAACGACATTGTTGACGCAATTACCAATGGGGATCAGGCGCTTCTGTTATGCTTGACCTCTCCGCAGCGTTCGATACCGTCGACCACTCTATCCTCATTCGCCGCCTCGAGCTATCCTTCGGTATTAAAGACCAAGCGCTGGATTGGCTGTTTCACTACCTCTCCGAGAGGACAGAGTCTGTCAAAAAGGGAGGGTCGCATATCAGCTAAATATCCTGTACGCTGCGGAGTACCAGGGTCGATCCTAGGTCCACTCCTGTTTATCTTATACGTCGCGGATGTGGGACGCATTGTAGACTCGCATGGGCTAGCATGGCATGCTTATGCCGATGACGGCAGGTGTCTTCCTGCCCATCCTTGAAACAGATCATCTGCGAGCTCGCCTACAAGACTGCATCTGTTAAATAATGCAGTGGACAGCGACAAATCGCCTTGCATTAAACCCTGAAAAAACTGAACTGTTGTGGATTAACACCCCTCGAAGGGTCCACCAGATCAGTCGAACGTCGTTTACGATCGGAGATGCTGTCGTCGCTTGATCTACCGAAGACGCCTCCTTGTTCTCCTTGATGACTCCCTATTTTTTCGTTTATTTCTGAACTTGTTTGTCGCGCTTGTTAAAAATCAGCTTTCTTGAAAAAATTAGGAGATTCGTCGTTTTATCTCAACATCAGCTTGATACATCTAGTCCGTGCCCTGGTGTTATCCAGGCTGGATTATTGTAATAGCCTCCTCCTCGGTCTTCCCGACTATCAGCTGGGCCGACTGCAATCGGTCCTGAACGCCGCCGCCCGGATGATTTTCGGTGCCAGGTGGCATGACCACGTTACCCCGTTATCACCCTAGCTCCATTGGCTCAAGATCCCGGATACAATCGTTTTTAAACGATGCTCGCTGACCTTCCGAGCCTTGCATGACCCTTTCTGCCCCGAATATCTTTCGGCGTTGATACGCTGGCCAGTGATGACAGACTGTCTTGAACAGCTTCGTTCTAGCAAACGATCTCACCTCTGTTCCCCCCGTCTAAGACCGTGAAGGGAGAAAGATCTGTGACTCAGGGCAATCCTCTCCTTAAAACGCACTTCCAGCTTCTGTGACCACGACAACTGCAGTCGTTCTTATCGAACCTTAAAACTCATTTATTTCGTTTATCGTATGACTATCTTTTGTAAAACGCTCTTGCCTTTGGCCGGCCAATCTATAGCGATTATTAAATTATCAACAAAATTGAATAGAATAGAATAGAGCAGGAGTCTAAAAGATGGAAAACGATCACTGTCTATCTCGCAATGGTAATGGAATTATGAAATTCGCGTTCGAATTTTAGCATTTGAGTCACGAAGCACCAATAATTACCTCAAGAGAGAAATCGATCATCTCTGAGAAAAATGTTCACTGCGGCTTTCATAAAAGGCAGCGCTACAAAAGTATCAGCGGATTCAGCGCATGATGCGGATTGATGCGAAGTTCCGATCGGATGCGCTGCGCATCCGATCGGAACTTCGGAAGTCTAGAACTGTAGAATTGTAAAATAAACACGACGAAGTCTAACTGACCACAAGTGCAAAATGTTTAAGCAGATTGGTCCAAGAACGTGAAGACAAATGGAACAGTTTGGACGAGGTGGGAGTGACAGTTGAAACAGTGAACGGATTCAAAGATCTAGATAAACTAGGTTATTGAATGCAGATGGTTACATCAGTGGTTTTCACACAGGCTTACTTAGCCTCCTAAACCACTTAAAATCACATTATTATTATTATTATTATAATAATTGCAATTTTGCATTCGAAATAGCAATAATAATTCTCTATTTTGAATAGATTGTGGCATGCTTTTGAGACTGTTGTCGTTAATTTGTTTCGCTGTACTATGGTAAGCAGTCTCGTGTGTTTTTCCGTCGACGCGTTATTTAGTGCCTGTATAAGTTTCATTACTGTACTGCATTGGAAATTCCTGTAAACATTTCTGAAATTTTGTAGCAGTACTACAGAAAACTTGTGGCAGTGCTAGAAAAGGTTTTTGAGCACTGCTGCAACAGATGGAGCACTGCTACAAAAGGTTTTGGAGCACTGCTGCAGTAACTCTCCACGGTATTCCGAGATAGCCTTTAAATCCGTTTACTGTTTCTACTGCCACTCCCACCTCGTCCAAACTGTACCACCTGACCAAAGCCCTTGCACTAAAAGAATTTCTTTCTTGGACCCACCCCCTACTTTAGCAATTTGCATTTGTGAACGCTTGTCCTGCTTTTGTGTGTGCCAATGTACTGCACTACTGCTCCGTCAGTGTGGAATACGGCTACGACAATTTGGAGCACTGCTCTGACAGTGTGGAGTGCTGTGCCAACAGTCTGATGCATTATACTACTACTACTGCTGCTACTACGACTACTACTACTAATACTAATACTACTACTAATAATAACAGTACTACTACTAATAATAATACTGGAAGCACAAGAAAATGTGGTTTGAATTTGTTTCATCACTCTGCTGAATTTTGAATATCCATAACTGACTGTAACAATAGTCCTTCTTTAGGCTAATGTCAAACAGGAAATCAATTTTATCATATTTTGCCATCTATAAAACTGTAATTATCTTAAGACACGCTCATTTCAACTTTGTAGAAAAATAGATTTTTGAAAGACTTTAATTTGTTTCAAATGGCACTTTTTTTTTGCATTTTGAAATAAAATTTGAAGAATATCCAATAACTGATTTGACACTGAAGATGGAACAAAGAAGATGTGGTTTTAATTTGTTTCATCACTCCACTGAATTTTTGAATATCTATAACCTTCTGAACCAACAGACCTTAAATAGGATAATGTCAAACAGGGAATCAATTTTATCATATTTTTGTCATCTATAAAACTGTCACACAAGGAACCAGTTATCTTAAGACATGGCTCATCTCTCAATTGACTTTGTAGCCATTTGACAGACAATAGATTTTTGAAAAACTGTTTATAGTGTTGTTTCAAAATGGACACCATTTTTGTGGCATTTCAAACACTCTAGAATGAAATTGAGATAGAATATATTGACAATTCTGCAATGATTTGATGCAGTGAAGATGGATAAACTAGAAAATGTGGTTTTAATTCATTTCATCACTCCACTGAAGTTTTGCTTATTTATATTCCTACTGTACAATTGTCTTTCAATAGACTAATGTGAAACATGGAATCGATTTTATAATATTTTGTCATCTTTTAAACCTACGATGCAAGTAACCAGTTATCTCTTTGAACTAAATTCTTTGAACTTGTGAACTTTGAACTGTTTGCAAATAAACTAAAGACACACTTATTTACTATCTCCTACAAGTTCCCCTGTAAAGTGCTCTTGACTTTGGCCTTCGCTATGCTTATTTCACTATATAAATTGTCACAATAATAAAAAATAATATATAATAATAATAACAATCTCTGAGCCTCTGGAAGGACCTCTGAAGGTGTTGAGAGTAATAGTTTGATATGGCAGAATTTTTGTGATTTGGTAACTGCACGAGCCAAAGAAGCATTTTGAATTGATTGGATTTTAAACATGGAAGCTTTTGGAAGATTGTGAAACAGTGAGTTGCAGTAGCCTTACTTAGAGGGAACTATTGAAGTTGTGATAGTGGAGGCAGTTTTAATATCAAGGTAGGGACAAAGGCTGCATAGATCCAAAATGTGAGCATAACAGGTTTTTGATAGTTGTGATATGGGAGAAATAGGGAAGAGTCAAAAGCAAAGCCAAGATTTTTTGCAGTTGGAATTACAAGGGTTATTATTGTGTATGGGGATAAAATCAGTGTGGGATTTTTAATTTTTTCCAGTTGTTGTGGCAGTCCAATTTAAAAAAATCAGTTTTGGAAAGATTAAGAGCAAGGAGATTCACTGACTTCCATGATGAGATTAACAAAAATGCTGATTCAAGTTCAGTGACTGATGTTTTAATGGAAGGCGGTGTAAAGGAAAGAAGTAATCGAGTGTCATCACCATAGAGTTGATAATTAAAATGAAGAGAGTTAATTAAGGATGAAAGTGGGGTAGTGTGGAGGCTGAACAAAACAGGTCCAAGGACAGATCCTTGTGGTATACTCCATAGTATAGTTTGAATGGTAATTAAATGTGGTTAAGGTATGATGCTTGAAAGGATCGAGATTAGAGATTTGAATGAAATCAGTGGTGAGCTACGGAAGATATTCCATGCCAGAGGGAAAGGCATTTCAGTTGATTTTTTGTGATCTATTATGTCAAAAGCAGCAGAAAGATCAAGGAGACAGAAGCCAGTAACTTGTTGAAATCCAATGACAGTGAGGAGTTTGTCGTAAATGTATGTGAGGAGGGTTGATCTGTTGAATGGTGTTTAGTATAAGCGGTTAAAGCAGATTGATGTATGTTATTTAATAAGGAGTTTTTTGACAGATGCTCAGTTAATCTAAAAGTATTCTAAGACTTGTATTTTGGGCAAAGGACTAAACAAATAATGAAATCACTAAAATCTTTAAATTGATTTACAGAAGTTTGATTTGTAGGGTCAACCATTGGGGGGGGAGTTAGCCCAACCCGCCGTGCAAATCAAATATTATTGGCTTTATTATATTATTATTATTGTATTCTCTTATATTTATTATATTATTGTTGTAGTACTGCGTTAGTCAAAGGTGGATTTGTTAATCATTCTTTGAAATTTCTCATCTATAAATTCTTGAAAAATCATTAAATTTTTCTCAGTTTTGTTCTTCATTCTTGCATTTGCATTCTAAAGATGTTGATTTGAACCATTATTTTTTGCCAACTTGCTGTGCTTCAAAGTGTTGTAGGTTTTCATCCTAGATAATAATATGTGGTTATCATGTATTTATACACTGCCTGCACCTTAGCTGCAAACAAATTTAATGCTTAATTAAATGCTTAAATGAATTTTTCTCTTTATTTTACAATTGGGGACGTCAACAGTCCTAGAAGACACATCCTGCCTTAGTGAAAGTCTCACTGCTGTGAGTAATACAAAGACAGTCACAGCAGCAGTGGTTCACAGGCAGCTGTACTTTGCTCAGTGTTCTGTGTTGTTCTTCTGTAATAGGTGTACTTTGTACTACTGATACTAATTTCATCTATAGTCTTATAGTTGGGTGGAGACTCCCAAAGATCATTGTTCAAATGTTACCACAAAGTTACTGTAAATTGGTTTGGGTCATTGTTATTCGATCAAGTTGATGCACAGTGCTGTTAAGAGTCTATGAGTATGGCTTTTGTCGACTTACGACCAAGTTGTCTTCTGGCAGAGTTTCATTTTCAGAACCAGAAAGTTCTGTCAAAGTTTTAATTGAATTCTACCATATTCTGTAAGATGGCTTCAGTACTTTGTTCTTAGATTTGTATTGAGTTGACGAATTTTTAAATTATTTTCTTCTTAACAGCAGCTGAATATGCAGCGTGTTGTGAATGGGAGTGTCATTGCTAGACGCGCTCTTTTTCCATCTGCTCATCGCGTCAATCAGAGATCATTGCAGGCGTTTTATTCATCAGATGTTCCTGGTTCAAGTGTTCCATACAAGTAGGTTGCACCATCCATGCAGAATTCTAGAACTAAGGATTATTTTGTTTTGTGCAATGTGGGCAGTTTTAAATACAATCATTCTTGTTATATATACTGAAATGGTTGCATCACAGAAGGTTTCACTCCTCTTTTGGAGAATAGTTCATGCTATAGAATTGCTTGGCTAGTGTTTTCCTGAAGGTTGCTTTTGTTAAATGAGCATGAATTTCTAAGAGTTAGCCGCTATATTACAGTGAGATAAAATGGAAAAGAAATTTTTACTTAAATTTTAGGATCTGAATTTTAATAAAGTTGTTTTCTTGGATACAAGTTTCTCTATGAACATCTTGCAATAGTTTAAGAAATTTGATGAGCCCAGAGATCTCTTCTTGGATATGATTTTTGTTGAGTTCAAATTCTTTACATTACACAAGTATTCTTTACAATACATATCTCATTGACCAGTGATGGACTCTTTCTTTGGGTGCTTTTCTGAGTTTTTATTTGTATTCATTTTCAGAATTGAAATAGATATTTTGAAATCACAGAATAAATTGAAAATATGTTACAAAATTCAGTTAAATGCCATTCAAAATGTTTGTGTTTATTCAATGTTAGCTGGTTGCATGTCTACCATAATAGAAAAGGAGACCATGATTGTTAAATGACTGATAAACTTTACATTTTGATTTGTTCATCAAAACATCCTCACTAATTACAATGCAGTTGTGCCAATAAACGCGAATCACCAGTAGCTTTTTTGCATACTAGATTGGCCGAAATTTGATTTGATTAATATTTATTAATGTCAATGCATTAATGGCATCTGTATGAATACTGAATTTTCAAATACTATTCATAATAATAATTGTATGAATGAATTCTGTTTTCAGACCTTATCAAGCAGATGAGTCATCGCTGCTGTCATCAATCCCTTCTGCTGCTGATGTTGTGGTCATTGGAGGTGGTGTGATTGGGTGCTCAACACTTTACCATCTGGCAAAACTTGGAGTTAGAAATGCAGTCTTGCTCGAACGAAACCAGCTGACCTCGGGAACAACTTGGCATACTGCTGGTATCAAGTGATGCCATACTTGAGAAACTATGTGTTACATAATGTATTTACTCCCCATAGTTTGAATGGAATTATGCATATATTGTATTAGTGTGTATTAGTAGTGAATGAGACATTTTGAGTGAATTTACGAACTTTTTATAGATGGAGAAAAGATCTAAATTGAATTTTTATAATGAACTATTGAACTTATTCTAAGCAAGTGGTCCAAACATTATGTGTACTGGTATTTTTAAAATGGCAGGATGTGTGGTCTTAAGATGTGAACATTCATTTGGCAGGCTCTTCTTGCAAGACAAAAAAATGTGCAATTCAGGATTTTTTCTAGATTATGCCCTTGATTAGCAGTTTATCAGAGTTTTGTCGACAGATATTTATTTCTGTGATTAAAATGTCTACCTAGATTCTCTTTTGAGATATGATAGCTGAGAGAGAGAGAGAGAGAGAGAGAGAGAGAGAGAGAGAATGTGGGTGTTTCTAATTTTATATCAATTGCTCATTGTAGAAATATCTCTTGTAATTTTTCTCAGGCTTGGTCTGGAGTCTTCGTCCGAATGACCTTGAAGTTAGACTGCTTCACCGAAGCAGAGCGTTGATGAAGAGCCTCGAAGACGAAACGGGCGTGAACACCGGCTGGATCAACAATGGAGGACTGTTCATCTCGTCGACAAAGCAGCGTCTCGACGAATACAAGCGCCTCATGACTCTCGGAAAGGCGTTCGGAATAGAATCTTTCGTCCTCGGACCCAAGGAATCAAAGAAACTCTATCCGCTGATGAACGTTGAGGATATCTACGGAACGCTTTATTCTCCCGACGACGGGACGATCGATCCTGCCGGTTACTGCACTGCGCTGACAAGAGCTGCTTCCAAAATGGGTGCTAGAGTGATTCAGAATTGTCCAGTGCTGGATGTTGAGACGAAAATCGACGATTTTGGAACGAAGCGGGTGACGGCTGTCGTCACAGAAGGAGGAACGATTAAGACTCCAGTTGTTGTCAATTGTGCCGGTATTTGTGCCGAATTTTTTTCCCGTTCAGTTGAGGTGTTGTAGTTCTGTTTGAACCGTGCATTTCTGCCTTTGGCAAGCATCAGGCAGTAGACTCAATGTTCTTTGACTTTGGCAGAAAATCTCAGATCAAATCCAGGATATCAAATTCTCAGGCACTATTTTCTGGAAGTTTTAGTTTAGACCCAAAATCTCAAATATATTTGACATCAATTTGTCAAATTGGAATCAGTTTACGAAGTCCAGATGTCTGAATAAGTTAAAATTCTAAAAATCGCTGTAAAAATAAGGCACACGCAAAGAAATTGTCATTGAAAAAGTTTTTGTTGAAAACATTGAAATATGATTAATTATTTTTAAAGGTAAAAGCTGCAATTTGAAACTGTGTTCAATATACTTTCAGTCATGAATTAAATTGAATTTAGGTTTGAATAGTATTTCTTCTGATTCTGACATATTTCTTGGATTTGGTGGCTTCACCATCATATCTGATGACAACCGCTGGTGTGAGTCAGTAATTTTGGGCTGCAGGTTATATTTGACCTTTTCTAGTAGGGTCAAATGTAAATTGTCTCTCAGCTGTTCCTGCTGCTGCTTTTTTTAATTAACTGCTACTGAATTTGTTGAGATGACATTTCTGGTAGATTTGGTCTTTCTTTTTGGTGTCTGTTCGTTCATTCTAACCTAATCAGATCAACTTCTATAGCACCACTTCATAATGCATAGAAGCGTTTGTTTTCACACAGGCTAACTTAGCCCCTAAACCACTTGAGATCACGTTATTATGGCGCACCAAATCACAACTGCACTAGATCGAAGCAAAATCCAGGATATCAGGCCTGACAACCAGATGTCAGTTTATTTTAGGGTGAAAAAATTGAGTTTTTAATCTTGTTCTAAAATCTGATAGTGAATTTGCGGTGCACACGCGAGGCAGAGGCAATACAATGAGTTCCATAGGTTGGTATTACTCTGTGGTTATGACAAAATATGTCTCTAATTTATTGATAAATTATGACTTTTGACTGTGACTATAATTACCTGAATCAACCAGCCACAGAAAATGGCTTATGTCTATAAAAGTTACATAAAAAAATATTTTTAAAGTTTTATTTTATTTTCAGGTGCGTGGTCTCGAACGATTGGTCAGTTGGCCGGGGTAAAGGTGCCCTTGATAGCGATGAAGCACGCCTACGTCGTGACGGAAAGGATCGAAGGAATTCGGAATATGCCGAACATTCGAGACCACGATGCCTCCGTTTATCTGAAGCTTCAGGGTGATGCCCTGTCAGTCGGAGGTTACGAGTCTAACCCCATTTTCTGGGAAGAGGTATTAAATAAGGCTTTCTGGCATTCGAGTCATGTCAGTGGGTGGCAGAGGATGAAGAATTGATTGATTGTTTTCCTTATTGCTAATAATAAGTTGATTAAATGAGTTAGTGACAGCACGAAGCTTCACCCGTGCTATGTATAGAGTGGACCAGTGAGAAAAACATTTGAGAAAATAAAACATACAATTTCAAAAACTGACTTTAAATTCTCAAAATGGTAGAAAAAACAGACAGTGTTGGCTGCAAAAAATGTCTAACTTTGCTTTTACTCAGTCACATATTGCTTTGCCAAATGCAATAGAAGGAAGTCTGAATTGAGATCTAGCAGAGTTTAGACTTGATACTTTCATTAAATCTGCTGTGTCGTTGCTGCTGTTCCAAGCAATGCTCTTTGAATTCTGATGGTTTTTAAAATGCATTGCTCTTCGATTCTGTTCTGAAGATGCATTATGCACATCCAATAGGCCTACATAACAGCCACTAGCTGTGACTGTGGAAATCTGTTCTTGTGTTGATTTAAGTTGTTTTTCTATTTTGTGCATAGTTTTGTGTGTTTTTCTATTTTCTATTTCCAGCATAATATTGTGCTATTATTAGGTGCAGAAAGACTTTGCATTTTCGTTATTTGATTTGGACTGGGATGTCTTCAGTTTTAACATAGATGGTGCAATCAATCGTGTTCCCATTATAGAAAAAACAGGAATAAAGTCAACTGTTTGTGGTCCTGGTTTGTAATTTCAGTAGTCACTAATCACACGATACAGGAGTTGTATATTATAATATAATTTTTAAAAATTTAACTTTAAAATGAAATTTTATTTTGTGGTGTTACTGAACCACTTAAATCTCAGTTTTATTATTATTATTATTATTATTATTATTATTATTATTTGAAATGGTAGTTCTTGTTTCTTTTGTTATCTTTTGGTTTGGTTTGGTTTTGTATTGGTTTGTGATTGTCTTTTGGCTGCAGTTAATGCAAAGTAAAGATATAATTATATTTAAAAAGTGCAGTAGCATAGATTTAATTAGATGCTTTTGTGAGCATTTCTTTTTTTCAGTGGTTATTTAATAAAAGAGCATAGACATTAGTATATTTAATGTAAATTAACAGGACATTTATATAGTGCCTTTTCTGGATTAGCACTCAGAAGTGAATTTTGACAAATACTGATTAATTAATTGATCATTAGTCGCACTTAATGCAGATTACAGAATATCCAGAATTACTTAAAATAGTAAGCATGTGAAACTGTGACAATGAAATTGGATATGATGCCCAGCTAAGGCATTGTACCAGTGTACCTGCTCTATCCATCAGTAGGGATGTCAATGGGTACATGGGCAGTGATCAGAGGGCTGTGTAACATAACAGTTGAGGTGGTCTATCATTGGCTGTTGTGCCCAGAGGGGAAGTATGGTTATTTAGGTGGGTGTGGAGATAAGAGGTAACAACAGAGATTATGCTAATATGGGTACCCGTTAAAAATTGGACGGGTACCTGGGCAGTTTTTTTAAATTGACAGCCCTATCCATCAGTATTATATTTATTTTGACACCACAAAACTCCTGAAGTAAATTAATTGTTGAAACAGATTTTTTTATTAACTGCTAGAATCTGTTCCAGATTTCATATAAAATCCATTATATTATTTTAAATTTATTTTGATCACCACAAAACTCCTGAAATAAATTTTTTATTGAAAAATATAGTTTTCTGTTAATTGTTAGAATCTGTTCCAGTTTTCATATCATCTCCAGAATTTTATTTTAAAATTTGCTATTTATTTTGATCTTATGGATTTATTTATCATCGTTTCAGAGACGTTTACCGCCGATCATAAGCCTTTGATGGGCGAATCGCCAGAGGTCAGAGGTTATTTCTTTGGGTGTGGTTTCAACAGCAGTGGAATGATGCTCAGTGAGTCCTTAATTCTTAAGAGTTATTTCACAGTTTTTCTTTCAGAATTCTACTGAAGTTTGTTATTTTGAAAACCTGAACAGAGCAGGTATCGACGGCAAAAGAGAAGGTTAATATCAGATTTATACTGGAAGCAGGAGGCAGCTATAAGGCTAAATGGTGATATAGGTAAATGGATAAAAATCTTATTGGGACTAACACAAGGTTGTGGTCTATCACCAGATTTTTTCAATCTATGCAGAGAGGAATTTTTGAAATGATCAAGGAACTGGAAGGAATAAAGATTGAAGGAAACAATATCAACAACATGAGATTTGCTGATGATGCAACACTGTTAGCATTCTCAGAGAAAGAGCTGCAGAGATATGTAGACAAACTGACCAAAGGACAGAAACAAGTGAAGGCAAAAGGGCTTAAAATCAATGCAAGAAACACTTTTACTATGGTAGTTACCAAATGCAAAGAAGTGCCAAAATGCAGGCTTCTCTTAACCCCTTAACCGTGTATTTAACTGTAACTCAATGTAAAATGGATGGATATATCCGGATCCCCTGTTAAGGGGTTAAACAGAAGAGAAATAGGACAAAAGTAGCACAGTTCAAGTACTTCAGGCATTATCACAAGAGCAATGGAAGAAGCGACAAAGACATCAAGACAAGAATCAACCTGGTAAAATCTGCTTTCATGGAAACAGACAAGCAAGAAAATTTCAAAAGAAATGACTTAGAATACTTAAGTGCCTTGTATAGTCATTTCTGCTATATGGAGGAGAGACTTGGACCATGTCAAAAGCTATGAACAACAAGAAACTGAAGGCTTCAAAAATATGATTCTACAGGAGAATGCTAAAAGTTTTGTGGACGGATAAAAGAACCAACAAAGAAATTTTACAGATGATGGAAGAGGAACAAACACTGATAGCTGCCATCATTAAGCTAAGACAGATTACATTTTTGGGCATTTGATGAAGAAAGATGGACTTGAGAACTTTGCAGTGACAGGCATGGTGGAGGTGATCAAGAGGAAAACAAATATCAAAATACACAGACAAACTAAGAGATGGACTGGAGATAGACAGCAACATCGAACTCCTGAGGAATACCAGAGACCGTGAAAAGTGAAAGTCCATGGTCACCAACGCAGCAATTCATGGCACCTGAGAAGAAGAAGAAGAAGATTTTCACTCTGCACGGTATTTGTGAAGTTGAGATCAACAACGTGTATCTGTTATGTGGCGAGTTTTTATCCATTAAGATTGCATGGATTCAAAGGATTCGATTTTTGTTGCTTTCTCTGATAAATGACATGTCTTATAGTTTGTTTTTGTTTTGAAAATACATTCTCTTATCATTTCTTGTTAGGTGGTGGGTGTGGGCATGAACTGGCAAAGTGGGTGATCGACGGAAGGCCAGAGGAGGATATGTACAGCTATGACATCAGGTTAAATTTAACTGTTACACAGTGTGCAATCATTGTTATTGTCAGACAAAGTCGAAACTTTCTCATATGATGTCACTGAAGCATCATCCATATTGTCATTTGATTGACGCCTGCTTCTAAATGACTGAATAATGTTAAGTTGTAATCTGTTTATATCACTCTTCTTAATGTTATATTTCTCTTATTATCGCAGTTTTTATCTTTCCTATGATTATTGCGGGGCGGGAAGATAGATGAGTGGTAATATCACTGGGCAGGCACGCCGACGACACGGGTTCAATCCCGTAGGAGCCCCTAAGGTCGACTCAGCCTTAATCGCTAGAGGGCGGTAGTAACATCAAATGAGTAGCAATGGCAACATTGCGATAGTAACCATAGGTTCGGTGGAAGAGACTGGCCACCGTCTGCCGATGTATGGCTTAGCCACCTATGGGCTGATGGCCACAAACGGGGATCAGCACCGCACCTATGGGCATTGAGCCTAGGGTGAAAATTTACTCTCTTTTTTTTACTTTTATGATTATTGCTACTGTATTGAACTTCTTTTATTGTCCACTTCAGTCGTTAATGCAATTTGAAATGTCTCTCGAATATAGCATTAACTGGATTTTACTGAACTTGTGAACCATCGTCTAATGTCCTCAACATCATGACAGTGGTGCCATAGAAGTTTATTGATTAATCATTTCGTTTCTTCTTAATATTGATGAAGTTTTATTGTGATGTCTTAGGAGGTTTAGTGAGAAATTGACTGATAATACTCGCTGGCTGAAAGAAAGGAGCCATGAGTCGTACGCTAAGAACTATTCCATTGTTTTTCCACACGATGAGCCGCTTGCTGGAAGAGGAATGCGGAAGGACGCGCTGTACGAGGTGCCGCGCTTTTCTAATGCAACCTGAGCACTGGCTTTTTTAGATGTTATGCTTGGCCCATCCTCCTTAGAGCTTGGCCCATTCTCCTTGGGGCTTGGCCCATCCTCCTTAGATTGCTCCCCCACTGATTTGACTCACCTTTCCAGCTTGACTTGGCTCAAATTCTGATTGGATTTGATGTGCCATCTGCTGATACCCTAGGCATTATGATATTGGTGTCATAGAGGTTTATTGATTGTTTGATTTGATTGGCTGATTGATTGAGTGGCACATGGTTGATGAAAGTTTTAAATACTTGAACCTTGTACCCCGGTGCAGTTAGACTTGTGGTCTGTCTGCAAAGTAGCCTTTCCACGTGTCTCAATCCATGTAGATCTTCGCTTCTTCCACTTCCTTCAGCGATGTTCCTCTGGACTCTAGCGCTTCGTTGATGTCATCCATCCATCTTTTTCTTGGTCGTCCTTTTGGTCTGGTAGTCATCGGGTGCCATAGCAGCATTTGTAATGGCATTCTCTCCTTTTCCATTCTCTTGACTCGACCCTACCATCTCAGTTTCCTCTTCTCCTCTATATACTGTAAGATACTTATTAGGCCTATACTATCTCTGCTCTGATGGTGTTGTTTTTCTTCCTGTCTCTTAGCGTGAACCCTTTAATAAGCCTTAAGACTCTCATCTCTGCTGCTTGTATCTTGCTTTTAGTGGCCAATGTCAGTGTCAAACTTCATCCAGGTTAGTAGTGGTCTGAGAATAGTTTTATAAGTACTGATTTTGAATACTATATTCATTGTTCCCTTTTTCATGGCTTAATTTTGTGACATTGTTTACTTTTGTCTTAGGTGCTGAGGGATGCTGGCTGTGTCTTTCAGGAGCGACATGGATGGGAAAGGCCCGGATGGTTTAAACCAAGTGATCCCGCACCCGTAAATCTGACTGAAGTCTTTCTTTGCTTTTTGTTTGAATAGAGACTAATTAGTCTCATTGTGGTATTCTTACATCGATCTTTTTCTTTCTATATATTTCTATTTATGATTCTTACTCATTTGCAAAATGGAGACATAATTTGTTTTTTAACTATGCAATCAGTGTTTGTTGTTATTTTGTATTTGAATGGTAGTTAAATATATTTTTGCAATTTAAATAAGCTGATAATCATTTCTCTTTTATCTGAGCAATTAATCTATGTTTCAGCCACTTGATTACGACTATTACGGAGCTTATGGATTCAGCGTAAACTGCTGAGAACAAATATTACGACCGGCTGAAGATGGATTACACATTTGATTTTCCGTTGCATCATGACATTGTAAGTTGTAAAATATTTTGCAGTAAAAGCGTGATTCTTGCTTAGTTAATTCTGATCAAAATGTATTGTCATTGTTCTGTTCTGAATGGGTGAGGTTGAATATTTTTAAATGTAATTTTGCAGCAGAAGTGCCTCTAAATTTGAATGGGACATGATTTAATAACGTGATTTTAAGTGGTTTAGGGGCAAAGTTAGCCTGTTTGAACATATCTGCAATGCTTTGCGATTTTATTGTGGAAAATAATTCAAATCAAGACCTCATAAGAAAGTTTGAATCTTTGAAATGAAAGATTTTTGGGTCATACTCCTCTGTGGCCAAAAGAGCTTTTTGCTTTTGTTTGGGCCTGTTTTGATTATGTGCAGTTGTATTTGAATTATCAGTGCTGATTAGCACAATGCTTGCTATTTGTCAAACAGTGCTCAAATAAAAGTGTATTGTTTTTACAAGTTTACTTGATTGAAAGTGTACCAAGAAGTTTATGACAGGAATTGTTTATGAATTTTATAAAATGTGGAATTTATTACTTGAATTTTTATGTGTAGATAAGGGCGGAATGTCTTGGTTGTCGGGAGCGTGTTGCTGTGTTTGACATGTCCTACTTTGGAAAGTTTCTTATTACTGGGCCTGATGCCCAGAGGGCAGTTGACTGGATCTTCTCGAATAACTGCGGCTTAGCTCCAGGTTAGAAAACATCAAACACAACGTTTGTATCAGCTTTATACAGAGCTTCTTTTTATTATTACTGTGTCTTCAATTTGTTCGGCAGACCCTGGCTGGCAAGCCTAGCATTAGGTGCCAGATTGTGGACTGACTTGAGAGGGGGCTTGAAATGTGGTTGATTCTGTGGCAAATGAGGAGTTGAGAGAAGACCAACGGTGTAGCATTTACCTGCCACACATGGCTGTGAAATTTGCATTCTCTTGTCCCACTGTATATTTTGATTCGTTTGGAGTAGGGGTACTGTTTTGGGATTCAGTGGCATTAAGTACTTTTGATTTTACAGTACCTAAAATTTTAAGCATATAAATTAATCAATCAAAATCATTTTATTTGGTATCAGAGGAAAAATAAAAATAATGGAAAACAAATTATTTCATTAAAAAATCTAATTAACATTTGAAATAAAGTGAGGTACAAATACAGTAATTAAAGCAAAGACTCAGGTATATTACACTGGTATGAAAAATTAGGATATTAAAAGGGAGAAGCAGGAGAAGAGAAACAATCTCTGTCTGCAGCTTGCTTTCCCAATTAATTGTTTAAAATAGGATAATTGCAATTTTCAAATAATTAAATTAATTGAATGCAATTGAGACTGAAATCTTATGGTACTTTAATATGCTGATGTTAAAAGATTCAGATGAAAATGTGAGATATGGTAATAGATTAGCTATTGTGTTGTTACAATTCCTTGTTTTAGATCTGATTTTGTCACTCAGCAAAGTATTAATTTTTAATGGTTTGATGTGATCTGTGATTTTGTATTTTCAGGATCGACTGTGTACAGCTGTATGCTGAACAGGAGAGGTGGAGTGGAGGCTGATCTTACCATAAGTGTCCTTGAACCCAGAGGTCAAGGAGGACCTCATGACCCCCGTTTTGAAGGTTCGTCATTAATGTCAGGCTTTTGAGTTGATTGTCAATATAATGTTGACTTCAGGTGTTAATGCAATTTGAATGAATTTGAATTCTAATAATTTCTTCTATGATTTATTTGGTGATTCATAGAACGACCATTGACTTATGCCAAGTGCATTACTAAAATGGCGCTACAAAAGTTCTTTAGTTAGTGTTTTTGTATCTCTCAGTTGATTGCAGTCAGAAAACCTTTTTATTCATCTTTCTTTGTAAGGTCACAAAAATTTCAGCATCGTCTTCCAAAAAACTCGTGGAAGTCAAATGAATTTCTTATTACACCAACAGTCTGTTGAATATGTCATTATGGAGATTTCGTGTCATGCGTTTGATAAATGACTGAGTGAGTGAACAGATTGTAGTCACGGAATGATGCGTGCTGTTTGGTTACTGTTTTTGTTTCCGTAGGTCGTGGCTTCTATGTGGCGATTGGAGGAGCAATTATTCAGCATGGATTCTCGTATATACAGGATGTCATTCAGGACCGTGGCTTTGACTGTCACCTTGAGGACGTTTCAGATGACATGGCACTTCTCAGTGTTCAGGGCCCAAAAAGGTTGCTTCAGTACAATGACTCGATATAATACAGCTTAAATTTGTACAAATATTCTTGATTTGTATTGCTACTTTAATCAGTCAATCAATCAATCAATAAATCAACCATTTAATCTAATCCAAATTAGAGCTCAAGCTGGAGAGATCAGTCCGATGGTGGGGAATCTAAGGGAATAGGCCAAAATGTCTTAAAGACTGAATCTAAAAGATGGTAATGTGCTGGTGATATGAAGTGATGCTGGTGGTGAATTCCAGGTCCTGGACCATGCACCGAGATTTGTATTTCTTATTTGTACACATTGTATGCTGTGTGTGCATTGTATTTTTCTCTGTTGTATGCCTCCATTGTTTTATGGTGAATAAAAGATTTCTGTACAAATGGGTTTCTTGCTTTTTCTGGTGTTTGGTGAGGCATGTAATTGGGAAATCACTGACTGTAGCAGATTTCTTATTTTGTATTTTATTATAGGTTGTTTTTAGCTGTTTGTTTTATTTTGTGGAACTGTATTTGAATTTTAATGCTCTTTGGAAAGTGATTTCTTGCTTGAAGAACCTCGGTTGACAATGTCCTGAATTCTCAGCTAATTAAATGTTTTTAATGCTATTTTGCACAGAAAATACTTAAATTTGCTATCTCTAATTCAGATACCTGGTGTCAAATACTTCATTTTAAATTAATCAGTAAGTAAGTAAATCCACAACTGTTGGTCTGTGCTTACATTTGCAGTCGAGATTTACTTCAGTCTCTTGTGGACGTGGATCTTGGAGATAAGAATTTTCCATTTTCAACAAATAAAGTAATTTTTTTGTTAATTTCACCTTCCGTTGAATAATCCAACGATAGTCATGAATATATTCTCAAATCTATTCTAAAACTTTTAGAATTCAGATGTTGCAAACTCAAAAACCTTTTGTGTACACTTGGTAACTATGGTTTTTTTTGTTTACGACCAATTTTGTACTTTACATTCTTACCATTTAGAGAGAATTGACAGTTATTTACTGTAGTCTCTCATAAAGGCTTCTATATGAAATAAATAGATCTGTCTTGGTCTTTGCCAAATTTGATAGGATTTAGTTTTATGAGCCGAGTTTTATATTGTAAACTGATTGTAAGTTATAATTCCAACAGAAATATGGAAATGCAGGGGCGTAAACCTGGCTTCAACATTGGAGGGGATAGAATAATTTTAAAAAAGTTGACCCCCCCAGAAATATAAATATCCCCCCCATTTTGGGGAGGATATTGCATATTATGGTGGGGACTTAAAATCGTCCATGAAATACGTCTTGACAAGCCAAAAAGAAGGTCATCCTGATATTGTTATATTTTTCCCTCTCCAAATACCCTGACAAGCAAAAAAAGGTCATCCGAAATGAGAGAATGTGGATTTGGCGTAATTCTGGCATCAACATCATAGGGTAGAATAGAATTTTTTACCATATAGCCCAAAACATTGGGGGGGGATAATTGATACTCTGTCCCCCGCCAACTAATTATTCGGGGGGACCATCCCCCGCCGTCCCCCCCCCGTGTTTTACGCCCATGTGGAAATGCAATTTTTTAGAAATAATATAATGTATTTTGTATAGTACTTTGTTGTAAAGTGAAATAATATTTTTAGTATTGAAAAGACTCTTTAAACATATGTTAATTTTTGATGGATCTGTATTTATCGGAATATTACTAATTGTATTTGGAGCAACTTTGAAATAGAAATGATTTTCTTTTTGTGTGAATTTGGAAATTTCTTTTGCTCAGGTCGTAACAGTTGCTGGACACAGAGTCAGGGCCATTCGACTTTCATTTGTTGGCGAGCTCGGATGGGAGCTCCACATTCCGAACGAGTCTGCCAGGCGGTATACCAGTCCATCATGGAGGCGGGGAAACAGTTTGGCATTGTAAATGCAGGCTACAGAGCCATTGATTCGCTGAGCATCGAGAAAGGTCTGCTGATCAATAACATCTCTCTCTCTATCTCTCTCTCAGAATCTCGCTTTTTCAGTTGCCGAATATTACGAAGACAATTATCCTGTTGTAGGATTTTTCATTTTCTTTTTATTATTTGTTTTGTCTATTTTCTGGTAAAATTGACTGAAAATGTATTCGATCGAGGGTTTTAATTTCGTTTGTTCATCCGTATTAAAAGTTGAATTTCAGAAATTCTAATGCCATTTGCTTTACGTGACTTCGCTGAATATAATTTGTGCAATCTTAACTTGATCTTTGTTTCTCAGGTTACCGACACTGGCATGCTGACTTACGAGCTGACGATCACGCCTCCGGAGGCCGGCCTCGAATTTACCTGCAAACTGAAGACCGACATCCAGTTTCTCGGTCGTGAAGCCATAGAGAAGCAAAAGAAGGAAGGCCTTCGGAAGCGGCTCGCCTGCTTTACCATAGATGAGTATGTCTGCACTAATTGTCATAGAAGTTAACTCAATGAAAACATGTTTGACAAAGAAATGGAACGGTACTAATTTGCATATTCGTTAGTCTCTACAGATGTTTATTCTTTTAAAACTGCAGATATGGTTGACAGGTGAAATATTCAAGGAAGATAACTAATGAGTTTGAATATGAAACAAATATATATCCATTTGTGTATTTTTATATTTGGTAGTTAGAGATTGAAAAATCAAATGTCAAGAAATGGAAGATATAAATTTGTACTTTTCTGAAGACAAGAAAGCATTTGATTAGAATGGTTGATGCCAATCCCCAGTGAAAATTTTGGTTTATGGCTGTCCGCCATCTCCTTGCAAATAGTTAAAAGGTTTGAGTTGGGGGTTTTAACTACCTCTGCATTTTTGAAGCACAGATCACTTTTCCAGGGCCAAAGACAATGCCCAGTTCAGAAGCATTTGGGGGCCCTATTAATATTTATAAAAAGTCATCTATTCAAATACTTCCACGCCATATTTTTCTTCATTGATGTCAAGTGAAAATAGAAGGTTGTCTCCGCATTTTAGACTTTCCAAATGATCTATACTTTAAAAATTGCGAGATTTAACACTGGACCTGGGTCAGATAGTCTCTTCCCTCTGTCACTGGCTCCACGGGTTTATTTGGGCAATTTGAAGGTCAGTGCCGAGGTGAATTGCAGATAGGGTTCATTTTCTAGACAGGTTCAAAGTGTTGTTTCTTTCACATTTGTCCAGAATTCTGATGTTTAAGTCTAGAATATGTTGTGTAAATATTGAATTTTTTGTTATCAGAATCATCAACATCATCAGCAGCAGCAGCATCATTTCCAGTTCAAATTAATCATAGTGGAGTGCTTCCGAGTGCTCGCCCATAAGAGGTGCTATATAAATGCCTGGTTACAATACATTGCATGTTATTGTTATTATTTTATTGTTACCATTCATAATTTAGCATTGTCTTATGTCTTATGTTGCAGTCACATTCCTCTTCATGGACTGGAAGCCATCTGGAGAAATGAAAAAGTTGTAGGATTTCTACGCAGAGCTGACTACGGATTCTCCATCGGCAAGAGCATCGGATATGGATACGTGATACATCCGGAGGGCAGGGTTGTCAACGCCGATTTCCTTAAGTCTGGAAACTACAGCCTAGAACACATGGGGGAGAAGATCCCGGCAAAATTGCACACTAGGTCACCGTTCGATCCCAAAAATCAAAGAGTCAAAGGGATCTATGCGTAGAATTTGAATTATTTTTTCTCAGGAAAACGTGACAAATTGTGCCGAGCGTGCAAAATGATTTGTTCAGCACATATAATCCGATTGAATCTGTTGTGGTCTGTAGTAATGATGAATCATGTGACGTGTGTTGAATGTTTCATATATTGTCCCTCTTAATGTTGATTGAATTCTGATTATAATTACCGGTTGCCAGACTTGATTTTCTGGGATTATGAGATTTTTACAATTTTGACCCTCCCCCCCCACAGACTCTGCAGTTGGGTAGAAGTTTTGTTTTTAGCTGCAGACTACCCTGACTGGAGGTCAGCCATTTTGGATGGAAGCAGTTCTACAACTGCTGAACATTTTGAAAAAATCAGCAGATATTCAACTTCTGTTAATGTCAGTTTTGCTCTGTATCGCAATTTCATAATACTTTGAACATGGGACTAGCTAGGTTTTGCCAGCATATTTGTCAAGAGGTTGAAGTCTGGTAGATTAGCCATTTGGAATGTTCCAGATTATTGATAAAGATTGAAGTGTGAGGTTAAGTTGTATTGCATAACTTTCAAGATATATTTTTCCATCTGTGACTGTATGTTCATACTGTCAATGTTTTAGTTGTTGTAAGTTGAAGTTGTCAGTAGTGATGCATTTTAGCATGGTTTTCAAATTTTACTGTGAAAATATTGGCATTTGCATTTTCCAGGGGGGGAGTGCCCCCTCTTGCCCCAACGTGAGGGGGCCCATGGTCGTAAGTTGAAGTTGTCAGTTGTGGTGCATTACTGATGATAGCCATGCAGTAGGTAGCAGTAATTGCTTACCCGTGTTCAAATTTCAAGTGGTTTGTCATTTCATTACACCTGATCTGCAGTTACTACCTCACATTTCTTCCTGTATCAGTTCAAAATATTCCCGACTGTTTGTCAGTGTTGTTCGATGACTGCTTATTCAATATTACAAGCTTGGTTCTACATGGAGTAATGAATTCAGCTATTTGGTCTCTAAAAGAGTAATGTTTTGGAGAGAAAAATTATAATGCAATATATTCAAAACAAATCAATGATACTGATATATAGCGCCTATTTACTGAAAGATCACTTCTTATTACACATCAAATTACTGTATATTAACAAAGAGATATTTATTGTTATTAACTGTCATAGTCATTTTATATCTAATCTAATTACCAACTCATACGGCATTATACTGTTCAGACGCATCCATCAATTATACAAATTTTTAGTTATTTTGAATTAAAATCTTTTAGCATGTACAGTAGTCTGCCTGTATTAGGACTCTAGCTTGACTTTTACACAGCTGCTCATGAGTTGCAGTAGTAACTAGTCTGCATACCAGATTTCAGTATACATTTATGCATAATCAAAATATTTGTCACTAATTGATCATGATAACCATAATCACCCTTTATGGTATTTTCCATCTGAGTTATTTTGTTTTGATGGAAGACCAGTTTTGTGTTGTTATTTTGAGACTATTCATTTAAGTGAGATCATTGCTATTAAATTTTGCATTGTTATGATGAAGCAATTTTGAAAAGTAATTTATGATCCATTCATGTTAATGTCTTGGTCAAGAATTATACCAAGATCAACTACAGAGGAGGAGAAAGAGAGGCCGGGGAAGGCAGCCTGCACAGACATATGATCAATTTTTAAGAGCTGACCTTTACCATATGTATATTCAAAACAAATCAATGGTGTACTGATATACTCGTTATATTTACTGCAATGCACACTTCTTATTTACAAATCATAACGATTGCCTGTTATTATTATTATTGTTAAACTGTCATAGTCATTTTATATCTAATTGCCCAAAAATTTATATTAGCAGGATCAAATACATTTTTTATTTAATTTGAATTAAAATCTTTTAGCATGGATTTTGGAAGGGAGACCAGGATATAAGAGCTTCAAAATTGGCAAAAGGCTCTTCAGTAAAACATTTTTACCTGTTTACTGGCCCTTAACAGATTAAATGACCGGCATGAACGACCCCACCTTTGGCTTGCTAGTTTTGTGTTGTTATTTTGAGACTATTCATTTAAGTGAGATCATTGCTATTAAATTTTGCATTGTTATGCTGATATTTTAAAATAATTTTACCATTCATGTTTATGTTATGGAAAGATTTTTTAACTATAGGCTCAGTGACCCAATGTATTGACAGTCGTTCCCAGAGCCCACAGCAATGAAACTGTTCAAGAACTTAAAAATTGATTGACATAAACAGCATTTTTTTAGTGCAAAAATTGGTGGACAAAGATGGAAATGAACTGGATTTTGAGGGAGGATAGGATATAAGAGCTACAACTGTAAAAAGGCTCTTCAAAATAACATTTTTAGTAGTTTAGGATATTAGATTGGACCAGGAGCTACAAATTTGGATTCTCAGGAATAAGGGCAGTCCCTACTGAACCACTTTAAACCTTGTTATATTATTTTATATATTATATTATTATAGATAATATTCTACTGTAATTGATTTCTTAAACTATATATATGTCTATATTCAATGTTTTGTCGAGACTCCAGGCCTTGGGGGGGAGGGAATTGACTTGGCTGGAGGGGAAGAAACACACTCAATGAAAATTTTGTATCAGTGCTGGGCTTGGGTTGCGTGGAGCTGCCACTTACCCTACCTCCCAACTGATAAAATTTTCTCGTCGGATTTGCACGAATCTAGGTCCGAATAGGCAGAGGCGTAGCGACGGTATCCGGCGCCCGGGGGGGCAAACATTGCTGACGAGCAAAAAAGATCGTCAGATTGTTTTTGGCGCCCCTCAAGTCTTACGGGCGTCCCTCTCATTATAGCCTGCTCGTGACTATGCTAATGGTACTGGCTGCAAGGGGGTTTAGCACTTGAGCCGGTCGAAATCTAGCCTGTGTTCAAGCAGCAGCGCATTTCTCCATGCTTTCTTCAGCCTAAAGACGTTAGGGCCAATAATCACCTTTCTTACCGGTACAGGAGACTCAAGTCAACCGGTAACGCCCGGTTAATGAATGCGTTGCTTTGTTGTCTCTGTTGAGTCTGCCCACGTTGCAAACTTGCAAGCACCGGCGCATTTGAACGGTACAGTTCTTACCTAATCTACCATTTTTTCAGGTAGATCTACCACTTTCCTGGCTAAAGATTCCTATATCAACATTCACATATATTCCATTTATTCTACTTGACTTTTTAAAAATCAATATTTCTAATATGTTGCAAAACCCATCGTATATCAGCCATATTCACGCTCCTAGCCTAAACTATAAATACATTTTGAGAAAAAATCTATTATTAAAAATCGTTCGGTTTCGAATCCATAGGAATCATGGCATCTACTAGGTTTTCATAGAGCCATTTACTAGACTTTCTCGATTGACGGCGCTGCTGCTTTTAACCGCACTACCAGCCGATGACAATGAATCGAGCGAGTCAAATTTAAAGCACTATGGTCGACTGTCCTTATGTTATCGGGAACTGTCTTAAAGCCGCGCGGTCGTGGACTGAAACTACTCTTTACCGCTTTCATAGACTATTCCGCTCCGTGAAAATTTCAGATGTCGTGACGTTACGAAGTGTGTCTCGTTCGTGCAGACGTCGGTTAATTCGCGTGGTTTGCAGCTGCGGTCGAATTTTTGCTCAGAGAAGAATGATCACCCGAAGGGCTATGGCTGTCGAGCGTCCGGAGTACAATAAAGAAGTTTCCTCTGAAGTGTGTACTAAAAAATTAAAATTCAAATAAAACGCATTAATGCAACTTCGGCTGAATCTGCATTGCCATTTCAATGAATCGATTTCAATAGGACATGAGAAATGAGAAGACTTCTTGCGACTAGTGGTTGGAATTATATTCAGTTTTGTTTTAAGAATCAGGTAATGTTTGACGAGAAACTGCATTACATCTGGTAACTTGTAAGAGTCGAAGTTCCGATTGCGCTAGACTCTCAGACAAAGTCGATACAGTATTTCATTTTTCTCGGCACATAGCTAGGCGCTATCTCGCACTGCCAGTGTATTTTGGCGGACAGACTCGAAGCTGGTTGGTCAAGCAACCTAGCGGTTGGCGCTGCACTAAATTTGGCGCATATCACCAATAGCAACGATTGGCCAATGGCTCGTGCAGCTGGCGCACCAAGCGGCAGGCACAAACCCAAGGTAGTGTAATAATTACAGTTAGGCTATTGGGGCGAAGTTGAAGCTTCCCGTCTCGGAGACTCGATCTGGGTATTTACCCTTTAGATCTGGTGATTGATGCCCTGAGGTGTGGTCGAAAGTTGCTTCTAAACTAGTTTTGTTCAGTCAGACCCACTTTTCTGATCGGAATAAAGCGGTAAATATACAATTTAGTTCAATCTTATTCGTGAAAATTTCGAATCAGAAGCGAGTGAAGTCAATTGATTCGCCAGATTTTGAGTAAATCCTTAGACTTTAGCTTAGTTCCTTGTAAGTTGTAGCGTTACGTTGCGCTATTGTTATAAGAATATGAGAGGAAATTGGTGACGGATGTATCAGTCCGTGGTCAGTTATAGTCGCCTAGATTTAGGTCGGTTCCGATCCGTTCAATCGGCAAGAAAAGTAAGGAAGATTCAGACACTAGTGCACAACTCGTCTTTTCATGCAAATATTATACAAATCATAAATTTATTTTTAAGCATTGTTGAGTATTTTAATGCAAGTGTTTTCAGTTGCAATGTAGGTACTATGAATTGGGAGTGAATTTCACAGGTATTTGCTTTAATTTGGTGGTTATAATTGACAGTGTTAATGTTGCTTTGCTTGTTTTTAAGTTGGGGGTTTTGTTTCTAGAATCGGCTTACTTGTGCAACCGGTTCCCGTCAGAACACCGAAGTTAAGCAACGTTAAGCGTGGTTAGTACTTGGATCATTGGATGGGTGACCATCCTGGGATCTAGTTGTGGTACCGGCGGCCAACCGGCAACCAAGCTATTCTTCACCTACGAGTCGATAGATTGGTAGAAGCGTTAAGCTGCAATGGTAAAACGTGGGTCTAGAGAAAGCAATGGCAGAACTACTCTAGATTAATGGCATAAATCACCTGCGTCGCTGCTTGCCTAGTAAACGGAGATCAGCGCCAAACCCTACACTCGTTCAAGTATGGGACTACATTTGCCTTTTTTTGTTTCTAGACAACGAATGCAATGCACTTAGACGACGAAAGTGCCAACGAAATTCTTTTAGTCCCGGCCGAGGAAATTCACCGACGACTTTCAAAATATGGGGTGTCAAGAGAGCAAACGAATGACAATTCCGTAGTTAATCCTGCTGATGACAGATTTGGATTCTGTGCAAGAGTAATATTTAATTTTTAGAATTTTCTGATTCTCTGTCTGTGTGCCTATGTGTCTGTCTGTCTGTCTCAATGTCTCAGTGTTTCTGTCTGTCTCTCTGTCTCTGTCTCTCTTCTCTCTCTCTCTCTTTCTCTCTCTCTCTCTCTCTCTCTCTCTCTCTCTCTCTCTCTCTCTCTCTCTCTCTCTCTCTCTCTCTCTCTCTCTAATGTCCATCTCTATGTGTTTGGATTTTGAATCAATTTGATTTACACAGTTCAAGCTTGATTTGAATATTCTGTGCATTTTAGAGTTTGATATTTGAATAATCCTGATGACTAATAAAATTTGGCTAAAATATTTACTTTTTCGATTGCATCTTAGTTTGTGATTATTTTGTTCCATCTTTTAAAACATTCCTTGGAAAGACTTCAGAGTTCCTTTGCTTATTTGTCCATTCACTTACATACTGACTTTAGTTCACCATAGACTTCTTATTATTGGTGCTTTTCTGTTTGGGTCAAAGGTTATTCATGTGATTCCTTTTGAATCTTGTGCACTTTGTCTTATTTCTTATTTCTTGTGTTCTAAGTTCATAAATATGTATCTTGATGTGGAAGATGCTGGCCATGATGAAAGTAATGCAAGTAACATGTTTTATTGATGGATTTGTTGATAAAAAGAGCAGAAATTTTCTGAAAATGGTGATGAATATTGCAGATTCCCTTTGCATAATGCCTGTTACTGCTAATTATTATCTCTCCCTTTGCTAGTCAGTCATTTAGAGTGATGATTAAAAGTGATGATTTTGCATTTTCATGATGTATTGCTGATTAATTTAGCTGTATATAGAATGGATTTGCTTTTAAATATGCCGTGTTAAAATTCTGTGAAACTGTATAACTTTAATGGCTTGTGATGTGACAGACTATTGTGATGGTCTTTAGCCATGAATATCTATGTAACTCCCAGCAGAGTCAATGACTCTTATGGTCAGTAGAATGTAACTTTGTGAGCAAAATAGTGAATCTGATCTTGATATAATCTGGGTGGGTTTGAGAAGGACTGCTACTGGGAAACTGCAGCTTTGGTCGATGTTTGAATCTTCAAATGATCAAACGTTTAGGAGCGGAGGGTGATGTGTTGTTCAGTTATGAGTTAAGTGAGATAATATGGAGCATTGGAGCTCAGCAGTTGAAACAATGGTTTGGTCAGGAAGTGCTAGGATGGCATTTTCTCTTCAGATTTTTATCAGTTTTAACACTGCTGAGTTCCTTTTATATCCTTTAATGACCTGATGTTTAAGTTTTGTAGATGATTGGTCAGGGTATGTAGTATGTCACCTGCTGATTGGTCACTTCAGATCCTATCAAAAGCCTGTAAAGGTCTTGGTTTTACTGATCATCCAAAATTTCTATGATATACTGAGTCTTTTGGGGTATTGGTCCATCAAATGAAGCATCTTTTGCTTGCACATTGCTTGATTGATGTCATTGATTGATATACTGCATACAGATTTTGAATTAGAACACATTGGTGTTTTGCTTAAAGGGTAGGGAGTTTGAAAATGCAGCCACAAACCACCGATACACAGGTCAGGAGCGGCAGATGTTGGGCGCATATGAAAGCCTTGAGTATCTCCCGTCACACAGTGACGTCTATAAGAAATGGCTCAAGAAGAATCCACCACAGTAAGACATCGTCAAACAGTAAACCGTAATCGTAAACCAAACAAAAATATTTTATTGCCATTATATTGAAATTTAAATAATAATTACGACGGATTACATTAACTACAATTGGTCTTTTTGACATGAAATATTTCCTTTGTGCTATAAAGTAATGTATAGATTGGTGTAGTGGAGAACTGAAGGGTTAATAATACTTTCAATCTTTCATGGCCGTGGCTGAATGAAGGCGATGGTTGTCACCTTTGATGCTTCATATCATGTGTTCAATTGGACTATTCAATATAATTTGAAGAAGTTGTCAATCCAATTTAAAATGTTAAAATTTTTTTGCAATTTCCCAGTTGATGACATCATATGAGGACAGATAAATAGGAATGCATCAGTATGGTGATTGTCTTGGTAAGTAATCTCCATACTGATGTTATTGTGAAACTAATTAATATGTTTAATTATTATTTATTATTATTATTATTATTATTCTTTGGATCAGAATTGCTGTTGTTTGTCGTTTGGTTCATTTTAGTCTGTGCCATTTATTTTGGCTTTTGTTTGTTCTCGATCAGATGTCAGTGTTTTTCTTACTTGCTGATTCTTTGATTGTCGGATGATTGTAGCAACGGTTGGCATCAGTGGTTGATGATGTGTCTCATTGGATTTGCCGTTGGTCTAATTGGATTTCTTCTTCATCAGACGATCGATCTCATTGCGGATTTCAAATGGAAATATGCCAAAGATCTCCTCAATCAATCGATTGAGGTTAACGTTTGCAGTTGTACAAAATTATGAATTTTTGGTTGGTTCTGCAAATGTGTTGCACTGATATTTTTACATCCCGGGAAGTACATTTTTAAGTTGATCTGTAATTTCTGAATTATCTTGAAAGGCAAGAATAAAGCTAAACCTGTTAGACATAATAGCATGACATTATTATGATGCTCGTAATAATGTTGTTAAATGAAAACAATTTTAGAACAAGGCTAGATTTTGTGTATTGCTAGATCCTGTTTTGGATCCAAAAAGGTCCCAGGACAGATGTCATACTATTTACCTGCCTTCAAGTGCTCTAGTTTATTGAGCTTCATCATTGGTGGGCAAATAAAGCAGTCGACCATACTGCATATTAACCCCTTAACCATGTATTTAACTGTAACTCAATGTAAAATGGACGGATATATTTGGGGTCCCCAGTTAAGGGGTTAAGACCACACAATATCACATCTGAACTCATTTACACAAGCGTGGGTGCACATAGGGGAAGGTTTTTTGGACCTGTATTGAGTGCATTTCGGTCAGGTCCTTGTCTTTGTATTAGACGAGAATTGTGTTGTTTTTCTTTAGAGTGGAAGCAGTATGGCCATGGTTTGGGTTTGGGTTTGGGTTCTGTTCTTGTACTAAATGGTGGTTTAGTTCTGTTATCTTTATCAGTGCAAAGCTTAAATCCCGGTAGTTACTATTATGTGAATTTGTTTGTACAATACAGTGGATCCCACTTAATCACATACAGTTTGCATAACCTGCATAATGAAGCAACATAAAAACCCAACCAGTGTTTTGTACTATTTAATTATCAGACGTCCCGATTTGTTTTTCGCATTATATACACCTATGCAATTAAGCCAGTTTCTTTCATTGAACATGCATTGAGAGGAGAATCATTGTTTAGAAGAGCAATATTGAGGGAAGAAAAGACAAAGGCAGACCAAAGAGGATGCTATTGGACTGGATGATGATGATGATGATGATGATGATGATGATGATGATGATGATGATGATGATGAAATGATGATGAAGACAGATGCACAGCCTTACAAAACCTATGCAGAAATCAAAGAATAGGCAAGGGGCAGAGAGAGAGGAATGGAAACAATGCAGCCATGAACCTGTCTCGGGACAGAGAACATGATGGTGACAATTAATATACATAAGAGCTTTCTTTTAGCGACTGTGGGTCTCTGTCCATTGTAGTCATTTGGTTATTTAAGGTGATTCAAGACTTTTGTCCACCACTGTACCTTACTGTTGTTGAAAGACGAAGACAACTGTAGATGAGTTTAATATGCTTACTTGAATGACTTTGCATGGCATTTATTGCAGCTCAATGATGAATTCACCTTGACTTCTTGAGATACAAATTAAGCTTTAGTTTTGTGCATTGTTTTATTTGGCTTTTTATGGTATATAGGAGGTCATATAGATCTGTGTTGCAGTGTGTTTGAGGCGTCGTATGTGACTGTTTGATCTGAATGTATGACTTCTGTGCACAGTTCTTTCGGCCGCAGGCCGCGTCGTCGGGAATTCCGGAATTGATGGGCTTTCTCAATGGGACTGTTGTTCGACATATCTTTAACATCAAGACGCTGATCATTAAATTCCTCTCTTGCATTCTGTGCGTTTCTTCTGGAATGCCCGTCGGTCCAGAGGGTCCTATGATACATATCGGGTGAGCTGTCAAAAAATGACCTACAGTCAAATCACTTCAGTATCAATTTCGGTGAATTGTTCAGATTGCTTGATATTGATTTTCACCACAGCAATAAGCTAATGATGAAGAAGATGAAGATGGCGGTGGGGTGGTGGTGGTGGTGTGGTGATGGGGGTGATGGTGATGATGATGATGATGATGATGATGATGATGATGATGATGATGATGATGATGATGATGTGATGGTGATGATGATGATGATGATGATGATAATGATTTGTCCTGTATGGTCATTTGAATCAGATTTGAATGCATGACCACAATGTGAATGTGTACCACTACTTCACCATACTTGTGTTATGTCAATATACACAATGAATATGCTTCACATGTAATGTTCTTCAGAATGTGACATTCTGTGGCATTTAGGGAATTGTGTTACGAGAGGCATTTACAGGGTGGCACAAAATAAATGGACTATATTAAATGCAAACCTAAATGTGACTAGTCTGGTTTTTTTTGCACCACCCTGTATATTAAATGTGTTTGCACTGGACTTCCTTTCATCAGATATATTTTATAGACCTGTCTTGGATATAATTTTAATTTGTTTCCATTTTGGGGAGGATCATAGAATCACATGCATAAAATCTTGCCTCTGCTGGTAATCATTATATTATTTTGTAAAATGGTTTAAAAGAGGAGATCTTGGGTTTTTAGAGACCATTTGATATATTTTCTTTTTGTTTGTAGGAGTTTAGTTGGGGCCGGTTTGAGTCAATTCAAGTCGGATACGATGAATTTTAAGCTTCCGTGTTTTGAAAGATTTAGAAATTTTGAAGACAGGTTAGCATCTCAAAGCTTATGCGTTGCTGCTTGGCATTGATAATACTCCATATTGTGAAGATTTTCACTTAAATTCATTTAGATTTTGCTGACAAGAATGCTTTTACATTCACAGTCCCACTATCTTTAAAACAGTCTTTAAAAATCGAAAGTGAATGACCTTTTTAAAGAATCGAAGTTGACCTCTGGCTATTCGAATGACCTTTTTTCTTGTGTTTTTGTATAATTCACGCAGTTCTTTTTAGTTGATTTTAATGGATTCTGATTTTAATTTGTTACAGGTTTTACAGGTTTAAGTTACCGGTTTGTTTTACGGGAAGAAATGAAACGCGCGTACTTTAAGTAATTTTAAGGAACTGTATCATTTGATGCAACACGTTATTCTGTATATATTTGGCACAAGATTTGTTTTTTTTCCAGGCGGAATTTCATAAGCGCAGGTGCAGCGGCCGGCGTGGCGTCTGCGTTTGGCGCTCCTGTGGGTGGCCTTCTGTTTTCGATGGAGGAGGTGTCGTCGTTTTGGAATATGAAGCTATCGTGGCAGATCTTCTGTTGTGCGATGGTCTCGTCGTTTACGACCGCGCTTTTCAATTCTGCGTTCAGTGGTTTTCAGTATCAGGGGGCATTTGGTGCTTTCAAATCAGAAGAATACATACTTTTTAAGGTTGGACACTTTTTTTGGGTGTTTAAGGAATGATTCTGTTTGAATTTTGTTGTTTGTATAGCTTTGTTTGAGAATGGTATTTTGTTGCTATGGATAGCGTTGAAGCTGTGACAGTAGAAATACAGATGCCGTGTTTCCAGTTCAACTTTTCTTCAGCAGTTCATTATAAACTTTGATGATCTAGAGACAGGCAGTAATTGCTCTGAGCTGTTTCTCATTTGGAGCATACATTTGTATTTATATTGCATGGCATCATGCAAGTGACCTCTGGCTATTCTGCAGGAGCTACTTGTGATTTCTTGTGTTTTTGTATGTGTTCACGCAGTTCTTTTAGGACGAGTTACCACATTAATCAGTACGTTGTAATAATAATAATAATAATAATAATAATAAGTATTGCTCACCAGGATATGGTATTTGGTGTTTTGTATCCCTCTGCAGTGCATGTATTCAGAGGCGTAGCATGCACCTTTTACCGCCCGTGGCCCATGACCATATTCGCTGCCCTCAAGAACAAAAGAAAGATAGTGATGGCACGCGCCCCTTAAAAAAATCCTCACAACAAATCGGCATCCGAAAATTTTCTGACAAGCAAAAAAAGGCTGTCACAACAAATCCATATCTGAAGATTGCCTGACAAACAAAAAGAAAAAAGAAAAAGGTTGTTACTTTCACTTTCTAAATTTGCTGTCCCCAACTGTGTGCATTTCTCAAAATTTGCCGCCCGTTGTGTGCCGCCCAGGCTAAAGCCATAATAGCCATTGACACGCTACGCCTCTGCATGTATTGATGATCTGTGCTTCTTACTATGCATAATTTCTATTTAGCCTTACTATGTAAGGTGATGTACGTGTGTTTGAAAGAGCATCTTATATAATTTATGCCAAAAATAAACATTGCCTGTTTTATTTTGCTATTGCCTTTATGTGATATGTTCAGTTTGACTGATTTGCTTATGGATTTTGGCATCTGCTTGTAAATAAATTCAACAGAGGTCACATGAGATTAGATTATTTCACCTTATTTTCGTCACAAATTTGCTGCCTGTTGCACGATTTCAGGTGAAAAATGGTCTTTCGATAAATATCTTGACATTCATCCCGGCCGCTATTCTTGGAGTCATCGGCGGTCTGACAGGCGCGCTCTTTACGTTTCTCAACTTGAAGATCGTGAAGGCTCGCAGAAATCTTCTGGCTAGAATAAAGAACAAAGTAACCCAACATATCATACGACTCGGAGAACCAATAGTAATCATGGTTAGTACAGTATGTGTTTAATCTTGGTTTCAACCATAGATTTGATTAGATTTCCAGAAGTAAGCACTGATTACAGAGCTGCTTTTGCTGATAATCGGCCTATTTGACATTGTGAACATCGGGTTAAGCAACTGATTCCCTTGGATGGGTGACCGTCAGAACATTGAAGGTTAAGCCTTTGCTCAAGATTAATGGCATTAAGCTGCAAAGGTAACACGGGGTCTACAACCTCATTTAATGGCATAAACCACCTTCATTGCTGTTTGATGAGTAACTGGAGATTAACGCCAGAAACTCAATGCTCCTCGAGTACGGAACTACTTTTATAATTATAAGTCAAGGTTGGTCTCAGATCACAGCCATTAAAGAATGTAGATACAGCTGTGGAAATGTATCTAACATTAAGCCAGAGTACTTCTCGAGCTCCTGCACGAAGGCCGGGCTCATTGGGTGTCACTGTTGTCCATTTCAGAGACCCTCAGCCAGGCATGCAATGCTATACATGTTACATACTAGACCAGTGTATCGTGTGATGTGTTTGTTTTGACTAGTGCGCTTATAAGCACTGCTTCTCATTTTGTTATTTCCCTCTAGCGAACAAAGGCCGAGTCAACCTTAGGGCCCATGACCTTCTGATCTTCACACCAACTTTGACATTTTTGACCTTCTGATCTTCACACCAATGTTGACATTTTTGACAGCAATAAAACATTGGACATGTTATATAAGGAGAAGAACTATTTGGAGAAGAACTATTTTATTTATCCCAGGTCATTTCTGCTACATTATCTATCTGCTTGTTCATTATAAGTGATGTAATTGTTTATTTACTCCAGGTCATTTCCGCTACATTATCTGTCTACCTGCCAAGTCTTTTTTCTTGCAGTCCTTTTATTTGCATCAAACAGGGTGAAGAAATTAGGTTTGGATTATACACTGTTATTTTATTTAGATAATAAATCTTGCAAATGCATGAACAGCTTAGTGCTTAAATTTTGATAAATACTTAAATTATAGGATAATAATAATTAGTATAAATATATATATATATTAAATATAATAATTATTAATATATATTAAATTAATAATTATTAATATATATTAAATATAATAATTATTAATATATATTAAATATAATAATTATTAATATATATTAAATATAATATAGGATTTAGCTTTACATATATTATACAGTATTTAGTGGTTTTCAAATGTTGTTACATGACAGCATGAGCTAATATAAATTTTGTAATTTTATGAATTCTGGAAAATTTTGTTGATTGCTATTTCATTGGTTAGACAATGCCTCTTTGCTTTCTTGGCTTTGTGATGTTTTAACATTTGTTTTAACATTCCTTCAGAATTAGTACTACTGCATAGTACCAATCCTTTTGTGATGTTACATGAAATTTTGTTTGTAGTACAAACTGTTGGAATAGTTCTGTGAACCTGCTTCATACAGACGCTGACGTTGTTGCGTACACTTGTCCGTACGACACCAGAGACGACGAAGGGTTGCAGCTGCGCGGAAATTACACCTGGACCAATCGCACTTATAACGAAAGTGAGCGATCACTTATCACTCTGTTATTTTGCAGATCTAGGTTTTGTGGTAACATAGACATTGTGCCTAATGAAAAACCCTTGTTACTTGGTTGTTCACTATTCGGCTATCGACAGTTATGGGTGATTTACCATTTCTTTTGGGTTTTTCAAAAGGAACGCAATTCAGTTATCTCAGGTAATCTTTCCAGGCTGACAAGGATTGGCGTGATCTTTTTCCAGAATTAAAGCGGAGGACTTTAAGTTTGTTGGCTTAAAACATCTTGGCTGCCATTTGGATGAAGAGGAAAGCACCAAATTTCCTTAGTTTTCACTTTAAGTGCATGCTTCATTCTTTAGATCAGTTTTTTTCACTTATGGGTAACTGGACATCTCAAGTACAACGGCTAAACAACAACAGTTCTGTATGGAAAAATGATCGTGTTGAGGACGATGCATTTGCTGCAGAAAAGATTTATGATTTAAGATTTGGCTTCACTGGTTCACCAAATGAACCCCTTCCTGTGCTCGGCCGCTTGTCATTAATAGGCATTTCTTTTGAAATGCAGCACATTTACTGCAGAAGGAAATAAATACTTTCAAATTTATATCTAGTATTTAACTTCTGTTTATGTTGTGATTCCTAATGTCAATGATTGCCTACACTTGACTGTGATATTAAAATTGACGATATGTTTAAATGCTATTATAATAGTCGGTGTTAGGACTTTGAGTACAGGACCTTGGCCACGTGCATGACATAGGCCACATGACCTAGGTCACATGACTTAGGTCACATGACTTAGGTCATGCTATGTTAGTGAGATCAGTCTGTGACTTTGCAGTTTTTCTCTTGTGTTTCGTTCAGTGGCTACGTTGGTGTTTGGAACAACGGAGAACGCCATTCATCAGCTGTTCTCACGGTCGACGCACAAGCAGCTCAGCTATCTGCCTCTTCTTCTTGTCCTTCTTATCTATTCGCTGATGGCCTGCTGGGCGGCTGGAACATCGATGTCTAGCGGAATTCTGGTTCCAATGCTGTGAGTTTTATCGGCTGTTTTGCTGCATCGGTCGACTGTCGAATGGCTTTTTTGTTAATGCTTCAATATTGACTTTATATCTTGAAATATTCTTGTGTACTGGTAATCTATTATAATGCAGTTGTATTTATGGGTGCAAATGGCTCACGATTGCTAACATAGTGCAAAGCATGATATTTACAGACACACACACACACACACACTTGTATGTATGTATATATGTGTGTGTGTGTCTTGGCTATATATGTGTTTGTACACATATATATATATATATATATATATGTATTTATATATATATATATGTATTTATATATATATTAGGTGGTCCTCAAAAGCAAAGTTATACTTTTTCAAAGTGCTTTTTTTTCCTGTTCCATTTGGGATAAAAACAAATTGGGAAAAATTCCAATCGAATCTAAACATATTTAGTACTGTCACACGACCCTATATTTACAGTGTGTGAAAAGTCTTGCATCGAAAAAAACCAAGTATTTTAATAAATTTTTGATATTATTATCAGATTTTCTTGTAGAATTGGTGGTTATTATATATTGTTTTGTATCAATTTTAATTCTGCCTCCATTTCTGTATGTGATGTCACTTGATTATGCACTTTTCCCAGACTTTTATGAGGAAATATGGCCACTGTGTGATTTCTTGAATCTTTACTAAAATGGTCACTGGTTCGCATGATATGGTGCGTTTCTAACTACTTTAAATAATTGCTTTTGAATTTTATAAGGTAGCCTTGAAAGGGCCGTTTTTATTTATTGTTGTCATTAGTACTTTATGGGCCAACCCTTGTTCTTTCTGACTAAATGACATCTGTGTGGCATGGAATGGACCAATTTGACAAGGTGCTCATGTGTTATGATGTGATTCCAGGGTGCAATTAGAGACTCAATCAGCTCGCGCTTTTTCTGGGCTGATTCTTGGTAATCTCGGCTGACACTACTACTGTACATTGTGCAGTATGTACACTACTACTACAAGTTCTCAATAATGTCAAGATCAGGTGACTGAGCCGGCAAATCAGTGGACTGAACTCCATGATTCTTCTTCCTACAAGCAACAGTTTTTTCGCTCTGAGACAGGGTGCATTGCAGTCCTGAAACAAATACTTGCTAGGAAACAGCTGTTTAGCTGATGGCAGCATACATTTCTAGAATATCTCTAGAATGTCAATGTATTTATCTGCATTCACCATCCAGTCAACAATATGACCCAACCCCACTGGCTGCCATGCATCCACACACCATAACTTAGTTAACACTGACATGTTTAGGCACTGACTATTCTTCATGTGGAAACTTTCTTATAAAATCTTGCCATGGTCGCATAGACTGCAAAATGTGCTTTCATCACTGAAGAAAACTTTTTCTCATGACTGACACAACACAGTATTCTAGACAAGGCCTTACTAATGAATTATATAGTTTTCTCTCAGAAGAAGTTCAGGAAACGTTAGCTTCCGGTTATCAGGAGATGTTCTGATCAGGACTCTATTGCCTCTGGTGGCTGACTTCCTGGGCCGACCGCAACGGGGTCGATCTGTCGTACTTTTGGTATCCTTGTGCTTCAGTAAAATGCGCACAACCATGCTTTGATTACAGCCGACCTTTGCTTAGTTGATGAGTACATATATGCAATAACATAAAGACACAACAAACATAGTCTAACGTTTTGCTGATTCATGGTAATAAAGGGTCAAATATCAGTGAAAACTGGCTGGTATGGGATGTTTGGACATTTTTAGAGCATGCTGTGTAGCAAATATGATAAAGATTAATACACCATTCAACTCAGCTGGAAAAAGTGTATGCACACTGCAAATTTCAGCCTGATATCTGCTGTTTTTCTCACGATATTAAACTTCAAAAATCAGAAACATAACACGTATATTAGCCTTGTATCTTCAAAATATCATATCTCTGAGAGTTTTTGACAAAACTAGCTGAAAATTTCAAGATTTACTCAACTTGAGCTGTACTTCAAGCCCTGCAAATTTCTTGCAGATCTGAGATGGTATGGTGAACAATTGTCTAAATACTGGCTGCATTGTCATGGAATGACCCTGTTTGTAATTTTCAATGTAAGTGTGACAGTGGTTAATAAGGGCCTATTAATGCCAAACTTGGTATCAATGATTTTTATTAGAAAATGAACAGTTTAAACAAAAAGCACTTCAATAAAATCTACTTTTAAAATTTTGTGTACATTTGAGGACCACCTAATATATATATATATATATATATGTATTTATATATATACATATATATATGTATTAATTTAATATATATATTTTAATATAATTTAATAATTTAAATAATTTATAATTAATTTAATATATATATATATATATATATATATTAATTTACTATGTTAGCAATTCTTCATTATTATTATTACTGTTGTTGTTGACATATTGTATAACATATTGTATGTATTATAGCATAATATAGTGTGTGACACGATGTCTTATATAACATTTTATCGACTACAGTAACTAAATGTTTCCAATTTCTGAAAATGTTTTGGTTTTCACTCTTTTTTCTGTTTTCTTGTGTACTGAATTTTTATTGTGCTATCTTGTCTAACCAGTTTATTTTTTAATATAGAGATGTCAGTTTGAGATTGCAAGATGATTTAGCCTTCTGATTGGATCTTGTGTGAATGCAGATTCATTGGTGGACTGTACGGGCGTTTCATCGGTGTCATCATGGTGGCGATGTTTGGCGTTCACACTCATCCTCATTCCTATTGGCTCTGGATGGACCCAGGGGCCTTCGCATTGGTCGGAGCGGCGAGTTTCTTCGGAGGAGTGTCTCGGCTGACGATGTCGCTGGCGGTCATCATGGTTCGTGGCGACACTGCTGCTTCTTGAATTTTCTCTTGTGCGTTGCCGGCTTTGTGCGGACTTTCATAATCTAGAGATTCGTTTGCTGACATTTTTATGGTTTGCAGCTAAATGCTGTTGACAAATGGCATCACAGAACCTAAATAATAAGGAAGGCAGCAATGTCCACATCAGACAAGTCCGATGGAACCAATTGAGTCTTGGCAGTGGACAAGACGGTCCCTTTTAATCGAGGGTCTGTCTGTCTGTCTGTTTCAAAAGGATTTTGCAGTATTTACATATTCTTTGCTCTTTGCTTCAAACAGATCGAGATGACGAATGACGTTCAGTTTCTTCTGCCAATCATGGCGGCCATCATGGTGTCGAAATGTGTCGGTGACTTCTTCACACACTCTTACTATGTCGCTCTCATGGAACTCAAGTGCATTCCATACCTTGATTCTGAACCAATTGTTAACTGCAATGGGAAGAGGTTTGTCAAGTTAATTTACTATGTTAGCAATTCTTCATTATTATTATTATTGCTGTTGTTGTTGTAGTTGTAGTTGACATGCAAAACCAGTTCAGTTTTATCAATGATTTGAGCTTGGAACATTTGAAGGCCCTCATTTTACATATGGGCCTGTATAATAATAAATGTGCTTTTTGTATAAACCAGAGGTTGGCAACCTACGGCCCGCAGGCTACATCCGGCCCGCCAGTGGGTTTAATCTGACCCTCCGGCCCCACAGCTTTTTTGCAAGAAAAGGTCATCACCCTCTTCTTTTTTAAGCCTGACGAGCAAAAAAGGTCATCGCTAATTTTTCACACTTGATATGCACCGGTATATTTTTTGAGAACTATTGAACTTTTTCCAGCACAAATTTCTAGAAAACATAGACCTTAAAACTTTTTTGTGGTCCCCTGAAAAATTATTTAGTTACATGGCCCTCGGATTGACACTGCCATAGCAATTTGGCCCTCACTGTCCAAAAGGTTCTCCAAAAGGTTCTCCCCTGGTCCCCCAGTGGCTCCACTGGGGGACCAGAGGGGCCCATGCCCTCCCTACTGAGTGCCTGCCCCCCCCAGTGGCCTCCCTGTTGAGACCCTATACTTAATACTACATACCTAATAACAAATGGTTGGCCCCATGACTAGAAGTTGCCACCCCAACGCCCCCCTCCCACTTGCCAAATCCTGGAGTCGCCACTGTTTGTAATTGACAAGAAGATTTTCATATGCTGTCATTCCATTTGTTGACTGCAATCATGTTTTATGACTGCTTAATGCAGATCATGTGGTTCCATATATTAGATTCATTATCTTGTTGTTACTATTGGCTGCTATTTTTAGGGTCAGCCTTGAACTTCACTGTGCCGCTGACGTCATGTCAAGTCCCCAGTCGTGGTACACGTACGCGAGAGCATCATCTACTTGGCCGATCTACTGCTGAACACGAACCACGGAGGTTTTCCGGTCGTTAGAAAGTCGGCCAACGGCGAAGAAGTGTTCTTCGGATTCATCAACAGGTTCTTCATATTTAAGAATAAAATGTCTTGTTGTAGAAGGAGTAGCGGCATCTCATAGGATCTCCGCTTCTTTGCCAGACTTGATAATGCAGAATTCTTTTAAATAGATCTTGAAAGCATTGCTTGGTAAACGATTAGAGAGGGAGAGTGAAACACAATTAATGTAACATCCAAGTCACTTTTCAAATTATGTCACATCAAGAAGAGTCGAGTGACACGTGCTTTCTAGCAGGATAATTATGTAATGTTGAGAGGAGTTATGTGTTTCTTATACGTCTCTGTATGTTTTATGCTCATTATTAGAAGTTAAATATAATCGTAGTTTTATTCTATTCTTATATAGCATCAACAGTCAAAAACAAGAGCGCTTTACATCAACACGCATACGATAAACTAAATAAGTTATGTTATATAGCATCAGTTATTCCTTCCTTCTTTGAGTATTTTCTGAAGTATAAAGTATTAGTATATTATTATTATTATTATTATTATTATTATTATTATTATTGAGGAGTAGCAAATGTATCAGTGTCTCCATTAATCATGGCTGTTTCTGAACTTTTGCTTCATGTGATTTCTCTTAAAAAGATTATCATTTGTCTGACTGGTAATTGATTTTTCTAATTTGGTGTCAAAATTTCAAGTGTTTGTTTGGCTTTCTAGGTTGCAGTTAGCTGTGCTCTTAAAACATCCGAAGTTGTTTACAAACATTCAAAATGACAATGATGGAGAGATAAGTGAAGAGGTTCAACATCCACAGGTTGGTGTCTGCCTTTCAAGTGATGAAGCTTCTTACCTCAGGCTCAGGGGAACTCTTCACCACTATAAGCAAACCCTTTTATCCGCTGAGTATGGTGATGTACATGTCCCTTGACCGTACAGCCGTACACATTTCTTGCGCAGCATTGAGCATCAGGGGTTGACTTAGCCTTGTCATTTGGATTAACTGACTCTCAATTTGTTCTTCCTCTGAAAGTTCACTACAAAAGTCCCATGTCATTGCTGGGTGCTTAATTAAGATTTATTATGTTTTAGGGCCACATTTGTCCAGGTGACAACCAAAAAAACAGAATCACCAAGGCCAAGGCTCTTTGCGCCTCTAGAGCAGCGGTTTCTCAACCTGTGGGGTGGGGCCCTGGGTCAGATATATATTAGGTTGTCTCTTTTATTGTTATTGTACAAAATTTCCTCAGTGGTAGTTACTTCAGTTTCTTTTACTAAAAATAGACATGGAGACAATTAAAAATAACGATTTCGAACAGAATGTCGCATTAATTTTTAGCAGTTTACACTGTGGACGGATCATTAATTGAATTAAAAGGGTCGGGAGAACCACTGCTCTAGAGGATCGGGGCCCTGGGCACAGGCCCGGTTTGCCCAGGCTTAGGGCCGGCCCTGCATTTGTCAGTTTTCTGTTTGATCAGCTATGTAATGAAAGTGATTTAAATTGATTATATATTTTGATGTTAATATTAAACTCCAAACATCACTTTGAACATATTTTGTCTTTACGTGTGTTGTGACTGTCGTATTTTGCTGCATTTGAAATCAACATGTTCATAAAAGAGAGAATATTGGAATTTTAGAATTAAAATGTATTTTTAAAAATTAATTTTTGGGAATGAAATGGCTGTGATGCTTTGTCTACAGTTGACCCTTGATAAGCTTGAAAAGCCCAACCTCATTGAAGAAATGCTACTTCGCTACACACAGAACAATGAATTCAAAGACCTCTACATCAACCTGGTATGGAAAGGCGTTCTGCTCTTCTACTCTTTTAAATTCATCTGTTTTTGAGTGCGTAAACTGAAGAACTTTTTGGTGGCTTTTCAGAGACTGAATTTAGATTATAAAGTTAAGCCAAGCTGAGGTATTGTGATCTGTTAAAATTAAGAGGCTTTTTAATAAGAAATCTGAAAACGCGGCCTGTAAACTATAAGTAGAATGTTGAAACCTGTACAATTAACGCATTAGCAGAATAATTGTACATGTATTGAATGAGAAACGTACAACAAAAGAGTTTTCAATAGCGTACGTGAGGTTCGTCTTTGCTGACCAAAGTGTTTGTCCTTAGGAGTCGTACGTTAACCAGTCCGCTGTTTCTATTCCGGGCAAATTTTCTCTGGAACGCGCCTACATAACCTTCCGCACGATGGGCTTACGTCACATGACGGTCGTCGACGAAAACAACCATGTCGTCGGAGTCATTACCCGCAAAGATCTGATGGGGTTCAACATGGAAGAGAAACTGTCGTCAAAGATCAGCTTTGCCCGGAGCAGAGAGGATCTCATCATGCTCTTAGATGACTGAAACATATCAATATACACTGATAATTATCAGCTATCGGGATGCAATGGCGAGGTGGTGTAGCAGTTCCTGAACAAGAACCAAATCTTGCAGTAGTGGTGGGAAAATAAGATTGTTTGATAAAATAATTGTAAGCCAAAAAAATTATTTTATTAAATAATTTTTAAAATATTGATGAATATGGAGTTTCATCATAAATAACATTTGAGCAATATTTTGATAGGATTTTGTATTTTTTTATTATTCCACCATTTTGTTGTGATATTTACTGTACAAATCCATCTGGATCATGTTTTGTACACTTCCTTGTATTTTGCAAGATCTCTGTAAGAAAATGATTGCTTAGATTATGCTAAAGTCTTAATATTTACACAGTTTGGTACACTTACTGAAATAATTGCAATTTATCTGTTTGGGCTCTTATTTAAAGTTACTATGCGAGTGTTTTAAAGTTCCAATGCACTGAATCTGGAAATGTAAAATTTAATCAGGAGATTTCATGTCAAATACTGAAAATAATACACACTTTTTACGGGCATTTGTGAAAATGTTCTGCTGTATTTTAATAATTATTACTAAAAATATTTCTATCATTCTATGACATAATCAATTTTTTCTATTGCAGTTGCTTTGCTTATCTATGTTTTATATTGGTTATAATCTTCTTGATATTGTTTCTTATTTTTCATGATCTGTTCACTTTGACTTCTCATTTGTGTCAAAGTTAGTCATTTGTTTAAATCTCAGTTTGTGGTGATCTGCTTAGTACCAAATTATGATCTTTTAAAAAATTTCATTTGGGTTTTGGCAGATGTTGTGTGGACTGTTGGCACATCACTTAAACATCGAACAAAACTCTTGCCCATAGTTGATGGCTGCACTTTTAGCATTCTGCTTGGATGATTAAGTGAACCATGTTGTTGCCATTTGACCTTTTTAGGGTAAATCTGTTGGCTATTGAACATGGGTTATAATTGTTACATATTGTCATTTGTTTGATGGCTGTTTGACTACAGTAGAACTCTGTTATATCGAAACTCAAGTGACCATGATAAATACTTTCATTTAAACGAGTTCAATATAACAGGATTCGACTGTATATTATATGATTTTGAATGGTATCTGTTTATTTTGAATGTCCAACTGCTTGTCTTTGCTGACAGTTGTTTGATAGATGCTGTATAAGATGACCAAATGCCAAAAGCAAAATGTAAGCGTAATAAAATTGCTCAAAATTGGATTTGCTCAAAATTGGAATTACAAACATAATCAGTTGTCTTTATTGTTCAGACTAAAATAACATTCTTTGTAGCAGCTAATGAGCAGCATTTGCAATGGATATTATTGGATGTATTCTTATCAGCTTCTTGAATTTGTAGAAAGGAAGTAAATGCTGAACATCAGTTTGACATTACTTGTTAGTCCTTGATTACCGCGTTCTGCTGATTTTCACCACGGACTTAAAACTTTTGGGATAGGCACGATGAAACATCCAATAATTATCTAAATGGTTTTGGAGGATTGTTATAAATCTATCAGGATATCAGAGAAAATTCTCTTTTGTTACTTTTCAATTGATTCTTGTCTTCAGGTGTTGTAGGTTTGTTTCAAAAAGATTATTCACCACTGGCATGTAAAAAATGTGCCCAAAAATTTTTTTAGCGAGCTTTGTTCTGCATATTAAGTCCGTAACCAAATACCTACTGGTTTAACCCTTTAATGGCCTTTGCAACATACTTTGAATATTTTAAAATACAGTTGTTCAGTCAAGTTAACAAAGAATCGACAATGACTAATAATTAAAGTGACAAAGATGGCAAGTCGAGAAAATATCAAATTCTGCAAATTGCACAATAGTACCAATTATGATTGGGTAAGTATGTAACAGACAGGAGCCACAGAAACAATTATCGATAAAGTACGCAAAAGGAGATTAAATTGGTTTGGACATGTTAAAAGAATGGACAACAATAGATGGGCCTACAAAGCACTGCATACGCACAAGTAGAAGGAGATAGAGGGAGAGGAAGACTGAGAAAAAGATGGATGGATGGATGACATCAAGGAAGATCTGGAAGCAAAGAACATGTCGATTGTTGAAGGATGCAGATTAGCACAAGATCGAGTGAAGTGGAAATGTTTCGTATCTAACTATTACCGCCATGCAGACAGAAAGTGAAGAAGAAGATGATGATGTAACTACTAATCAATATATAACTCTTTTGAATATATTATTACTTGCTACGAATGCAGCACTTTAAGAACTGATTTAAGTGCTGAGTTACAAGGATACTGATTAGAACTGATCCTTAAGGATAAGTGACAAGTATTTGCAGTTTAGAATTCACTTAGACTAAATGCCAGTCAACCACATGAAGACAACAAAAGCCAGTGAAGATGAGCTATTTGTTGGTGATGGTTACTGGGTCTTAAATGAAAACAATATTCGACAAATAGAAAAGCTGCAGTAATCATCAGCCGCTAGTCTTGCAGTGTCCTGCAAATTAAATTGATATTTAATCCAAGCACAGTGTGGATTAAGACAAATCCAACGACAGATATGTGGTTCCAATGCAGTGTCCACCAAGCCAACTTAAATATAATATCAGACAATAACAAAGCAAATTAATTATCCTGAGCAGAAGAAAATTATCTGCGTTAACATGTTGGTAATTATTATTATTATTATTATTATGCTACAATTTTTTCCCAATCAGAAGATCAAAGAAGGAACTTTCCAATGATGAGTCCAACAAAAAGCATTACAACAAGGTAAAGGATTGGAGGAGCAGGAGCTGCAGGGTTTGTCAGTTGGGAAGCGCCATCTAGCGTCGGAGCATAGGACTGGCTGGCACCGATATTACGCAATCTCAGGCCATCATCCTAAAATTAAAATCCAAACATCCTGTAAACGTCGTAAAAACAACCAGAATGTAATTATTACATACAATTACAATGTTCTTGTTTATTACAGTTTTTATTACTTTAAGTTTTCATGTCTCATTACTACCACTGCTGCAGCTACTACTACCACTAGTACTACTACCACTGCTGCTGCAGCAGCTACTACTACTACTACCACCACTACTACTATTCTATTATACTTCAACAGAAACTAGAACTACAGATTAATTCAAAATGTCAGATTAACATAAAGTTAGTTTCAAAATTTTTATCCCAAGTTTTAAAAATTCATAATTTTCAATTTCAATGGAATTTTATTGGCAGCCTTTCTCTACAGATGAACAAACAAAGCAGTTGCTTTTACATCAGATGCCCCTGTACAAAGCTTTGCCAATTCAACTGACAAGAAGAACCAGACTGAATCAGAAATCTTTTGAATACAGCATTGTATGGTTATTACAACATGTAGTTATTTCAAAGATAAGTCTTAACGACGTGTGAAAAATTAAAAAAATATACACAACTGGGAGTTAAAAGGCAAATAAAAGTGAAGTACTCAACTCTAGTCTCTATGGCAGTTTTTAATGTACAGTATTAGACAAAATCTGAAGCTCCTATATGTCAATTCCTGCACAATTCTCTTATAATACCAACCACTACCGGTATATGGCTGCCAGCATGATGCTATCTACAAGATTAGCATTGAACAGTACAGAAGTGAGTAATTGCTTACGATGACGTACTCGTAATCTGCTATTTTCTTCTCGTAGCTTTTTCACTTCATTGTTAAGCTGGTTACACTGTGCAATCAATCGCCTTGCTTCGTCATCGAAGTTGCCTTGACCAATCTACAACATAAGACTCTAACACATCACAAACCAACAGTGTTGGGTAGTAACAAATTACAAGTAACAAAATTACTGTAACAATTACTTTTTTTGAGTAACAAGTAACGGGAATTGTTACATATAAAATCTTGTAACAAAGTAACAGTAATGGTTACTTTTTTGAAGTAACAGTAACAAATTTTGTAATAATTACTTTAATGTTACTTTCTGAAGTTGTCGTCTATATGGTTCTAAATTCTAATGGGCTGCAATTCAATTTGCTAACTTCAATACATTACGTGCTTAATTGGTTTGATCCAATGCATGTGGAAAACGCGCCCACGAACTGTGATGTTTGCATAAACTATTTACAGAGAAAACGCACCCGACTTCCACTTTGAGTGACAGGCATTACTAAGAGCAGATAGGCAATTTCTGACTAATTAAAATTGACATAATTTTTGCTGCAAGCTTACTTTGTTCAGGTGTCTGTCACATGAAAAGTGGTATTTTAATGATCTGGCGATTGACAAATTAATGATTGATTGATATGAGACATGAGTCATATGACATTGACATGTTATGTTAACTATGTGCTGCTGGTGTGGCCTTTTAGCTGTACAAACTAAAACTGTTGTTGTCATTATTTCGTATTGACATTGGAATATCATAATTTCAATTAATTTGATTAAATAACATGCATGACAGCTAATTTAGTATTGGAAATACAGTTCCAGTAGTCATCTGTATCAGTGGTTCTCAGACCCCTTTGCCTCGCGGACCACTTTTGAAGATCAAAAATTTCTCGGAGACCGCCAAAAAATTGAGAAAAACCATGACAAGCAAAAACTGACATTGCGTGTGATCTTCATCCTTCCCCAGTGCCCCAACAAGCAAAAAAGGTAGTCTCCTTACTTAATTGTGCTGCTTGCTCTAAAAAATGTTGGGTCCGGGCACCCACGGGGGTTTTAACCCTCAAACCCCTTGGCTACGCCATGACATGGAAAATATATAAGTCCAATTTTTTATTAATGATTTTTAAGAATTTGCAGCGGACCACTAGACCCCCTCTTGCAGACCAATTTTGGTCCGCCGACCACTAGTTGAGAACCACCGATCTGTATAAACCGTGTAAATTGTTCGTGACATCAATTAAAAACGATTATAGTCGGTTGTAACAAAAAAGTAATTTTGTTACTTATATGGCTGTAACAGTAACAGTAACATGTTACATTTGAAATTTTGTAACAAGTAACAGTAACTAATTACATTTTGAACCCAGTAACAAGTAACAGTAACTAATTACTTTGCAAAAGTAACATACCCAATACTGCAAACCAACAACATCCAGCTGCAAGCGATCTACATGTACCTGGAACTATGCCAAGCGTTAAACTTGATCGTCACAGCGTTCTTACTATTTCGATTCAACTCAGACCGATACATTTTTTCACATTAACGAAATGGTTTAGCTGTGTCAAAACTAAATCAACTGATCGATAAAATCAAACTCTAATCCACTTTAAATTGCTGTTAAATCTGGAGCAAATTAAGTTCAATTTTCACAACAGATGACTTTAAATCTAAAATATCTGCCAATTCATGACATGAATGCAAGTAGATAATGACAAGCCAAGGGGGATATAATTTCGAATTTAACAAAATTTACACATTAGTAGCAAGTAAGAAAAAAGAAAAGCTGAACAAATCTCTCAAATTATAAATTTCTTATTTTCAGATTCAGGAGTTTGAGATCTGAATTTCAACAAACTGAAAATCAAAGATTCACAATTGAATCTTGAGGAACTGTTTGAGGTATGGTTTCCATATGACATATAACCTGCTGTTTAATAACATTGTAAGATTACCTTTGTTGGGACCGCTCCAACGGTTGTAGAAGCAACTGCCCTCTCCGGTGTTAATGAACGATTCGGTTTTGGTAAAATGACCTTGAGATTGTCGTCCCCACTCGTGGTCGACCGGTCCAAGTTATTCTAACAAGTAAAACAATCACTTCGCAAACTGATGACAATATTACATGAACTTAAAACTGTCTATTGCTATAAAATCAATTGGAAATTTGCACAAGAAGTTGAAAGAGCATTCTATGAGTCCCTACCCACGCTTCTGTAATACAACATTAGCACAGATGCAAAGATCAAGAGTTCAGAATAAGGAAAAGAGAAAAATGTCTGCCAGAACCAGAGGACGCTCAACAGAGTAACAAAAACAGGCGTAAGTTGCCTTCATCTCATTTCAAAATGGAAGGACACAGACTATAAATGAAAGTAATGTAATAGTTCCACAAGAACCAGAAAAAAGAACACAATTGTGAAGAATAAGCAGTCGATGTTGAACGAACCCAACATTATGTAAGAGACAAAGAAAAATGTAATACCTTAGAAAATTACTCAAATGCATAATTTTTAACAATAAAACATCAACAAATTCAGTTCAACTATCATGATATCTTAACCTTAAACTGCCAAATACTTTGTAACTATATGCAATGCAACCAAGTACACAGTGTAGTCGGTTTGGGCGGTTTAAGGGTTAATTGATACCGTAATTATCAGGATATTTGGCTAAAAAGAACACAATTATGAAGAAATTTAGCAATAATTTTCCCAAAGAATATCAATCAATTAATCTGGATATTCACGAAAATATCTGGAAATTCGATATAGTAAAGACCACTTTTTAAGCCTTTTTACCAGAATTGTATCCGTTTCCAGAAGAAAAACACAACGAAGTTTGGAGTCCATCAACTGTGAAGGATTCGCCTCTTTCCACTTTACAAAACGAAACAATACAATTAAATTTGAATTCCTCGCCTCATTATGTCATGCTTTGTGAACTTTGGCAACTCCATAGATGCTACATTAAGTGAGATAAGCCGTTAGAAATGAAGTTACTGCACATGGGCACATTTGGGTGCTTTGGTACTTAAAGGGTTAAAATCACTCACACTTAGAAAATCATTGCAAAACTGTGCACCAGAAATTTTAATGAGTTGAACACATCTCTTGTGAGATCAGCGAGCAGAAAAAGCTGAAAATTAAGCAAATTTCCCACAGTGAAATTAAAGTGTAAAGTCCCAAATGAAAGCCACTAAAATAACCAACGTATATCTCAAACAGTCAGAATAAACAGACCCGTCCAAAATTCAAAATCTCAAAGTTTTAAAAAACAGACGGCTAATTGTATGGATATCCCACTCGTATCCACAACAATCACAGTCACATGTCTGTGACACTTTCTGATTTGCAAAGTTAACACTGCTTGTTGTAACGCTCTCAATATCAAACCTCTTTGAAATAATTGTATAGCACATTTTCATTGTCAAAAAAAGGCAAATTAATACCCAAGATATGATTATCCCTCAACAACTAAGAGCTTATGGCTGGAAACTGAGTGAACAAAATAAGCATCTAAACTGAGTTGCAAATAGTATTAGCTTCATCTCTCATATGCTTGACTTAGTCATACAAACATCTCTTTTGCTTCTAATTATGCATGGTTACTACTCATCAAGTACTTCATTTTTTACAAAGATCTGTAATTAATTATCAAATAAAACTATTGACAAACACAATTTAGAAACATTTACCAGCAAATCCTGAGTTTCAGACGAACCACTTGGGACAAAAAGAGACTGAACCATGAACTTGTGACTGTTCTTATCATTAGGATCATAATCGAAAGGTTGTAACATAACTAAACAGGAAACAACATAAAGAAAAATATTACGCCATTAAACATGGCATCTAATATTAACGCACTTAACAGAAAATTTCATTACAATGCTAAACACTGCTGTAAGAAATTAAGAATTAGTTACAATTTCAAAAAAAATCTGCAAACTCAGCATTCTTTTATCTTAGCAATGTACTTACAAGTCAGTTTTCAACACATTTCTTAAACGCTAAATAAACAATTGACCCAAAAAGGCAATTCAACAAGCATGCATACCAGAAACTGTGATCTGAGAGTTGGGTTCAAGAACTCCGCTGTTTGGCCGTACGCAGTAGCGTTTTGGAGCGGTTGTCTTCACCTTAAACAAAACCTTCTTTGTCGAAGGGTTCGTCAGCCGAAGTTCCCTTGACACAACGCTCGTGAACGGACCTAAAATATGCATCTTTTAATTTGACAAAAAATCAATCTTGTTTTCCAAATTACTTCACAATTAATATCAATCTTTCAGTTTCAAAAGAGCTGCCTACATTGAATTCATGTTTTACAATTGACATATGAGTAATAATACATAAAACACAAGCAGAAATTATATCCAAACAGTGACAGAACGTTTTTCTTAACCCTTTCACCACCTTGTACCCCCAAAAGGAAAAGTCCCTGATAAACAGGAAATGTTTTTTTGAAAAGTCCCTGACAGCCAGTGTTTTGCGTATTTTAACATATTTTTGTATTTTTTCGTCTTGCAATTGCTCAGATTCTTTGAAAGCTAAAAAGATGAGGTGTAAACCGATGTTTTGCATTTTCATTCCTCCTTCAAACCGTCTGTGCAAAATTTATAAAATATTGGGATGAGGGTCCATGATCTGGCCTGGATCAATACCTTTCCAAAAAAATTTTTGTTCCAAGCTATGCAGCTAACATTTTTGAGTAGTAACTTAACTTTGGTGAGTGGCAAAGATGTAGGGGATTGTAATTGGAACTACTTTAATCAAAAATTTTGAAAATTAGACCATATTTGGTTGAGATATAGTCACCCTACCCCAGCACCCTCTATTGGATAAATTGTTGCTTCGATCAGTTTTGAACAATACCTGGATTTTTGAAAAAAAATTGCTATATCCCAGGCCATAGAAAAGCTAAAAAGATTAGGTATACACCATTGTTTTGAATTTTAATTCCTCTTTCTAACCATCCATGCAAAAATATATAGAATTTGTGAGGGGTCCACTCCCAGCCTAAAACAGCTCCCTCCAAAAAAAAATTAAATTTTTTTATAAAAAAGCTATGCAGCTAAAATTTTAAAATTTTTTAATGGTAAGTTTTCTCTGATGAGAGGCAATCGTGTAGGGAAATGTAAATGGAATGAAATAAATCAAGAATTTCGTAAATAGGACTATGTTCTGCGGAAATATACTGTTTCTTATCAGAGGACCCTTCTTTTGTTTCGACATTTTGAAGTTACAAAGGAATCTGGTTTCATAGATAAAGGAGCTACATTAGGTAAGTGAAGTATTTTCCAATTTCTCACAAGTCCATTAACGTTCCTATGCGGAAGTGGAGTTTAATTCCTTCAAATATACTGGTTGTTTATGCAAGTGATGAATTTAAAAGGGACAATTTAAATGGTCACTATTTTTGTGGTCACTATTTTTAGCCATGGAATCATCGATTTAAATACCTGTGGGAATTCCGGGGGTTCACCTCCAGAATATGCGTATGATCAGTAGAATGTAGACGCTATATTTGTCATAAAAGATCGTTTTAAATACTTTCATTTGACTTGTGTTTACACATGCAGTAAATTTTAAAACCCTGATTTCAAGGGATGATTTTATTCATAAATTTGATTTTGTTGGGCCAGGTAACAGTTGGAATCTTGAGTAATAACCCACCTACACATGAACCTCTGATGGCAACTCCATAGATGTTACAGAGATAAGCCGTTAGAAACTAAGTTAGTGCACATGGGCACGTTTGGGTGCTTTGGTGCTTAAAGGGTTAAAATCACTCAAACTTAGAAATTCGTTGCAAAATTTGCCAAACATTTTTAACTTTATAAGAAAGTGTTTCTTGATTTTTTCCATTTACCCTCTCCCATGCATTTTTCACTATTCAAAATCCAGTACTTGGCAACTCAAAATGCTCAAATTGTGTAGGGCTTTGACAGGAGACATCTTTCAATCATGAGATAAAATGGTCTTAATAGACCAATTTTACATACCAGTGACCTATAAAGTCTAAGATATCCTCTAGAAGCTGTGATATTTATAGACTCTTATCAACACATCCAATGAAATCTTTGGCACCAGAGGCATCAGCAGATAACTGATATGAACTGGCAAAACTAGGATTACATTTCAAATAAGACCCCAGTAGAGTATAGTATGACCACTGAACTGGTTAACCATGGATTCCATGGCCTAACCATACACAGTTGTTAGATCAGTAAGATTATAAAGTACATTGACAGAACACAACAGTTCTGCTAAAGTTCAACCATTTTTCATTTTGAAAAGCATCTTTTGAAAAAATAAGGTAGGTCCAAGTCCATGATACAAGTCAAAGACATGGCATGTCACGTAAACTGTCTGTGCAATTAACAGTCAGTATAATAATTAGTTGTTATCATATGCAAAAAATCCTAACATTTCAAATAAAGGCAAATTTTCTATTTTGCTTTTAATTCTAAAATAAATTCACCTTTAATTTTAAAATAAATTCACTTTCAGTTTCAGACACACGACAAAATCAGAGTTCCGAAAACCTATGAAGTTAACCACTCAAAAAACAACAGCATCAACCTGATATACTAAGTTACCATTGAGTCTATAACTCTACTTAGATACAGGCTAAAATTAACCAAACTCAGTTTTCACCTTTTAAGAAAGCCGCTAGCGGGGAGCTGGACTATTTCTCTCCCCCCAACACTTTTTACCTCCGCCAGTGGGCCTCGAACAACAGCCAAACATAATCTAAATTCAACTGACCCAGCTTAAATATAAGATTTTCACCTTTCATTCAAATACCCGGTAAGACCATATTAAGATTACAAGAATACAGATATGACACAGAATAAGGCATGGTTTCTGCAAATAACTGAGATGTGTAAGTTCTTACACACGTACTGTTGTAAGTACTGGTATTAATAACTGTTGAGTTCATTTGTAGGAGATAGATTCAATCAGCTGATTACCTTAATAGAGTTAAGCCCTATTCCATCAACACATCCAAGTATCAACAGGGGCACCCCAGTGCTTAGCATCAAGAGGTCCAAACGCTGCCAAAGTCAGCCCCATGCACGGCACAGACCCAACAGAATCCGTCCCCACCCTAACCCACCTCAATCCAATCCCCGTTCCCTCACCTACAACTGCAATCAAGAGACCAAATCTTTTCCTCATCCACTCACCACCAGCAAAACAGAGAAACAGAGAGGAAGGGAGTGCAGTCCACCAGATGTTACCAGTTTCTCACACTGCAATAAAATAATGATTTGCACTCTGGAGGAGGAGGAGAGCTTCACAGGCAGTGAACAACAAGCTGCAGTGATATCAACCAGAGAGAGAGAGAGAGGCAGGCAGGCAGACAGACAGACAGACAGAGTGTCAGAGACACCACACACAAAGACAGAAAAGGACATATACAATCCTAAAAAAGACGTCACATCAAAGACTCTGCTAGTGCTAAAAAAGACCTGGATCCTGTGGGAGTGACTGGATCATCAACCTCTACGAGATTATCTTCTGAACCCTCAAAAAAACTTCTAGACAAAAACACCCTAGAAATGGAAGAAGAGGAGGAGGCAAGGAGGAAGACGTCACTCTTCAATCTAACATAAAATACAATACCAGCAAGATATACCAGATGAGTACAAATGAAGCAAAATAAAATAAATACCAGTAATTCAACTACAGACACACAGGTCTTGTTTAACAAACATCCATTTCTTCTCACTGTCCAAAATAAAAATAGACTACCAGAGTGGAAAAAGCAATAGACTGCTGCATCTCTGTGATGAAAACCATTTGGCCCGGTCAACAGGCAGCCTCTGCCGCTGAAATGAATATCGTTTTGCTGAAAACACCTTTTCAATAAACAAAACCAAAGGTGCGTCTTGTTTGGGTAAAAGTGGACATCAGGCTGAAGAGACAGAGCAAGTGATTGGTGCATGTAAAAGCACAAATTTGGTTCTTTCCACAGAAGTTGCTGAGTGCTTCAACGATGAAAGTCGCCCGCATCATGTGCGCTATCATCTTGCATGTGCGATCTCTGTTATGATGAGCACCATTTGACATACACACAAGAGCCTATTTCAAAGCAAAGATATCTCTCAAGACCATCTCTCAAACTTACCGTATATTTGAAATAAATCATTTGAAGCATAGATGTGCAAATAGTAAGTCTGTTGGCTTTGTGCCAAAGATGGAGTCCTAATTCATTCCACACACCAACAACCTATCAGCAGCAGCAGCAGCCTGTATGTGTCATAGTTTATTTAACATCTGGAAGATTCATGGGCCTTCCCATTATCAATGTAATGACTGGTTGAGTGCCTTTACTGCCAGTGTAATTAATTTTTTTGGGCATTCCACATGCCACTGAAAATTGCTATACATGCCATGTATTGCACACATGACATAGGCTGCCAATGTCCACAGTAAGTGCTTTAAGATCAGGTGCAATACACATATACATGCATACATACATTGGCTATTTATATTGAGCATGTTCAATAGGTGTTAACAAGCACATTACAATGTCAATAATAAGCACAGTTAAAGAGACAGGTCTTCAACTGTCTGCAGAAAGCGACAGGTGACTGTAGGTTCTGTAGCGCTGGTGGAAGGGTGTTTTAAGCATCGGGTCCAGCATACAAGAAGGCACGTTGCCCCATAACTGTCTGCGGAGACAAGGTTTATGGTCTTGGCTGGTAGAGGCAGATCATAAGTCTGGTCTACCGCTGGCAGTTGATGTTGGCCAAAGCAGATCGGTCAGGTAGGTTGGGCATAGACCAAGCCGTGCGCAGAACATCAGAACGCACAGCTTGTACTGTATCCGTGACTAGACCAGAAGCCAGTGAAGGGCACAAAGCACCAGGGTGACATGGTTTCTAGGTTTCAGGTTGAGCACTAGACGTGCAGCAGCATTTTGTAAGCGCTGCAGAATGACCAGAGTAGACTTTGGAAGGCCTGCAAGGACGGAATTGCAGTAAGCGAGCCTTGACAGGACAAACGCAGAGAGCCGTTGCAAAGGGGACTTCTGCCAGCGATTCAGCAGATCTGGTAGATGCGTCATATGTGATGGAAGTCCAACACGCTTCTTCATGGTCAGTTAATTGTCGAACAGGACTTCAAGGTCTCTGACGACGGTAGATGGGTGGACGATGGTGCCCTGAAGTGCCTGGTTGCAATCGGTGTTGGACAGCTTAAGCATGTTGGCAAGTGATCCAAACCATGCAAGCTCAATCTTAGAAGCAGTGAGTTTGCTATCGTTGCGAAGAACACCACTCCTGGACCTCAATACCTTGCCTTTACCTGCTCTACTGAAACCAAAACTCTAAGCATAACGAGAAATTATGATTACTAAAAGAATTACAGTTTTCAGCCGATGAGGAGAATGTTATTGTCTTCTGTCCAAGATTCAAACAGAGCAAGCAGGCCAAGTCGGAGCTCAACGGACAAGAAAATACTTAAGATGGTCAAAACGGAAGATCAGAGAGTCATTTGGGCTCAAATGCAGCCCACAATGAGCTGCAAAAGGAGACAGATGTGCAGAGCGGTGTAGTCTGAAAAGAAGTAACACAAAGATAGAACCCCGGTGACTTCATAGTTATAAGTTAAAGGCTCGAACATAAAGCCTTACGCACAAGCACGCACAAACACACACACACACCGGCGCGCACACAAACACATCTACTGCAAATGGCTTTGTGAAGAAACTAATCCAATCAGTTCAATGCAGCATCAGTCTGGCCAAACCAAGTTTTACTTAGGCACAGAAATATATGGCAACTCACTGCACACAATTTATTGCTCTGTAAACTCCTAAAATCAGCAACACGCAATCGAGTATGCGCAAGTCTCTGGTAGCGCTATAAAAATATTCGCAGTCATTCACATTTTACAGTTGAATGCTGCTTTGATCAGAGATCGTTTCTTTTACCTGTAAAAGTCAATTCGTTCGGCGGATTAAGGACCAGAACTTGTTCGAGCTTCGACATTTTCTATTTCAATTAAATGAATTAATAGAAAAATAAAATAAGTTCTTCAATCTTCTCTTTTACAGACCACGTGATTAAAGCTCGTAGTCATTGACGTGCTGTAGCGTACTATAGGACTGGTTCCCTAAGTAAGTAAGTAAGTAAAATCTCGAGAATTCTATAGGGCTTTCTAGAGCAGCACCACAGTTGTTCCTTATTTATATGTGCCAAATCTTAGTATGAAGTAGCTATAGCCAAAGGTATCCCTACTAGAGATACAAAAATCTAAAGTTGTCTCCTACTTTTGATTCTTTATCTGACCTCTTAGAGGCTGTCCATTAATTGTGTCAACAATTTTGGCCAATTTTTGACCCCACTCCCCCTTGTCAACAACCGTCAAACTTTCAGTGATCCTCTAAAATTATGTCAAAACCTTTGAGTCCCCATCGCACAAGGGGCCGTCCATTAAATATGTCAAACATTTTAAAGCAATTTTACCCACCTTTGTCGACAACCGTCAAACTTTCAGTGACCCTCTAGGCTCTATTGAAATTATATTAAAAGCTTTGACCCCCCTTCAAGCTAAACACATTTTATACTACAATCGATAAAATTCTACGATCGAATTTTTTTTAAACAAAATACCATGACGCAAGACTTTGACTCCCTATAGGTAAGAGTGCAGATGGTTAAGGATTAAAGTGATGGGCTGTTGACGGGCAAGAGTGTGTAGGCTACATTGACATCTATAAATAGCTATTTGTAGATGTCAATGGTAGGCTACCATGAAGGACTAATGCAAACTATTGTGACGAAATTATTATAATAGCTAAGATAATATATTTGATTTAATCTATATTTAATGAATATAGAATATCAATTTGTGTTTTTTCATGTTCATGTTCATTTTTTGCGTTTGTGTTTGATATTGAAATAAACTGTTGCGTATAAATGAGTCTGAGATCCCATAATAAAGTATAAAAACGTAGTTTATCTAGTAGTCGCTAGGTGACGCTGAGCCGCTGATGGTAAGATTAAAGTAACTTAACAAGAATTTTCATTTTCATTCTTCATCGACAACAGATGTCCCAACAAAAGAAGGGCTGTGTTTCTGTTATCAGCCTACATTATGGGAGATAGGCCTAGTGCGATTTGTGCAAAAAATGATTGATTCAGAAATTTCCACGTCGCTGCAGACTCGTGAGTCGTGATATTTGGTTGTGAACCTTGAACTGCGTGTATATGACAATGTTCTAAAAATCTAGGCCTATTCTCTAAAATCCCAGATAAATGTGTTTTTCATAAGCAACACTGGTTCGTGGGTGAAGGTCAAATCGACAGAGCATCCTAACTGAGTCCGTTATGCTACTGAATGCAATAGAAGAGAGATTTATTCGTATCCAATGTTTCAAACCACGACGACGTGATTTAATAAATATCAATGATGTAGGCCTACTAAGTGTCTAAGTTTTACATATGATGCAACTCATGCAAGAGAATGAAGAACAAAAAAGTCTTTGCAATTAATCCTGCTTTTCAGTGGCAGTTCTAGCCGGAATAAACTGGGGATATGCTCTAGTAGGCTCTAGTCAATGATCACCAACTTCTAAAAATCTGAAGAGCAAAAATGGTCGTCTACTTTTATTATCTGGGACAGTGGGACAAAGCTGAAACCTGGGAGCTCCAGCCCCCAGCTCAACTCTCTAGAACCGCCACTGCTGCCTGTTGCAGTAGGCTTATCATATTTCGGAACACTAAATAGGGTTACAAACTAAAGAAGCACTTTTATAAAATGTTTTACACATTGTTTTCTCTCCAAACAGATTCGTGTTGGTGAATAAGTTAGCATTCTTTAATCTTTACTGTCACTATTTTCAGGAGGTCCTGGCAAATTATCGTCAGTTAGCGTTATACAATTATCATGAGCTGGTCGTAGAAGCCGTCTGAGATCTACAAGTAAAAGTTTTATAATTACTAAATTGCATTAGGCCTAAACGAATTCTATTTAAACACAGAATAGTCATTCTAAAAACTGTTTTCTTCCTTAGGTAATAAAAGTTTCAATTAAGTATGTTGTTCGGCGTGCTTAAGCAGCACAGCAAGTTCAGCGTTCAAGAGACAGAGACAGAGAGTCAAGTCCCAGCCCCTTGTCAAGTCCCAGCCCCAAAGGGGGCGACCCCTGGGAGACCAACTAGCCCCAAACCGGACGTAGGTCCGTTCACTGATGCAGCCTCTGTGGCGAGGAGACCAACTCCTTTGGACATTTTACAATGATAATCCCAAACAGAGTCGTAAAATATTGTTCCGTTCTGGGATGCAGCCTCTGTGGCTCCCCTGTCATTTTTGACGGCAACACCACCCAGTATATTCCCAAGCTAGGACATTTTTATTCAATGATAATCACGATCTCCCGTGTCAAAGAATATAGTGATTGGTTTTCTTTACATTTTCAATGCAGATTTAATGGTGTATTGTGATAAAGAAATCTAAAATTTCAGCTGCAGCTTGAACTTCGTCAAAATCAATGCTTCAGGGGAATTAACTTCAACTCATGTGTGAATTATCCATCAGAGTAGGAAACAATGTATAGTTAATTTCATTCTGACAGACATTGGGTTTCAAACGGGCCAATGCCTCCTTAACCACTCACAATCACATATACTATTATCTAGACAACGTGGTTTCTGTAAATTCTGGCAAAAACAACCTACTTTGTTCAAGACCTTTATTCAATTCCTGAAGAAGAAAAGTTTGAGTGCCTTCTTTTTTGATGGAATTATACAATTCATCAAAAGCATTAGGTCCCTTCGTGACAACAACATCGAGAAACTTTCCGGCTCGTTCTGCTGTAGTGAAGGCAGTGTTCTCGATCCTCTCCTTATCATCAAAACTCAGAATGTTATGCGATCGAAGGTAGGAATAATGGCGCAGAGGTTCGAGGCGTCGGGTCAGGAATTGTTTTAGACTTCCAAGTGCCTGTGAGACAGATTTTAAAATTTCACATCAATAGAAAGAGGAATTTCTTATAACGGCAATAAGTATTTTGAACGATGAAATAAAGTATTCATACATTGATCTTGGCCTGCCAAAGAATGCGTTGTTCCTGTTCGTTCATTGCGGTGTTCAGTTCTAGTGACCTGAAAATAGCAAATACTTGACATAACACAGTACAATACCACCATACAATAATGATCTTAAGGGTTATCAAATATAATATTTCATTTAATGACACATTACTAGATCTAGTGCTCTAACTATTTCTTTTACATTACATTACCCATAGACCTATCAGTGGTGTGCAGAGAGTGGTGGGCGCCTGGGGGTCAAGTCGAAAAAAATGTTTGACGAGCAAAACAAAGGTCGCCGAGTCAAATTTGGCGCCCCCATCTGGTCGGCGGCCCACCGCCCCACCTCTGCACGCTACTGAGACCTATATCTATATGCTTTTCTCACTCTGTCTGTCTGTCTCTGTTTCTGTCTCAGTCAGTCAGTCTGTCTGTCTGTCTTTCTCTGTCTCTCTCTCTGTCTCTCTCTGTCTCTGTCTCTCTCTGTCTCTCTCTGTCTCTGTCTCTGTCTCTGTCTCTCTCTCTCTCTTTTTCTATCTATCTATCTATCTATCTATCTATCTATCTATCTATCTATCTATCTATCTATCTATCTATCTATCTATCATCTCTCGCACTACTACCAGATAAATTGATTAGAGGCTAAACGACAAACGAACCCGACCGTTCAAGAGACGAATTCCCTATTAAGTCTTCCCCACAGATACTGACCATGGGTCTTTAATCTAGTTTTCATTGATTTACGAAGAAAATCTGACCAATTAAGGAGCCCTCACCTCATCGCCTCGAAAATAACAAAAACTTCCTGCTTCGTGATCGCCGTTGGCGCCGCCCGACATCGACAATCGCTTCGGATCAAAATAATAAGAATGAGCTTCGCGTGCTGTTGAATAGCGCTTGTAATCAGTGCCGGATTACTCATTGGGCTGAGTAGGCAACTGCCTATGGGCCCCGCGACTTTTAGGGGTCGCGCAAAACAGTGACGAAAGAAATTTTTTACATACTTATTCTTAAGAATAGCGCTATACGAAAGGCACGTGACGACGCTGACGTCATACAATAATGTTTACACTTCAATGGCGTTCTAGTAGTCATTAGGGGCCTGGCCCCTGGGGCCCCAAAAGTTTGACTGCCTATTGGCCTCCACGGTGCTTAATCCAGCACTGCTTGTAATAGAGGCGCTGGGCCACTAGCGTAGGCCTATCATAAAAGTAAAGTCCTTCCCGAGCCTTCAAGACTAACCTCATTCCCCTTAGGGCTGCACTGATCTCCGTGATACCGTACTGATACGGGGCAAGTGTTCTCATGCAATGCGCCTGTTTACTCCGCGGATTAATCCGCTACTCAGTTGCCACTGTCATCTGGCAAATGAAGGCGAAGTCGACCTTAGGGACCCTAGGATGCCTTGATGCGCAGTGGCGTAGCCAGGATTTCCGGAAGAGGGGTTTTGAAAAAAATTTCGTCAATAGCCGCCAAGAGGGGTTTTCACCCAAAAAATTACCAAAATCGCCTCAAAAAATAAAAATTGCATGGGAATACATTAAAAAAATTTTTTCGCCGTCCAAGAGGGGGGTTAACCCTCAAACCCCCCGTGGCTACGCCACTGTTGATGCGCCCCTATTTATGAACTCTGGCTACGCCACAGAGCATCTCCCATAATGCAGTTCTATTAGTCGCTCTGCATACAAAAGAATTCATTCGACTGAAATTGATAACTCCTGGCTTTTGACAATTAGGCCTGCAGTATATTTTTCATCTGAAATCTATCATATTAAAATCGTTATTCTGTATGTCTGTTACCTTCAAGCGTTCTGATTGGTTGACTATTGGTAGACGGTTTAGACCGTTTAGTCCTTACGTCGCGATGCGTTGGTGGGCAAGCGTTGACTATTGGTAGACCGGTTTAGTCCTTACGTCGCGATGCGTTGGTGTACGATGTTCGAAGACGACGTTGCTATTGGTAACAATTGTTCGTAGAACCGGTTTAGTCGAGTCATTGCAGCGTCAGAGGGCTGGGCGTGCGACGACGTTGCTATTGGTAACAATTGTTCGCAGCCTGGGCCTAGTTGCGCAATTTTAACGTACATTTTAACGTTTTTGGAAATACGTGTCAGCGTCACAAATGGCCACAGTTGCGTGATTTTAACGTACATAGGCCTAATTATTACGTGGCGCAGAGCTTGGCTAGGTGGCGATCATTGAAATGTTGTTCAGCATGAATTCAATGATTGGGTATTAGGTATTGGATTAGTATTATCCTGCACTGCGAGCGAAGCGAGCATCTTTCTAGTTGTTAATGAAAAGTAAAAGCTCTCATCTAGTTTTGCTAGATTTGTCAGCAGCATTAGACACAGTAGAATGAGTAGATCAGTGTTTCTAAAACATTTTTTAACCTCGGCTTTTTCAGCGGGTTTGTAACGTGCCGCTACCCTAATTATTATAGCATGCGCCATCAAAAATGCATTACGCCGTCTGGCGAACGTTAGTTGAAAAAAATCTTCTGAGTTTTTTGAATAAATGGCAAAACAAAAGATCTGATTTAATTCGATTGAAAATATGGCAAATATATTTGGCACAATATTTCACATTTTGCGAAATAAGACAAAAGGAAGGAAATAGACTTGAAATTTTCTTGAAAATTACCTTTTTTAATGTTGTCAGGAACATACCTTTGTTACGCGTCTTAAAATCCTATGAGTATGGCAAAATCGCTTAATCGCAGGCTATTAACAAATCAACACAAAAGACTCCCTGTTGTTGTTGTTGTTGTTGTTGTTGTTGTTGTTGTTGTTGTTGTTGTTGTTGTTGTTGTTGTTGTTGTTGTTGTTGTTGGAGTTTCGGAGCAAAATGTTCGTAGTACGCTTTCCTTGCGTCATTGCAAAATAACATTAATTTTGAAAAGCACTATATAGACCAGTGTTTCCAAACCTTTTTGGAACTGCGAGTCTGCGACCCACTTCAACGGCTATGTAACATGCCGCGACCATGCTAACTTATTTGCCAACTAAAATTGTATAAAGCACTAATTATTTCAATATAAGCCGTGTAATTGTATGCAGGATTGCAGGCATATATAAATTTCTTAAAATCGAATGCACTTGTGGCATTAGTCGACGGTCGCTCATCGAGTTGAACTGTAATCCCCCCATTGTCATTGTCAGATCCAATATGTCAGTTCGATTTTCGGATCCCAGTTATGGTTTATAGGCACTAGAGCAGGGTTCCCCAAATATTTTGGAACCGCGCCCCACTTCAGCGGTTTTATAACGTAACACGAATCCACGACCCTAATTAATAGCATGCGTTTAAAAGAATGCACCAGGCCATCTGCCGAACGTTAGTTGAAAAGAATCTTCTGAGTTTTGAATAAATGGCAAAACAGAAATTCTGATTCAATTCGAATGAAAATATAGCAAATATGTCAGGCAAAATTATTAATGTTTTTGCCAGATAAGACAAAAAAGAGGAAAAAAGATATTGAAATTTCTTGAAAATTACCTTTTTACAATGTTGTCAGGAACATACCTTTGTTACGCTTCTTAAAAATCATATGAGTATGGCAAAATCGCTTAACCGCTAGTATGGCTCCTCATAAACCGAAGAGATTCCTATTGTTATTGGAGTTTCAGAGCAAAATGACCAGAGTACGCTTTCCTTGCGTTATTGCGAAATAATAATTGATTTTAAAAAGTAGCATAATGACTAAGTCATGCAAATCCTTGTCCATAGGCTTCCCATTTATTGGTCTTATGCTTATGGTGTAGAGCAGTCTTATCATTCGAAGCGTTTTTGAAAAATGCACTTCTTGGATGTTATCCCAGACACAGAATTGGCGCAAAGGGCAAACTTATTCCGTCTCACAGGTCCTGTTTCTACTGTTTCTTAGGCAGTGCCGCAGTTGACAGCATGTATCCTGTTCATTGTGTCCACAGCTTCAGCCAAAGCCACGATCCTTGCTTTCGTGTTCAGTTGGTGAATGCTTCTGGTGCCACCGGTGTCCAGGACTCCAGGTCCTTTGGCAGGGAATGCACAGGTCGTCAATATGTTCTAATCCAGCATAGGTTCTTCTTGGCCACTAAATATATCGTTTCTTGTTTTACTACTCCGCATTTCGGTCTCTCTTTCCTCCTCTCTCGATCCCTCGCTCTCACTCTCTATCTCTCACTCTCACTCTCACTTTTTCTCCGTCTGTCTCTGTTTCTGTTTCTGTTTCTGTCTCTGTCTCTGTCTCTGTCTCTGTCTCTGTCTCTGTCTCTCTGTCTCTCTCTCTCTCTCTCTGTCTCTCTCTCTCTCTCTCTCTCTCTCTCTCTCTGACTCACTTTCTGTCTGTCTCTCTCCATCTCTCTGAAGCAACATGTTACTATATAATAGAATATAACTGTCAAGATACATGTAATCTGTCTACTCTGTAGTGCTTCAGACACTTGGAAATTTTAGACTAAGGATGATTTACAACGGATGCGGAGAAAACAAATTTCTTGAATTTCGACAAAATATTCGATTTGTTAAAAACATTTAATTGTTTAGATTGCTGAAGAATTCGACTGACGTAAACAGCTAGAAAGCAGTGAACCACTTAGACATAATCTGCATTTACATTACGTTTGTAAATACCATTAGATAGTAATAATAATATCCTAATTCACATCGTGGTACAATATTCAAATCATATAATTTATTTATGAAAACAATGTCCAGTATTAAAGTTAATTAAAACGTAGAAATTAGCGTGACATGATATGGCTGCGGTAATAGAGATTTATCACAGGAAAATCCGTCAATGGCAGTAACAGGAATCATTAACATGAACCACGGTAAATGCAGATTTTAAAACACGAAAGATGTTTCGTTGCTATGGAGATGACGTCATCTGACTGGTCACGTGTCGTTCCTTTAGATTTCTCGGTTTTGGCGATGTTTTAATCAATAGTATTGGCATTTCTTTTTTCTTTCTTTTGTTCCAGTTAAACGACCTTGAGCTAGAGCGGGGTGAAAGGTCACCGGAATGACCCCTCTCCTCTACCTCCTGGTTTTCCGAAGGCCACTTCATCGTTTTTGAACTGCGCTTGTTTCTCCTCGCCTGTCACTTGTTTTGCGCCTGGAGTCGTTTTGCCAGCTGGTGGAGCTTCTGCGTCACTTCGTCGGTGGTGACCAGGTACCGTGCCACGTCGATGGTCGTCTGGATCGGCGCGATGATCAGGTACGGCTCCCCGTACCGCGGTCTCCAGACGAGTACCTGCGAGTTGTTGGCGTTCGGCGGGTTGAGCGCGTACCGTTCGACGCGCAGCGCCTGTGCCGCCTTTTCGTCGAGAATTCGCGGCTTCTCCTGCTCCATCGGACCCAGCAGGGTCGCCCTCTGACCGAGCTCCTTCTGCGGGTTGACCTGGATGGCCAGCTCCATCGACCACGTCACCGACTTGAGGGTCTGGTAGGTGTTCGTCGTCAGGTCCTTGACGGCCAGCAGCGCCAGGAAGCGCTGTTTGCGGTAGACGAAGGTCAGGGCGGGGTCGCGCGGGTAGGCGGGGTGCGGGATGTACCAGGTGACCTGCGGAAAGAAGTTGTCGTTCATGTGGATCGTGGCCGAGGTGGGGAACGGGGTGGGGCCTTCGAGGGTCACGACCTCGTTCCGCGATCCGTACCACGGGTACTTCTTTCCGTCGGCGTCGCTGATCATCTTGTATTTTCCGGTTACGATTTCTGGGAACTCCCAACTGGTACTGGAAAAAACAGGTATCAGAAGCAGAGGCATTTTTGCAGCAAAAGACACGCAAAATACGCGACCGAGAAATTCTCAGAGAATTTTGCGGGTCGAATGACCTCAATAGGACCGAATGAGTGGGGAAGGGATAACTGCTCCCCCTCCAATCCCGTTCTCTCTTCGTGAGGTATTCATTTGCAAATTTTTTAGAATCACTCTCTCTAAAATCTATCGCTACTCGTTCTCAATGTTTTACGCATTTGACTTTCAAAAGCTCTAATTTCTTTATTTGAACTCATACTGAAAGGTCTCTTTCTGCTTCCCACAATAGTCTGATTCAGTCTAGATTCGCCATTTTAAACCGCATGCTCAACATTAAGCCTAATTTCTGTAAATTCTTTAATTTTTTAAAGCAAAACGATTAACTCTTTACATTATCTGCTGTTAAATGTAAAAATTTCTGTAGGTTATGATCAACAATCATCGATAAAGTACGCAAAAGGAGATTAACTTGGTTTCGATATGTTAATAGAATGGATGACAATAAATCGGCCTACACAGCACTGCACACATACAAAGTAGCAGGAGACAGAGGGCGAGGAAGACCAAGATAAGGATGGATGGAGAGCATCAAAGAGGATCTGGAAACAACGAACATGACAATTCTAGAAGGATGGAGACTAACACAAGATCGAGCGAAGTGGAAATGTTTCGTATCTAACTATTTCCGCCATGCAGGCAGAAAGTGAGGATGATGACGATGATGAATGACGTTTGAAGACAGCGTTGATTTTCCAAACTGATTGGAAATCATGGTCGTGTAACTAAGTGTCGTTGCCGTAAAGCTACTTACATTCCTTCCTGTCCATAGACGTTGATGAACTGCATGTCGACGCACACCTGGATCCAACCGATCTGAAGACGCTCTCCCATCTGCAGCGGAGGCACCTCCACGGTCGCCATGGCTCTTTATTATGTCACAGAAAATCAATCACTCAATCAGCCAATCAATCAATCAACCAACCAATCAATCAATTGGTCACTTAGTCAACGAACCAGCAAGTCGATCGACCAGTCAAAAATAAAAAGCAACTTCTGTAGCGCCTTTATGTGATGCAGCAGGAATCTAAACACGCGAGTATTATCAATGATATTATTCGCGATAATCTTGGTTCGAAGACCAAAGCGTCGCTTTGACTTTAATCGGTTTCAAATTCGCAGAAAAAGTTTAGTTAAAATCTAAGATCAACGACATTTCTTCATCGGACCCAGCTCTACAAAGCTCTCTGGTGCAGTTCGTTGTTGATGCTGCTGCTGTTGTCGTCGTCGTCTTCGTTGTAATAATAATTATTATTATGATAGTTGTGTGTTACTAATGGTGGTGGTGGTGGTGGTGGTGGTGGTGGTGGTGGTGGTGGTGGTGGTGGTGGTGTGATTGTAGATATATGTAGATAGTGATAATGATGATAACGACGACGAAGATTATGCGTATTTTGTGGGGATGTTGGTCAGAGCGAAGTATTGGCGACGAAGAAACAGTTATACTTACCTCGACACAGCGACTGTTATGCATCGTCAACCCTAACTTAGATGAGCCCTTCCATAACCCCGACTAGTTAATCATAATCGAAGCGCTGTATAAATCTAAATAGAAGAAGCTATGTGCGGAACTCAAAACCAACGCCTAAATCCCACGTAAAGGTCTAATGCTCAGCACAGCGCATCAGGGTCTGTTGGAAATCACCCTTTCTCTTAGGCACCGTGCGCGCGCGCGCGTGTGTGTGCGTGCGTGCGTGTGTGTGTGTGTGTGTGTGTGACGGGCAAAGGGGTTCCCTCTGAACAACCAATTTTCTCGTTGCCACTGTCCTTGTGCCTCTAAGGCGGAGATATTCAATAAATTTTATGAAGGGTCGCATTTTTATGACTGCATGGTGCCCAAGGGCCAGATGTTTTTGAAATCAGTGAGTGTGAAAAATGAAGTGATTTTTGGCATTATTTTGTATTTATAGAAATGTAGTTCGTAATAGAAAACAGGTGAGTCGAAAAAAAAGAAATGCAAAATCTATTTCATTAGTATTAGAAAAACGTTATTAGTCGTTCAGTACTTCGCGGACCATTTCAAACCCTTTGGAGGGTGGGATCTGGCCCGCGGACCGCCATTTGAAAATCCCCGCTCTATAAGGCCGTCGAAATGCACCCACGAGGCACACGAAGGTAAGTATGTACAAGTGAGAAGAGGTGTCTTGCCGGAAGTGCGGTGTCCTGTACTTGAGCACCGAGCTGGACTTCTCGTCGATGGTCGTCAGTCTCTTGTCGATGCCGACCCTCAGTCGGGCGATCTTCACCTCGACGCCGCCCTGCTTCGAGGCCCCGGCGCCCGACGTCAACGCCGATCCAGACCCCTCCTGACCCAGCAGCACGCTGAAGCCGTCGTGTGCCTGGTTCATGTTGTTGTCCAACCCCTCCGTCACCGCCGCCGCCGCCGCCGCCGCCGCCCCTGCCAACGATCTTCCGCCTCTTCCACCGCCTCCTCCACCGCCTCCTCCACCGCCTCCTCCGCCCACCGCCGCCGTTCTGTCCGTGGAACCAGGAGATGAGGCTTCGTCGCTGCGTGACCGGGATCTTCGATTGACGGGCGACCGACGGTCGGCGCTCCGGGGTGACCGTCCTCTTCGTGTCGTACTTGGACTCGTGCGATCCGGAAGATCCGGAGTAGATGTTGCCCATGCTGACGGAAGAGCTATCGCAGCTTCGTAGGAGGAGGAGGAGGAAGAGAGGAAGGAGGAGGAGGAGGAGGTGTCGGTGAGAGAGGACGAAGGGAGGAGCAGCGGGGGGGTGGTCGAGACGGGGGCTGATGACTGTGGGCGGGGGTGAAAGGGCGGCGGCGCAGCGGAGGCAGACGCCGGAAGTGGCTGCTCATAGGGAGAGGAAGCTGTGACGTAAGAGAACGGGATCTGACATCGGGTTTCGTTTCAGTCGCGATGCAGATCGGTGGACTGGACCTGAAGAAAACAGCTTCATTCGTCATTTAACTTCTACAGCGCCATTTTAATAATGCACTTGTGGCGTCAGTCGATGGTCGTTTCTCGATTCGAATCGTAATTCCCTCCGCCCACATTGTCATTGTCGGATCCAATACTCCAGTCAGATTTTCCGGTCCCTGTTATGGCGGATAGGCAGGGTTAACCAGGGTTTCCCAAACATTTTGGAACCACGCCCCACTTCAGCGGTTTGTGTACCCGCTACCCTAATCATATCATCTAATATCAACACATACCTAGCATGATTCAAAGTGACTTAGAAGGTATTACTGCATAAATGTGAAATCCACTAGGGGCGCTAACGGGGCTTGAACCTGCTCCGTCAGTCTGCCGCTCCAGCGCGTAACCCACTCGACCATCTTCCGCCCCAAACAATGCATCAGGCCACCTGGCGAACGCTAGCTGAAATGATTCTTCTGAGTTTTTAATGAATGGCAAAACAAAAGCTCTGATTCACTTAGAATGGAAATATGGCAAATATATACGGCAGAATTATTCATATTTTTGCCAAATAAGACAAAGGGAGAGAAATAGATATTGAAATTTCTTGAAGATTATCTTTTTAAAATTCTGCCAGGAACATACCTTTGTTACGTGTTTTATGAATCCTATGAGAATGGCAAAATCGCTTAACCGCCAGGTCATACGATCCACGACGTAAGAGATTCCCTATTGTTAGTGGAGTTTCAGAGCAAAATGTTCGGAATACGCTTTCCTTGCGTCATTGCGAAAGAAGATTAAATTTAGAAAGAACCATAAGTCATGGTTTCCGATAATTTTTGGAACTGCGACCCATTTCAACGGCTTTTGTAACATACCGCGACCCTGCAAACTTATTGTTAACCAAAATTGGACAATACACTAATCACTTTAACATGTGCATGGAGGATTGCAGGCATGTAAATCTCTTAAAGCCTAAGTCTGCGTGCAACTTTTTCAAGGCTTGTAACATTGTGGTATTGGTTAGAAAATGACACTTTATACTCTAATTTTGCGCTAACTCGCGACCCACTAGACATCAGTCTAGTGGGTCGCCCACTTTTTGGTCGCGACCCACAGTTTGGGAAGCATTGCATTAGAGAACAGGTACGTTTTGAGTCTGGGTCAGCGGAGTGGATCAATGCTGGGAGTGAATTGCACACTCTCGGTCAGGACACTGAAAATGCGCGTGCACTTATCAAGAATGGTGTTTGTATCTGCAGAATTCGTGCACCCGAAGAAGACCTCGTTGAGTGTCTCTGAGCCTCTGGACAGCGAAAAACGACCGGAAACTTCAACAAGTCGATAGTAAAATAAGAGTGCAATTCAACAAGTGCAAGATTGAAAGTGCAGCGGTAAACACTGCAGTCGTTGGCACCAATCTGTAAAATATCCTAGCATGGACGCTTCAACAGAGACGGGGGAAAAGTTAGATAGTGTGAAAAATTTCTTCCGCTAAAGGAACGAAAAAAAGAAATAAGAGCAATCGATCTCCCAAGAAGCAATGAAAAATTCTGGATAAGATTTCTGTCCTAAAAATGTGCATTAAGCTTATTCTTAACGAGCGACTCTCCCTTGGGGTGCACCCGAGGACAATCCCCTCAAGTTTTCCTCTCTTAGCAGGAGTTTTGAGTACAAATGATATATGCACAATAGAGTACATTAGGTACATTGCGAGGTGGGGAGATGCAAAAGTGCGAACGTTCACAAGAGCAAAAGTGCAAACGAATATTAAAAAGTCGAAGAGAGAGTCAAAAGGAAAAGTGGAAAGAGAAGAGAACTCCTAGATATGAAAAGATTCAAGTGGAATTATAATTCCCGCCCCTTCTCTCTCTCACTCCCTCTCTCTCACTCCCTCTCTCACTCTCTCTCTCTCTCTCTCTCTCTCTCTCTCTCTCTCTCTCTCTCTCTCTCTCTTTCATTTAAATTCTTCCTATCTAGTCTCCTCTCCTATTCTTATATTCTTTCACCAAATTGGTAAAATATTTTGAAGCGCGCCCAATGCATTATCATAGCGTGGAATATAGGGTAGAGGAGACACTGGCCTAAGGCAACGCCCAAAGTCTATGGCAGAACATAAGGGACTGGCGCGTTCAATATATAATTCACAGCTTTGACTGATTAAGGATGTTTTCCAGCATTTTCTTGAGTAGAAACAGCCGAACAGTCTCTGTCGCAGCCGAGATTTAAATCCAGGACCTTGTGTCTTCCAGTCAAGCTCGCTAACCACTAGGCCACCGCACCACTACAGTACTAGCGTACCACGGCATTTGCGACTATTAGCGCATGCTAACGAGCAAGAGCAATTTCGAGTTTTTTTGTGTTGGAGCTTTACCAAACTTCTATAACAGTTGGATGAAAATCAAAGTCTACTATTTTGAAATGGCGACGATGTAGCAACTATTTTAAAAGTCGTCGTTAGATTAATACAATACAATGCGGTACATTACAGTACACTATCTCTTTATTGACATCAACCTTGACAAAACGCAAGGTCAAACAATATAATTACTTGGTTGAGACGAAGATTTAAGGGCGATTTAATTCTCGACAAGACTCCGATCCATTCTTCGACCGTAAGTCCAGCTCAGCTATGACCAACCGCAGTTCCTTCGGTGGTCGTTACAGCGCTCAAGGCACGAAGAGGAGGAGGAGGAGGAGGAGGAGGAGGAGGAGGAGCAGCGGGTGAAGGGGCCGGCGACCGTCCAGGGCAGGGATGTTGTCCGGCTTCGAAGGCCCTGCATTAGACGATCGCGAGACGAAAACTCGAACGAAAAAAAACCGAATCGAATCGTAACACGTGACGACATAATCGCATCCGCTCTGTTACGTCATCGACACGTGACGTCATCGTATTCGACGTCGTTCGGCAAAATATCCGGTCGAAGCTCTGACAGTTTCGCGACTTTCGAAGCTTCGAGCTTATTTAAATTTCCCACGAAGATTTGGTTCATATAAGAAAACAGCATACGAAAGAAATGAATTTTCAAATGCAAATTCGTGATCATTTTAATTTTCTTGCAAATATTTCACTTCCTCCGCCTCTATATTGGGCTGGCTTGCCCCTAGCAACCCTAGGCTACCGTTTGGGAGACGTTAGTTGGGGGGGGTCAATTAGTTTCACCCTCTGGGTTTCTGGACATGGCGCATGCCCTGACTTGTGACTTTCCTATTGGTTTCCTAATACAGTGCATGATCGATTTGAGAATTTATATATTGATCAGCACTTACATCATACATGTAGTTCGAACTCGCGCCAAAACCTATCGAAATTTTGTCATAGATTCGTTTGTGACTGTATTCGAACATTCGAAACCTTGTCCAGCTCTAGAATAGCGCTATATTAATTTGTGACAATTGCTTCACACTTGGGTGTGGGTTGCTTAATTAACCCGTTAACTCAAGAAAGGATCTTCGCTAGAAAAGCGATCAGACAGACCATAGGCGCAAACTTCTATTAGGCCGCTAGGTTCTAGCCTCCTCCCCCTTTTTGAGAGTCTACGCTAGAAAGGGATACTTGGCGGTCTTTATTTTAATTTAACATATGAAACCTGAGTTATGTTCAAAGCTACTCGAAAGAGCAATTGTTGCAGACATAGGCCTACAACATCTTCCCATGCCAACGCAAAGGCGATGTAGGTCTATAGGCCTAACTGTTCCTCCAAAATCTTGAGTTTGTGCTGATTCTGCGCATTTCCTTTACTTGACAATCTGAGTCTAATTCTTTGTTTCCTCGACGTTTTGTATTTCTCCCTTCAGCTACGTTTCACTTCTCTTGCTGTCCCTTCAAGTTTAGTATTAATTTTCTTCTGTTTGGGTAATATGGTCAATTCTATGACTTTGGACTTTGGATATAAATACTTATCGCCCTCTCCGCTGTCACGTCCTCTGTCACAAATCTCGGACCATCACCACCCCCAGTCCCCACCCCCTTAAAATACGTAACAAGTCTCGAACTGCTTAATTAAAGCGTCGTCCATAAATTACGTCACGCAGGTTTTCTGTTTAATAAATTCGAGTTTGGCGTTTAATTTTTTGATCCCCGTTAATATTGTGCTATGCTGAATAATTATTATTTGGTGCACCCGTTCACGGTTTACCTAGCAAATGCAACTGAGATTTAAAATTCCGTGTAACTAACATGCTAACATGCTATAATTAATATACCAGTGTCTTATCCAGACTTTGGGGCGGAATTGAGGCTTTCGGGGGAAATTCGACTTGGTTGGAGGGAAAAGACACAGTTCAATGCAAAATTTATGTAAGTGCTAGGATTTTTTTGGGGGGGGGGAAATTTTGAGGTGGGGGAATCTCCTATCCTCACAGGCCTGTATAAAACACTGTACTGAACAATATTTACTTCTTCTGTTAGAATACATTCATCAGAAAAGAAAGTAAAATATCACTACATATCTCAGGTCTTATATGTACGGAAAGCGTGACGTCACGGTGATCTTGATCCCCTCCCCTATCACAAACTGTCACACTTTATTAGACCGCCTGCCCTAGAGCGTGACGTACTTAATGGACGGCCCCTTAGGAAATTGCTTTAGAGGCAAGCAAAATACAACAAAGCTCGACAAAAAAGACATCCCTATCCAAAGAAATCCGTACAACGATTTAGTCCGAATGCCTATTTTTTGTCGATGCCTATTTATGACATAAGTCACATGACAGTCACGTGACGTCGACCTGTTCATACAAACGGACGCTGTAAACAAAGACTTCAAATAAAGGTGGACGTACAAGAGTTGACATCCGATGTCCTCTTAATCTTATCAGTTCAAGAATAAACAATGATTACGAATCGATCAATTCAGTCGCAAAAAGAAAACTGATCCTATGAAAAATATCAAAAGGTAATTATGGTGTTAATATATGCACGTTTGCATAAACTCGGATGAATAAGTGGGGTCAATCATTATATCTTCCACCTTCCCATTCGTAGCCTCTCAAAAATAAAGGGGGGGGGGTTCGAGCTCAGAGACCTAATAGAAGTCTACGCCTGTGTATGTAGGCATATATGATGCATTGTATTGTATTGTACTGGACAACTTCTATAGCGCCGTAGCATGGCCAAATATATGTGCATAAATACGTACATATGTAAGCGTTTATTAATCATAAATCAGATCGTTTAACTTTCTCTCAAAATTTTAAAACTTTTTCTCATCCTCATATTAATATAATCAAAATATTGGACGACGTATTATTCACTTAGCCTATATATGCGAGTATGCCACCTGCACCTAATTCCCCAAGGACGTATGCAAAAGAGTCCGGAGACATAAAAAAATTATGTATCTATAGGCCTATATATCATGTCAAATATCTTGACAAAATTAATAATTAATTCTGAACTGTCAGATCTCACTTATAGTCCAATTAAGATCGAAAAAAACGTGGTTGTCTTTTTGCATGCAGTGTATAAACGCCTGCTGCAAATGTACACGGTGTCCGGATAAAACGGGTTCCCTTGCTATAATGATGAAAACCATTAGTAAATATTCATCAATTTTAAAAATTATATATTGATTTTAGTGCTGACATGCTTACCAAAACTATTAAATGATCCCCGTTAATATTATGCCATACTGAATAGTTATTATTTGGTGTACCCGCTAATTGGGCTTGTGATACTGTTTAACTGCTGATAAAAGAAATTCCTGATTTCATTATTTCATAATCTTTGGCCGCCAAACAGTCCTGACTTAAACCCAGTTGGTTATAAGATTTGGGGGAATAATACAGGAGAAGGTTTACAGGACAGAGATCAGAACCATTGAAGGACTCCATATGAGCGAATTGTGAATGAATGGGATGAACTTGATCAGCTGGTTATCGATGCAGATATTGGTCAATGGAAATAGCACGCCTTGGAGTTTGTGTTGGAGCCAATGGGGGGACACTTTGAACACTAATTTTAGTTGAATGACTGTTGACAATCTGTCAGGACTAAAATGAATTTTAAATCTTTAAAATCGATGAATAATTGGTAGTGTTTTTCATCATTATCGCAACGGATCCCACTTTATCTGGACACAGTGCACACACACACACACACACACACACACACACATATATATATATATATATGCACTGTATATATATGCACTGTATATATATATGCATATATATATAATACATATAGTATATATAATTGCAATATCTGAAAGAACTGTATGTAGTTGATATATAATAGTTTCGTTCAGTGGTGATGATGACGACGATGACGATGATGACAACGGTGATGGCGCTGTCGTTGTTGTTTTTGTTGTTGTTGTTGTCTCACTCAGCCATTGACTGAGAAATTCCAGACGCTCGTTTCTGGATCGAGCGCTGTTGTAGCCATCGAACGCCAAAAATACGATGATGACAACGACCACAGCGATGATGATGACGACGAAAGGCGTCGTTGTCTATCATCACCTTGCCTCTATTTCGCACAGTCCTTTGATTCCTCCGACGCTGTTGAGATCACAGGGGGCATCGTCCCATTTCAGAAATCTACAATCATTTTCCCCACCCACCCCAATTACACTGCGCCGTATATATACTATACGCACACGTGCACGATGTATAGGATGCGCCGTTGTGTACGTCGAGTGTACATGCAGTGTACACTCGTCTGCGTACACCCGCCCATATACATCACACAGCGAGAGCGGAAAAGGCGCGCGAATTCATATTCATCAATCATTATCTATAACTGTTGTTACTCTTTTTGCTCGAAAAACTCGTCGACGGCTGGCGCTAGATAAAGCGGATCTGCGCTGCATGATAATCGGAAAATATAGCAGCACTTTATAAACATTAGCTCGTAAGAGATTAAGAGGAGAGAAGGATAAAAGGATAAAAGAGGACATGACAATAAGAAGGAAATGAATGGAAGAGGACGGAATTGAAGGGAAGAAGAGGAATGGAGATGGAATGATGAGAGAGAGGAGGGGATGCGATCGGACAAGATGGTACCAAGAGAAGAGGCCATAGAGGGAAGACGGGATGGGATGGGAGTGGGCGATTGAGGGTAGGGATTTAAAAATATCATTTGCGACTATGTGTAATCGAAAATTATCGTTGAAAATGTGGTGCGATGACCGATTCTAGATTTCCACGTTTCCTCGTCGACAGTGGCGTAGCCAAGGTTATAGAATAGAGGGGCACATCGACAATTTCGAGTAAAAATAGTCCGCAAAAGCTAAAAAGGTCGTCAACGTTCTTTGCACATTTAAGTGCGCCAAATATAGAGTATATTCCAATCATCCTACCTACCCCCCTTTCCCCGAAAAATTTTATCACCGTTTTGTGCGGAAATTCCATGCCGATCCCAGCCAAAATAGGGCCCCCGGGCTCCCATGTTCCCCGCCGTGACTGCGCCAAAGCTCATCGATGCCTTTCCCCGCAATTGGAACTTCCTGAACTCACTGCACCCTCTGCCTGTCTTTCGGATGTCCAAAGACACATTTCCTATTCTATGCAGTCTTGTTTCGAATGATATCTTACCAGAAGTTACCATGAATTTTTCTTTATCATCGGTTGGATTTATAATGAATTCTTAGCGACTTCGCGTTTCTCTGTTTCTGTCTACAATTTTACATCTTCTTACGTTCGTACTCTTTTATAAAAGTCGTTCTTCGTATCGATTGCTTTTATATTTCATAACTTTTTCTGGCTTTTAAAGTTTAGCTATCGACGTGCAATAGACGGCTTCTTAATTTAATTAAAGTTTAAACGATCTATGATAACGGTGGTCACAAAAAACTTACAAAATAAAATACATGACATAAAAGAAATTGGACATAATTAAGTAAAGATGGGTTCCAGCATCTTCTACTCAAGACTAAAAGCAGGATGAAAAAGTCTTTAGATATACATTGACATGAATTGTTATAGTAGATTAACATTTATAGAGCTTAATTCTCTGTTTGTTTGTTTTGCTTGTCTGTCTGTCTGTCTGTCTGCCTGCCTGTCTGTCTGCCTGTCTGTCTGTCTGTCTCTTACCGTTCTTCTGTTTCACCATCTTGATAAGACATAAATAGACATTCCTCCGGACTGAAGTAGCTGAAAAATTGAAAAATCAGCTTAAAAGTTAGACTAATTTCGTCTTAAACTGACAATTAAATAATTTTCGGTAAGTTTAATTTTAACCAAATCCAAACAATTGTTGTTTCTATATTCAAGCGCCGAGGTATAGGCTACTGCGGTGCTACTTTCAAAAGCCCTATTCACGCTATTTGCGAGATTTTGCTTACTTACCTATTTTTCCATCGGCATTCTCATATCTGACTCCATCTAACTCGTTCTCTCCTCTTCACTCCTCATTTTATCTCTTCCTCCTCCTCCCTTCTTTTCTTCTCAGCTTCTCTCCTCTCCAATCTGTCATCCTTACTCTATTATCTCCAAACTTCGGCCCACTTATGTCCCTCTCCTCTCTCACTCCCCTCTCTCCCTCTCTGTCTGCCTGTCTGTCTGTCTGTCTGTCTGTCACCTGTATCATTTTGCATCTCTGTCATTTCGCATTTGACAATCCCGCGCATCTATTTCAATTTTCGTATCTTGTTCGAATTTTTAAAAGGGAAAATGTGGAAAATGATTCATAATCGGTTAAATGAATCAGCCTTTGGACTGGCTTTCTAAGACTAATCATTCATCCTCCAAAGCTAGCGTTTCACAAAAACAAAAGATTCCTTTTGCTTTCAACTGACTGTTAAAGTCACTCACTCTGTCATAATCATCATCGTCATCATCATCATCATCATCATCATCATCATCATCATCATCATCATCATCATCATCGCCCGTTCAGTTTCTGACTATTAGCATGTCACCAATGACGACGACGACGATGATGACGACGACAACTAGCTAACAACAAAGACCTTTAACCCGATCAACTGATGCCTAAATACATTATTATAATAACGCTAAAGTGTTGATTGATTGATTGATTGATTGATTGATCTTTTGATTGATTTATCGATCGATCGTACTTGTCTGGTTTTCCGGGGATGAAGGCGGTGAATCCAGCGATGGATCCGTGAGCTCTTCCGTAGGCGTCCGTCCACTTCCATTGGTCAAACATACAGGTATCACCATGACTGCCACGAGCCCTTCGCGCCCCAATCCAAAAGCCAACGCCTCCAGGCCACACGTCTACAAACAATACACACACCGCAACACTACACGATACTATAGCCAATAAAACAGACGACACCAGCCACAGCTACGTACCTACTTACTCATCCACTTATCTGCCAACCAACTCCCCTGCCTCAGTGTTTAATCTAGACTAAGGACTCCGGGGGGGGGACAGACAAAGCCGGGGGAAGTCAGCTAGGAGGCTGCTGTTAATTGATGTAGTATGCCAAAATTTCCGGGGGGAATTTGAAATTTCCGGAAGGAAAGGGAAATTTTCTCCCCGGAAACGGCCTAGATTATAAACACTGCCCAGCCTACGTATCAACCTACATACCAACATACAAACATACCTACATTCAGTACCTGTCAGCCTACTACTCACTTACCTACCTACTTACCCACCTACCTGTATCTTCCTACCTGTATCCTATCTATCTATATGTCTGTCTATATACATGTCTGTCTACCAATACTGCTGCTACTATTATTATTATTACTACTACTACTACTACTACTACTACTACTTCTACTACTACTACTATTATTATTATTATTATTATTATTATTATTATTATTATTATTATTATTATTACTACTACTACTACTACTACTACTACCACCACTATTATTATTATTATCTATAATATTAAAATCCTTATCTGTATGTCTCTCTGTCTGTTACCTTCAAGCGTTCTGATTGGTTGACTATTGGTAGACGGTTTAGACCTTTAGTCCTTACGTCGCGATGCGTTGGTGGGCGAGCGTTGACTATTGGTAGACCGTTTAGTCCTTACGTCGCGATGCGTTGGTGGGCGAGCGTTGACTATTGGTAGACCGTTTAGTCCTTACGTCGCGATGCGTTGGTGGACGATGTTCGAAGACGACGTTGCTATTGGTAACAATTGTTCGTAGAACCGGTTTAGTCGAGTCATTGCAGCGTCAGAGGGCTGGGCGTGCGACGACGTTGCTATTGGTAACAATTGTTCGCAGCCTCAGGTAGTTTTAGCGTACACAAAAAATACGTGTACAGCGTCACAAATGGCCACAGTTGCGTGATTTTAACGTACATAGGCCTAATTATTACGTGGCGCAGAGCTTGGCTAGGTGGCGATCATTGAAATGTTGTTCAGCATGAATTCAATGATTGGGTATTAGGTATAGGTATTGGATTAGTATTATCCTGCACTGCGAGCTACTTTACATCTTTCTAGTTATTATTATTATTATTATTATTATTATTATTATTATTATTATTATTATTATTATTACTACTACTACTGCGACAGCTTCTGTGTTAATGGATGATGGTGTTCTTGTGAGGAGTTCTTCTTACGGCGGTCGTTTCTAAGTTCTTCGTTGAGGAAGTCTTCTAGGAAGACCTGCTCCCTGATGCTGTTGATGCGGACGAGGTATCCTCCGAGGCGACGGCATTGGTCCTGGGCGGCGTAGAAGGTCAGCGCCCGGTTCACTGTCCTATACCTCGACCCGTTTGCACTCCCTCCGCCGAAGAACACCCAACCAGAGTCATCTGCAACACACAGTACGCAAAACAGCCTCAATATACATATACGCCGTCTTTAAAATACTTCTACAGAGTGGTTGAAACAAGAAAAACAAAATGCGCCCAAATGAAAGTAATGATAATTGTAATAATAATATTATATATGTGACATAGTATATATATACTGTACTTATAGGGTCTATATATATATATATATATATATATATATATATATATATATGCTATGTCTATGTCGGTGAAGCGTTGTTCGCCACAAAATTCGTATTTTCTCTAAAATTCGAACACAATTCACTTTGATTTTCCACAAATGCTCGGCTAAAAAGCGTGAATTGTCGCTTGCAGCATTTCAGAGGAAAATTTCCCGATTTTTTCCGTTCGCCTGACTGTCACCCATCCGAGCAGTAACCGCGCTCGACGTTCTGGACCTTTGATGTAGGCTTTATGTCCTCCACGTGGCGTGTTCTTGTTTCTTCGTCTCCGTTCTTTGTATTTTATAAGAGCTCTCTTCGTGTGATGACGTTGTTCGTCGTCATTTTCTTTCCAAATCGAGGCTCAAATTTTCGGTCGTTTGCTGCGGAGAGACTTCCGCTGGAGCCCCCACCACAGAGGGCGCTCCCGGTCTCACGCTGTTATTTCCTACGGACCTCAAACTCCCGCGACCAATACTTCTCCTACGCGTTGTAGATATGGTTCTCTGTCTGTCTCTCTGACTATCTCTGTCTCTCTGTCTCTGTCTGTCTGTCTGTCTCGCTCTATCGCTCGATCTACGATCATATCAAACGCTGCCGTTCGATGATCATAGAGTCAACAGATTCCTCCACTCCCACCCCCACCCCCACCCCACTCCACCCAACCCCTTTCACCCACCCACCCTCCCGAGAAAAGCTCCTATAGGTTTTTTCATCTGACAAGAAAAAAATTGATGTATCAGAATTATCGCTTAATAATAAAAATGTCGACAAACGAAAGAGAAACTAATTTCTTGTTCTGGCGCCTTTTTTCTTCTGTACGTGAATTCTGAGAAATGCGTGACATGTAACACAGTAAGATCATAATTATAACATCGAATTTTTTCTTGATTTTATGAAATTTCTGCCATGAAAGACGACGGAGTGACCTCGGATGTGAACTGTTTATTTTGAAAAATTAACTCATATATGCGTCTTTCTCTGTGAAATAGGACACTCAGAAGGTCACGTGCAGTTTAGCTTGCGGACTAATTGCATTGTGAGCGAAGTCACGTGACTCGACGATCCGTCAAACGGTCATTTAGCACCGGGCAGAGTAATTGCTTCGCTCCGTCGAAAAACCGTCTCCATGGAGAACAACACTTACCGCGAACGACTTTGTTGGCGCTCGTTGCCATGGTTACATGTTCGATCGGTTGGGCGTCGATGCGATGGTGCACCGTTTCCATGGCGACCAGATGTTCGTGTCCTGAGTTCATTTCTGCGACGAAAGAAGAATGGGAAGATGATGATGATGATGATGATGGATGATATGATGATGATGATGATGATGATGATAATTGCGACGACGACGACGATGATTATAATGATCGGGCCGGTCGAGAACCTTAAAGTGGCCCAAGAAATTTGGCCCACGTGGCTGAGAACCAATAGCCCCGAGTAAGAGTGGGCCACGGGCCCCCGAGTACAGTGGCACAAACCAGGTCAGAAAAACGGCCCCGTCCTAACTGTCCTCGTGCCATAATTGTATCGATTTTATATCCAAAAACACCCGTGTCCACAGCCAGCCGTAAGGGCACGACTTGTGGAAAATATACTCATGGCAGGACATGAGGACACGGGTCGTGTTTGCCCCCATGCAGGGTGCGATTTGTGACATGGAGCAGTGGGGAGGAATATGTCGAGCTTGGAGGGATGTAGTTGTTGGAAACTGTAGCAGTGGGGGGATGTAGCAGTAGGGGGATGCAGTTGTGCAGTGGGGGGAAGATTCCCCCCCCCCCGCAAATCGCGCCCTGCCCCCATGCCCGAGTAAGAGTGAGCCCTGGGCTCCGAGTAATGTTGAGACAAGGGCCCCGAATATGATCGATACATGGGCTCCCTCCCAACTAATAGAACCCCTATGGGCCCTGCTGTTCAATGCAACGTTTTTGTGGGAATTGACTTGTTTCTTTGCCCCTCGCTTCACTTGACGAAATACTGTAATTTTCACACTTCGCATTTCTCAATTTAATAGGGGGTACAGTGTACTGACCATATAGAGGGGCCTCTTACGGGTAAACTTTGTGACCCCTTCTAAGCCACGCACATATTACTGTTTTAGTCACCCGTCATAATAGTTTCTCTTTTGGAATGTGCTGCATTAATTTAAAACTGGACCACAGATTAATGGTTAATCAATTTGATCAAGAGTGCTGCAACAGTGTAACTGTGGCCGATGGGTCCCTAGGGTCAAAAATTTCCAGGGCCACATTTTCTAGCCCAGAACGCCACTGCAATTCAGGTGTAAGCATTTAAGAAACTCACGCCATTTATGCACTATTATGCATTGCAGACATTGACATGGGTCCATTGTTCAAGACCCAACCATAATGATTCAGACCCAACCCGCGTAAGCAATAGGGTTACTTGACCCAACCCAATCCCATCCCCGTAACACATTACAATTTCTTAAACCATGACTTATTTTCTTACCCAACCCGCTGTAAACATGGAAGTTTCTGATCCAAACCCAGCCCATGGGTGGACCCAACCCTTGTCCATGTCTGATTGGAATTTTTAAAACTAAATTACCTTTTACTGGGGAAAGTTTTAAACGGTTATCATTTTGGCGATTTGTGATACATTAGTGAACTGAAAAGTTTTAAAATCTTTTCGTTAAAAGCCCTCAAAAGAATCTGTGAAAAAGTCTGTCCGTGAATCGCTGTCTTCATTTTAAAACAGTCAATCGACAAGAATTCTTAAATTTCGCAAATGTAGCGATGTGGAAATCGAGTTCTTTCGCTACTGCTAAAGTCGCCAGCGGCAACTTTGACATAATAAATCCTGGATGTAAATTCAGAGGATAAAAACATTCGAATTGTTCACATTCTAATGAACAATTCAGAACAAGACGCAGTCTAATTCTAAATACTTCGAGTTTCATCATTTCTGTGAAAGCAGCGCTATAAAAATCAGCTTTTCTCGACGAGTGCGAATTATGTAACTCATTTGTTACACTAAAATGCTGGCCGGAACCAACCTCCAACGCTGTCGGCAAGACAAAAATCGGGTCGTTATTTATGCTGCGCTTGAAATCGAGCAATATCGACTGAGCTGTGTTTGAAATGCAACATCCGATGATGCTCCTATAGGATTAATACGTTACTGTGGCTTTCAACAAACAGCCGAAAATCTGATATACGAAGTCCAAAAATTGGAAACATCGACACACTTTTATGATACAGGGTCACTGGCAGTGGACGTATTACTCGTTGCTCGACCATTTCAGTGTTTTCGTATTCATCTCCGATGTTTTGCGCTCTTCATCGCAATATATGTATGAACGTTTCACAGTTATTATTTCCTGAAGCTTTAAAATTGCAATTGAAATGCACTTGTAGCAGGGCTGGAAAATGTGCCTAGGTTTTTCGGTTGTTTTTTAGAAACTTGAAATAGTACAAATTTAGGGATATCAGGCGTTTTGCTCTTTAAATAAAAAAAAAAAACGCTCATGTATTTAATGTCTTTAAAGTTTCTTACTCTTCACACACAAAGGAACACATGTGGCAAGAATATAGAAAAGGGTTTATAAATTATAGCGTTGACATGCAAACATTAAAATTAGAAAAACTAAAACCTAAATTTTATTTTTAAAAGCCTAGGTTTATCCAGCCCTGACTTGTAGCCATTTTAAAAAGCGATGATGAAGATGATGGTGATGGTGATGGCGGTGGTGATGATGACAACGACGACGTCTTAATTAACGAGACCGCAAACGAGGAAAGATATTAGAAAAGAAATTGAAGTTGTTGTTTGAAGCAATATTTCGCTATTGAGTTATCTATGTTATCGCGCACACGGTCGCAATCGAATTCCAGCCATTGTCTCGTGACTCTCGTCACTTAAGTGCGCCAGTGCCAGCACGTCTTCACCTGACACAGAATTCGGACTGCGGAAAAAAAAAGACCTGTCGCCCTGCCCCCACCTGGAACCTCTCACCGCCCAGAAAATGAGAGGGAACTGTGAGCGGGGGGAAGGGTGGAGGAGGAGGAGGGAGCGTGCTTCGATTCTCGAGGGTGAAATTCAAGTGCGTCGTTTAATTGTGATGGGTATGTTTGCTCGTTGGAAGAGCGAAGTGCCAACAATCGTGCACGCCTCCCTCCGACCGTCCGAGGAGTGGAATGGAATGTTGTCTTTTAAGCACGTCTTCCGCCTTCCTCCTCTCCCTCTCCTAATTCACTCCGTCTTCTCCATTTCCACCCGAAATCTTTATCCGCCCATTCGGGCAAATTGCACCGAGTCTTGGTCGTGAAATTCAATCGGGACTGGCGTCTCGACGCATCAACGGTCAATAGATCTTACGCCTCTCGGTGTCGTTTGGCTTTTAGTCGATTACGATGATCGTTGGAAAGAGGTTTAATAGCACAAAGTTAGGGAAGCCATTGGCATTACGAAGGAATTTCAATTAATATGTTAAGTGAACGACTATCGACTGGTGCTTCTATGCATTATGAAGCGACACTCAGCAGAAGTCATTCAAATGGTGGCCCGCGGGCCAGATCCGGCCCGCCAAGGGTGTGAAACGGCCCGCGAAGATACTGAGCTACTTCGGTGCTGCTTCTGAAGGCGCTATAGAAATTAACGAGATTTTACTTACTTACTTAGCTTGTAGGCTATTTATTTAGTGACTGTAGCGTAATTATGCTCTAGTCACCCGTAGGCTCACTTCTAAAAAATACCCGTTAAATTTACAGGGTAATAATGATACAATAAAAAGCTGTTTGAATACCAGAAATCGACAGAATGTGTGCACGCCATAGAGATAAATGTCAACCACTGATTCGAAAACACCCGCGGACACAGTCATAAAAATCTGGCCATTCAAAAAATTTATTTGAATACCCCACTATTGTGTTTATTGTGCTTATTGTGTTGTAGACATGTGTTCACTTTAGCGGGCCTTCTAATAATTGGAGAAAACCCCCTTAAAAGGAGACGAAAGGAGAAGAGCTGAGAAAACAAAAGAACGCGAATCGTCTTTTGCTTCGTCCTCAGTTTCCTTCAATAACAACTGATAAAAGCAGATAAGATAAAATAAAGGCTTAATGGAAGGACGTAGGGCTTGGGATAGGCTGGAACTGGACAGGATAGGGCAAGATAAGATAAGGCAGCGTAGAATAGGACAGGGCAGCAAACAATAAGCAGTAGATTTCAATAGGTTAGAATAGATAATGCCAGGTTAGGTATTGTGCGCTTTTCTTTTTTGCATAACACTTAAAAGGTCACATAAGACAGGGCTGAAAAGGATATCACAAGGTAGGGTAGGGTAGGGTAGGGTAGGGTAGGGTAGGGTAGGGTAGGGTAGGGTAGGGTAGGGTAGAATAGGACGAGAAGGAAGGGAAGGACGGGCAGGTAATTAAGTACGTATAGAAAGAATAGGATAATTTGAGGATGAGAAAACTAGAATAGAGGGTGAAAAGAAGAGAAAATGGTTTGAAGAGTCTGAGAAGAAATTTTAAAAGCGTCTATAATCCAGAGAGAAGGTGGAGAGGGGAGAGTGTGGGGTGGACGGTGGCGCCACCTACTTCCGGCGGTGACTCCTTGCCAGACGACGAAACCGACGACGATTCCTCCGGAGGCGACGATCATCCCGACCAGGATCGAACAGAGGAAGGCAAACCGTCTCAGTCGCCTCCAGTCGTTAACCCCTCGACCCCCGCCGGCGACAGCCCCGCGACCGGAAGTCGGAGGCAGCAGACTTCCGCCGGAAGCGGCGACCAATTCACCGGAAGCACGATGATTGCTTCCATTGTGATCGTCGTCCGATGTTTTCGTTGATTTAGCGCCACTACCGCAGCAGCAGCAGCAGCAGCCTTTAAACCATCGCATCAGCGAATTCTTCGTCCGCCTTCGACCACCGACCGGACGTCCGGAGTCGTCGTCCCTTCGTCCGTCGTCCCCGATGCTCTCTGACGTCATCAGACCGCCGTCGTTTCCGCCGGCGAAGAGCGTTTCACATCCGGGACAGTGAACGGCGCCGACGTCGTCTTCGTCGTCGTCGTCGAAGTGTCGGCGACCGATGATGACGTCACCGGCGGCGGCGACGACGGAGAAGGTGGAGTCCTCGTAGACCTCGACGTCGTTGTCCGCGCATCCGGAGCAACATGGCGGACGCTGATCGTCTTCCGGTAGCAGCGTGAAACGCAGCCGCCGATGGGGGCGTCGGCGACTGTGCTTCTTGCCAGGTAGGTGGCGCTTCGCGTGACCCGCCACCGTCCGCAGGAGGTCTACGGCTTCCGGAAACGACGCAGTTCGAGAGAAACTAGGTAGAAGAGGTGGAGCGGGTGCCGCCGGGCGAATGCTGCCGCCGCCGCCGCTCTGGGCCACCGTAGGAGCCCCCTTCGGTCGTCGATGGTCCGTCGACGCCACCGTAGCGTCTTCTTCTTCGTCATCCATCGATGCGCACAGAATGGATCCGTCGTCGTCGTCGTCGTCGTCGCTGCCAATCGGCGCCGCCTGGTGATGAATAATCGAATTAATATAGCGCCTTTAGAGAGAAACGATCTCCTCTTCTGTGCAGATAAATCGATGAACGGCGGTCAATTTTGCCTCAATGGACGTAGAAGACATTCTGCTGAGTCAGCGTTTCTCGTCGTCTTCACTCTGCAAAAAGACGCCTCAGATCGAGGCCGCGAAGCAGTGGTGCTGGGGGTGGGGGGAGTGCTGGAGGGTGGCGCTGCTCTGCGGTTGGGGTGGGGTGGGGTGAGAGGCAGAATACGGGGCGAGAGAGTTGACGGTCTTTCTGGCCGCCAGATCCACCGGTGCCCTGATGTACGGGCGGCGATCAGCGCCGGGGGTGACGTCGGGGGTCAAAGGGTCAAAGGGGAGATGGCAGACGGCGATTCGAAAGTCACGATGGCCCCTCGAAGTCAACAGACGATCCACAAATCACATTCACACTCGAAATATAATTGAATATAAACCCTATCACATAAAGCAGAAATATTTAACCATAACATATATGTGGCGCATATATATATATATATATATATATATATATATATATATATATATATATAACACTAGCATATATGACAGTCTATTTTTCATATGAACGTACTGTTTTTTTATCAGTGGCGTAGGAAGAGTTGAGAAATACGGGGGACACATTGACATTTTCGGGTGAAAAGTTTCTGAAGAGCAAAAAAAGGAGCTCGCCAAGGAATTCTTCGCGCTGTCACGTCTTCTCCTCGAGGCTCGATCATTCCGCCTAACTCCTCCCCGCCCTCCAAAAATATATCTCAACGATTTTGCGTAAATCTCACGACCGGTTCCAACCATAATAGGGTGGCCCGGGCCCCGTGCCCCCACCCCCCGTGGCCACGCCAATGTATCTTATAACTATCGAATAACGACTATTATATTGTTAGCTTGTCCTTTCTCTCTTACTTTCCTCCGTTTTCGTCTTCTTCCTCTCCTCCTTCTCCTCATCCTTCATCTTTTCTTGTTCTTGTTTTGTTCTTGCTCTTCATTTTCTTCTTTGTCGTCTTCATTTCTCATTTATTTGCTCGATAGATCCATCTTCTTCAGCTTTCTTTCTCTTGCAGTGTTTTTCAGAGATGTGCTATTCGATACGTCGTGAAATGTAACTTAGTATTGTGCCTTTGGAATCCATTGTGTGAATCAAAGCTCGATGCATGCCAAGGGGCTGGAAAACCGTAGGATTTTTAGAAACAAAGGCTAAGTTTTTAGAGTTTTAGTTTTTAAAGGTATTTTATGTTTTCCAAAGTTTTTAAAAAGATTTTTTATGTTTTGATGTGTGGCAAATCAACATCTACAAACCCTTCTCCAAATTCCTGCAGCATACGTGCTATGCTTTCTACAGAGGGTAAAAACTTCGAAAACTATAAAAATGTTTTTTATAATATTTTTCAATTTAAACAAACTAAAGAACCTAAAATTTGACGTTTTCAGTGGTTTTAGTTTTAAAAACCCCAACATTTTCCAGGTTTGGTGCATAACGCCCTAGTTGCTAGCCTGCTAGGACATTACCGGAAGGTCATACGTTCGAGAAATAACAGGAAGAAATTGGATGTCTCCACCAAAACAATCCACTGGTTTTCTAAGCACAAATGTCTAATTCTAATGCGAGAAGAGAAAGACCGGAAAGAACCTCATTGCTTGTCCGCATTCGATGGGGGGAGGCAGGGAGGATGAGCGAAATTATATGAATCAATTCCTCATTGAAGAACATTCATAAAAGACCATAATTCCAAAATGGAGTAGGTTGCGGGGATGGGGTGGGGGTGGGGGAGACGGGCCTCTGTTCCGAAATCTGGGGGTGTAGATAGCATATTCGAAGACAATACGTGAACGGGTGAGGGACGTGACCTTCTTGCTTGCTGGATACTATTTTTTCCGAAAATGTTGATGTGCCCTCCCCATATTCCGGAATCCTGGCTTCGCCACGGTCAATCGGAAACAGTGCTCGGCCCTGTAGAAGCAATTTGTGTCAGTCTGAGGTCGGGTATTAAGTGATTTCGCGCCCAATTTTTTTAAACGCTAAGAAAATATCGCATCAGATATGCATTTGTTTCACTTACTTACAATCTTCTATTCCAAAATAGCCTAGCTCTAATAATAGACTAAAGTGTCTCTTTTATTCCAATAAGTCTCCGTTCGTTATGAAAATATTTAGAACAGTAAAAAATCTGCTGTGAACTTAATAGAGTAACGCGGCACTCACAGATTTAGTTCCAACTGTTCTAGATCAAGAATAAAGATCAGTCGGTCACGTGACGTCGAGGTCCACAGTTTCCTGAGCCTTCAGGAAACAAGGGTCATCTCTTCTTCTCTGACGATTCTTCGTCTTCTTTTAAGCGAATCCTTTGGAACTACTTTTCAACAGAGAACAATGGCGCGCTGCTTAATGGCCGCTGTTAAACCGGCGAATGTCCCGGTTTAGAGGATTCCGGGAAAATTACTCCGCCGCCGCCGCCGCCGCCATCGGAACTATTTCGCTCGAAGCAGACGACAACGACGCGAAGCGATTCGTTCGGCGTCGCTGCTTCACTCGCTTCGGTATTTCTGCGCCAACGCCCGAACAGGGTTATATCGACCGCATCGCGCTTCTGGAAGAAGATAGATATCAGAGCAGAAATCGGGAGTAAGTTAACAGGGAACCAGCGTCCTGCTCTCCTCCTCCTCCTCGTCGTCGTCGTCGTCGTCGTCGTCTTCGTTTTGTTCGCAGAGGTCGGAGCGTCTGATTGGCCAACGAGGACCGTGCCCTTCTCCCTCTCCCGTGTTCTGTGAGAACATCAAGGAAGTTCACACAGAACAAACAGCGCTTTGAAGAAAGGGCTTCCGTCTCTTTTGTTGGCCAGATCTCAATCGATGGGATCGTTGGTCGTTTCGGTTCTCGTTTTACGGCCAAACGCAACGTCCGAAGCCGCAGTACACGCCGCCGCCGCCGCTGCCCCTCTTCATGTAGCGCCTTTTTCATCAACGGCAGGGATACAGGCTCGAAAAATGCCATCAGAGTTCAGCGGGTTCGAATCTAACCTTAGAAACAGCGTCAGGTTCTTAAAGAAGCAGTCACCGTGTTCACCATTCACTTATTGGAAGGCAACACACAAAGTCATCTCTTCTCTCACCCAGAGTGGTATCATTCTAAACAGAGTAATAGAGTGGTCATGGGCGTAAAACACGGGGGACGGTCCCCCCAATAATTAGTAAGAGGGGGACAGAGTATCAATTATCCCCCCCCAATGTTTTGTGCCTTATGGTAACATCTGGTAAAATCACTCATTGTGAATGTTCTTTTTTTGCTCGTCGAGACTTTTTGGGGATGAAAAGGGGGTCAGACCTGACTTTATGAATGATTTTATCCCCTCCAATGTTGACGCCAGGTTTACGCCACTGAGAGTGGTACCATGGGCGCCCACAGAAATTTTTCCACGAGGGGCAAAACACATTTTAACACAATGGTCACGGTTAATATTTTAGCAAGGTTTTCAAATTTCAATATGAAATCTTGGTATTCGCATTTTCCAGGAGGTGCAAGTGCCCCCTCTTGCCCTAATGTGCGGGCGCCCATGAGTGGTATCATTCTAAACAGAGTAGTATCATTTGAATCAGGATGACGTCTATTCAAACTCTTTAAACGCGTAGGTGTTGGTTGGTTTTAAAAAGGCTAACTTGTTTTTACTCTTATCATCGCATTGTCGTGTCCTCATCACGTGATGATATCAGTGACACGTGACATTCGTATCATTCTATGTTCCGTCAAATTGTCTGTTGTGTGCGAACAGAGTACCGTTTCATAGAGACAGCTCAAAATTCTCAACGAAAGTTCAGAAGTGTCGTTATCTTAGAAATCTATTTACAATTCTCGAAACTGCTTGCGACAACCTTAATTAATTAAGAGATTCTGCGATGAAATTACAACAAAACCTAAGATCAACTTAGAGATGTCCGAAGACACTTCATGCACAGAAAATACTAATTAGGCCTAATTAATATATTCTTTAAAAGAAAATCAAAAATGAGGAGTGGCTTAGGATTGATAATAAAATAAATAAATATTAATATCGGAATACGAAGCATAGATTGGTAAAGTGACGTCGTTTGAGGCGTCGCGATGACGTCATTCCGTCTCTCTGACGTCATCCCTCAAATGGCAACGTCAGTCTTTCGTTTTCGTGTGAGCGACGCCTGTAGGGTTCCACTGAACAAACCAACGCATTGACGCGTGACAACCGTGACACCGAGGGACGCCGTGACACCGTGTAACCGGTTTCCTGAAGACGGTCGAACACGACGGTGTCACGTGATATCGACTGGACAGATCGATTCATCGAACGGACAAAAGGTCTCTCTTCAGAATTCACTTCCACGGAATCACCTCACACCTTGGAAACACTCGAACTCCTCACAAGTAGTGACACCGTCTTGACACGTCAATGAACAGGGTAAACAGGAGGAAAGACGAGAGAGAGAGAGAGAGAGAGAAGGCCGGAGGAAGGACAAGTGTTTATTTGCAAGAGTCATTTTAAGCAGACCAATAATAGATCCTCCTCCTCCTGATCTACCTGTACCACCAACGACTTCGTTTTATAAACACCTGTTTTTTTTATTTCTGCAGCTTCGTTTCGCTGAGTCAGCAATTCTTAAGACAAGTGAAAGAAGAAAGAAGACGAAAAACCCAGTTAACAACGTCTCTCTTCAAAACTCCCTGTCATCCCTTTGCCTCCGTCATTCTGTCAGTCCAGAGACTAGCGTTCAATTGACGACTTAAAAAATTAGTCAATGCAAATGACATCTTGTCTACCAGTTATTGCTCCTCTCTAGAAGAAGACGGAGAGGGAGGAGAAGAAGAAGAAGAAGAAGATGAAGAAGAAGAAGAAGAAGAAGAAGAAGAAGAAGAAGAAGAAGAAAAAACAGAAGGAGTATAAGGGGATTCCTCTTCATCGGTATGTACCGAGGCAATGCTTAGCTATCAATCAAATATTAATCAGACGAGCGTTTAAAACAGATTGACGTCCTCCACACAGCGCGCCGAAAGTATCAACCCACAGAGCGTCCGTAAAATAGTCGATGGCCACGGACGACGACGGTCTAAGCCCCCTCCCAACCCCCAACCCCAACCCCAGGGATAAACTAAGAACCAGGGATAGGGAAGTAATCGGGCCGTGTACGTGAGAATCCGGATAGGTTTTCTGGGGAGCGGTTACCTGAGAACAGGCGAGTCAGAGGTGGTCATCAGTCTCGGAATGAAAGACCGAGATGGGATTTTGCGACATGGAAGCCAAATTAGGCGAATCTGCTTTGGCGACTGGACGATGAATAAAACGCCGAAGAAATCCCGCTTTCTTCATTTCGCGGGGAGCATACAGAGACCCGGCGTTTTATCCAGACCCGAGGCCTTTGGGTGGGTGGGTGGGGGATGGGGTAAATTGACTCGGCTGGAGGGGGAGGACACGCAGTTCAATGCAAAAATTTTCGTCAGTGCTGGGACTTTTATTTGGGGAGGGATCTCCCCCTAACAGGCCTGGATAAAACACTGCAGAGAGCGCTTCTGAGCCAAGTAATTGCAAATTTCAACTATTCTTTCGCGATTTGTAAACATGTAGCCAATTTCTTTTAAATCTACGAAAATACTTTAATTTCTCTAATTTCAACAAATGAAGGTCAAGTAACAGATGCCGAAGCGATCATTTGAATTAAGCAATATATCCTATATTAATGTAAAGTACGAAAAGTTTGACTGGTGAACATTTGAGAAGGATCAAAACACACGCGCCAAATAAATTCACCAGAAATTACATTCATTGCAGTTCGAACATCAAAATTCGACTCGTGACAGGCCTACACCAGACGATTTCAAGTTATTAATCATGATTTATGAAATTTTAAGCTTATGGTTTAAGAAGGCATCGACTGGCCATATCGAGGTTAATTTAATTGTAAAGCTGTTCTTTTTAATATATATGTATGGGCGTAGACTTTTTCGAATTTTGAATAGGCCTACATCAAGTGGCTGCTAAAATGAATTAGACGTTTTATCTTATGTCTGTTCCATTCGCCAGGTGGCAGCGGTGTTTTGAAATCCTAACGCCTTTGGGCCTACCTGATTTTTCAATGTATATTTCAGTCGTCGACAGTGGCTCGTATTAGCAAAAGGCTAATACTGTCTAAGTGCGTACATTATAGGCCTACCAAGCAGTGTTTAATCTAGACCCCTGGACTCCTGGGGGGAAACTGACAAAGCCGGGGGGGATTCTGCTAGGGGCCGCTGTTAGTCTATGTAGTATTCCAAAATTTCCGGGGAAGAATTTGAAATTTCCGGGGGAAAAAGGGCAATTTCTCCGAAACGGCCTAGATTAAACACTGATACCAAGGTCCAGTGTTCACTCTAATGCTTTGACGCTTTGACTAGAGGCAAGTCCAATTAGGGAGCTTGGGGGAGGTTCGCATTTCGCAAGCTCCCCAGCTGGGTCTGGTGTTCCCCAAACCCCATAATTGGACTAAATGGAATGTGTATGTCTGTTCTCGTGTGCATTAGCACAACTACAAGAGAAGTAGCGTCTGGACCCTTTGAGCAGCCTCGGATCAGGACAAAATTAGTGGGGAGATTCTTGCAGAAAAATTGGGAAATAAGGGGTAAGGCGATTGCCCAATAGCATTCACAGAGGCGGTTCTAGGCCTAGGCCGGGTAGGCCATGGCCTACCCAAAACTTTGTCTGGCCTACCCAAAAAATTACGTGGCCTACACTGTGGCTGGCCTACCCGAAAAATATGTGGCCTACCCACATTATAGCTGGCCTCCCTCCAAAATGCGTTGTGTGGCTGGGTAATTAGTGCGTATGGCCTACGCTACGAGGCTGTCGAGTGTAGTGTAAGGCCAATTTGAATCCCCAGCCACTCATCAGATACCTTCTTTTCCATTCGGTTTCCAGATGTCAAGTCTCAAGAAGCTTTATCTAATTGATCAACCACCACCGACTGATCAATGGTCGTTCAACGGTCTCCGCACACATTTTCTTCCCACCCTCCTCAGTGTCTAATTTGTTTGATGTACTGTCATTGGTAGTACTTACCCTTCCCTTCCTCATCCCCCCCGTATCCCCACAGAATTACCAGACTTCCAGGCGAGTGTTGCAGAGTTTAGGGGCTACTTTTAGGCGTTTTCGCCATGGGAGTAGTTCCTCTTGCTGTCCATAATTAAGTTCCCTCTAATGAATGGCCTTATCTGACGGTTGATGACATGGATGACATGACTGTTTTGATAAGCAATTCTCAACGTCGTCGGACATCTGGTGTAATCCAATGTATGTTCTGGTTAACAGAACAGAGATGGAGAAGCCGCAGTAACTATCGTGTAAGACGGCGACGCTAAGCTAAGTGCTAACATTCAGTCCGTTTAAGATTGCGGAATTTGCAGCTCACATAAGAGACAGTCTAGGCCTATCATACAAATTACTTATAATAATTATAGATGGATAAATTTCTGCTTAAACGCGCTCGAGTTAGTGGCAACGAAGAAGTAGAAGACATGGTGACTGACGATTCAACTGGACCTACAAAGACAACTGTTGAATCTCAAGACGTTCAACATCACTCAACGGATGTACAGTGTAGGCCTATCAATTTCACAAATAGCACCAGTTGACTCAGATGGTCTGCGTAAGTTTTCATACTACTGTGGCTGTTATCAGCAAGGATTATAAAGATCAACCTGTGCAACCTAAACTGCGCGTCTTTCCAAAATCAAAATCTGGTCAGCGTTTCACGAGCATTTAACTCTTCGTTGCATGACAGGTAGGCCCCTATCATTTCTTGGAATATTCAATTGCAAGCAATGCCATAGTTTGTTTTTTGTGCCGTCATTTTTGTCCACGATCAGGATACCAGGAATGATGAATCTGCTTTAACGGAGACTGGGTTGCGTGGTTGGGAAAATATTGACAGCAAACTATCGAAACATTTCGTAAGCGTGCATGCATTCTGATGCTCTTGCACAGTGGAATACACAAAAGTAGCCTACACTGATGCAACTGGCAGCATGGCAAATTTTTGTCGGAGTCTCAGCCTAACATGCTACTTTGTCAAGTTGACCTTCTCCTGACCTTGAACCCTTGAACATTGCAATGGACATAGTTTGCAAGCACTCATTTTTGCATGTTTATATGCACTTGATAATATTCCACTTATATTTGGTCAAAGCTAATAAATTACAACTTGGTGATTTTACAGGTTCATTCCAAACTTCAAACAAACTTCAAATCCGTTATCTCAAAATGTTACTTTCTTGGTTAGGTCACCCTGGTCCTCAGCGCCTCATATATATATATATATATATATATATATATATATATATATATATATATATATATATATATATAATTCACTGCACATCCCTATTATGCTGCGCTATTGTATTTTATAACCACAGAATTTCGGGTGGGATTAACCTTATGAACTTTGATACATCGACACGGTCCAAGCTTGGCCTACCTAAAATTTTCATGGCCTTTGACTGGCCTACCCAAATTAAAATTCCTAGAACCGCCCCTGAGCATTCATAGCCTATAGTCTGCAAATTGTCTTCAAAATTCAAGATATGACTGTAGTATAGCAGCTATAGCTCTAATTTGCGGGCGGCTGTTGGTTAAATCAATGTCTTTGAAAACATTTTTCGGTTGGGGTTTGTCAACGTGCTCTGGTTGCTCTCATATACAGTAAGTTCTGAAAATATTCTCCAATTCCCAAGATTTGAAGCCGATATTAGCAGATAAATTTTGCCCGGGGTTCAGCCTCAGACCCCGTTCAGGGAGCCGACCATGCTCCCTCAAGCCCCTAGTCTGAAAAAGTCGGTCTGTAGACTCCTCAACCCCCCCCCCCCAGAGGCGGCGGAAGACAATAAAAAGTACCCCGGCCCGTTTACTATATAACGGCAGCGGTCGTTGAGGGTCGAGGTGCCTAACTAACTTACAGTAGATAGCCAAAATGCATTTTCAATTGTGATTTATAACAAAAGAAACGTTTTAAGAAGGTTTTTATCAACGAAAGGGAATACAAAAATCGTGAATATTACAATGAATGGACAAAAACATGGAAAGAGTCCGGCCATTCAGATGTGTTGAAGGTGTGATTGAAAGCACAGGCAGTCAGCAAGAAGATATAAAATCAAGAATAAGGCTCCATGCAATAGGATTGGGAAGGATGAAAACTATGGCGAAAAACAATTCGGGGGAGTCCCATAAATCTTGGGGGTGACCATGTCTAGTGTTGAGATTTATACGATTATAGTTTTTCGTAGCATAGTCCTAATCCTACACTCATCACTATGGAATAATTTGCGCAGATGTTGTATCTGAAGTACTTACAGTTTGTTCAGGGTCTTCGACATTCAGTTTCAGGTAGATCTGACTTGATCAATTCAGGTAGATCTGACTGTCCCATTCCCACTTCGCGTGCGTCTCTCTGTGTATCTCTCTCTGTGTATCTCTCTCTGCGTATCTCTGTCTCTGTCTGTCTGTCTCTGTATCTGTCTGTCTGTCTCTGTCTGTCTCTGTATCTGTCTGTCTGTCTCTGTATCTGTCTGTCTGTCTGTCTCTCTGTCTCTGTCTATCTCTGTCTGTCTCTGTCTCTCTGTCTCTCTCTGTCTCTCTGTCTGTCTGTCTGTCTCTCTTTCTCTCTCTCTCCATCTCCATCTCCATCTCTTGTGCTTGCTACTGTTGCTTGCGTGACGTCGTTGCAATATCGTGATTAGCAACACAGTATGTGCTCCACGTTCCGTCTCGGTTGGATCTATCTGCTTAGATTCCTCACACATTCAGTTTACGACGTTTAACAACAAACTTGTCCATTGTGTCGATGGCGAAGCGCTGTTGTCTGTTGAACGATTGAATCAATCCCTGAAGTCGTTAGATTGCTTTCCGCAATTTATGCAAACACGGTGAAGCTCTAACTGATCACTTTCGATCGGGACCAAAATCCGACTGCCATCTCTCGGTGAAACACTCTAACGCCCTCTACTGCTTCCCTGGTGCCCTCTGCTGCCCTTCGCCTTTTCGCCCACCGTCTCCCCACTTGGTTCGTCAAAGGGCCTTCCGCCGTCTTTTAATCTAATGTTAACTTATAGACATACGTTACTGCTGCGTTTGACACCTCGGGTTAAAGGTGTATATGACCTCTGCCTGATCTTATCTGATCTTTCTACTATGAAGCCTTATTGGGCAGTGCATTCCTCCTCCCGCGACAGCAGCTGTGTAATCTAATAAGAATATGACTGCCGTGTTTGACGCCTTCTGGTTAAATGAGAATATGACATGCCTATCTGATCTTATCTGATCTTGCAACTATAAAGCCCTATTCGGCAGAGCATTCGCCCTCCAGCGACAGCGGCTTTTTTCGAAATTCGAAGTGAAAATTTAACCAAACAATTTAAAGAATCGCAATTCTTCAGTTCTTACTTCCTAAAAAGTACCCCGGCCCGACCTATGGCGGGCCGGGGTACCTTCAAAAGTACCCCGGCCTGGGCCGACGGGGCCGATAGGAGTGCGCCGCCTATGACCCCCCCCTACCCGTATGTTGAAACCCAGGCAACGCCACCGCATAAAATAATTCATTGCGAGGCGAACGGAAAATTCACCGAATACATCAGTTCAGTTGTTATATTGCTCAAGGTCTCACATCGAAAAATGAATGCGTTATGCTTTGCTTTACGGACTGAAAATAATGACTGTGCATAATAATATTCCTGTTGTGAAAAACAGCAGCAGACCATGACAATGTTAAAGAGTATGACGCAGAATTGCACGCCTAAGACCCGCGACGCCCGACCTATTCAAGTTTTTGGGCGACCCTTTGGGGCCTACAGGAAATCCGCCCAATTTGCCCAATTGCAATTAGACCGTTAGACCAGCAGAATCGAGACCTGTTGCTCAAAGGCCGCAGGTCTAAATTACTCTTAGCACTCAAGGCGGTCTTTGCATCGATGGAGAAATCCAAAATACCCACAAACTATGATCGAAAATAGGCTAAGAATTCAACTTAGACTCAAGGTAACCAAGCTAAATAAAATAAGTAACTAAGTAAAATATTTTGACAAAAATATAAAAAAACAATTTATAGCAAAAGGAGTTTATAGGAGTTGACATGTTATCGATGACTCACGAATAAAATACGAACTTTGAGGGGGAATTTTCCGCTAAATACATTTCTCGCATTCAAATACTAGCGAGAAAAAAGATTGTCGCTTGTAGGGTTGCCAGATCAGTTGGAAAGAATTTAAGGACACGCAAAACACATTGTCTTGCCAGACTTTTCAGGACGTTAAAGAAGCACAAAAAACTAGCGATGACTAGCTTTTTTGCTTGTCGGACATTTTTAGGACGTAAATGACGCAAAAAAGGCATAAAACACAGTAAAGCACTAATGATGACCAGTTTTAGCAATCAATATCAACCAATAAAAAAAATCATTTTAATCTAGAGTAATGTCCGAAATCGGTAGTCACTATTTTTAATGAAATTTAAGGACATTTTGTGTCTTATTAAGGACAAACGCTTGAAATTGAAGGACAAGGACATGTTGTGTCCTTATTAAGGACAAACGCCCTTAAGGACGGGGAAACGGAATTTAAGGACTGTCCTTATCATTTAAGGACGTCTGGTAACCCTAGTCGCTTGTCATAAACGTACGACGTTTATAGACTTCACTTTGAATATTCTGAGTGACGATTAGTTTCATTCAAAAATTCCAAGCAACGTAACCGTTTAGTAATTATAACAGACCATCTATGTAACAGACCAACTCTCTATAGCGACGTCTATACCAGAGTTGTGCGCCGATTATAAAAGCTTCTTAATTAAGAACATCATCTTCAGCGAAACCAACCACTGACTCGGCTTCCACGTCAGACATACGACAAACCGCTGACAGTTCATTTAAGCGGTTTATTCGAAAGGCAGGATCGTCTGCGCTCTCCAGTCGTTGTTACTAACCAACAGTGGCGGCTCCACCGGGGCGTCAGGGGCCCGTGCCCCAATATTGAGTGCCTGCCCCCCAGTGGCCACTCCTGTTGGGACCTATACTTAATGATACATGCATTAAACAACAAATGGTTGGCCCCATGATTAGAAGTTGCCACCCCAACGCCCCCCCACTTGCCAAATCCTAGAGCCGCCACTGCTAACCAATGCGGTTTTGCTCGAGTTGTTGAGCAGAAGAACACCGCCGAAACAGTTTTCTTAATTATTCTGAATATAGACTGGAATGGCAGATGTGGTAACTATTAGAAAAACTATAAGAAAAATTAGAAATATCTATAAAGCAAGTGACGACATTATCAATTAGTACATTACCTATAGAAGTGCATGCAAAGATAACACAAAATGTGAATAAAGTTACACCAGTGCAGCATTTATGCGAATAGTAACGCTATAATATTATAGGGGTCTACCTCGGGTCGCCAGCTATCCTAACTATAGGCGAGTTAAAGTGGCTTAGGAGACATTTGCCTGAGTGAAAGCCACTATAGGGGCGCCAATCGGGGCTTGACTAACCAGCTCTGTCAGCCTACCGCTTCAGCGAGTAACCCATTCTGCCATCTTCCGCCCCTAAAGCATATTTCTGCATAAATTTCGTACAGCTCAGAATTTCATAAACTTCTACTAAGACACTTATAGTAATTCCCTGGACACTAAATTGACGTACGATATAAATTATATTTAAACTGATTGAATTGAATATTCATGCCATCGATGCTTTTGCCTTCTGCAGGTTGCGATTAGAAACAGGAACCGAATGTCTGGTCTAACCCAAGTAGCCTATAAAAGTCTATAATCCATACAAACAGTACACGCTAATGATTGCTGATAGACCTACTGTTTAGGACTAATCTAATTCAATCGTGAACTTCTATAGCGCCACTTCATAATATATAGCTGCATCGATCGATGGCAAATCAAAATCACACAAGGTCAAGATCAAATCCAGGCAGACTAGACTATACAGACTGGTGCATAGACCCTGTCGGCCCTATGCATGGGACTGATTGGACTCTTATTATATGAGGTTTAAATGTTACGAACAACTATAGGCGGATGTCTTCGTAATCCCTATTTGGAGTTAGTTCTTGTTGTAAGTTCGTGGATTTTCGACGATTTAGCGTGTTGTAAATCATTCGAAGAGGGTTCGAAAGTCTCTTGACTCCGTCCGACGACGCCCTGGAGGAGGCGTCAGATGACTTCTGTTGTTGTTGTTGTTGACGCCTAATAATGACGTCATCGTTGACGACTGATGTCGTCGTGTCAGCCTGACGTCCTCCGATCTGTGGACGAGATATCCCGGAAGTGGAATCGGCCGAAGCAGAGGGCCTCTGGCGCAGTTCCAGCGCAGAGGCGGAGGAGGGGGTGTCCCTGCCGCCGAGACGACAGCGTGTCGACGTCCCACCAGGTGGACGACCTCTGAGGTCCCAGGTCGGACTCCGTCTCCAGCGAGTATCCCGACCGACAGTCGATGCCGCTGTCGCTCCCGGCTCCCGGCCCCGAAACAGCGCTGCCCATCTTGCAGTCGGCGAAGCTGACCTCGTGGATACTGTAGCTGGGCACCTGAGGAGGGGCAACAGAGGCCCGTTTGGACCTCCCGGTGCTGCCGCCGCCCGTCAACAGCAAACGCCCGATCTTCTCCCGCAGAAGCACCGTCGATTTCGGTCGTCGCGCCGGGTTGTCGGCCGTCTCTGCCCCGCCGCCGCCGGGGTCGAGTCCCTGGCCGAGCTCCCAGGGGGAGGGAGGAGGCGGCGGGTGGGCGTCGTCGTCCAGGTACTGTCCGAAGTCTTCCCCCTCGTACACCCGGAACACTGGAGCGCCAGTCACACCGGAACTGGCTTCGGTGTCGTCTTGAAAATCAAACGTACATCCGTCCTCTTCGAAACAGTCGCCGTCGTCGCCGTCATCGTCGTTTTGTGGATGGGATATCATGTTGAAAACAGCTTTCGAATCCAACAGAACGCAAGACGAAAATCCGGGATTAATTATCCAACAAATTCACCCTAAATTCCAAGAGAGAGAACGACGCTTTCGTTGATCGAAATCGCAAAAGACGACAATCAACCGGACGCTGAACTTTCTTCAAACGCTGACAAATTCTCACACGCCCCAATATCCAGCCATTCTCCGTTTGTTTCGTGCCTAAACATTACATAGAAACTACTTAAAGGTTGTCGCTGAAACGTCTCACGAACTCAACAGTAATGGTCTTTACAAGGTTCAATGGAGCGTAACGCAAGTCTTTACTGTTCATCAGACCATCGACTGTAGCGTGCGTCTATAGAGTCGTTATACACTCTACGGAAAGACTCCCTCTCACCATTGTTAGCTTTGCTCATGAATAAATAAGTATGGGCGCAAACTTCTATGAGGCCGCTATACTTGAGCTCATACTTTTTGAGAGGCTCAGGCTAGGCCAGGGAAAGGAGGATAGGTACCCCCCACTTTTTCCATATATACAAACTCACGCCTATGAATTAATAAGGGATGCTCTCCTAGACTTATATCTAAGCCCCCCGCCCCCACCCCACCCCCGATCATCTGGATATCTGCAAGTCTTTTCCAGAGTTATGTTTACCTGCTTAAGACAAAATTCATTACCAATATCATTTCGTATAAGTAACAATTTATCATCTTTCAGATCCGGTCTTAAAACGCACCTGTTTGGCTTGGCTTATCCCCCTTAGATTGCTCCTCCCCCACTGAACTGACTGGTCTTTCAGATTGACTTGGATCTAATTCGATTTGGATTTGGTGCGCCATCAGCCGATACCCTGTGCGTTATGATAGTGGCGCCATAGAAGTTGATTGATTATACAAATGATTTCAAAAGAGCTGCTGAACCAATTTATAAAAAATTAATCATCCGATAGCCAATAAAAATTCAGCAAATGATTGATAATTCTAAAAAAGCTAACAACAGATCCCATGTTAGCGTTGACAGAAAGCATTTTGCGGCCAATATTTCATTTCTCCCATTAAAAAAATTGACAAAAAAAACCTAAATCTGCTTGACTTCTGACTGAGCATCCACCTTCTGATTTCTAAACAATTTGCAACATTTGAACTTTAAAGATACATGTACCCGCAACTCTTTCCCACAGGTTCAATTTATGTGTCAAAGGTTCAAGACAGGTACAAATTAAGTATTGGGCACTGTGATTAATTATGAAGCTAAAGTTTCGTCTGTACGTTTCCTTTCAGACAGAATCTATCAGTTCAGTTCAGTATAGAGGCTGATATGCCCTGAATTCAGTCAGACAGGTTTGACTGTTGCAACTGCTGTTGTCATGTTGTCAATCCCATTTCTTCTTTAACTTGCATCAGAGTTTCCTCAAACGAAGGCAAAGGTTTCGCGTGTCTTTTAATGAACTGTTAACAAAATTAATATGTTCAACAATTAATTCAACAATATTCGTCAGTCATTTCAATGCAAAACTGATCCTAATAAACCATTTAAACCTCAGTCATAATAATAATAATAATAATAATAATAATAATAATAATAATAATAATAATAATATTTAAATCACTTTGCAATGTAATGTTGCATTCTGTTCAGAAGCAAAGTGCTATTTTTACTCCACATCTTTGGATGATTGAGGAGGAGGAGGAGGAGGAGGAGGAGGAGGAGGAGGAGGAGGAGGAGGAGGAGCAGGTGTAAATGGAAACAACTAGAAGAGGAGGCAGATGAGAAGGACATAGAAGAGAACAATGAGGACAAGAAGGCCCAGCACAATTCAGAAGGATCATGAGGACAAAGGTAAATTATTACAATGACAAAGACGGTATCAAACAAGCATGCAAGTAAGTAGGTAAGTAAAATCTTGTAAATTTATATAGCGCTTGGGAAATTAGTACAGTAGTAGCTGTTTATTCTTATGCACTCAATCTTTCTTGAAATAGCTATATAGGCAAATGCAAAGAACGTGTGAATTCATCAAAACAGAATGCAGGGAGATGGGACGGGACAACACCCGTCCAAACCCCAGCACTATTTTCAAAAAGTTTCTCTCCAAATTTTACTCAGGTGCTGGCTGAAAAATCCCTGTCCAATGCCCCCCCCCCCGAGGGTCCATCCATAAAGTACATACACAAAGAGGGAAGAGGAGGTTGGATTTAGGAGATTTTGCGTATGTACAGTGTGCAAATGGGGGTTGAAAATATGCTCGTCTTTCCATATGTACTTTATGGATGAGCCCCCATGCAGGATGATGGTCACACCCACGACCATGTTTTATCTACAATTGGTGTCAATTATGACTGCATCATTCCTGCAAAATTCATAAGAGCAAATGACTCAAAATGAGGTGAGAAAGGAAGCTAAATATTTGGAAATTGCACATGGTACATTGGGCTGGCATCTTTCTTGAATCTTACTGATGCCCTTGGCATTATGATAGTGGCACCATAGAAGTTCATTGGTTGATTTCAATGAAGTTGAGGAGGTCTTGAACCACCTCTTTGGTGTCTTTCAGAGTTGTGTAGCTGTAGAAGGAAGAGTCGAGGGACCGGATGACGTTGCGATGCAGCCTCTGATGAATCGACATCAGGTGATTCGTCAACATCATCTGCTGGCGAATCAAATCGTTCAGAGCCATCGACGATGGACTGAAATTCGTCAGAGCTGAAATACAAAAATATCAATATTAAAATTAGCAAGAAACCAAGTAAAATAACGTCTGTGAAGGATCTCCAGTCAGTGTCTGATAATTCTAGAGAGAGCAGATGGGCTCAGGGTACTCTTGCTTCAAAACTTTTGACCTCCCACGGGGTGTTAGATCGCCAAATACCAACATTTTCAACCCCTATGTGATGCTCATCTGGGGAGGGTAGAGTTGAAACTACTCAACCTCCGGGCAAATCAAACATTGGATTTGATATGCTTTCAATGCCAAAAATAGGATGAATAAAGGGTCTTAAAATTAACAGTCAAATTAAAAATGTGTACCTAAAATATAATCACAATTAATAAAATGGAATTATATATATATATATATATATATATATATATATATATATATATATATATATATAAAAACATGGGCTGTAAAAAGCCTGTAATACAAGTTTAAATACATGCAGTGATTAAATTAATATGATATGAAACTTTGCATTATTAAAAACTCTGGAAATTGTTCAAATGTAACAAAAACAACACTATCTACACAACTTAATAATGGAAGTAAATAAAATGATAGACATTTCAAATTTTCCTTATTACTCTTAGCTTTGCCTTAACTCCCCTCCTCCATAGTTCTATATAACCCAAATATGGGTATTTATTTTGCATAATATCTCATTAAAATGTGCCATACTACAGCAAGGTCTGCATAAAGTGAGAGAAAGCAGTTAGTCCATTGGTAGGTTTGGTCAGGTCTTCATCTTGACATTCCCACAGCTACAGTATTTACGGTAATAAAAAAAACTGTTAGCCTAGTTCTGCAGAGCCAAGTGAGATTAACGCTTTGAAGACTGCAAATAGTGGAGACGACGTGCCATTGAGTGTGTCCGCATTGACGACCGAAGTGCCAACAGACGAAGGTTCTGCGAACGCCTCCTTGTATCTTGCGTTGATGCGAACCTCATCTGGCGCGCTGTTAACCCAGTGATAATGAAGCCCGATGTCCAGTCCCGTCTGTACTTCGGAATCCTTTGTTTCGACAACGTATCTGCCAGATAATTTCAAATACTAAAATATCAGAAGCAATTAGATTCACCATCTCGTCCCTTCGTTGTCGATAAGCAGATCATTTGGAGAAATCTATTTTGTCATCACTTCCAACACATCACATCAGAAATTAATTTCACTTTGCAAAACCAAAAAACAGCAAGGAAATGTTGGTTAGGCAAAAAATCATCATCCTTGAGAATCATCTGCTGCCATAAATTTATGTTAAAATATAAGAAGGTAAGGGTTCCTTATGATATATATATATATATATAATTATATAATAATAATAACAATAATAATAATGTGGTTTAGAGTGGTTAAGTAGGATCTGCCCTATGTCAGAACTAGGGATGTGAGCTCGGAAATTTCCTCCGGAATTATTCTGGAAATTTCCGGAAAAATAGCGGTACTTTTCCAGAATAATTCCGAAAAAGTTGATTATTATTATTATTTATTAATATTATTATTATTAATGTTTATTATTATTATTTATTACTATTACTACTATCTATTGTTATTTTTTTAATATCATTATTGCTATTTATTACTATTCATTTGTTTAACAACTGTCAGGATTGTAGCGCTATATAATATTTTTATGGACATACGCGCGGCACTTCCAGTTTTATTTTTCCGAAAATTTTCGGAAATTTCCGGAATAATTCCCAAAATTCTACTTTTCCAGAAAAGTTACAACCCTAGTCAGAACCATTTGCAATTGTTTAGGTCTGTCATCTCAATTAATGAAATTAAAGCTCAAATTATGGTCATTCTGATTTACTAGTAAATCAAGAATTTCAGTTGATCAAATTTGGTTCATATTGATGTTTTCAATCCAAAGAAAAAGTTAATCGATATTGATTGCGGCTCTTCTTAGGCTCTTCTTAGGCTAACTTAGGCGCTATAGAAATCCACAAGATTTTACTTTACTTTACTTTAACTTCAAACACAACTGTGGCTTAGATAACAGCCCTGCATCTCACTAACCCAACAGAGAAATATATCTGGTTAGCATAACTGGGAAAGATACGTATCCCAAATGTCACATAGCAGGCAAAACAACCTTTATTAAAGTTAATAATTCTATTCTATTATAATAATTCTATTAATAACTGTTCCAACCTATCTTCATATCTTGGTGACCGTGGCGACGACCTTTGACTCTCTTCTGTGTCTTCCGTGTACGAACTTCTTCGTGATGTCGACTGTGAATCGCTCGTTGCCAGAGACGACTTGGTGAAGTCGTCTGAATAGTATCGCTCGGACGCTGTGCTCGATCTCCTTGACGACGTGCTTGGCCGTCTTTGGATCCGACGGTGACTCTTCCGTGTCGCCGACATTCGATCGAAGCTAGACGCCGTCGAAGCGTCGCTGAGAGTCTTGATGGTCGAATTCTCCTCGGTGTCGCTCGACGAGTTTCCCTTTCCGCTCGACTCCTCGAGCGTTTTGATCGTCCTTTCGATCTCGCTGTCGGTGTCGGTGTGCACCGATTCTGTCCGGACGCCGTACGGCCGACGCGGCGACGCAGACTCGGGAGTTTCCGGGGTCGGAGATCGCGACCTGATCTCCGTCAGCTCGTCCATGAGTCGAACCCTCGACCGGCTCGATCTCGGAGTCATCGATCGGGGAGTCGGCGACAGAATTGATCGAAGGGGCATCGGCGAGATTCCTCTCGAAGAGAGCGGAACGACGTCGAAATCGCTTTCGTAGAGAATTTCCGAGATCTGAAGTGGCTCGATCTCGTCGTTGTCCTTGCCCATGCCTCGCAGATCGTTTATGCTCTGTAGTCCAAACTGATGGAGGATGTCGTCACTGGAGTCTTTCCTGGCTTTGTGACTTCGAGGTTTCTTTTCATATTCCTGTCCTTTGGTCATTTTTGGCGTCTTTGTGGTTTTCTTTTCAGAAGACATCGATGATTTCTGATCATTCAGACTTTTACTTTCATCTTCAAGGGATTCAATGTCTCTAACATTAACTGAAAAGAAGGTTCAAATGTTTTTGCAGATGAAACGAAATTACAGCAATCAGGCAGATATCAACATCTATTTGTAGTTTAAAAATATATTAACTAAAATAAGTTACCTAGTGCAATTCATGAGATTAAAGCAGTGTGATTTTTGTTTTGATTTATTTTATAGTTAAAGTTTTCGTTTTAGTTTTTAAATTAGTTTAAAGTCTTAGTTTCATTTTCGTTTTTACGATTTCTTAGTTTTCATTTTTCAAAATCACTATTCTGCACACTTTATTGAAATTTATCTAGCACCAGTTCATCTCTTTCCCCAAAGTCCTCTAATGATGAAGTGGAGGAAAGATTGCTACTATTTGCAAAATATGATGATCGTTGCAATTTGGGACGTTAAAAAATGGCTTACACTGAAAATCATCAGACTCCGCTTCACTTATGCTCTGCTGCTTACTGCCATTGTCAGGTTCAAAGGCCGGACGTGGCTTCACTTTCGACAAATCCTTCAAAATGCATTAAAAGATCCCGTCACATTTTCTTTCGCACTTGCTTGTTGTAACACAAGTCATTCTAAGTAAACAGCTCAGAATTGACTGTTGCCACAGCTACTTGTTTTCTAAAAATTTACAATTGCAAGTGATCCTCTGCACAAGAACAGTTAAAGCATTTCGTGGCAAATGCTAAATGACAATTGTCAACAATTCAATGTCAAACACCAAAGAAATAACGACAAAGTCTCATCATATGTTATGCCACGTTTTGGCTCAAGCTTAAGGTTAGGCAAAGACAATGGAGGTAATGTAATGTATTAGACAAAGGCAATGGAGGTAATGTAATGTATTAGGCAAAGACAATGGAGGCAATGTAATGTAATTTGTATAATGGCTAATAAGCGAGACCTTTGGAGTAAGACCATTCCATAGAGATTGTCCAATCACTCCAAAGGCTTGATCCTGAGTAAATGCTAAGGCCACGTCAATCAGTCATTTTGCAAACATTCCTAAAAAAATTGGCAAATAATGAGGCAAAATGACTGGAGAATTCCTCGAACCTTTGACAGTGTCTTGCGCCCAGAACTGCCCCCAGATAACGCACCGATGAATTCTGCCATCGACTCCTCATCGCTATCGAGAAGAATCTCAGTGTTTGCTGACTTGAAAATGAAAGAGCGATCGTTTCCTAAAAATTTCACAAGCAAACTCCATTCATCACCTTAAATCAATGGTGCTAGGACAAAATGTCCGTGGACAAAATGTCACAGACAAAATGTCATGTGGACAAAATGTCAGCGGACAAAATGTCACGGACAAAATGTAACCCTAACTCTAACCCTAAACCAAGACATTTTGTCTGCTGACATTTTGTCCACTGACATTTTTGTTTGTGGACATTTTGTCTGGCCATGAAATCAATAGCAGAGTGATGCTCACTTCCTATATAAGCTGTCACTACTTTAACACCTTTAATATCATAATGGAATCATTTCTTAAATCCAGTTCCTTTGATGTTTCAGCGGGTACATCTGCATGTAATGCAACCACTCCCATATAGGCCTAAATACAATGCATAAAAATCAATTAACAAGTATATGAAAGAAAACTGCTGCAGTGAACAACTGTGAAATGGTCAAAACTGAACGTAGGCATTTCAATTTCATTGCTTCATTCAACAAAGTATAACATAAGATTGCTTAAACAAGAAGCACTGTCACATGAAAAGCAATAAATAATCTTCTAAGACTACCTTTTGTTTGGGGTATTTTTTTCTCCGGCACTTTCTTTGTGTCGATGACGTCTGATGACGGAGGAGTTGAGGCTTTCTTGAGGAATTTGTTTGAACTTTTGCCAATTTTCATCGAGTCTTCTTCCTCGTCGCTGGATTTTGATGCGCTCTTCTTTGTCTTTGGTGAACTTTTTGCTGCAAAAGAAATTTTAAAAACGTTGACATTGATTAGATTTTTAAAATTTTTCAATTTATTGTTAATAAAGAAAAATGATTGAACAACAAGGACTTGCCGAATGCAGACACTGGACGATTTTTCTTCATTTCTCGCACATCAGCGAGCACTTCTTCATCCAAGCTCAAGTTCAGATCAACGTCACTGTCGCTCGTCTGTGCCGCTCTGCCTGATTTGCCGACTCTGCCGTACTTTGAGGTGAATTCTGCGACTTTGCTGAGCGTCGGAGAGTTGTCCGACCTTCCAACTCTTGCGGAAGTAAGAACCGGTTTCTTTTCTTCCAAAGAAGGTGAAGCTGCAGCAGAAGGCTTCTTGAGGAATCTGTTTGCAGCGGCCGAGAGAGACACTTCGGCTTTCGTTGGTTTTGGTTTGAACTCATTGTCCGAGTCTTCGCCGCTCAAATCGTCAGACTTCAACTGTTTGGAAGTCCTTTCACTCAGCATCTTCAGGTATGACTGTAAAATAAATAAACTTCAGTTTGGGAAAATCTAAATGTTAAATATCAGAATAAATAATAATAATAACAACAGGGTATATATATATGTGTGTATATATATATATACACACATATATATACACACACACACACATATATATATATATATATATATACTGGCTTAGTAGGATCTGCCATGTGTGAAAACCTCTGTTACCAATATGATATTAAGTAAGTTTAATTGCATCTAACACTTTCTATAACACAATTTACAACAAAGAAGCTTCAAAACTACTGGATAGAGACGTAAAAGGCATTCAACGATAAGCAATATTCAAAAACACAGCCCAAAACTGTTTCCAATAACACAATCAAAAACATGAAACTAACACAGAAAAACAAGTTTTAAGAAAAAAGCTGCTTGCAAAGCTTTTGATGAAATAAATAGATGTGCCTTTCACCGCCCACAAAATTCATTAATTGCATGAAGTTTAAAATATTGGATGTGACATTAAAACATCACAAACATGCAATTAATTGGAGTAATTTTTAAAAGTATATAATTTCCCGTACAGAGACTCCATCTTGTTCGTCATCATCACTGGATCCCGAAGCCCTGCTGCCGTAACTCCCTCTCAGCTGCTTCGACACTTTTTCCAGGAGTTTTGATGTCCCAGTCGATCTTTCCAATGGACGAGCAAAACGAAGGCCAGACATGGTCAATGCTGTTGAATCAGTTAGAAAACTGGTTTTAACTGAAATACAAAGTAATAGAACCTCTCAATATAGTGAATGCATACATAGTAAATTTGTAATAACAGAATGACAAATAGAAATTGAACAATGTGTCCTCTTAAATTCTACTACGACACTTACGAAGCAACAGATTCTTATATCTAAATATGTTTACCGGTATATCTATGCTCCTGAAACCCCCATTTTATATCAAAGTCAAATGCAATAAGGCATTAAAGTTTCCTTCATAAATAAATAATGCAATTTCAAGGGGTTTAGGAGTCTAAGTTAGCCTGTGTGAAAACCACTATAATTACTCTCAGCATTTAATAATCCAGTTTTCCAAGATAACTTTTGAATCCATTAATTGTTTCAATTGCTATAGCCTCTTCATCCAAACTGTCCCCATTTGTCCACAACTCTTGCACTAAAAAAAATTACTGTGGGGCCATCCATAAAGTACATCATGCTACTTTTTTGGCCATTTTTGACTCCCTCCCCTACCACAAATATCGGACCCCCTTAAATCATCATCCATAAATTACATCACGTAGGTTTTCTATTAAATATATTCGAGTTTCTCATTCAATTTTCTGCAGCAAAACAAATATTTAACTTCTTACAACGATAACAAATATAACTGAAACCTAAAATGTAACGTATCTTGGGCAAAAACGTGTTAATGAGAATTTAAAAACGTCTTTTACTATACCACCTATCAGGTATATTTACAGTTTTATTATAATGAAAGTGTGACGTCACAATGGTCCTTACCCTCTCCCCTGTCGCAAACTGTCACACTTTCTTAAAGCCCCTCCCCTCGAGCATGTCGTACTTTATGGACGGTCCCGTTCTTGGTCCCGCCTCTGCTTGAACAATTTGCATATGTGTCCTCTTGTGCTGTTATAGTGTGCTAATGTAAAATAATTCCTAGTGTAGTGCATCAACTAATTTCCCAATCAATATTTGTATGTTTCTATTAAATCTCTCCTATCTCTCTCTCTCTCTCTCTCTCTCTCTCCTATATAATATTGTCAAATCATATTTTAAAATCTTTTCAGAAAATAATATATATATATATATATAAAATATATCACATGTTTATGCCAATATTTCTACTGCTGCTGATGATGCTATAGCTGAATTTTGAGAACCGGTACCAGTTAAACTTAAAAACTTAGCATGATTTAAAGTGGTTTAGGAGGCATTACTGCCTGTGTGAAGGCCACTAGGGGCACTAACGGGGCTTGAACCCGCTCCGTCAGCCTGACGCTCCAGCACGTAACCCACTCTGTCATCTTCCACCCCCAATCATCCCTCCTTAGACAACCTGGTGACCCTGTGCTCCCCCCGGGGGCACCATATTGATGCCTGGCTTAGTGCGGACACCCGGTCGACATAGAACCTCGACTAGTAGAACCCCCGACCTCAAGCCGTTCGCCAACCCCGGCCTCCTCCAAGTAGCTGGATTACAGGAGCACGACGCGACTCCCAGCCAGTTAGCTGATAATTGACTCAAATCAGCTACAATCGCGTTACATAGTGAACACTTAAATGAAAATCGACATCAAATTACTAACATCAATTTTATAAGCAAATTAATTTTTAAGTTTAAAAATTCCCTTTAAATATGAATCTTTGTATAGATATGTTGCCATAGTGCAAAACTAGAAGGGAAGCAACTTCCGCTCCCCGAAGACTGTAGCTCAAAGTCAACGTATGGTTACGGGCGATGGGAAAAGCTGGCAAGTGACAATTTTTAAAATTGAAATTCTAAGCTTTACATATGCTAATTTATTCATAGCAAATGTGAATGGTCCCTTGTTATTTCTAATTATATATGTCCTAAAATGAGTAATATTTAAAGCACATGATAGGCACTGTGGACAACGTGTTCACCTCCCAATTGTCTGTACTCTGTAATGAGAAAGGCAACTGAAAATCACTAAAAACCAGTGCTGGAAAAACCAAGGTAGGCAGTCGCAGAAAAGTATTTTATGGAGGATTATAAAAAGATTTGCGGTGTATAGAATGCAGGCCTGCAGTAAGGATTTCATCATAAGATTTATTGAAAAGAATAGATTTTAGTTGTTTTCGCCTTTTCGGAAAGTTTGTGGAGTGATGGCCAATGGTGACTGATTTATGGACTGAAGAGGACCCGATCTATTGATCTTTCGGATGGCGGAAGATCATTCCAGAGACGAGGCGCAGTGTATGAGATCGATCGATCGATCTGAGAATTTCAGTGACGTGTCTGTTGGGCCGTGTTGGCAACTTGGCACTTGGCAGTGGGCAGTGGCACCTATAATATTAGAACAGCTGTTGGCTACATAGATTTATTATAATGTGATATCAAAGTCTATGGTTGGCAGCTGTTGCCGCTGTATTTCTTATAGAATATAGTTGAAGGCATCTTTCGCGAAGAATCGTTTTTTAAAACTTAATTTAAGGTTATTGGAAATATTTGAAGACATATTTGTTTCTATCGAAAAAATACTTGTGGGTGGTTATTATTTATTATTCGTAGCGGCACAATTTTAGAGGGTTTTCAATATAACAGTTTTTAGTGTGAATTTGATGACGTGTGTATTTTCCTTTACTCCATCAACTTCTACAGCGCCACATAGCGCATGAAATCCAAACAGCAGAAGCTACGGGTTCAGTGCAGAAGCTACGGGTTCAGTTAAGAAAATTGACCTGGATATAGATAGATAGACATATATATATATATATATATATATATATATATATATATATATATATATATATATATATATATAGAGAGAGAGAGAGAGAGAGAGAGAGAGAGAGAGAGAGAGATAGGTAGATAGGAGTTAGATTATTGTCATGGAATAGAATTATATTCCTATGCTGTCAGATACAACTGAGATTTAGCAGTGAGGTCTTAAAGACAGCTGGAAAAGTACATTATTAAAATGACATTCGTTGATATTCTATTTTAGTTTCAGTTGAGCCTTAGTTTTATGAATAACATTCACAGTGTCTTGTGTATTACTGATTGACGGAAATTGTTGGTATTTGAAGCTAATATATGCAGAATTTTTCACTATTATATGTTTTTTGAGTGTTAAAATAAGCTAGTGAGCTGCTTGATGAGACCTTGGAAATTGCTGACTTCAGGAGCCCACCAGTCACTGTTGAAGCATTCCTGGTGAAGTTGGTTAATTATTGGGCTGTCTTCCAGTTTTGATTAATTTCATTGAGAAATATAAGTTATCATGACTACCGGTAGTTACCAAAACAGTATTGTATGTGTGTTTTAGGAGTCCATACAATTAATTTGCCCTCAAATTGCCTTGGAATTTTTCATGCAGCTAAATGGTCAATGCACCCCTGTTAGCATCAGCACAGAGTAATGAATTTGTGTTTGTCTTTGTTCAGTTGCTATTCAGCAGTGATCACTATTGCGTTGGACATTCCATTCTGTTGGAAATGCGTCAACTCAAGGGCAAAGTGAAAGAGTCTCACAAAGAAAAACATGAGAGACGCGAGGATTTCATGCGACAGAAGACAAGATTGTACACAATTGTTCTGCCTGTACTTGCCGTAATCTGGGGTCTTATCATTGCCTACGTCTACTACAATTCCCGTCCAAAGCAGGCTCTTTAGTGATGCATATGTCTTTTGGCAATATCTTGTCGTTGCTGTCATGTAGCCATGTATCTTTTATGTTAAAATGCATTTTTCCATATGAATTTGACTTTCCTTAGTTGCTTTGATGAGTTTATTTTTCTAGATACTTTTAACTTTGTATTATATGCAGAAAGAACAAGTTTGACTCTGTACAATTGTGGATTTTATGTAATGCAGTTTAAATTGCTCATACATATTACAGTATACCATTATTATGTAGTGGTTAACATTTGTTAAGTCATTAGCCATGTGAAAAACCATATGCACAGAGCAAGTCAGGGGTGAACAACTAGTCCAAGATTGCTGCACAGTGGCTGGGATCAGGTTTGCATAGGAAGTATCTTACAGATAGTCCACTGTGCCCCCATTATGGGTAGTAATCTATGCAGATCAACCTTCAAATTTGTTCTGTATTTTGAAATTTTGGTTAAAACTCGTATGTTTGAAATGATTTGATTGATTTTATGTGAATTTGAAATTAATAAAAAACAAACCGAAACTTTTCATTAGCTTAATTCTGTTATTTGTAGCGAAAGTCAGAGATGACTAGGGTGTGTGACTTTCTCACAAGCACTTTAAACATTTTGACAGATTTTATGCACTTGTGATTATGCAGTTTAACCTTTTGAACCCTAGTGTACCTGGCATTTCGACTGTATGCTGGACGCCTATCTGGGCTATTGTGTTCAAAAGGTTAGTGTGGAGAAACTTTGAAAGAACAAAACTTAGTTGCTAGACCCATTGCCGAAATTCCTTGGCATGGTCATATACATGACATCTTACACCAATACAATTGCTGTTTTCTGGATTTATAATAATAAGAGCTGGGAAATGATGCTATAGTATAGATGTGTATCATCATGCCTGTTATTATTATGGTTATTACTATCATGATCATGCTGGGCACTATATATGGACGGAGGTAAACAAAGAGGAGTGGCATCCTGTAATGGGGACACAGATTTTCATACCATTACCACAGCAACACAAGACCAAGCAAGGTGAAGGCAATTTGTCAACCAAGTTGCTCACACCTATAGGTGCAGCTGCTGCTGCACACAAAGAAATGGATAATTATTGGAAATGATATGTGAATGAGACCAATAGTTTTCTGTCAATCTGATGCTGTTCAATTTGCTGGGGGCATACACCACCAACAGTGTTTATTCTAGGCCTTCTCTGTGGGGATTCCCCCTCCACGTTTTAAAATCCCCAAACAATTTTTATATGTTGGCTGGGGGATGGAAATTTCCTTTCCAAAAGTGTGGAGACTCAGACCTTGTCCCCTCAACATTTCAAAATCCCCAATGTCAAGGTGGCTAGAATAAACACTGCACCACCTAGGGTGTTTTGAGGTTAAAGTCATCCTCCAATAGTTTATTAGCAAAAATTATTTTGGCTATCTGATGGGATTAAACAATGTTGGGTTGGGACTCTTATATTGAATAGTTAGACAATTACAATGCAATACAAGAACACTTTATTAAATCAACATTGGCAAAACGGCAAGGTCAAAACATAATTCATAGTACATATTTCACGGGAATTGTAGTCACCTTTTTTGCTCTCATAAACTCCAAATAAACTATCAGAAATTTCTAAGTAATAGAACAAGCAGTAGCAGAAACTTTTGTACTGATTAGTTGAAAACGTGTTTTATTACATTTTAATTTATCTAGGTAACCAAGGTTTTCATAGCGCCACATAACTACGATATGCCTTACTTATCATCATTGGAGTTCCGGAATAATATATTTGGCAGTAATTTGTGGTAATTTGGTTATAAAAGTTGACTTTGCATTTCTAGAAAAAAAATCACGAATCTTTTGCATTTATGGTTAAGCGCATTTTATCCGTTGTTGTCATAATTTGTATTGTTCAGTTTCTGAATCGTTTGCACTGTTAATGTTAGGCTCTTGTCAGTGTTTATTCTAGCCCCATTGACATTGCAGTCATTTTGAAATGTTTGGGGGACAAGGTTTGAGTTTCCACACGTTTGGGGAAATCATTCCCCATGGCAACATCTAAAAAAATTTGGGGGTTAGAAGGTTTCCAAACTTTGGGGGAATTGATAAGAAGACGTATAAACACTGGCTCTTGTATTGTAAACTGACTCGTGCTGGCCAGCAGTCAATTAGTCAACGTCTGTAGCGCCACTAGCATAGGAAATCAGCAAATGGCGCACCTTATCAATACCGAACGCAGCCAGGTAAAGTCGATCATTGATGCGCTGATTATGTACGAAGGCCGATGGACCCGTAAAACACGCAGGATTCAAATTGGATTGGATTTCAGAGCCTTCGAAACTAACAGTAAAACATTTATGCTGAGATTTAAAGGTACGAGTAGGAGCAGATCTCACGGGGAAAAGCAGATAGTTTCAGGCTTTTGGGACCAGCAAACAAATTGGGTTTAAAACTTGAAATTCCTGCTGAGTGTTAATGCTTAGGGAATGGCAGTGTTGGTGAAGGGAGACAATCAGAGGCATAATTTGGTGACCACAGGAAAGACTTTGCAAGGACACTTGTCCTGTGAACAGATCTTTAAGTACTAGGACTTCACAGGATTCAGTTTTTAGGATCAATAGTGCCTGGATCAAATGGATCCGTTCTGATCTGGTTCTTGATTTGATGAATTCTTGTTTATGTGCATATTTTACAGTTCTTTGAACTTATGTTATCAAGAGCATGGACCAGAAAAGAAGGAAAGATAATATGTAGAGCAATATGTGTTTTAAAACCACAAAGTATAGAAGTAGCATTGTGTGCAAGTAACTGACTGCTGGAGCATTGCCTAAATGCATGTGTGAGATCTGATTTCAAATTCCTATCAGATGTGCTTTTAATGTGCTCTTAACAATGTGCTATTATTGTCCAGCAGCTGCATTGGTTAATTCAATTGAATTCTTTTATGAAAAATGAAAAGAAAGCAAAATTTTTTTAAAAGTGCAAGTGGCCAGTTTTGACAAGGAGGCAATGAAGGTAGAAACAGTAAATGTAGTCAAAGGTTATTGGGGAAAACTAGGTTATTGCTAACTTAGCCTCCTAAACCACTTCAAATCACATTATTATTATTATTATTATTATTATTATTATTATTATTATTATTATTATTATTATTATTATTATTATTATTAGTAGTAGTAGTAGTAGTAGTAGTAGTAGTAGTAGTAGTAGTAGTAGTAGTAGTAAGTAGTAGTAGTAGTAGTAGTAGTAGTAGTAGTAGTATTGTCCAGCAGCTACATTAGTTAATTCGATTGAATTCTGTATGTTGTCAATATGCTGTATGTTTGACAGAATGTTTGACTCTTAATTCAGTGATGAACCCTGAGAAGTTGAAACAACTTCAAGAACAAGTTCGTATTGGAGGAAAAGTAAGTATGATGCTGTGGTTATAGATGAAATGCAAATTATTGCTTTCTTACTCTCGTTCTTTTTCATTTGATGCAAATCAAACTACCGTAAATTCAGTACCCCAACATTTGCGCCCTGAGAAATGTGCTAACGTATAATCGACAAATGCGCACCAACAAATGTACAACCGTAAAAAACGCGTATTATATCGACGAATATTGCGCAAATGTCAGCACACAAATGTCGATAGAGCATTTGACGGGTTACACAGTAAATTCTTTAGAAAACCCTTACATTATGAAATATCCTTTGACTTAAGAATGGGCCATTACTGATCACTTAGCAGATGAAAGAGTTGCAACAGTCCTACGAAGGTCTATATTAATTGTTTCATAATGCAAGCAACTCTCATATTCTAATTACCTATGATGGAATTTTATCATGTTGTATTGATTCAATAGTCAGAAAAGTTAGCACCTAATTCAATTACATAAATCAGTTTTATATTGAAAAACTCTTGAGCTGCTTAGTTATTGCACGCTTTGCAGTATTAGATAGGTCAAGAAGTTAGGTTTCTATAACAGTTTCCGCTGTTTGTCATTTCGACAATTTAGTGCTGTTTTTCTTGTCGTTTGCAGGGAAGTGCTCGCAGGAAGAAGAAGGTCATTCACCGATCAAACACGACCGATGATAAGAAACTTCAAAGTTCTCTGAAAAAACTGGGAGTAAACAATATTCCTGGAATTGAAGAGGTCGCTTTGGTTTTGTTGCTTATTTAAATATTTAATTTATTATTTTTAAGCTTTTATATTTAGTTTATTATTTTTTTTGGTATTTAATATTCATGTTTGATGTGTGGTAGAATTTATTTTCCTTTGCATCTTCATGCTTTTCCTGCGCAAATTTGTACACATACCGTTCTTTGGCATGCACATTGTATTCATTGTACATTTTTATAAAACAATCAGTTATGGCCGCTGATGTTTATCAGGGCCTAATACATTTTCTTCACTTTACACCTGGACACATGGTGTACGCAGATGCACGTGGTTTCAATGAAATACTGTATTTGTTATACACTATTTATTCTGTTTCTGATGGCAATTCTGAGAATGAATTTTCTCTTAGAAAATAACACTTTAATCATTTTTCATTCAATTTAAGTTGAATTTGTGACTTTTGATGGTTCTCTTTCCTTCTGAATATTTTGAAAACATCATCTGTTGAGGACGTCTCACTGGAACCCAAAATGATCAGATGAATCATTCTTTTGTAAATAATTAATGTTTACTGTACTGATTTAATTTTTAAACATTTGTTTTCCTCTGTGGCTTTGGATCTTTTTAATTGAAAAATTGATTGAAAATTTGACTGGATTAAATTTTATTGGCATGACTTTCATGTTTAAACATTTCAGGTGAATATGATTCGAGAAGATGGAAATGTAATACATTTCAATAATCCCAAAGTACAGGCTTCTCTGCCCGCCAATACATTTACCATAGTTGGTCATACGGAAACCAAAAGTAAGTTAAGTCTGTGTGTGTGTGTGTGTGTGTGTGTGTGTGTTTATATGCAAAGTGAAATATGGTTTTCATGACCACTCTTTTGGACATAACTCTCTTAGGTGCAATAAATGTACAATTTCTTCTTCTTCTTCTTCAGTTAATTGCCTGAAGTCCTCCTGTCCTGCAGCGATTGTCATCATATTTATGATTTTGAATTGTCTTCTATGATTGAGTGACCTAAAATCTGACTCTTCTTTCTAGATAAGATGTCTGCTTGAGAGTAAGTATGTCAGTGGTTTCTTGTGTTCTTTCTTGAGACAATCAGAATGTACGTTAGGGTGAGCACCGAGTTGTTGATGTTTAGAAATAACTGAATTGTTGCCATCCATCGTCAATCAACTTGACGCAGAAGATCTCGCTCGTTTAAAGAGGGAATTGTCTTCAGGTGCTACAAAGAAAGAAGGTATCTATGTTACTAGGCTTTATATATGATGAAAGCAACTTTTAGACTGTGTTTTTGCCTACTGCTGTTTCTCTTTGCTGAGTCCTGATATTTTAAATCAAGAGTGTTGCAAAGTGCCTTAGCTTTGATCTGCAAAAGACTAGTTATGCGGTGTTTTCATTTTGAATTGGAGTCATTATGATCAGTTAGTTTTGTTATGAATTTTCAGTGAATTTGTATTTTAAATTCTGTCTAGCTTAAATTGAATTGTGGGGCATGTGTTGTTTATGTTTGCAAATGCTTATTTCAGTTGATGCAGAAGCAAGGTTTTCGAATTTCATGGATACAGAATTAGAGGACGAAGAAGTCCCAAGTATGCAGTTTTTTATTTGTTCTCAATATTTAAACCTCGGCTCCTTTTATTTTTACGTAGATTATATTATTGGACATTGTTTACCCTTTCCTGTCCTTTTGATGCCTGACAATCATGTGGCAGTATTTAATGGAAAAAGTGTATATCTATCTGAGTAATTGAGGCATCATGAGCATTTTGGATTAGTCTGTTGGTACAGTTAACTCAAAGGGCAAATCTCACGACTGATCCCAAAATAAGGGGGTGGGGCCCCTCCTGTGGCTATTTCTATGAAATAAAGTTAATAAACCAATAACATGTGTAAAAATTTGAATTATTTTTATTTGATTCATTAACTTCTCTTTTGTCTTCGAGACGTCAGTGTGACCCACAAGGCTCCCTTTGGGCCACGGCCCATGGGTTGAGAACCACTGCTGTAGTGGAAGTGCAGATCTTGTTCATTGTCTGGTCCATTGATGCAGAACTGTGCTTGTTTGGGACCTTTGGACATTGGTCTGATAACTGAGTATTTGCAGATGTAATGTCCCGACTGTGATGACCATTTGGATAAAGTGACCCCGATCTCTTAGCTATGGATGTCCCAAATTTAGACGGAGTGCCTAAGAATAAGCAGCTACTGCAGTACGACTTTCAAAAGGTGCTACATAAATTCACGAGATTTTACTTAACTTGTCCAGTTTGTAGTAGGCATGTATTTTAGAACAGCATTTTCAGGAATGATGTTATCATTTAAATAGCTACTTTGAATTTTGAAAATGTATCAACAATGTTGCTATGTGTCAAAATTTTCAGCACTTGTTGAAGACTTTGATGCGCCTTCAAAAGATGAATCTGCGTGAAGAGGAAGTTGAGCAGTTGTAGTGCTCTGCGTCTCTGTGTGTTGATGCCTCGATCTCTTTCTCGACTACAGTGCCTTCCTGTGTGTAGGTGTTAGTTTGCAATTGTGTTTTGCCATTGAGGCTTCAATTGAACGTAGAGGGCTTGAAATATCAAGCAAAGATGTCTTGTAGTTCTTTGGCTTGTTCCTTGTTTTTCGTTCTGTTATTTTTGGTTCTGTAGCAGTTTAGTGCAGTGTTTATTCTAGGCCTTGTCTGGGGGAATTTCACCCCACAGTTTTAAAATCCCCCAATTTTTTATATGTTGGCTGGGGAGATGGAAATCCCCCCCCCCAAAAAAAGTGGAGACTCAGACCTTGTTCCCCCCCCCAAACATTTCAAAATCCCCCCCCCCAATGTCAAGGTGGCTAGAATAAACACTGGTTTAGTGAATAGATATACTTAAAGATCCTTAGCTCTATAGACTTTTATATCAGTATTGTTTTTGTCTTGTTTGCTATGTTTTTTCTAGTGAGGATTTTAAAATGACAATTAAATGCTGATCATGTGAAAGATTTTTTGTTTGATGTTTTGAAGAAATTTGAAGCAGTTTGATTTCGAGTTATAATTCTGATAAATTGCATCACAGTTGTGTTCATATTGTTCAAGTTTATATTTATGCTTGAGAGGGGGTTAATGATTACCTCAATCATCATTCATAACTTCCTCTACATTTAACCGGAATGTCTGTTAATTAAACGTGAAATGCCATGTCAGCAATTGCTCAGGACCTACACTATGACTAGATTATGTTTTTCACAGTGAATATACAGTACACTGTAGTTGATTAATGGCTCAAGACATTAAGATTTGTTTGAACTGTGAGACTTTAAAGTGTAAGTGGTCTGAAGTCTGAACCGGTAGCCAATAGAGCTTTAAGATGTTTTAGAAACGAAAAATCTGGTAGAATCATGTTTAAAATGTAAAAATCTGCTGTGAAGGTCTAAAAGCAAATAATTAAAAGGGCTGAAATGTAAATTGCGTGTGATATAATGCAGTGGCGGCTCTAGGATTTGGCAAGTGGGGGGCCGTTGGGGTGGCAACTTCTAATAATGGGGGAACAACCATTTGTTGTTTAATGTATGTAGCACTAAGTATAGGGTTCCAACTGGGGGCCAGGCACTCAATAGCACCCCCCTTTGGAGCCGCCACTGATATAATGCAGAATAACGAAAAGTGCTTTAACGGAAATTAATTATAACGGGAGTTTTTATGTTTTGAAGTATGGAGTGGAAGCTAAGGTGGTGTGCTTTGATATTTAGTTAGGACGATGATGGTTTGAGTATGGCATCAAAGGCTTAGTGAAAGCTGATTCGAAACATCGTGCCCGGGGCTGGAAAATGTGTTTTTTTCCAACCCTGGTTCGTACGCGTTCACACTGAAGTAGCGCTTAAGAAATGGCCAATGCTGTTATTTTTAGCAAGTGGGCGTGGCTAGAACAGTGGGGGCGGAGCCTGTGTTCTCGAAAGACGGAGCAAATTCTAGAATTTTCTCGAAGCGAAATTCTAGGCTATAATATAGCTGCGGTCGAACGGCCTGTGTGAAATTCTGCTTATTCTGCTAATAAGACGAAGAGAGCCGAGAGACCGATTGTCTTGAAGAACGTTATAAGTGAAATAATTAAATCTTAATGCTTGTGCGATTGTTAGATTGTTCAGTTAACTGTTAAACGAATAGTTTTTATCGAATCGTAAATTCGGAAAAGATGTTTGGAAGTGCATTTGGTCTGCCTCGTTTCTACGAGTCTCCAGGCTACTACGATTATCCAGGAGCAGGAGGATATGGCGGATTCAACGGCTACGGAAGACGCACACAGGTAAGTTTACCGTCTGTTCCATTGTGAGGCATGCGTTCCTGTGAAAAATGCGGGGTGCTCGATTTTTATAGCGACATATTTAGTTGGATGGAAAGTGTCTAACATGCAGTGTTTATTCTATGCCTTCTCTGGGGGGATTCCCCCCAGTTTTAAAATTCCCCATTTTTAATGTTGTATGGGGGATGGAAATTTCCCCCTCCAAAAGTGTGACGACGGAGGGCTTTTATTTTTTTGGAGAGGGAAAAATGTCAGGATGACAATTTTTCAGCTTGCCAGGGCATTTGAGAAGGGGAAGGGTAAAAAATATTAGGGAGGTTGGAAGGATAACCTTTTTTTGTTTGTTGCCACATTTTAAAAGGCATTAACCTTTTTTGCTTGTCGCCACATTTTGAAAGGAAGATAACCTTTTTTGCTTATCAAGATTTTTGGAGACTCGGACCTTGTCCCCACAAACATTTCAAAATCCTCTATCCCAATGTCAAGGTGGCTAGAATAAACACTGTCCAACATGTTATATGGCTGATTTCTTGAAAGTTACTTTTGTGCCTGAGACTCAGTGACTGAGGCCAACTCTGCTGGACTGTTCCTGAGAGGCCCTTTTTAGCAAAAACTATGGCAGGGGCCCTTTCCAGAGATGATTTGACAAAATTTAAATAAAATTTGAAAAAGATAACTTTTTTTTGTTGTCAAGATTTTTGAGACTTGACCTTGTCCCCCAAACATTTTGCTCCTCAATGCAAGGTGGCTAGAATAAACACTGTCTTTTGATTTCTTGAAAACTTTAGACAACTTTGCAAAAAAATTTTTGGGCAGGGTTCCAGAGACCTGACAAGTTTGCAGAATGTTGGGACCTTTTTTGCATTTCGGCTTTCCAGGTTGTCCATATGGGGCTGCTCGGTGACACCATTTGGTTGTCCAGAATGGTGAGAATGGTAGTCTATCTTCTTTTGCTTTTTATGATTTCCCATTTTTCAGCATTGGATATATATAATTTTTCATATCATGTTTTAATATTAGATGTCTGACCAATAAAAAAATTAATTGACAAGCTGAACATTAAAGGCAAGGATTCAAAGTCCAAGTTGGTGGATAATGAGTCGGGATTGATGAGTTGTATATTTAAAATGGCTTATTAAACAGTGTTGTGTTGTGTTTATAGGACTATCCAACAAGTTATGGTTACAACATGCCATATGCAGAGTTGTCTCCAAACATGCAGCACATGTATGGAATTCCAGTTGAAATTCCGGTCATTCATGAAGGGCATGGCAATGCTGCGGCCAAGAGGTCGACCGGCAAAGGTTTGAATTCTTTTGTCCCAGAAGAGAGGACTCTGAACAGAGACATACAGGACAGACAGCCATCACCGAAATGTCCTCAGGATGAGCACAACCAAAGGACTTATCCTGTAAGACAAATCTCCATGAATGAAATGGATGTTTCAGATGATGACGATGATGGTGAAAGTTATCCATTTTATCGTGGCATGCCACTAAATGATTTTGGAGGTGGATTTCCTTTTACACAACGAAATTTCAGAAGCCGGCCGCCAACTTTTGAACTGCCTCGTAGCAGAGCTCCACCACAAATGAACAGAGCAAAACCACAGTCAAAATCCAGCAATGCTCCAGCTGAAAAGGCATCATCACTACAGCATACAACTGAACCATGCAAATCACCAACTGTTAAGCCATCTCAAAACTACAAGTCACGGACTGTTCCCATCGTCATGGAGCAAGCAAAAGAACAACACACAAAGCACATTCCAAATCCTCTAGAACAGCTGGAAAGCATAAAAGCAGAAATGAATGACATTGCGACCAGAGTTGATAATTTCTCTGGAGTGAAAAGTGACAAAGAATACATTTATCTTGATGAAATGATTACCTCTTTGTTGCTAAAGCTTGATATGATTGAGTCAAATGGAGTAGATGAAATCAGAAATAAACGAAGACAGCTTGTAAGACATGCGCAAGATTGTATCGAGAAACTGGAGCAGAGAGTTGGAATTTTACCAACAAAAGAGGAAACAAAATCAGCCAGTGACACAGAAATCATTGAATCAATGGAAGATGAAGTGAGTGAACTTGAAGATACCGTAGACTTGAACATGGTACCACCTGACATTCCAGATGGTGAAATTTCAGGCATGGCACCAGTTGGCTGTCAAGACGAAGCAGAACATCCAGTTGGTTCATCACTTACTGAAGCAGCCATAACGTCACCAGCCCAAATAGAAATTGAGCAAACTGTTGTGGCCAAAGATGATGTTGCCACACCTGAGACCGTTTCTGAGAACAACTGCAGCAACACAAGTGCAGAAGCAATTGAATTGAGTAATATTACCAAGGGAACCTCTGTAAGCCAAGAAGAAATGGTAGCAGATAATCCAAAAGACATGATTCGTTCTTCGACGGAACAACCAGACATTGTAACTTCCTGATTTGTAGTGCTGTAAAAATCTGAATAGTGTAAATAATAGTATAACTTTCCACACATTGAACATTCCATGTAATATTTCTAGACTCTTAAGTATCTGATAATATATAAATTCTAGGATTTTTAATGAGATATTTTTGGGTACAGTTGCATAATCAAACCTATCTAATCTAACATGGACTTTGGTTTTGTTGATTAATTGCTAAGTATGACCATAACGGAGGACAAAGACCTGACCTGACCCTGATGATCATAACTGTTGTGAAGAATGGACTGGTTTTTGGTTTTGTGAATAAAATGTAAAATCTTTGGAAATGAGAAGCCTGTCTAATTAATTGTCTAGGAGTTTTATGGTTGTGTGAATACATAATGTGGTGTAATTTGTTGAGCTAAAAATATATCCTTGTACTATCCACTGTAATAAAAAGAATTTATTTCTGGTCTTTTAACAAAGTACTGTACATTCATACCTATGGAACTGGTCAAGATGGCATATTGTACAAGATACTGCTAGGACTCCTACCACCTATGAAAGTACCACTCCTTTCATTGTCTGCAGCTTACTAAGTGAGAACATTTATACATTGAAAATTTGAAATGCTATTTGAAAACAGGGTGATGATTTAAATCATTGATTCAAATTGGTGAGAAAAATCGGCATAATACAAATCCATGAGTAATCCTTGCAAACAGTGGTTGCATTAGGCAAATAGGTAACTGCTAACTGCAAATGACAATAGCATATGCAGCATACAGTACAGAAGATGTCCGTTGTGCAAACACTTGCATACAGTGATACTCTCTGCCTGTGTACCTCCACCCAGCAGTCCCACTGTTCAAGCTCAGGCTGATGCAAGTAGGTGCAGAAGCTGCCTGGAAGAAAAGCTGATATCAGCACTTAGTTAAAGATAACAGTCTGTAGTCAAAAGCCGCCATTATGAATCTGCAGCAATACACATCATCATCATGTGTCATCTTCATATCTGAAGGTTGACGGTCATGATTGTTTCCACTTTGTTCTGTCTTCAGCAATCCTTTTAGTCTTCCAGTTGATTTTCCTGTATGTGCTCCTGACGTCGGCTAGCCAGTCTCTTGGAGGTCTTCCTCTGGCTCTGTTTCCTTGTATCTGCCCTGCTAAAGGACTTTTGGCTTGTTCTGAGCAAACCCCGCAACATGTGTCCAGTGATATACTGAGTTTTCCTGTTTATAATTTCTGAAGGGAGTTGTCTCTTTTCTCCAATTTTCTTTAAAATATCTCCAGCTTGAAATTCTGTCTCTGACAGCTAATTTTCAAGATTCTTCTGAAGCAATACACAGAAAATAGAAATGATAGATGACATTCCTTTAGTAGTTCTGATATTTTAAGTAAAGATACCGATTGATAGCTGCAGTTGATGGCAGAAAAAGAGGGGCTACTGTATTTGGAAAAATTTCAGTTAATGGCCTAAAGCCTTTTAAATGTTAAAACTAAAACAGGTAGCAGAGCAAGTGTAAACACTGGTAGTGATATGGTAGCATGGCATGCATGAAGGGGCACAGGCAGAAAATATCACCAGCTTGAAAATTATGTGTCTGACACTCTGTATCAGATACACCTGTGTTAGAGAATAATTATTTTTGATGCAGTATGAGAATTAATATGAACTACTTTTGCCTAAAACTGCATATTTATAAATAATGGCTGGTAAAATATGGGAAGTAAATGTATATTGCAAAATTTTCATCAAATGGTTAAATGTAAAAAATCTGATTTTTATCAGCCCTGGTTGAAACTGGTATTGAATCAAAGGAATAGCCTTGCTAATTCACAGGAAACGTTACATGGAAACTGTGTGTGTGTGTGTGTATGTATGTATGTATAATAAGGTATATATATATATATATATATATATATATAATATATATATATATAACTGTATATATGGAATAGTGTTGGCTAATACACAGGAAGTTCAATGAAAACTGTAGGAGAATTGTGTTATTAACTTATTGCATGACAATTCAATCTATGACATGAAGTGTCTTGCATCTGATAGCTAAGTGCTGTAACATGAAAGGAACAGGAACAGTGCATGAATTAGGTTCAATTCATGCCTCAGTTTCAAATTTCACTAGGTAATATCCATACAATATGTATGCACTGTGAGAAAAGGGGTTTGGATTTTGGAGATAATGGGTATGTGCAGTGTGTGCAACGTCGGGAGGGGTTGAAAATATGCCTTTTTGTGTATGTACTATATGGATAGCCCCTACAATACACACATTTTAAAAAATTTTAAACAAGCAGTTAAAATTTCAAGAAAATTTACTGTTTGTTAATTGCTCACACACGGATCTAAAATCAAGAAACTGGAAGGTATTTAATCCATTCATTTTGCAAGATCTATTCTAGAAATATAATTAAAACTTTAATGCTAATATTTATATGTTAGGATAATTCCATATATATTATACAATAATTAATGCTAAATAAAATCTCAGTGCATAGCACATTGTTTATAAAAACTTTGTCATGTTATCAGTCAAATGCCTATTTACATGCATGCTTCTTGCAGATACTTGTCTTGTCTTGCATGAGGATTAATCTAGGTCAACATTAAACACTCTAAACACTTGGATACAGCCATCGTCTTGTGCAATGAATAGCAGGTCATTGTGCATCTCCAATTTTCGAACCAATTTAACTCCATCCTTGTCTGTAAGAATATGGGTGATGAGCTGAAAGTTTTCGATGAGATGAACCCTGTGGTTGTTGAGATCCGCCACTAGGTATTTATTGATGGCATTAGGTACTCTAATCATGTGCACCGGCACGTTGATGAGAGTTGGACTCGAGCCCTCGGCACCACCGTACCATTGAATTATATGCCCAAGAGCATCGAGCTCACAAACTCGGTGCAGAGGCTCACCGAGCTCTCCATGGCATACAACAAATTTGTTGCCATCAATGTAGAATGCATTTCTCGGTGATTTCATGTCGTCCGGTAGCTTTAAAATCTTTAGGGAAGAACCATCCATTCCATAAACTCGGAGAAAAAGTGCCTCACGGAATGTCACAGTAACGCATCCGCTACTGTCAACAGATAGTCTAAATGGTTTTTCTTGCACTTTCCAAAGATCAAGAAGCCTTCCATCAGATGCTATTTTGTAGATACATCTGTCTTCTTGTCCATTAATGTAGAGACAGTTGCTTACTGAACAAGATGCCATGTCTGAAGGATCTTGAAGCCCTTGCACAGCAAAGGTTCTAAGCTTCTTGTATGAAGTTAGACAGAAAATGTCAATGTTTGATGATCTTAAACGGGAGACAAAAATCTGGGAGCCCAAAACAGAAATCCCAAGAATACAGCCTGTCCCCTGAATTTTAGTTAGGAATAACTTTGTTACTTCTCTTCTCTGCGGTGCTTTTGTTAGAGAGGGACTTTTCTTTACAGTTTCTGCAACTGGAATACTAATAGACAAATCACCAACCAAATTCTTGGATTCTTTTTTCAATTTCATCAAAAATTCAGATTTCCTGAAATTGATTTCAAATTCTTGCTTGGTTGGATTTTTCGATACCAATATTTCTTGTAGGTTTTTTGCTTTATGGCGAGTGTCATCGCTAAGTCTGGTAACTTCAGCATGGTTACCATTGTCCATTAGCATCTTTAAAAACTGACAGAAACTCTCCATTTTGATTCTTATGGTCTGTAGCTCATCTGTTTTTGCACTCAATTCCTTTTCCTTAAGTTGCTTCTTCAAGTTCAAGTCATCTATTGCTCTGTCTCTATGATTGACAATGATATTGATAATTTCTGTAGCAGTATTCTGGATTGAAGATTCGGCCGCTCCAATCGACCTGATAAGGTGTAACTTGAGAAGTTCAACAGAATTTTCCTGCTTCTTTATTTCTTCTATTCTTTTTGAAATTTCCTCGAGCTCTTGATTTATACGTTGTCTTTCGTTCTCGGCAACGGTCTCGATGCTGTCGCACTTGTGGCCATTGTGTTTCAGTGCATAGCATAATAAACAGATGGCGCTTTTACAGTTGACGCAGTACAGTTGCACATTTTCACTGGGATGAACTTCGCATGGGGACATACGTTCTTTCAGAAGATCTTTAATCAAAGAATCATTGCCAGGACTCAACGGAACAATTTGGTGTGTTCTGCAGATAGCAAATTGTCTGTGCAACGTGCAACACTTTGAACACATTTTTTGACGACATTCGACACAGAAATTCTCAACATCTTTACTCCTCGTCTCTCCATCATTTCCAAGTCCGCATGCCTCACACAAAAGAACCATTTGCCCTCCACTAGACTGGGTTGTTTTGTACAGTTCTTTTATTCGATTCACAAAAAAGTTTCCTCGCAATGTGGAGTAACCACCGTCTGGTACTGCAAATTCAAGACGGCAAATAGGACAAGACAACATATCCCCTGGATTTTTATTCTTACCATAGTTCGAAAGACACTTTAAGCAGAAGGAGTGAAGACATGGCAACATCTTTGGCTCATCAAAGATGTCACAGCATATCGAACATTCTGCCAGTTCCCTAAACGCCTTCTCCACAAATGTATCGTTTGCTTGCTCTGCCATATTTAGTTTGTTTTAATGTCTGAAATAAAAACAGATGCGGTGTTCATTATTACTGCTGAATTGTAAAACTATACAGGGTGTCTACGAAAAAAAAAACCCAGCAGGAAAACTTTGATTTCTTAAAAGTTCCTAAATATATTTTTATAAAAATTGCCACACTTGTGCAGCACATATTTCCCCACCTTTCTACCAATTTTCATCTCATTTGCTTGTAAGATGGCTATTTTGTGAGATATCAAAGTCAAACTTCGATTTTTACTACTCAGTCGCAGCATGACAGGCCTAAATATCTATAGCTTCACATAAATTTGGCTTCGTGTCAATTTTGGTGGTATTAGTAGCAGTTGTTGTTGTTGTTCCAGTAGTAGTAGTAAAGTTTAAATCGAATGCAATTTTGTAAACATGTTTTTAAACTCACAGAATTCGACATAACAATAAAAGTTTGCTTTAAACTTTCAAAATGGGTAAAATATCGAATGAAGATAAGATGCGAATTCAGACATTGCGGGAGCTTGGCTTTGGATACCGAACAATTTTTGCAATTAAGGTTAGGGTTAGGGTTTGCAATTGTGTCCGATAACCATCTTGAACAATTGTGGTTTAAGTTGAAATTTCTAGACAATCAATAAAAGTTTGTCTGCTGATTCGTAAAAATCGAGTTTTGACTTTGATATCTCACAAAATAGCCATCTTACAAGCAAATGAGATGAAAATTGGCAAAAAGGTGGGGAAATATGTGCTGCAAAAGTGTGGCAATTTTGATAGAAATATATTTTGGAACGTTTAAGAAATCAAAGTTTTCCTGCTGGGGTTTTTTTTTCGTAGACACCCTGAAGCAAAACAGCAGTATAATTTAAGTAGTACTGAGTGAAGCAAACTGTAGCATATATAAATGTGATTATAAGCTGCATTAGTAAAAAATAAGCACCAACTTGGTCTCAGGGTATCTAAAATTAATAAATAAGCTTCTTATACTAATTCTTAATAAGCTCACAGAGTTACAATAGACTGAACGTCAATATGTACCAGTTTTTTTTCCTTCAACGGCATACATATTTTTTATATAATGCAGTCAGTTCAAAATTCAATTTAAAGTTAGAAAAGATAAACATGTAGAACATTATTCTTAACTAGTATAGACTTTAAAAAGTAATACTTGAATGACAGGAAGAAATAAGGCTTCTAAAAAGATCGGCAATCCCGAAAGGAAGGAACCAAAAAATTGTATTATTATATGAGGTATAATAACAGCTAGGGTTGCCAACCGTCCTTTATTTCAAAGGACAGTCCTTTAATGCACCTCTGAGTCCTTGTCCTTTATCGCTTTTATAAAGGACCATGGTTTGTCCTTTAATTCAAAAATCAAGTAATGAAACCACACACATTTCAATTGAAATTTCCTTTTTTTGCTTGTCACCCCATTTCAGAAGGGAGATGACCTTTTTGCTTGCATCATAACATCGTATTTCAGAAGGGAGATGACCTTTGTTTGCTTGTCACCGCACTTCAGAAGGAAGTTAACCCTTTTCCCCGCACCGGATGACACCGAGGTTTTTCCATACCGGGTGTCCTTTATTGCAATTTGTCAAAGTTGGCAACCCTAATAACAGCAGACATAGGTAATGCATAATTATTACAACATACAGCAGATATAGAAAATGAATGGCAGAAGGAGATTAATTGAACATCAATTTAGATGATTTTAAGCAATGGGTGTTTACAAACAATTGTCACAAAGTGACTTGGTGTCTGGTAGACTGCCAGTTATTATTTTGATGGGTGGAGTTTGCCTACGTGTGGCCTTAGGCCGCTAGCTAGCGCATTTATATATTGTTGCAAACAGCTGACTTGGAAATTCAAATATTGGTAAATTGGCTGACAAAAATTTAAGTTACGTTTATTTCGTCGTTTTGTTAACAAGAGATCGTTTGACGAACCAACTAATTATTCAATTGTTTAACTATTTGCAAACGAGAATTTAAAATCGAAAGTGAAAATGATCAGCCAAAATTATGTTTCTGCATGATTAAACAGCACATTTGACATAATCTACCAATTTCCAAGTAATTGCACATCCAGATACAAAAAGACGAACATCCGACACAAAATAAAACGTTTAAATTCAAGCGAATTAATCAAATAATTAGACTTCTTGCAAACAGACAGCCAACCTTAACCAATACCAGGTCAAAGTTGAAAACGGTGCTCTGAAGTCTGAACCTTTAGGATCACGTGCAAAAATTTTTTACATTTTAATTCTTACTGATATTTATATTCATCCGAAACGATTTAATTAATGTGGAACATTGATTTTTTCCTAATCAAGGCGAAGCATTTTAGGTATTAACAGAAATATGGCATTTTTAAATAATACGTTTTGAAATATTAGGAGCGCTATATTCATAATGCCGCATGTTGACATGGAACCAGCGCATCGACGGCGTTGGTGTTACTAAGACAACTTCCAAAAAGCGAATTTCGATTAATTTTTGCTGAATTTTTTTGTAAAATGTCGCATTTTTCGCTGACGAATGGAAAACCGCAGACTTCAAAGACTGTTCAGAAGTCATCGAAAGGTATTTTTGTTTGTTATTTGCTTATGATGATTTGCAAAAATAGTAAGGTCCAACAGGTTATATTTTACAGAAACTGGAATTCCTATATTAGAGTAAGTAAGTAAGCGGGTAAAAATACTCTGCGAAAACTATTAACGACAGAGCCATTCTTAAAGCGCCGAATTGAAGGCTGCGTGCTCTGGTGCACCGATTGCTTTCCGCTACATAATCAACTGCTCTTTTAGTTGAAAGTGAGTCAACTGATGAACATTCTTTTACCACCGTCATCATCATCACCAGCACCACTGCCACCAGCGCCACCAGCACCACCTCTACATGTTTTCTTCTTATGTATCAGTATTTGTCAGTTCTCAAAGATTCTTCTGTGTATTCAGGTGGTTGGAATTCGGCAGCTTTGGGATTGCAGACGAAAGGCTTTTCTGTCAATGGGTTGAGAAAAAGTGTGGGAAACTTGTCGGCCCCACCAACAGCAACGGGATCCATGAGGTTTGGTTAAGTAACTTAATTACATTTCATGCCTGTTCTTCAAGGCATTTGTTTGCCAGAAAGCTGTCAGTTACATTTATTGGTACTGCTATTCTATGCTATTTTCCTTATTTGGGGCTGTCCATTAATTACGTCAATAAATTAAGGGGGAGGGGTTTGAAAAAGTTTGACAGTTGTTGACAGAGGAGACGGGGGAGGGGGATCAAGAAAAGTTAACGTCAACAATTTCACTTTTTACAAATGATAAAAAATAGTAAATTTCGTGAAATACTATTTATTACAATTGAAAAAAGCCTGACAAGAAAAAAGGTCATCACTATCACAATATGCCACATTATGACACTTGATGAACAAAAGAAAGGGGAAAAGCTCTCATCGCTGCAAAAATAATAACCTTCTAAACTTTTTAGGGGACCCATCACTGGTCTTAGTGGGGGGGAAAGTTTTTGGCATAATTATAGGGGGTCACTGAAAGTTGACAGTTGTTGACAAGGGGGAGGGTGTAAAAAATTGCCCAAAATTGTTGACATAATTAATGGACAGCCCCTTTCCGAATTAAATGTTTAAATTGTTTTCAGAATTTTCCATATAAATTTCAGATTAATGCTGATACCAAATGATAATTTGCATTCGGATGATAAATATTTTTGCAAAATTTTATTTAGTTTATATTTTTTCGCATTAATTTTATTTAGCTATGGTCCAGCCAAAAGTTCATCAGATTTGGAGCGAATTGAAGCTGAATATATCAAGAATTTGCAGCAACAAGTTTATTTTCTCGAATTGGAAACTAACTACTTGTATCCTTTTGTCCTTCATTTTACTTGTTTTAGATGTTTTCAGTTCTTAACCCTTTAACAGGGGAATAAAATTTTACAAACCCTCCCCAGTCTGGGTAATTAATTTTGGGTAAAGGCGTTTATATGAAAATGTAAACATATAAATTTTAAATTTACCATATTTGAGGCTATATAGAAGCTAGAATAATGAGGTTTGCACCGTTGTTTAGCATTTTTATTGTTCTTTCTAACGATCCGTGCCAAAAAGAAAATTTTGGGGTGGGGTCCACCCTACAGCCTAAAATAAGGCCCCTCCCCAAGGTTTTTTTAAAAATTTTGTTCAAAGCCCAATAGCAAAACGTTTTCAGCGGTGACCCCCCTAATGTGAGCGGAAAAGTTCTAGGCGGATATAATTGGAACAGAATAGTTCAAAAATTTTGAAGATCGGACCAAATTTGGGGTAGTTATCGCTTTTCAAACCCCAGAACTCATTGCTCGGAGAAATGAACATTTTGCAAAAATTTTTCAATCTGAAAAAGCGAACATCTCAGTATATTTCAGGCTATATAGAAGCTAAAAAGATGAGGTTTGCACCGTTGTTTAGCATTTTTATTGTTCTTTCTAACCATCCGTGCCCAAAAAAATTTTTGGGGTAGGGTCCACTTACAGCCTAAAAATCGGACCCCCTCAAAAATTTTTTCAAAGCTCAATAGCAAAAAATTTTCAACGGTGACCCTCTAGTGTGAGCGACAAAGTTGTAGAAAAGTGTAATAGGAACAGAATAGTTCAAAAATTTTGAAGATCGGACCAAATTTGATTTCAGATTAAAGCTTTTCAAACCCTATAAATGTCTATTTTCAAAGCCAATAATCCGACTCTCACTGCCAATAAATTACTATTTTCCTTGCTTAGGTGGCAACACTAGCTAAAATCGAGCTTCTATCGAATGAATAGATACTAAAGAGGTATATAGCATTGGACGTGTCTCAGCCGTTGTGCCCAAATAACGAAACGCTACTAAACTACACGACGCCTGAGCGACGCTTCTGTCAATAGTGAACGGCGGTGGATTTTAGCTTACGTTAGATGTTTTGAGAGGTTAAAGCTTGAATGATTTATAATATTGATATTATGGATTGGCACATTGCCCTAATATTACTAAAATATTGTGCAGATATTGGCAGTTATTGATTTAACATTTTCTGAAATTACTGAAAGGCATTTAAAACATTTTATATGTTTCAGTTTGAGATAATTGGGTTTTATCTGTACTTTTAAAAAGTATTCCCCTGTGTATTGTTTCATTTAAAATGTGCCTAAAATCCAGTGTTGTATGAAGTACTCAGTTTGAGTACTCAAGTAAAAGTAAAAGTATTATGTCATTTATTTACTTAAGTAAAAGTAAAAAGTACCTATGAAAATAGTTACTCAAGTAAAAGTAAAAAGTACTCCCAAAAGTTACTTTTTAAAAAGTAAAAAAACCGTGATAGACGGAATCTTCAACAGCTCCACATTATCATGTTAGATCACATTTTTATTAGGGCCTAATCTTTTAATCAACATGCAGTAGCCTCAACAGTCAACGCGTACATATATCAGGGCTGAAAAATGTGGTTTTAAGGTTAGGTTAGAAAGTCGATTTATATAGCGCAAAAACATAACGAAAAGTCAAAGGCTAGAGCGCTTTACACTAATACGATGTCTCTTTTAAAACCTAGGTCTTTTAGGGTTTGACAAAAAACAACTGAAAAAGTCAAAATTTAGGCTTTTAGGTTTTTGTTCTATAAAAGAAAAATGAAAACTCATATTTAATGTCCTTAAAGTTGTTTACTCTCTGCAGACAGAGAAACATTGGTGTGATAAATAATTTTGAGAAAGGTTTATACTTTATGGGCTTTGACATGTGAGAAGAGCATAGCAAATGGTTAACCTAAAAATCTAAATTTTATCTTTATAAACCTAGGTTTTTTCCAGCCTTGACACATAGGCCCTATACACCATTAACTTCTACATTAGCGGCGTCATAAGTAGCCAGAGCTTGTTGTTCATTCTAACAACCTTGCTTTGGGACTAAGTACGGAAAGCTGGGAATAATTAAACACCGTGTTTGAACAGCAGCACAAGCAAATGCAACGAAAGTTGGCGATGAGAAATTTTATTTGTAACGAGACGTGAAAGACATAATGTAACAATTAAAAGTTACTAATATTTGAATAAAAACTTACTTCGGCAAGTAAAAAGTACTTTGCAAATTGTGTACTTGTTAAGTGCGAAGTACTCAGAATTGTACATAAGTATTGTAACGCGTTATTGTTTCATTTAAAATGTGCTGCTAAAATCATGGTCTGTTTCCACGTTAACAGTTCCTTAGCAATGGTTACTAGGCGCGAGCAGGCGCAGAAGTCTGCTGAGTTGCAGCCACAGATGTCAGCGGAGGCAAAGAGGATGCTTGATAAATTGAGGGTGTGTTGCCTTTTGCACTTGTCAATTCCAACTTCCACAGTTTTGGCACTTCAGTTTAAAATCAGTGCATCATTGTATTACTGTTGTTTCTTGTTGTGTGATTGTTTCAAAGGAGTTGCAGTCAGAGCTGGATGTATCGAAATTGGAATCAGAGCACAAGAGGTCAGACTTTGAGGTCATTCGAATGGAGCAGGAGAGAGTTGCCGCAAAGCTGAAAGCTGCAGAAGGTTAATTGAATGGATATTTTAAACTAATAATAGTGATAATAATAATAATAATAATAATAATAATAATAATAATAATAATAATAATAATAATAATAATAATAACAACAATAATAATAATAAAAATAATAATAATAATAATATTAGTTGGGTTTAGAGTGGTTCAGTAGGATCTGCCATGTGTGAGAATCACTGTTTCACCCATCCATTCATTCACATTATGGTCCTCATGTGTAATCTCATTCTTTGTCCTCTCATCCTCTATTAGGTTTGTTCCTGTGTTCTTCTTCTTTGTCTGCTTATCCTTGAGTATACAGAAAGCAACAAAGCTTTATATCATATGTAATGTAATCTAATTACTCTACGTTATCTAATCTAGATTCATATCAGAAGGAGAAGCGAGCACTTTTGGATGAGATAGTCAGTCTGAAGAAAGAGAAAGAACTTCTTGATAGAACCTTGATCAACAAAAACGCCCAACTAATTGATAACCAGCAACACCTGGAAAAGGTGGAGTCTGGTTGCAGGTCGGCTGAAAATAAGCATCGTCTGATAGAGTCTCAGGTACGCTCTGTTATTCACTGTTGGTATGTGTAACCTGGAAACAGTTATTTTGAAGTTATTACCTTTTCTGCTTCGTATGCATGGCATTCCAAATTTATACATAGACAAAATCCTCAATGAATTGACCACCATGCACCATTTTTATGTAATGCCTGTTTAATCTGCACAATATATTTCAAGCCACTTTGACAATAGAGTTACAATAAAATCTTGAGTATAGTACTCACATTTTAAACTCAGAACTCTCCATAAATTTAGAGGTGCATATTATATTTACATAATATCAAGATCAGATAAATTTTCCTCATTTTCAACAAAAACTTAATTTTACTGGTACCTTCCTTTACGTTTTGCATATCATTTAAACAGCAAAGCAGGTGGCATTGATGAGGGAGAAGGCAATGGAGAGAAATGGAGAAAGACAATTTTTAAGAAGAGGGGACCGAGGGGAGAGGGGATGATGACTTCGCCCGCATTATTGGCAGCTTAGTCTATTGTTGGTACAAATTGCCTGCTGTCACTGGGGGGAGAGGTTGAGAGATGGAGAGAGGCAATTTGCAGGAAGAGAGAAAGCAGAGGGAGATGACAACTTGGAACCACAATGCAGGTGGCATTAACGACTTTATTGCTGGTTATTAGCTCAGTTAAACAAAGCCAAGTGTCAATGCAGCCCAACTCTGCCTATTATTAATGACAGACTAACAGTGGATCTCTGTTTAATTTGATACGAGGGTACAAATTCTGCCATTCATTGCAGTTGACACAGGCCGGAGGTAAGACCGTTCGCTGGGTTGCACAACCCCCAGCACAACCCCCAATTTTTCAATGCACAATTTGTGAATAACAATAATAATTTCATATGGAATTTTGTTTGGTGCAGTAAGCCAATTCCCGATCAGGAAAATTAATAGGTTTTAGTGTTTGACTGCATCGCTCCGGCGGCTGCGGTTTGCTGTAAACTATGTGGGTGTCGCAGAACAACTGCGACACACTACAATTTCCACGCTGTGTATATACTACATAGGCTGTAATGCAGCATTGCTTTGCCAAGTTTGCGTTGCTGAAGTGGGCGTGGCATTGTCGCTGTTCTGGTGCAACACACACGTTTCAATGAACTCCCCGAGACTGAGACATCCTCTGCCGGGGATAATGTGTTGGCGCATTGCCAACATGCCTTAACTGGCTTAAGGCATATCGCCTGCCTCTGTTCTTCACCGTATGAAGCTGGGTCAACAGAGCAGAGGGTAGGGTTAGGGTTAGTATCCCAGCTTAATTTTGAGGGTGAAATTTTACTCACTAACATTGCAACCCCCACTTTTGAGACCCACCGGCCACCATTGCTATAATCACTATGTATAAATCAAATTGACTTATAAATGCCTAATCAAATATCCCATTGTAATTCTGATAAGTTGTGTAATCCATTCATAATATTGATCTTTGTGACAAGTTTAGGTGAATCAATTGAAACCAGTTTTCAAGCCAAGACACAGGATTAGATTTCCAATCACCTGTTGGATTTAAGTCTAACTTGAGGGATTGCAGTTAATTTGATTTAATTCAGCAATTTTGTTGAGTCAATTATTTGCCCATTATATATATTTACAATGTATATCATGGTCATTTAAGATGATTGTGCAATGTGATTTATTACAGAGGCCATGCTAAAACCTGTCTGAAGAAGCTGTCATAATTTGAAAAGTTTCTCTTAAAATACAGTTTAAATACACACAATTATATTCTTGCAAGAAAAAAGATTTTCACATAGTTTGCTTTTGATTTTTGAGTTTATTCTTCTCCGGTTTCAGTTAAATCAAAAGGACGAACAGCTCAAACTACTACAGAGCACATTGGATAGCAAAAGGGCCGAACTTCACAAGGCAGAAGAAAAGCTGCATAGGACGGAAGAACAGTACTACAGCAGCGCAGCTCTGGTTAACGATCGCGTCAAAGAGGATCTTCGCGTATGACAGATTATTTAAAATCGGTGTTTTGTCAGCAGAGTTTCGTAAGGTTTCCAAGCTCCACAGTTACAATTTGTAATTTCTTTCACATGATTGACACTCCTGTTATGTACTCCTGCATGTAACACTTAGGAATTGTGTTGAGTTTGATGCCACAGGTGCTTTGCCCCCAGTGATATCTCCCAATGGTGGAGTTAAAATAAAAATAGAGGGTTTAAAAATGAAAATAGAGGGTTTGACTACCATGGAAACTGCTTCTGACTTTCTACAACGGTGGACTTTTTTCCTGCACTAATTGGATTTCTCTATTAGTAGATGGGGAATAAATGCCAGTGTGTGCACAGATTAATTATATGCATGCCAATACAGTAGATGTTTCAAGTGGTGCTGAGTACTTGATTCTCTCTCTCTCTGTCTCTCTCTATCTCTCTCTCTCTCTCTCTCTCTCTCTCTCTCTCTCTCTCTCTCTCTCTCTCTCTCTCTCTATATATATATATATATATATATATATATATATATATATATATATATATATATATATATATCCATCTATCTATCTCTCTCTATCTCTCATTTAGATTTTGGATTTTGTAATGACTATTACCCAAATGGAATTTTGATTGTGCAATAGTTTTGCATTAAAAATGAAAGGATTAACATCTGTGACAGAAATGTGTGTTCTGAGATAATTTATACAAGAAAGAAGAGGAGGAGGGGGAGGAAATGATTATAGGAAAGATTGTCGGCCAGTGTATTTTAGCTAAATTTTTCGTATGATGGGTGACAGATCATGATGGGTGACAGATCCTGATGAGTGACAGATCTGAGCTAAGCCTGTATGTATTGTCATTTATCCTGACTGATCTTACCCTAATCTGTTTGACGCTGTTTTATCATAACCGACAGGAAGAGATTCAGCTTCTGCAGCAGAAGATGAAAGAGATGGAGATGAACACATCTCAGGACCGTCTGCGGCGGTCTAAGACGTCGGACGAGAGCGGCCACCTGGTGAGAGAAAATGTCAAATTGGCCCAACGGATTCAGGAACTGAAGTCTCAGCTCGGCAGAGTAAGCGTCTCTGTCTCCTGATTTTCATTCTTAAAGAAGATTTTATGTGAAGCCATGAACGCACGCTGTGTTGTTTATGAGTTTGCTGCTCTTGTCTTCTTGTATCTAAATTATTGACTTGTTGGCTTTCTTATCTTATAATAGCCATTCTCCCCTCTCTCTCTCTCTCTCTCTCTCTCTCTCTCTCTCTCTCTCTCTCTCTCTCTCTCTCTCTCTCTCTCTCTCTCTCTACTCTTACTTTGAGCCTGTCATGCCATGTTGACACAAATTTGCTGTCATTGGAAATGTAGAAATGGAATTCTTCTTATACATGACACATGTTATGTTCATTCCACTATTCTCTGTTGCTGCTATGAAGTGACTACTGTTACACCAATTGAGTATGTTGGGGGCCATTGGCATGGCAAAACCAGGATAATTTCTTGGGTACATGTTTCCAAAATTTTGTTTCCTCATTGCCATGAACAATCCATTGATTTTATGGATCTCAGCCGTAACATTATTTCGTCTTTCTTCCTCCATCTAATGCTAGTAAGTGATCAAGGCTCCAAACAAATATTCTTCAAAACATGTTCACTGCATCACCTTCTATGTTTTTTCTAGATTTTGTAAGGTGTAAACTGTTTGGGTGCAGTAATCGTCTTGGATTCAGTTGTGCAGCGGTCTTTCTTGTGCTGACATTATGAAAATTTTGCAGATCTTTATCTACTTTCATGAAAACATTTGACTCAGACTGAAAGTTTTGTCTTGAAAACCTCTTTTGATGTCCTTTGGCCATTTGAATGAGTTAGTCTTAATTTGAAAGCAAGACTTTCGACCCATCAGAAGATTTTCCTATATGTAAACAGGGTTGTTCCTGTTTGCTTATTCTGTTTGAGCTTTGGGCTCCATGCAACGACTTATGCAGCCTGACAGCATGTGCTTGGAAATCAATCTGTCTAATCGGCTTCTGTTATTGTTAAGCAATTAAGTAAAATCATGAACTTATAAAGCACTTTCAAAAGTTATACCACAAAAATCATAGCTGCTTCTTGTTAGGCGGTTAGTTGAAATTCGAAAAAGCCAAAAGGTGATTAAACCGGTATCTTAAAATAATGTTATACTGTATATTATTAATATAATGAAGACACATTTTTTGTAGTGCCTTGGACATGATGAGGGCCAAAGACAGGGGTACTTTAAACTCTTGTACTTAAGTGTTTGTCGTTTTGTGTTTGACTTTTTTGATGTCTTATTGAAGAAGCAGAGCTCGATACGACGTGAATCCTTTAACGGGCAGCTTAGTCAAAGCACCGACGGAGAAATTTCCACGCGGAACAAAGACCATGCGGGTTTCCTTCGCACTCAACTGGAACAGACAAGGGATAAGCTGCAAGCGGAGCAGCTTCGAGTTAAACAGATTACAGAACAAGTAGGAACAGTCCTTCCCTCTAGTTTCTCTTAGGACTCTGCAGTTATAGAGAATCACTGACATCACTACTTGGTGTTTGAGGTAGCATTGTGCTCTCTAAGTCAAGGCGCCATGAAGTGAATATGCTGAGAAACTGTTTCTATAGTTATCATTTGGATTTTGTAATTTGTAATTTGTATTTAATTTGTAATCTGATACTAGTAGACAGATTTTATTTGAATGACTAAATCACATATTGAGAATGTTTGCTGGAATATGTGTGTTGTAGATCAAAGAACAGGAGAATTTCATTAGAGGCCAACAGTTGAATGAAGCGATGCTCCAGGGTCGAGTTTCGGACGCAGCTGCCAAGAGCGAAGAAACAGAAACGGAGAATTATCATCTACGACACGAAAAGGAATCTCTGATAGAAAAAGTCAAATTATTCCAACATCAGGTCCTATTGATGATTTCGCTTTATTTCTTTCCTCAAGTGTCATGACTTATGTCACCTCAAAAGAGTCGATTCCTTGTGGTGGTAATGGGCTTAACTTTGTATTGAGTGTCATATATGATAAAGTAAAGTCCTTCCCCGAGCTCTCAAGGCTCATAGGGCGGCGCTGATCTCCATTTCCAAGGCCCTCAGCCAGGCGACTGGTGCAAGTTACATGATATGGGGCCAGTGCTCTTATGCAACGCTCCACTTTACTCCACGGGTTAATCTGCTACTCAGTTGCCATCGCCATCTGGCGACAGAACGCTGAGTCGACCTTGTGGCTCCTGCGGGATTTGAACCCACGACCTTCTGCTCCATCGTCCAACGTTGTTACCACTCTGCTAACTCCCCACCCACCCCGTCATGTATGATATTAGTATTTAAAGCATTAGGCATCAAGCAGACGGAATAGATTCTGATTATTCTTAATGGTCATTCCCAAATGGCATCTTGTCATTCACGTGACTGTATTTGCATGTGGTGCTGGTTTCCAAAACTGGCCAACGAAATGATTAAAACAATACGTCACCACTGTGGGTCTATGGCATCTACAACATTGCTACTAACGCGCCATCTACAAATGTCCCAGAGAGATGGTAAATGCATAAGTTTAAAAAGAGATGAAGAAGCTTAGCAGTAACCTCCATTTTGTAGCTATTAATGCAGAATATAATGTCAATAATAATAATAATAATAATAATAATAATAATAATAATAATAATAATAATAATAATAATAATAATAATAATAATAATAATAATAGAGTGGTTCAGTAGGGTCTGCCCTGTCATTCATTAGCGTTATGGTCTTGAGCTGCATAATCTCGTTATTTGTCCTCTTGTTCTCTAGTAGGTTTGTTTCCGTAATCTCATTCCTTGTCTTCTTGCTTTTGAGTGTACAAATAATAACAAAACTTTGCATTATACACAATGCCATAATTGCCTCGTACGAGTCGTACCGTATAACTGCCACGATACGCCGCATTGCAGCTGAACGGTTTCCTTGTCGTTGAATGGTGCTTTAGTTGGAGGAGAGGAACTTGATTATTAGAAGCCTTGAGGAGAAGATCCGAGTCCTGGAGAGCAAACTGAGGAGCCTGGAGCAGCTGCAGGGACTGCAGTCGTCCATCCAGAGCCAGAAATGGGAGGAGTTTGGTCGTCTGGCGGAGAGCATGAAGACCCTCTCCCACTCCATGATTCAAACTGCCACCGGTCAGAAGTCGCGGATGAAGTCGTCCGAACGCCTCAATGAATATTCATAGGCGCCATTGCTAACGATAGTGGTTTTCATTATGAATATTCATGATATATGCTTCACGGTGTTATGAATATTCATGATGTGCTTTCATGGTGTTTTCATTATGAATATTCATGATGTGCTTCATGGTGCTGCGTTGACATCAAACATTGGTCTATTCTTAGAGGGACTCTCAGCTGAAGTTAATTTGATCATTGTAATCGAATTGTAGCCTAATACAACCAAGGGATCAGAATCGAGTAATCTAATCACTAGTCATAGCCCCAAGGGGCGTGGGGAGCGGAGGGTGGGCAGGGCCTTCTGCTGCGATCTAAACTGATCATGAGATTTGTGCAGAATCATCTATCAGAAGGTCCATCGGCTGGGAGGGAGGGGGGCTGGGGAAGGGACTGTTGACTGTCTGCAAATCACTATAGAGCTCAGATTTTTGTCCCCCATATTTCTAAAAATGCTTTTAGCGGCTGGGCCTGCACCCAGGCCCCGCTATTGGAGTGACAGAAACTCCCCCAAGACCACTGCTCTGACCAAATGGAACTCACCTGTCTAAGTGATGTCACACCTCCCTCCAATTTCTGATCTTTTGAAACCGTGGCTATACCAATTAATCTAACACGTGTCAAGTTCACTGCCAATGAGTTTTAGTTTGCAGAGTTCAGGATGTAGTCGTGTTTTTTTAGCTGTGAGATTTGACACTGAGATTTGTAGTGATAGGAAGTATTTTGCCTGAACTCCAAAGGTCTTGGTTGGTCCTCCTGGATAATATTCCAAATACTTCAGTTGGTGCACTGGTGGGATCACGGTTGTTGAGGAAGGGATAAACTTCCTCAGTGCATGTCCACTTCGGGATCAAATCCTTGCATTCTAACTGTGATTGTTTTGTTCAAAAGCAGCCAGTGTAAATTCTAAGGGTCGGGTTTAATGTGGGAATTGTAGTGATGCATTGAACAATGGGATTTTGAATGTCATGAGACTATTGCCCAACGTTATGAAATTGATTAAGAAGTGCGGAGAATTTTGTGTATTTGAGCGGGTTCATCTTTTGAAACAACTCTGAAATTCATTGTACAATGAGCATCATGTGAATGTCTACTGTGGCATTTTAAAGTTGTGGCATGTTTCTCATTCATAATGAAAGCTGTTTTGAAGTTTTCCGTAAATGAATGACATACTGGCAGAGGTCAATTTTTCAAAAACTCTGTACGAGTCAAACTGATCCCACCCAAATTTTTAAAATTTATCAGGAATTGAACATGTAAAAATATAATTTTCTACCCCACTGGGGAGTGATACCCCAACCCTGTGACGAATTGAGCATTACATATAGGTTTCAAATTTCTTCAGAATGTGCAAAAAAGTTTTATCCAAAAAAATCTTATAATTGTAGCATCACTCTCAAATTTCAAAAGCTGGATTGAACTCCAAAAAATGAAAAAAATTATGCAATTTATTTTGTACTATTGTAATTTGCTGGAATGTGTAGAAAATACATATTGCCAACCACAGCAAACTGTTTTGCAAATTAATTTACTTATAATAAATAAAGATGTTCAGTTATTGCAGCATTGAAAAGAGGTATTTCAATTGTTATTATTATCTGATCTGTATAATCATGCACACTATTCAGACCATTGGATTAATTAATTATTAAACAACTGCTTTGTTTTTTTCGTATCTTGGCCTTTTCTTTTCAGACGTTTAGACGTAATCAAAGATTTTTGACATTGATATTTTAATGATGATATTTTATACAATCACTGAATTAACTAATACGTCGTGTTTCGACTGCAGCATTCATTTGGTTGTTTAGATCATGGATCATGGATGTCATCTTCAGCACTGGCACTGGTGTTCTTGTTGTAGTAGGCTGAATTCAGGGTTTAATCTAAGCCGTTTCCGGGGGAAAATTGCCTTCTCCCCCTGGAAATTTTAAATTCTCCCCCGGAAATTTTGGCATACTACATCAACTAACAGCAGCCCCCTAGCTGACTTTCCCCGGCCTTGTCAGCCCCCCCCGGAGTCCAGAGTCTAGATTAAATCTAGCTGAATTGCAGTGTAGTCAGGACGGCAGTGTAGCACTGAACTGCATGTCCTCAGTGGCTCAGTGTTGCGTAAAGAGTTCCTGATGTAGGCTCCTGGAATTTATTTCTAAACAATAGCCCCTCAAAATCCCTTGAAGACGGTCTCCGGACAGTCCGGTGATATATTCTAGTGCACGATGCCTTGCACCGCCATATGAATAATGCATTGATTTTCACGATATTGTTACCGAGATACAAAAGCAGGAATTTTAAGCTAGTTAATTAATCCGACTGTATTAAATACGAGAGTAGGGTCCATTCTCAGTAGTTGTCTAGTAACTATCTGTTCGGGCGCTGTCAGAGGTCGATAATTTCTAACCCGAGGCCGAGAGGAGCGGGACCATAAAGTTTGGGGGGGGGTGCCTCTGCCTCTCAGACGTGCAGGTCATATTGTGTAACATCCAGGTGACTGCTGTCTAGCAAAGTCCGCTGTCACTCATCTGTACCTGACGTAGTGATGACGTTTGTCACTGCTTTCAGTGTAATGAATGATCTTGTGATTTTAGATTTGTGGTTCCTGGAGGAGATAACTCTATTTGGTTAATACGGTTATAGGGTTATTAGCAATTTTCTTGTATTGTGAGGTTTTAAGACCCTACCCAGGGGCCTTGTAAGAGCCAAGTACCTTCAGAGCCCAGGGCTATAGGACAGCAGAATAGGCCTATGCACCTGCTTCGATGTCGTGGTAATTTTGGTGCATATTTGGAAGTGATCAGTCGAGTCGTTTTGACTGAAACATATCATGTGTGAAACTTTACAGAGCAATTCAAGCAGAATGCTCTAGTCAAATTTCTTGTTAAAGATGGAGTTTTTATCATAATTGTTTACGGTTGAGAATTAGGCCAAATCAGGATTTATTTTTTCCTTTAGATTTGCAATAAAAATCGCTTAACATAGCGATCAATGGATTGTTGAGTTTTATGTGACTTTAAGTGGAGGTGACATCTAGAGTCGATTGTCAGATACAAGTAGGCCTACTAGGCCTAATTACTGGAGATTATGAGTGACGTGACATTAGAAAACGTGTGACTTTAAAACTGACTTTATCCGAGGTTTGATGTATTGTATGGATTTCGATTAATTAGAACAGACGACCGTAATAGTTTAGCTAACATTAAAATAAAAATAGTCAATTAAAATCTTACTTTGGTAATTATAATGAACCAGTCACCAGCTTACACAGGCGCACGGCTCTTCTAGGGTATGGGCTGACGATGAACTGTGTAAGCCCCACTGTGGCACTCAAAACATGTTAATTACGTCAACCCATTTTTGCGGTAAATTCAGAGAAAAAATCTGAAAAATATTGCGGATGACGTTTTTTGCTTGTCAGCCTTTTCCGGGGCAATGTTTATTAACATTTAGTGGGTAAAACACTAATTACCTTTTATCTCTCATCTCTTTTCTTTTGACAACTTGACAACTTAGCATGATTTAAAGTGGTTTAGAAGGCATTACTGCCTGTGTGAAAGAAGAACTAACGGGGCTTGAACCCGCTTATCTCCAGCACTCCATCTGCCATCTTCCGCCCCAAAAACTTTAAAAACTTAAATTTGCATCTCCCCACCAACTTCCTTTAAATTGTTTTCATCCTCACCAAGAATTCCTGGAACCGCCACTGAATGTAATCATTATCTAGACAAATCTCCCGCAGTTCTAGCGAAGTAAATCTGGATACAAGATGCAAGACAACCACTGAAAATCCTTCCGAACAAATGAATCCGCACGTTCTAACATCCGGATACACATTGCATGGCGGCTCCAGGAATTGGCAAGTGGGGGGAGGGGCGTTGGGGTGGCAACTTCTAAGCATGGGGGCCAGCCATTTGTTGATAGGTAAGCAGTAGTAAATATAGGGTCCCAACAGGGGGGGGCCACTGGGGGCCAGACATTCAATAGGGGCACGAACCCCTCGGACCCCCTCTGTGGAGCCGCCACTGCGGATATATATATATATATATATATATATATATATATATATATATAGGCAATGAGAAGTGCATATATGCATATATATATATATATATATATATATATATATATATATATATATATTCTCATTGCCCTAAGTCCTAAGATGTGGAGCGTGTACAGTGAACACGTCGTTCTGTACGCACGGTGCAATGCACACGTACAAACCTACTTGTCAACACAAAGCCGCGTGTACGTGTCGGCGTCTGCAGAACGAGAGGAGGACGATATGGAAGACGGCGGAGGGAGAAGTCCACGGCTGTCTCTCCGGAGTCTCCCTCGGTCTCGTCCGGCCGTGCTTATAGATGCGGCGCTCTTTGTACTACGGAGACCCGGCGCAGACCTCGAGAGACTTGTTTGCTAATGAAATCAGAGCGTTGCACTTGGCAGGAGAGGCAGCGAGACAGACGCGGACAGAGAAAGGGAAATTGCGAAGGACGCCACTGGGAATCGTACACTGTAAATCTGGATCTAAGCGGGGCGACTGTTGAATCAGGAGCCGTCTCCGTCATTAGATCCCCCCGTACTACATTCAGCCATGGGTGCTAATCTAGGCTTCCATGACTCAGCCCAGCACCGCGTACTGTTCTCAAGCAGGTATAGCCTACAGTACAGCTATTCAGTATAACGGTGGCGTGCTCTTCAAATCAAGCCACTTAAATATTCCAATAAAACGGTGCTTGTAAGTGCCACCTCTTTGCTGTTGACGGCCTTCAGACCGTTATGTCTCCTTCGTTTACTTGGCCTGATCTCCAGTTGCGGATATTCGGAACTCCTTGGTTTGCCTGGCAGTCTGTCTGCATGGGTGGCGTGAATTTCACGCCCTCAACCCCGTAATGTCGCTCTCTCGCTGACGTAATATCGCCCCAACAGGAAGTCGTTCAAAGCTCTGCGATGACGACGACAACGATAACATAATAATATATAATTATATATATATATATATATATATATATATATATATATATACAGGGTGGCGCAGAAAACCGAACTAGTCACATTTAGGTTTGCATTTAATGTAGTCCGTTTTTTGCGCCACCCTATATATATATATATATATATATATATATATATATATATATATGCAGTGATCAGCCATTCAGGCACAACAGCCTATGACAAAGAGCAAAGAGAAAACGAGACATAGAAGTAGACAGACCGACGGATCCAAAGAACACCACGAGACAGTGACGCGCACATAGACAGAGACACATTGCGTGTGTCTATGTGTGTGTGCGTTCAGCAGGTGTCCGTCGTTATTTTGCAATGAATTTATCGACTGCTGCGGATTCTGTCGAAACAGCTCCAAAGGCTGCCATCGCTACCTTCGCTCCTTTCGCTTCTTCGGTGTATCTGTGTCTCACTGTTCCTGTGTCTGTGCCTCACGTTATTAGTATGTTCTTGTGTCTGTGCCTCAGTGTGTATGTTTCAATGTAATTTTCACTCAGTTGTTCTATTTATCCGTCTGTATTCGCCTATTAATAAGAAAATTGTCTCGTTAATGCCTGGATTGCCTGAAGCCTTACAAGAGCACACATTGTTTCATGTCCATTGCCAAACAACAACAACAGTAATGATTATAAGTAACAAAGTAAGTAACGAAAATCTCGTGGAACGCCTTGGAAAGCAGCACAACAGTAGCTGCTTATTCTCAGGCGCTCAGCCTGCTATAGGAAAGGTGTGGGATCAGCCAGGCAATGGTCAATATCCGAAGGGCAGTTAGGTTGTTACAGCTATGGCGGAAATGATTTCAGAAACAGGAAGGATTTAAGCTTTTAGACCTAATGAAGACTTGAGGAGAAATGCCGGAATTATAGGAAATGAGGAATCAGATTTTATTGTTTTAAAGTGTCCAAGTGTGCGAAGGGAAGCTGGGATCGAGTTCCAGAGTTCAGGTGCAGCATATGAGAAGGCACAACCGTGCAAATTTTCAGGGATGACTGATTTAGCGGGCGTGACAGAGTGAGATGAGATGATGAACGTGTGGGTCGAGGAGGCTGAGGGGTTAATAGTGATCTAAGGTAGACAGGTTTTGATGACTGAAGTGAGCTATGTGTAAGTGTTATTATCTTATATTGGATACGTTCTGTTATTTTAAGCCAATGTAATGATTTTAGTATGGGTGAAATATGGGAGAATTTAGGTGACTTAGTAACAGCACGAGCAAGTGCATTTTGTATTGATTGCAATTTGTTGATGGAGGCTTTGGGAAGGTTATAGTAGAGGAGTTACAGTAATCTAACTTGGAGTGGATTATAGAGGTGGCGATTGTGGACGCAGTCTTAATATCAAGACAAGGACGAGGCGAAAGGTCACGAATATGAATAAAGCAGGCTTTTCCTTTGGGAGATTTGTGATTCGTTTAGAAAAGAGTCAAATTTGAATCTGAGATTTTGCAGTTGGAACAGGGATTATTGTGGTGTCAGGAGCCAAAACTAGTTTAGGATTGTCAATTTTTTTGAGTTGTTGGGGTAGTCCGATTAAAAGAAACTCTGTCTTAGATGGGTTGAGAGCTTAGATGACATCCATGCAGAGATTGACGAGAATGCAGATTCAAGCTCAATAATAGAAGCATTGAATGAAAGAGGTGAGAAGGAAAGGAATAGCTGAGTGTCATCGGCATAGAGTTGGTGGTTTAATTTGAGGGAATTAATTAGAGATGAAAGTGGTGTGGTGTAAAGGCTGAACAGTACAGGCCCGAGAACAGATCCTGAGGCACTCCATAATCTATAATATGAGAAAGAGAAATTTGGCCAAGACAGGACACTTGAAAAGACCGAGATTTGAGATAAGATGCAAACCAGTTGTGAGCTTTTTCAGATATGCCAAACCAGAGAGAAAGTCGCTCGAGCAGAATTTTGTGATCTATGGTATCAAATGCTGCAGAGAGATCAAGGAGACAAAGGCCAGTAACTTCTTGCAGTTAAGAGTCTGTCATAAATGTAGGCGAGGACAGTTTCAGTTGAGTGATGTTTAGTGTAGGCAGATTGATGAGCATTATATAGTGAGTTACTTGAAAGATGTTCATTCAGTCTGGAAAGCACAATTTTTTCAGTAAGTTTTGATAGAAGAGAAAGATTTGAGATGGGGCGATAGTTATTGAGATCTTCTCTGTCAAGACCAGGCTTTTTAGGAGAGGAGTGACAAAAGAGTTTTTGAATGCGGATGGGAAAGTGCCTGAGATAAGAGAGAGTTGATGATTCTAGTTATAATAGGCGTAAGCACGGTCACACTGTTTGAGTAAAGAGGTAGGTATGGGATCTAGATCACATTGTTTGTTTGGCAAGGATAGTAGAAGTTTGGATACCTCTTCTTCAGTTGTAGGAGTGAAGCTGGATAAATTGCATGGAGGTTGTGGGGGAGGAGGATAATGAGGAGAGGTGGTTTGAGTAATAGTGAAAGACTTGAGGACACTGCAGATCTTGGAGATTTTTACAGAGAAGAACTTAGCAAAAGATTCAGCAAGTTCTGACAGGAAATGGATTGAGGGAGAGGTTTTGAGTCTTTGCGATGGAAAAGATCATTTACAGTTTTCCAGAGCTTACTGGATTTGAGCTATTTGTTGAAATGATGTTAGAATAGTACTTCTTTTGGCAGATGTAAGGAGATTATGATAGCGGTTGGTGGTGGAACGAAGATTTAAAAGGTCAGATGGAGAATGTGTTTTATGGTAGGTTCGCTCAAGACGTCTGCGAAATGACTTGAAAGCATGAATGAAAGAGTTATACCAGGGTTTGCTGTTATGAGACGAAAAAGGTCTAGTGATGATAGGAGCATGTTTATTGAGAAGACCAGAAAGCACAGAATTGTATTTATCGATCAGTGATGACAGGGTAGTAGGGGTGTTAGTAATTAGGTCAGATGACTTAATGTTATCACAGAACAAGGCAATGTCAATTTTGTTGAGACGGCGGAATGAGTAGGTGCCACGAGGTGGAGGAGTTGTCATGCAGATACTTAAAATGGTGAAGATGGGAAAATGATCAGATGGAGAGACTTGACTAATTGCTGAGATTGGAGATAATGATGAAGAAGATGACGTGATAAGTAGATCTAAAGTGTGTCCAAAAGTGTGAGTTGGAAGAGATATGTGTTGTGAGGTTTGTCTGTGTGAGCAGCTGTGAATTGGGTAGAGTTAGGATCATCACTCTTGTCCACGTGTAAATTAAAGTCGCCAGTAATTAAGAATTCGTGTGGAGTTGTAGCTGCGGAGCCCAAAAAGAGGTAAATTCATCAAGGAATGTCACAAATGAGGCTGAGTATTTTGATGATAATGGGGACGATAAATGTTAAAAATAGTTAGTTTTGAGAGAGGAAGATTGAGGGTGACTAATGAGCATTCAAATGAAGAGAAATTCATTGAAGAGGAATTGAATTTGTATATGATCACGAATAAGAAAAGCAGTGCCTCCACCTTTTAGAAGAACAGTTGGTAAATTTTTCAAACGGGGAAAGCTCAAGAGGGAAAAGCCAGGTGGGGTTGCCTCGATCAACTGGCATGAAGTTGTAGACGGAGATACCCAGGTTTCAGTTAGTGCAACTATGTCTATGGCTGAGGAGTGAAGCATGTGTATTGGAAAGAAGGGGTCTAATTTTGTGTTAAAGTTCGTGTAGTGAATGTGTTGTTGAGGATTAGTGAGGATCTGATGTTGAGAGTGCATAGTGTCATGTGTGATTGGGATGGTCCGGGATTTGGGTGGATATCGCCTGAAAGAGCGAGAAGGATGATAATGATATCTGTGCGTCGGGAGAGATGGAAATGCGAACGGCGAAGACGAAGATGTGAACAACGGAGGGTTAAGGAAAAGGAGATAGGAATTTTGTTTAAATGTGAGTATTGATCAACGGCAGTGCGGTAGGTCCAATGATTAATCGGTTTTCGTATATCAGAAAAGAAATGAACAGTTAGAATAAACAAATAGAGAGGAAATAATGTCATGATGTCAGGCTGAGATTAACGAGTAAAATAAAGTTGTGAAGAAAAGTCAAATTATCTTTCAGCTCATGCAGCGGCTCACAAGCTCAGCACGAGGTCAAAAGTGCAGCCAATATTAGTGTGGAGTAAAAATTTAATTTGTAAAAACTAAGAGAAGGCCTAAATTCAATTCAATTACAAATAGTAACGGTAATGAAATGAGCGATAATAGGTCATGTTGATTCTGAGTCTATAAATTCCGGCAAAGTTAAATAAAACTGGTTAAAGAAAAATACACCGACATAAACTGCAGGAAACAGCCTAAAAATTAAGAGTAAAAATTTTAACAATTCGCAAGAGCAACATTCAAATTTGTCGAGTTAATAAACAAACTGAAGAGAACAAAATCTCAAGCGACTAATCTGCGTCACTGCCTCTGTATCCAATATTTATATTATATTAACAACAACGACAACGACAACAACAACATTATCAGCAGCATGCGTAGGCCTACATTTACCAATTTATTTTAGATTCGTCAGCAAAGCATCGAACACGTATACTAGCAAATTAATTATTTATCGATATTTATAATGAGCGATTGAAACGGACAAATGCCGCAGGAAATGTAATCAAAACACGAGATCATCATTACTACGGAAAGCGACTGCGCACATGTGACGTCACAACCGTCGTCTGCGAGGACGCGTTTTTGCCCCTTTGCTGCGATTGGACAGACGGACCTAGGCTGATCAAAGCGAAAACGAAGCGTCATTTCGACGAACATCCGAGGAAATGAGTCCCAGACTCCGAAGCCAAACGACAATCCCGAAGAAGCAGCTGTTCCTTCGAAACGTCAGTCATTTCCTGTCTTGCTGTCTGTCTGTCTCTCTCAGTCTGTCTCACTCTGTCTCTGTCTCTGTCTCTGTCTGTCTCTGTCTGTCTGTCTGTCTGTCTGTCTGTCTCTCTCTCTCTCTCTCTCTCTCTCTCTCTCTCGCACACCCTGTGTTCATTCGACTAGTCGTGTGTTAGCAGCGACTTCGCTGTCCATCGTGTAGTAGCCTCTGATGAGCGCCTCTAATACGTGACCGAACATCATTTCTTCCCAGTTTCTAACGACGACGACGGCGGAGAGAGAGAAGGAAGAAGAGGAGAGAGAGAGAGAGAGAACCAACGGTAATCGTTCCTTCTCTGTTATCGGATCCTGGCTTTGGAACTCTTTGCCGGGCAACACGTTCGCCAGACCCAGCGTCTGTCAACTTCCAGGAGGACGTTAAAGACGCCGCTGTGTTGCTTCGATGGAAAACTCTTCTCAGCCGCAATCAGGAACTTACGGATTGACCAAAGGATCTGCAGCTACGAACCACCACGGACATAATCAACTGATGCTATATACACATCATTACAATGGCGCTAAAGAAGTTGTACGATTTATTGAATGATCGGTGAGAGAGTGGGAGAGTGAGACAGACAGAGAGAGAAAGTGAGTGAGAGACAGAGAGAGAGACAGAGACAGAGGGAGAGAGAGACAGAGGGAGGGAGAGTAATGGCGACCTTTTGGCATTCCGTGTTCCTTCGCATCCTCTTCTTCTTCGCCCTGTTGACGGTTTTGTTTCTCGGCGAGACGCGGGAAGTTGTCATGGGACACCGGAAGAAATCCGGGTAAGTTCATCCGGGTCCTGTCTACGTAGATCTAGCAAGAATCTACGGTGACGTCACCGACGCGGCTGACGTCGGCTGCTCTCTCTCTCTCTCTCTCTCTCTCTCTCTCTCTCTCAGATTTTCCAGCGTGACTAGAATCCCCGCTTATCCTTCAGGTAGCTTTTCCTTCATAGAGCCTTCCTTGCTGATTGATATTTGAAATTGACATCTGATCTTTTAAGGTTCGGATTCGGAGTACCATCGATTGGTTCCTAAGGGTGCTTGAAATGTTGCTATGCAGTAGAAGTGCAGAATTATTATTATTATTAATTTATTACGATTCTGTTAGGAGAGAACCTACGTTTAAGTAACGAGTGTCATGGAATCTCATTAGCACAACGCAAAAGCAGAGGACGAGAGAGAGAGAGAGAGACAGACAGACAGACAGAGACAGACAGACAGACAGAGACAGACAGACATAGACAGAGACAGAGAGACAGAGAGACGAGACACAGAGAGAGGAGAGAGAAAGAAAGAGAGAAAAAGACAGAGAGACAGAGACAGACAGACAGACAGGTTGAGACAAATATAGGGACAGACAGAGACAAAGATAGAGACAGAGAATTCAGTTAGCCCATAGTCATGGCGACGACAACGACTACGTTGATGATGACGACGACGACGACTACAATGATGACGTTATTCGTCTGGTTATAGGATTCTGTTGATGACCCATTCACCTTTCAATCTCCATATCGCATCTGCTTAGCACAATAATCTCATCAGAAAATACACTGTCAACGGACACACAGTCAGACACACAACCAGACAGGTATTCAGACAGATAGACAGACAGACACAGAGGTAGACAGGCAGATAAAATTAAGAGTTGATTTGTCGAAATGCGCCTGATCACTTTTCATTTGATTCTTTGCACTTCTTCAGCTGATGAGTATTGAGTGAACGAACGAATGAATGAATGAATGAACGAAGGAAGGAAGGAATGAATGAATGAATGAATCAATGAATGAATCAATGAATCAATGAATCAATGAATCAATGAATGAATCAATGAATGAATCAATGAATGAATCAATGAGGCTATAATGTTATCTTCTATTTTTGGAAAGTAAAGTCGACAGTTCGAACCACGAAAAGCTCAGATTTCTCGGCAAAATATGAGCAAAGTAAATGATTGCCGAAATGTGATGTTTGTAGCAATGACATTTCCGAAATAGGTCTAAATCAATTTACAACGGAGGTTTTCCATTTGCGATCACATCTGCTCAGAGCACAGAACGAATGCAATTCCATCTCCCGCCACAACGAAATTACAAGGCTTGTCCATGGGACATAATCTTCTATCCCATCCCATCTCATGCATGGCAATTTATACCTGTTCCATCCCATCCCATCCCATCATGGCAATTTATATCTGGATCCTGTATCGGGTGGAGTTATTCTGGTCATTCACTAAACTCTTCCCTAAATTTCGAGGTCCACATACCTCTGTCTGTCTGTCTGTCTGTCTATCTGTCTGTCTGTCTATCTCTGTCTCCCTAGTAGTTTGATGGCCTTGGGCGTTTCTAATCTTGGCGTCTGCCTCTAATGTCCTGAGTGGGGGAGGGGGTTGGTTTCGAAGGTATCGCTGGCGCCTGCATTAAAAGCTCACGGAAGAGAAACTCATTTCGATCAATTAATATCAACTGACGTCGACCTTCACTCCTCCTTCCTCTCCTCATCCACTTAACAACGTCACGGTCTTTCTCCAGCAGTCAGTCTGCCGCTGATGCTTTTACTTTGCTGTGTCGTCTTCTATGTGATTGAATTAAGTAGGCACGGGATGGGGGCAACCACGGGGTGGGCCGCCCGTATTCGGGCTAGGATAAGCCGTGGATTTTGCGCAAAACCTAATACAGTTTTTTTCATGGGGGAGGAGGGGTAGCAGTGGCGTCAATCTGCAGTAAAAGTTGTGAGGTTTCACTTCCGTTATGTTGAGCTAATATATTTTAAAAACTAAGTAAGAATCAAACGATAGCTGGTGCTATTGTATGTGCACCATGTAATCTTTTAGCATAATTCTTATTACTTATTACTGTTCCAAAATACAGTTTGATGGTTATATCTATTATTTATCCAGCACAACAATTTATTAAATAATCGTACAGCGGTACAATATAGATTTATTCAGATTTTGTGAGGGTCAAATGTCTTATGTAGACTACCCTCACAACCACATTTTTGGGAGGGTCCGGACCCAAGGACTCTCACAGGATTGAGGCCACTGGGGTTTAGGGTGATTTTCAATAGAATCAATATACGAGTACACTGTACGTCGTACAGCCTTTGACCAGTCAGAAAAAGCGCAATTAAAGTCTTGCGAAAACATTAAGAAAATGCTATTTAATGAAGGCCAATAGGTGATTGTCGAGTAGCTCTCATATAATCTGCAAATTTGCCTCAAGGTTCCAGGTTTGAATCTAGTGTTTTCTTCTTAAATTGATGCGGATGGGACATTTTTCAATTGGGATATTGTCAGCTGACTTAATATCGTCTAAAAATGTACACAAAATCTCAAGATTTGAATATCATGTTAAAATAACATTTTCGGTTGTGGCTCCGCCCCAGACCCCAGTCCAGGGCTGCTGACCGGGGTTCCGCAAATCCCCCTACTCGGGGCTAGAAATGTCGGCCTGTTGAAGCCATGGTTTCTCCCCCCCCCCATTCCGGAACCTTGGCAATATCCCATGCTTACCTGCTGTGCTGTCTCTGCTGTGCTGTATCTGCTGTGCTGTCTCTGCTGTGCTGTCTCTGCTGTGCTGTCTCTGCTGTGCTGTCTCTGCTGTGCTGTCTCTGCTGTGCTGTCTCTGCTGTGCTGTCTCTGCTGTGCTGTCTCTGCTGTTCTGTCTCTGCTGTGCTGTCTCTGCTGTTCTGTCTCTGCTGTGCTGTATCTGTTGTGCTGTATCTGCTGTGCTGTATCTGTTGTGCTGTATCTGCTGTGCTGTATCTGTTGTGCTGTATCTGCTGTGCTGTATCTGTTGTGCTGTATCTGTTGTGCTGTATCTGCTGTGCTGTATCTGTTGTGCTGTATCTGCTGTGCTGTATATGCAGTGCTGTCTTTGATGTGTCTTTCTTTGTCGCCGGAGGCTGTTTTTTCGTTCTGACGGTCAATTTCAAAGTAATTATCGTCGTCTTCCGTATAATGGAGGTTTCAAGATGGCGCCGAACTATAAGGACATTAGGCGATTCAGTTCTAGCGCCAGTCTTCTAGTCGACCGTTGCCATGGATACGCACGATAGACGTTTAAATGGACAAAGGGTTTTGGGAAAGTGAAAGTCTTTTTCTGAAGATATTTTACCGTCTTCGTAACTGGAGAGGATTCTGCGGAGGAGGAGGAGGAGGAGGAGGACGAGGAGGAGGGAAGGCGGTTGGCATGTGTTTCTAACTGAAATCCGGATTCTACATATAGATAATTATTTTCATTTGGGGGATTCTCTATAAACGACAAACACTGTCTTAAGTCCGATCCATTATATCAAATTCGCTTTCAAATGCGCAATAGGCACACACACACAAACGCACGCACGCACACACACGCATATATATATATATATATGCGTGTGTGTGCGTGTGTGTGTGTGTGTGTGGCGTTTCCTAGACATATGGAGGTCGCTTTCATGCAATAAGGGGCACAGGGGTAGATGGGGCATGGTTCTAAATTCTAATGGTCCGTTGTGCCCCCCCCCCATTCTACCTGCGTCTATTTTATGTCAACAGTTTTCTGAAAATGTTTGGTGACAAAGTAATAATTGAAGTTCTTTGTTTTTAATTTTTCTAAATATTCGCAGAATGGATGGGTTGAACAAAGGTTACAAAGTGGTTCTCACACAAGACACATCCTACTGATCACCACTCCAAACCCTGTTGTTGTTGTTGTTGTTGTTGTTATCACTATTCTCTCACGTACAGTAATGTTCTAACTTCTAGGGTTTCGTTTATGTCGGTTTGAAGTCAGCATAGATCTATATCGGCTGGATAATCTACGCACTGGGTATCTCTGGGCACCCTGCGATCGTAGTAATCCCACTATTGTCCCCACCCGCCGCAGATTGTCCTATTTGGACTGCATCACCTGCATCACCTGCATCACCTGCATCACCTGCATCACCTGCATCACCTGCATCACCTGCATCACCTGCATCGCTCTTAATCGTCTTCGTTTTTGTTTTTGTCTTTAGAAATCGAGTGGATCGTCTGAAAATCGAATCGAAGTCGATGAAAGGAAAGACCGACAACACCTCGTCAGTCGAATTCATCTCAAATAATCATTCGTTTATATTCAATAAATTCGGAATGAAAATGTCTATTAATGTGAATCTTACTTTCTTCGCTGAGATCATTTAGGCCCATCTTTGGACGGTAAAACTTTTAACGCAGATTATTCGATCTTTCACTGACATCCCAGATTTATTTTCAAGGCATAAATTTGACAAATAACCACACCGAGTTGAGAAATTGATCCAAAATAACCCTAAAACCATTTGAATGGTTGTGGCCGAATCAGTTTCCGTTCTATATTATAGAACATCATAGAGCCTTGGCGCACGAATCACATTTCTTCTGTCTGTCTGTCTGTTTGTCTGCCTGTTTGTCTGCCTATGTCTCTCTCTCTCTCTGCCTCCCTGTTTCCCTCCATCCCTCCTTCGCTCCCTCGTCCCCCTCAACCGCTCCCTCTCTGTACATAACAAGAGAGAAGTTTCATGCCGTCATTAACTTATTTTGCTAATTTATTTAACATAACGAAGCAATTGAAATAATTCTTTTCCCACTGGTCTGATGCCCCCCGTGAAGCTCCCCAATTCCCCAGCAAGTCCCTGTTTACCAAACGAAATGGTCGTCTGGGTAACTGCATCGAGAGACGCTGGTCACCATATCTGAATTAGTGCGAGATTTGGCGCCAAATGTAGGCATTGTATCTTTTTTCATTTGCTTTGGGACCATCCATTAGTGTTGACATATCTGAGCTGCTCGTCTTAACCTGGCTCTTGTTCGAATTGGATTTGGTGCGCCATCGGCTGACGCCATAGGCGTTGTAATAGCGGCGCTATAGAAGTTAATTGATTGATCGATCGATTGATTGATTGAGTGACTGACTGAATGATTGATTGATTGACATACTATATCTTTTAAGACTAGACAGGTACAATACTTAATAACGGGAACAGCATTATTCTATTTCCGCGTCTCACAGACGGCCATTTTATTTGTCTTTCGACTAATTAAACGCCAAAATGCTGCGCTATATAAATCCTGGCAGTAGACGGAATCTGTGACGGAAGTGACGTGTTATTGTCTCTATACCTCTGTTTCGTGATTTAGAGCGACGTCTATCGTCGAAAAACTACAACAGCATTACGATAGAACGCAACCGCCGCAGAAAGGTATCGTCTAATGCAAATATATTCTACAATATACTATATATAATATATATATATATATATACAGGGTGGCGCAATAAAAACCGGACTAGTCACATTAGGTTTGGCACTTAATATAGTCCGGTTTTTTGCGCCACCCAGCATATATATATATATATATATATATATATATATATATATATATATATATATATAACCCTAGGTACTTAGTTTTTTAATAGTAGCGACTGCATATTATAGTGAATGCATTTTCCAGGATAAATATTCCTTACGTGATGATCTTCACTGAAGAGAAATCAGACACAACATATACCACATATTGATATATATATGTATATACTGTATATATACTATATATATATATAATATATATATATATATATATATATGATTTCCAGCAGAGATGATAACAATTAGACAAAAATCTAATCAACTAGAATTAGAATTAGTTGCTTCTAGCACCTAATTGATTAGCATTAGAATTAGTTCTACACTTTGTTCAATTAATTAGAATTAGCATTAGCTGCTGTCTAATCAATTAGAATAATTAGATTGTCGATGTTCGCGATACAGTTGATGAAAACAGTTTTAAAATACTAATTTAATATCTGCAGTAATTGCATGAAATTTCCAGTTGTCAACAACAATCACACAAAACACTTAATATATCAGCTGTAAGTTTTTCCGGCTAATACCATATCAGCTAGCGTTATACTATGAGCATGCGTTTCAACATTATTCTCATGCCTCGTATATATTGTCATATAATTAAAACATAATTAGAATTATATAAATTCTAATTGATTAGAATTACGATTAGCTGATAAAATTTGCCAATTGATTACAATTAGAATTAGCTGGTCATCTAATCGATTAGCTAATCAATTACTTCCTAATTGATTAATTACCCATCTCTGATTTCCAGACAGACCGACAGAAGTTTTGCTGGGAATTTACATCAACAGCTTCTTCTCGATCAGCGAACAGACGATGGTTAGGTTTTTCTCTTTTCTTCAGTCGCTCATGCATTCTTCGTCGGCTGCGGATGACGAAACGCGAGATGCGCTATATAATCAATTTGATCACGTGGTAGCCGATCGATGACGTTCGTTTTCGTTCGGCGCCAAACGAATTTCATCGCAAATGATTTCCTATTCGTTCGAATTTTGCATTCGGTTCTATACGCTCTGGATCCGTGCGTCGTCATGTCAACGCCGTTGCCTGGATACGGTCGTCGTCCTGGCGACGGGACGACGGAGCAGGATCCGCACGAGCAGCAGTGCGTTACAGCAGTCCAGACGCTTCGAATGCGACGCAGATTAAGAGGATTTGAATTAAATTTGTTGAAAGGATCGCTGTCCGCTGTATTTTGCATCGGAAAAGACTTTTTACTTACTTATTCTCCGGCGAATTCGCTCATTTGTCGTGTAGTATCCGGTGCTTTCTCTCGTATTTGCCTTCACCTTTTGAGTCAAATTCCAGAAACTGAAGACAGAGAAACAGCTGAACCATAGAACTTGTGCATGTAAAGAAATCTGTCGACGTTGATTGAAAAAGGAGCTGTGAGTCGTGCTATCCGCTTGTGCCTTCCGTTGTTCCATTTATGCTGCAGATCAGTTGACATTTCGTCATTGCTTCCTGCAGATTGATGTCTTTGTCTTGGAAAGCAGACGCCTTGTACAACGGTGGCACAGCCAGGATTTTAGAACAGAGAGATACGCAGGGGCCTAGAGACCGACATTTTCTGATCCAATTATGGGACATGGGGAAGGGGCTCGAAAAAATTAAGGGTAACATGAGATTGAAGTCTCGAGAATTTGAGCATATTTTCAGACTGACGTCATATCGACAATCACCCTGCCCACCCCCTTCACCCCACCCACCCACCCACCCACCCCAGCTGATAAAAGCACCTCGTCGATTTTGCACGAATCTCAAGAGAACTCTAGGCCCGAATAGAGAAGGGGTCCCCTCCTGTGTCCCCTCGTGGCTACGCCGACGACTTTACACCTGCGGCGCTATAGAAGCGATGTTGCTTTAGGACTATTCGCTGAGCATGTACTTCCGGCAGCAGTGGCGCGACCCGCGTTTATCCTTCGAACCGATCAACGGAAAAGTAAACGACATCCGGTTGTACGACGGAAGCTGGGACTTCTTCTGGGTTCCGGATACCTTCTTCCGGAACGAAAAGGGGGCGTCCTTCCACAAGGTGACCGTCAACAACAGAAGGCTCACCGTCAACGCCACCGGCCACCTCTGGTACGCCACAAGGTCAGTGACGTCATCGTGTTAATAATAGCAGCGCGCTTCTATTTTTAGCACATCCTGTGTAAGAAAGTGATTGACGGGAAATCAATCAGACAGCATTTGCTCAAAGGATTAGTGTAGGTCTAATGAATTTTGCGTTCGAAAGGACTTTTACTTACTTATTCTCCGGCCACTTTGTTTATTGTGTATCCAGCGTTCTCGTATTTCCTTAACCTTATTAAGTGGCGTAGCCACGGGGGGGTTGGGGTTAAACGGTAACCCCCCCTTGAACGGCGGAAAAAAATTTTTTTAATGTATTCCCATGCAATTTTTATTTTTTGAGGCGATTTTTGGCAATTTTGGGTGAAAACCCCCCTTGGCGGCTATTGACGAAATTTTTTTTCAACCCCCCTTCCGGAAATCCTGGCTACGCCACTGACCTTATTCATCACTCATCAGGCAATCACACAATCAAACTATCAATCAACAAGGAGGAAGTACAATTTTTAAAAAATAGAAATCAAATTTGCGCATATTTCTGTGATTTTTAAGAACTCAAAATCAATGCTTCAATTTCTCGCCTCGATGTTATTCATGTTTTCGTGAGACCATAACTCATCAAATTGGTTTAAAAATGATCCACCATTCAAGTAAGTAAGCAAATAAGCAAAAATGTTGTGTATTTCTGTAGCACTTGTAACAATGACTGCTTAATCTTAAGCGTTTAATCTAACATTAAAATAACGGATATGGAAATTCTTATGCCAAACAGTCAATCAATCAGTGGGTCGGTCGCTCAATCAATCAATCAATCAATCAATCAGCCGTCCAATTGTGCGTCTGATATTGATGTCACAGTGTTTTTCTTGGACTTTTGTAGAATAACAGCGACGTTGTCTTGTCCAATGAAGTTACAGAAATTTCCTCTTGACACTCAGATCTGCCCGATGCAGTTCGAGAGTTGTGAGTCGAATTAAGAATTATCGTTTGAGCTCGGAAATAATAAACAAAGTCTGACAAAATGGTCGACGAATCAAGTCTCATGAGTTGCTCAGCTGAAACCACAGTGTTTATGGCTTTCAGCGCGCACAGTAATTATGCTCTCCAGAATTCTCCTATATTTCCCTCGCTATTTATTTCTTCTTCTTCTCGGTGTCTTCACTTTTCGACATCTTTGTTATTGCATTATTGTACTCGGTGCGCTTTGTCGCGTAATTTCTGTGAAAAGGCTAATTGCACTTGACCGATGTGTCTGCCTTCTCTCTTCGGCGCTTTTCTTCCTTCTTTTGTGTTTCCCTTTTACTCTGATGCGGAATTTGGTGGAGGATAAAGGAGAGGGAGGGAGGGAGGAGGGAGCGAAAAAGAGAAGAGGAGACCGAGTAGAATGGACCTAAACGAATCTGTCACGGAGGAGCAGGAGAGGAGGAAGGTGGAGATGCCTGGCTGGGTGTGAGATGCCCTCCCTACCCCAATCCCCGCCAATCACCTCCATTAAGTATTTTTGTAGGATTTACTCTGGTTCAGAGGAGTTATTTACTACTACTACTACTGCTGCTGCTGCTGCTGTTGTTGCTGCTGCTGCTACTACTACTACTACTACTACTACTACTACTACTACTACTACTACTACTACTACTACTACTACTAATACTGCTGCTGCTGCCACTGTGAGATTCTCCTCTGTGCGCCATGCATTGGGCGACAATGTACTGAAGTTCAAATGGGTTTAGGAGAAGGAGAGTGTCTGGTCAAAGACCGTGGTGGGTGGGGGAAGCCCCTGTCTCAGCGTCGATGGAATTCTTTTTGGGCATTGGAATCTTGATGTCACTTCAGCGCCGAAGTCTTTTTGCCACCCGGACAGCGCTCGAAGAAACGTTTTTTCTGACCACCCGAGTAGACACCGCAGCGTCGACTGCGTGGTGAATGGTGATTATATGATTATTTAATAATTATGGATAGAAATCAAGAGAGAGGAAGAGAGCGAGCGAGAGAGGGAGGGAGGGAGGGAGTTTGGAGGAGAAGGAGAGGGAGGAAATACGGAAATGAAACCGGGAGCAACAGGTGATACGAGAGCCTTATAACAGAGAATGAAATTTCCAGGACCTTTATCACGTGACAGTGTTTGCATGGGAAAGGTGAAATTAAAGCGACCAGACAGACAGGCTTCGGGATTCGACGGATTTCACCTGATCTTCTTATGTCTGTTTTTCTTGAAAGGGTTCCTGGAAGTTACCTTAATTTGCCGGTAATGTAAACTTTAGAAACAATTAGAATTCCGATCTAAAAAGTGCTAACAACCAAAAACAGAATCTGTATTGTTCCAATAGTTGATTTTATTCATATTCATTTATTTATTTATATCGATATTTTAGATTATCTTGCAAAGTCTTTGTTAGGCCATCAAATCAACGTATTAGGCGCGTCCCATGGAAAGATCTTTGAGTCAATGGAAATTTAAATTTGTCTTACTTAGGCCTACTTACTTACTTTGTGTTGATATCTGCTTTGTTTTCACCGAAAGGTTTGTCTGCGAGAGTTTTATATTAGAATACAGAGGTGACCTGGATTCACTGGCTTACTCAAATCCAAATCAAGTCCCTATTTTTAAAATCCAAAAATCACAGAAAATAAACTCCATTAGCATTCGATGACATTTCAAATCGGAGCTGAATTGTCGACAAAAGGGTAATTAACATCTGCGGCAATGTTTTGCCAGAGGACGAAAAACCACTCAAAATTCGTCCAAATCACAAATTCATCAGAGTTGATGATTGGACTCCGCGTCTGGAAATAGAAGGAAGGAAAGGGCGCGAGAGAAGGAGCGCTTTATTTTCTACGGCCAACCAGAGATGGCGCTAGCTCTGTCACATCAGCTGTCTTTGCCGAAGCAATGAAAACCACCAGCACCCGATGATTAACTATTCTACGCTCAAGAGAACAACAGTCCATTCGCATCGGATAGAGTACGATACAAGCTGCATCGGCGGAAGCTAACAACCCATTGCGATGTTGTCACCGGCGCCTAGGACCCGATTCATCGGGTGGGGGGGGGTACTTTACTGTTCATGCTCGTTATCCTTTCTGTTATCCGGCCAACCGCCAGTAAAGTTTGTCGACACTTGATCTACACTGTCATCAGATTTCAGACTTTAGCATCATCATCATCATCATCATCGTCATCATCATCATCATCATCATCATCATCATCATCATCATCATCATCGTCATCATCATCATCATCATCATCATCATCATCACCATCAGTCCTAAGTCCTAACGATGGGCATAACTGGTCTGCTGCCATCCTTACAGTTCGTTCCCATCCCTGTCTGTCTGTCTGTCTGTCTGTCTGTCTGAAGCTCTGTTGGTCTCGATCTTAGGAAAATGCTTCTGTGCATATCTCGGGCATTCACGTGTCCACCGGCCACAAATGGTTGCCGCTTTCCTTTCGAAATCGGAGAGAAAAAAGCGGAAATAGACGAGAATTTAGGAGCGAACGAATTGCGCCGAAGCGTTAACTCATGTCACGTGATCTACAAACAACCGCGCTTCCTTAAGAGGACGTCGAACTGGTCGTCATGGAAACCGTCGTATATATATATATATATATATATATATATATATATATATATATTAGGACAATAATTCCCTTTTTCTGGCGATTTTAATGCATGCACACACCGTGGGTCTTTGTCGAAGGAAAACACTTTGGACTAATGGACCTGTAAATAGTAGGCCTAGCGTGAACATCATCATCATCATCATCATCATCATCATCATCATCATCATCATCATCAATAACAACAACATTGACCGTGGGCTAAACGCCCGTTGGTTTATAATGCCATCTCCAAGTTTTCTGCCATTCTTTTCTGTCCGTTGCTCTGTGACTAAGATCCTGTAAACTGCTTCCATGCCACTCATCAATATCATCACACCATTCCTTGTGTGGTCTTCCTTTCTTATTGGCGCCCAACACGTCAATATGTCCGTTGTTAGTCCCACGCGCGATTCTTCTCACTATAAGCATCCTTATTCTTAGAGACAGTGACTGTTCTGACAGCCAACTGTCTTCATTTCTTCATGTATTATGCAAATTTATTCAATTAACTTTTCTTGAGATTCTCTTGGGTGGGGTGGGGGGACCCATGACAGGTCATTTATGGCGTTTGGCCGCACAGTGTTCGTGTCAAGAGAAGGGTTTTCAAAAAATTTCGTTTTCTAAAACTGGATTAATAATCAGAGTCGTCGCCAGGTGTCCAGAAGAATATGGGACGCCACATCGGAATTTTCGACCCAACAGTCTTGGCGAGCTAAAAAGGTCGTTTGAGGCTTCGTGACCTCATACTGTCCCTGCTAGGCTGCTAGCCCCAATTGCTCAACGCTTTTGCGCAAATCTCACGACCGGTTACGATCCGAATAAGAGGACCCCGGACCCCCCGAATGTGGTTACGCCAATGTTGAAAATGATGAACAAGTGTTTTCGAAAAGATCAAAAGTACTTACTTACTTACTTTATTCGCAGATTTTAATCGCTTGTTTTTTGACGGATTTTTGCCTTTTTCTGTTTGATGAGGGAAAACTGTGGATGCTGTAGAAATTATGAATAGTAAAAAGGCGTTCAAAAATAACATTTTAAATACCGGATACCTTTGATTATTTGCCGCTAAAATTGACGTTGTCTTCAAAATATTAATTTATTAATTTGGATGCATTTTTTCCTGTAGAATTTCTTCCTGTTATCTTTAGTTCAGAATGCATCATATCTCTCAACAAATGCCTTCGTTTGCACAGGATCTTAAAGCCAACGCCCAACGACCTCCTAGTTTTCCAGATTTCTACTAGAAATCCTACTAGAAACTCAAATAGAAAATTTCTGCTTCAGTTTTTTTACCACTGGACGTCATATCTCTCAACAAATGCTGTTTGCCAATCTTAAAGCATAAAAGATCAGTATAATAATAATAATAATAATAATAATAATAATAATAATAATAATAATAATAATAATAATAATAATAATAATAATAATAATAATAATAATAATATTGATATCGTCGTTTTATCCAGTTGGATATACAATGGATACTCTGTTCTTCGGATGGGTGAAGAGTCCGGTTGACATGCCAGATGACCTTGAACTTCCGCAGTTCGAACTCGTCAGATGGATCCTGCACGACTGCTCCTCCAACTACACTTCCGGTATGCGATCACGTGATCATACCCCTCTCCCTCTCCAGATCTGTCTAATAAATGGATCTTTTTTTAGAGAAGCATTATTAAAGTTAGTTTCTAATTTATTCTTAATTTAGGAAATCTCTCCCAGACTCGGCGCCAGGGAAGATGGCATGGGATGGGGTGGTGGAGATGGTGTTCAGTCTTTCTCAGATCTAATTATGCGCTATATAAATCAACTGAAAAGTATTGCCTAAATCCCTTTTCTCCATAATATCATAAGAGGGTTTTCTGATGATCTTGTGAAACCGAGGGAGGCCTTTGAAAATGAGCGACCGTTCAGACAAACAACGTCAATTGAAGAGACTTTTAGAAGATGAAAAAAGCTCTTTTGATCATGAACAACCTTTCGAAAGCTCTCGCATCAAGTGTTCGCCTTCAACTCCATTTTAAATATCAAAGTCTTTCTGAAAACTGCGTTTTCACATTTCGCCCTTTTTATGTCTCTGATAGCAGGTGTAATAATGGCTGTTCTCTCTCTTTCATGACCTTTTGAAGCCTGGGCTTATGTACAGTACATATTCTCTATACGAGCAATATTATGCAAAGGTTTACGTAAAATTCTACGATGCGGTCACGCACATGGTCCGTATATAATGGGGTGGGGTGAAAAGTACAGAATTTTAGAGTTTTAAATAAATAAATATATAAATTGAAATGTATCAAGATCAAATCGGAAGAGAGACAGCAGAAGACAGAATTAAACGCGTAAAATATTCGATTTTAAAAAAACGCGCAATGATGCGAGTTTTTCCTTATCAACCGAAGGTTCCTATCCGTGTTCCGAGATCCGGTTCATCCTTCGTCGGGACATCGGTTACTACATCATCCAGGTGTTCGTTCCGAGCATCCTCACCGTCATCCTGTCGTGGGTCTCCTTCTGGATCAACATCGACGGAGTCCCCGCCCGCGTCTCCCTCGGCCTGCTGACCGTTCTGACGATCGCCACCCAGAGCGGGGGCATCAACGCCACCCTGCCCCGCGTCTCCTACATCAAGGCCATCGACGTCTGGATGATCGTCTGTCTCGTCTTCGTCTTCTGCGCTCTGCTCGAGTACGCCTTCGTCAACGTCGCCGCCAGGAACGGCGTCAGGATCCGCACCCCCATCTACAGGAACGCCCCGCCCGTACACCCCTCCGCCCCCGCCGCCCCCCGCCAATGTCCCGGACACGGGTCTTCGTCTCGCGTCCATCAATCAGGTGAGAAGGACGACACGATTAATGGAATGATGGAAGGGGAAAACCTAACCATAAACCATGACATTTTGTCCGCTGACATTTTGTCCTCATGACATTTTGTCCCCATGTCATTTTGTTCGCTGACATTTTGTCCGCTGACATTTTGTCTTCATGACATTTTGTCCGCTGACATTTTGTCCTGCCACGATAGCCTGTATAGTTTCCTAGCTTTGTGTGTGCATGTGTTTGTCTCATTCCCCTTCCCTCTCTCATACTGCGTCCCGAAAGATATCCTCCGCTTTCCGTCCCTTCCCAATATCTATCCCCTTATCTCCTCCCCATCCCTCTTTGCGCCTCTTCCTTCTCCCATCCATTTTCTTTGTCCTACCCCTACACTCTCATTCCTCTTTCTTCCCCTCCTCCTTCCTTCTTTTCAATCCCATCAAATTCCTATATCCATCCTTCCCTCTTCCCGGCCTCTTCTTCCTCGTCTCCCCACGACACTCCACACAAACCGAATATTATTGGCTAACATAATTAAGATAATCGATTATTTCACCATCATATTCGTCCATAAATCAAAGTTATCAAACTGCTCGGGTCATGATCCGGTTAATTACAAGTTATTGGGCAAAATGCTGGAACATTTACAAAAAAATCGGGTAAAAACCAGCCAAGCTGCCCGTCATTTTTGGCGGACAAACAGCTAGTGATATAATAGTATAATAACAATGATAGCTGGATTTTAAGTGCTATAGTATGATTTCTCCTTGTGTTGAAAACCGCTGTCGCTTATACATCCCTTTATTCCAACTTCCGTTTGTCCGCTACATCTGTTATCTTTGATTCTGCAAATAAACAAACACAATTCGTGACCTTAAACGCCAAAACAACACACGTATTAAATTCGAGTTCTTCGTAATTTTTGCATTATAATCACCAGTGGCGTAGCCAGGGCGGCTCTATTTGGAAGGGGGGCCGTTGGTTTTGGTTTTGACCATTCGTTGTTTAATTTTGGAAAAATCTTGACAAGCCAAAAAAAGGTCATCTCCTCTTAAATCGTTACATTCCATATCCAATGGGGGGTTTTGACCCCCAGAGACGCGTCAAAAAATTAAAATGCATAGAAACTCATTAAGAATATTTTGTTTTCGGCAACCAACGGGGGTTTTAAACCCCCAACCCCCTCCTTGACTACGCCACTGATATAATAATCACAATAAATGGCCTAAATCAAAGCAGAATCCGTTCGTTGGCTTCCCTCTTAATTCAGGCGGTTCATGATCGATTTCTGGCGGCCACTTCTGGCGGGAATTTCGTTTTGACGATCGACGTCGAAGGAAGCAAACGACGGGCGAGAGACATCGACAAGCTCTCCCGCAGGGCCTTCCCTCTGGCCTTCGTCCTCTTCAACATCATCTATTGGATCTCCGCTTCACTTCCGAATTCTTCCGACGACGACGGCGACGACGACGACAACGAATTCTGAGCGCTCCAATCGCACTCCGTTGTCCAAGTCACGTGACCCGTACGACTGTAGATTCGAGAGTCGTTCATGGATCGAAACACTCATTAATTTAATCACACGTGGAGAACTCTAATCGGCCGATAGGTGGCGCCGCGTCTACGATCTCTTAAAATTAAATGGACAACAGTGGTTCTCGCACACAGCCTGTGACAGGGCAGACACTACCGAACCACTTTAAACATTAATATTAATATTAATATTATTATTATTATTATTATTATTATTATTATTATTATTATTATTATTATTATTATTATTATTATTATTATTATTATTATTATTATTATTATTATTATTATTATTATTATTATTATAAGCGTGTGTGTAGTTCGTCAACTGCATAGGACACGTCATAGTGAGAGAGAGAGAGAGAGAGAGAGAGAGAGAGAGAAGAGAGAAGAGAGAGAGATGTAAGAAAGTCGAACAGTTACGTCTACAGTGTATTCTGTAGTCTTTACCGCAGATATTACGCTTGAACCTCTAACTCCCGATTATTGAGGGAGAAAATCTCTCGTTTTGCTAATTTAAAAGCACTTTTCATTGCAATGATGCAACTGATCTAAACCGAAAACTCTGTGCAAAATAGGATACATATTATTCAAAATGCACATTGTCTAAGGGGCTGTTCATTAATTAGGCCTATGTCAACAATTTTTGGGCGATTGTTGACCTCTTCCCTCCCTCTTGTCAACAACTGTAAACTTTCAATGACCCACATATAATTATGTCAAAAACTTTTGACTCCCCCCTCCACTAAGACCAATGACGGGTCCCCTAAAAAGTTTAGAGGGTTATTATTTTTGCAGCGATTAGACCTTTTTCCATTTCTTTTGTTCACCAGGTGTCACAATGTGGTGGTGATGAGTCTGATGACCTTTTTTCTTGCTTGTCAGGCTTTTTTCCGTTGTAATAAATAGTATAACATGAAATGTCCTTTTTATCATTTGTAAAAAATGAAATTGTTGAATCAACTTCTCTTGACCCCCTGTCAACAACTGTCAAACTTTTTCAAACCCCCTCCTCCTAATTTGTTGACGTAATTAATGGACAGCCCCTAACACAAAATCCGATAAGTCCACGTTCGGAAAGAGAGAAATTTTGTGTAAGTTATTTAAAATGTGCAATTTCAATTGGCGATGTTAATATATTTTTCTGATTGACCTTATCGAACTGACGTGCTTTGGCGTGTCCGAAACATCGCCCTAGTCTGATAAAGGCAAGCGGCGTATTCCCGCCATCAGCATTGGGAGGGGATAGAATAATTTTTAAAGTATATGTCTATCCGTTCATAAATATCATGTTTGAACTCTATAGTGATGACCTTTTATGCTTGTCAGACTTTTTAGGACGTTAGAGAAGCAAAAAAGCACAAGTATAATTTTGGGGATAAATGTTTATCTCATTCTCTCATCCCTCATTAGGCCTAACCATTCGGTTAAGGTTAGGGTTAGGGTTAGGGCAGCCCCCTCCCGCTTTGCCCCCGTGATCTACGCTCCTGGATAAAGTACGTAGACGCAGCAGAGACGGAGATGGACCCTATTCACGTCTCAAACGACAGAGAAATGCGGAGGCCCATAGCCGCTGACGTACAAGAAGACCTACATCGCTACATGGCATCGGAAGAAGTTGTACATTTGCATGGCTCCATCTGACGACTGCGGCGGTAGCTACAGGTTCCTTTCTGTCGACATTCTCAGTCACTAGGTGTCCCACTCAGGCGGAAAGCAAGCGTCTTGCAGTTCTAAATTCCATCCCCGATACAAATAAAACCGGATAGTGGCGCCACAGAAGCTGATCCCAGTGATCGGTTTCAAAATCGAAACTTCTGCTGTAGCCTAATACGTCTTGCGAATACGAATAATTCTAAGAATGTCAGGTATCTGCTAGAATGAATAAATGCATAATAGCTTAATAAGTAAGTAAGTGAATGAGTGAGTGAATGAGTGAGTGAATTAATCAGTGAATTAATGAATGATGAGCTTTACCATAATAATAATTGACAGTGTAAAATTTTCATGAAAGCACGGTCACAAAATATTTGAAAATTAAATGTCGTTTGTCGTGTGGAAACTCAAACCTTGTCCCCCCAAACATTTCAAAATCCCCCCCCCCCAATGTCAAGGGGGCTAGAATAAACACTGGCTGTAGGCCTAGATTGAAATCGGTTCTAACGCGGTTTGAAAATAATCTGCTCGTTTATTCAAGTTATTTCTCGGATTCTTCTACAACATTGAAACTCCTTGATTTTTTGATCAGCAAACTTCTGGCTTTCTAAATTCTAAATCATCGGCAGCAACACAAGTCCATATAAGTTCGTAAACTATTATTTATTTATTTATTTTAACAAAACTACAATTCTCAATCGATGAAACGATCGGCGATTTGAGCTAATGACAGAATTTTTGTCTTATTTAAGAATTTATCGCGTTAAATTTTGCAATTTCTATATTTTTCGGAATGTGACAAAGGTCCATATGATGATATGAGCGATAACACACGTGCCATTGTTAACCCACATTCTAACCCAATTATAGAACTTCTATAAATTATTATTATTAGTAGTAGTAGTATTTGTATTTGTTCTCTGGATTTTAGACATATTTGCGGTCGCAACAAGTGTTCAACGTAAATATCAGTTGTTTGAGGAATTCTGTTGTATTTGCCACTGAGTGCATTTCAAAGGGCGTTAATTGTAATGAGGGCGGGCCATTTGGTCTCAAATATTACGTGGAAAACTCGATTTGGATTGAAAGGAACGGCGAATTCCACCGACACAACATCTGTCTCTAAGCGAGTCTACGCGCCGCCGACTGAATCAGATGTTTAATCGACCGCGTTACCCTCAGGTGTTGGTACTTGACGCCCACAATTTTCTGGACGTCACTGGCAAACAATGGACCGGGTATACACACAGGGCCACTCCCTAACTTCACAACGCCAGATGTTTTCTTTCACGCAGTTGCACCACAATTCAGTGTTTATTGCCATATAGTTTGCATCATCTGCCCAGGAAAACATTGAATTATTGCAAATGACTCACAAGAAAAAAAATTAAGATAGTTTATTTTATTATCTATGTACCTCTTTATTTGTACAAAAAATATATTTGTGGTATAATTTCTTAATGCAGTTGAAGATGTTGTGCAGTCAATGACAGTATTAGTTAAAGAAATTATGTATCATAACATTATACATTTTATGTATTTGCTAGTCCCATGCTCAAACTTCTTTGTCCATGTTCTTGAATAGTGCCATGTTTTTGTAAGGGTCGTTTGCTTATATTTGCATAATTGAGGAGAGAATAAGCAATTGTCAAGTTGATTAAGATTCCTTTATAAATGGTTTTCTTTTCAGTTTGGATTCTTTGATGTAACATCTTGAAAAGAATCCGACCAAAGATGTCTGCACAGTATAGCACTGCTTTATCTGATGCTATCCTCGCCCTATCCTCACTCTTCACGGCCATGGCACTCTATCGTGTCAGCTCATTTGCGACTGTTGGATTTCTCCTGATGACGATGGCCGCTTGCCTTGGCGCAGTGAGATTTTCACAGCGTCATCCGTCGGACAGTTTGGTCGCTCGACACAAGTACATGTCACAACTGACGGCTTCGCTTGGACTGCCTCTGATTGCATTTGCCTACACGAGACATTGGCAGAAGTCGCTTTCCTATGCAATTCTTGTCGTTTCTTTGGGTTTTTTCGCCTGTCAGCAGTACTTTGATAAGGGCTTAGTTAGAAAATTTGGTGCAATTTTAAGCGGGATTTCAATGTTACTGGTTTTGGTGCAGAGTGTCATTTTTCAGAATGTTTGCGGCGTTTTAGGCGTCGGGTGTTTTGCTTTTGCCGGTCTTGTGATCAAAACGGACGGTTATTTCAATTCGATTCCGCGAGTCGACCTGTTCCACTATGCTCTTGTTCTAGCGAATGTTCTCCTGAAAGAGGGATTGCTTGTTTCACGACTTCCTTCCGTTTACTACACTCAGTGATGAGGGAGAGAGAGAGAGAGAGAGAGAGAGAGAGAGAGAGCAGTTGAATGTCGTGCTTTTGCTCTTTGTTTTTGCTTTTTTGTATAAGTCAAATTTGACACTTTTCATTGAACTGCCCAAAAAACATCTGTATGTGTGTTGGTCTTTGATTTTCTTTGTAATGTGAATTAATTTTGAAACTTTTCATTTCAAAAGTCCAGAAGAATATTTTGATGTCTGAATGTTAAGTGTTGGTCTCTTATGTTAAGTGATCTTATATTATGAACAATTGAAGAACAGACAGAGCTCTGTTTACGTTTAACCTGATGTTGACTTAATTTTACCTGCTTTCTTTTGGTCTTTGATCAAAATGTAAACACTTTTACACTTTGTAGTATAATGTGACGATAACTTTGTTATCAGAGCTAATTGGGAGCATAGTTCAAAATGGTTTTATGTTTATGCTATCGTTATACAGAATAACACTGCTGTTAGTACTTTTCATGTAATTTTTGGCTGTGCCATGCAAATTTTCATGATCTTTTTCTTACATTTGGATGAGAAATGGGATCAAAGTTCATAGTTTTGGCACGTCGTTACAAGTGGCATTTTAATTATGTAGATATTTGATTGGTTTAGAAGTCTTAAGTTTTTGTGTTTCGTCTCAGTTCATTTGTGTCATATATTTTAAACAGTTCTTGCTGTTCTTTAAATTTTGAAAATGATTTGTTTATTGTTTATGGGGACCCATTATTATATCATGTTTTCTTAAATTGTGTATTAGAAATTTATTTTCAGGCTAAGTGCAAGCCTAGTTTTCACTTTCCATGATATGATAAAGCATTTCATAAACTTGTTGAAAATTCTTTGATTCCATTTTTTTGTATTTATAGAAAACTGATTTAATAAATGTTCAGATTAGTTTCTTTCTTTCATGTTGCGTCAGATTTTAATGTTTTTGAAACTAAGTAACAAAATGATCGTATTTCCAATAAGCTGTTTTACATTCTAAAAATTTGTATCAATCAATCAGTCAACTTCTATGACGTCACTATCATAGTGCCAAGGGCATCAACTGATGATGCACCGAATCCGATCCGAACTAGAGTCAGGCAAGACGGAAAGGTCAGTCAGGTTGGTGGGGTGGGGAGCAAACTAAGGTGGATAGGCCAAGCCAAACATGTATGTCTTAGGACTGGATCTGAATGATGGTAGTGTGCTGTTTATGTGAGGTGATGCTGGTAAAGAATTCCAGCTCCTGGGGCCACACACTGAGAAACAGCTAACACCATTGACTATGAGAATGAGGAACAAGAAGAGAAATACCTTGCCTACCTAGTGTCTACTGGAATGACAGTAGATGGATTGTAATTTGTGACCGATGAAACTGTATACCATGGTGATTTGGAACAAACAGCAGTGGCGTCGCCAGGAATTTTTGGTTGGCCGGGGCAAAAGGGGTTAACGTATCAGATTCCTTACTCACCCCTCACCACACCTCCACAGAAAACTTTCTCACTGGATTTGCACGAATCTGGTAGGTGGTCTGGGGCAGGTTGGGGGGAGGGGCATTTGTCCCCCGTGGCGACGCTAATGACAAACAGTGAACTTATCATGTGGCTGGATGGGTAACGATTCCTTCTATTTTCAGATTTCATCTCAATTTAATGTTAATGTTAGTGACAACTAGTTAATGACGCTCTGTAAAAATAGTTTCTCAATATAGTCAAAGCACTTTTGTGAATGGGGGGCGACCTCAAATTGGGGGTGTCCGGAGCTAATTAGTATGCATTTTGTATGCATACCATTGTCACATTACCAAATTTTGGGGCGTCGACCTCAAATTGGGGGGGGGGGTTGTTAGGGGGGTAAAAATATCCCTGGCTGTTTCTAAAGTGGCTTTAAACTGAATTCTGAAGCTAGCAGCGTGATTTGAAAGACGGAGCAGAAGGTCGCGGGTTCAACTCCCGCCGGAGCCCTGAGGTCGATTCAGCCTTTTTTCGCCAGATGGCGATGGCAACTGAGTAGCGGATTAATCCGCGGAGTAAGCAGGCGCGTTCATGAGAACACTGGCCCCGTATCGTATAACTTGCACCAGTCGCCTGGCCGAGGGCCTTGGAAACGGAGATCAGCGCGCCCCGTGAGCCTTGAGGTTAGCCTTGAGAGCTCGGGAAGGACTTTTACGTTACTTTATTATTATTATTATTATTATTATTATTATTATTATTATTATTATTATTATTATTATTATTATTATTATTATCATCATCATCATCATCATCATTATTAAAAACGTCAGAAAGTTTGTATGGCAGTTAATAATAATAATAATAATAATGTGATTTTAAGTGGTTTAGGAGGCTAAGTAAGCCTGTGTGAAAACCACTGATGTAACCATCTGCAAGGCGTATAATAAGTTATGGATGACATATTGGAAATGGCAATATTGAAATGGAGATATCAACCGAATGAAATGATTCGGCAAATGCGTTGTGTTTATATCGTCAGGCTATCGAATGATTTTGTTGGAAGATTTTACAGTTTTCCTTTATACAGTAGTTATTTACATTAACGAATAGCACTTCTTCCGCTATGAAGGAGAGAGTGAGAGATAGATAGGTAGATAGATAGATAGATTGATAGATAGATAGATAGATAGATAGATTGATTGATTGATTGATTGATTGATTGATTGATTGATTGATTGATTGATTGATTGATAGAGATGATTAAACTAGCACATTAATGCAACTTTCCCATTTAATTAATTCTAAAATTAGAACGGTAGCATTCGACGCAGTCAGAAGATTTCCTAGTAAAAGCAATAAAGTTGCAGTAAAAGGTCTCAAGTCGTCCAATGACTCAACATTTGCAAAGGCAGTATTTTCTGCAATGAGGAAGCAGGAACTGCGCCTGGAAACGAGAAAGCCAATTCCCTGAACTGGCTGAGGAGTCAGGATTCGCGTGCTAGCAGATTTACTCTTGACATCTTTCGCGCTTGAAGTCATGGAGCAATGAACGTTCGAATATTTTATTGGAATTTTACGTATTTCACATTTCGCCGGACTTCAACCGAGAACTTGGAGTACTTTAGAGTATTGTGTTCTTCAAGCATAGTGTCCATAACCAACACAGAGCAGCATAGATGATCAAAGGGTATCAGAGACTATAATTATAGCCTATGAGGAAAGGCTAAAGCACTGTGGATTTGACAACCTTAGGAAAAAGGAGAACAAGATGAGATTTGATTGAGACATACACACTAGCCTGCTAACAAAGTGGAAATGCAAAGAATGTCTTTTTTACAATGAAGCAGTATGATCGAACCAGAGGTCACGACATGAAGCCGTTTAATTAAGAAACAGGTTGGGAGATGCAAACAGCACTTTTCAGTGCAAGAGCGGTGGACAGATGGAATGAACTGGACGAAAAGATAGTAATGGCTACGAGTGTGAATGATTTCAAAATAAACCTCAGTACTACAGTATAAGACACTAGATTTGGATAGGCACAACAGCGGATCTCACGCAGGGCAGACCCTACTGAACCATCCTAAACCTTATTATTATTATTATTATTATTATTATTATTATTATTATTATTATTATTATTATTATTATTAACTAAAACCGACATAGGAATTATGAAATGAACAGGTCCCACTGTGCCGTTAACCAGGGTCACGCTGAGGTCATAACCCCTTTCGATTATATTATAAGATATATTTATGTCTGTGTTTACGGCGGCTGCATTTCGAGATGATTCCAATAGATTTGTGCTGCCGCTTTGTTGCAATTGTCTGTGGGTCTGATATCCTAAGAATGGTTTCTGTGGCATGCGTCTGAAGCGCCACTCGGCCCCGATGTTTCGCGTCCGATTTTCTGCACCATCCGGACCAGAGGCGCAGGTTCAGTCGGCGTCCCTCCAGCCCAGCTGCCGCCGCCCGCCCGCCGCTGTTTACGGCTTTGAACTTGAGAGAGTCTGCAGCCGGCGACCTCGACCTTGGTTGTCGTCGTCTAGACGCCCATTCGCCGACCTCGGTGGCCGCGGCGTTGTTGTCTCCGTTGGAATGCCTCTGTAGCGTCTGGACAGTCGTGAGGAGTCGAAGAGCATTCTTTTTTCCGACACCTGAACGCGCAAATATGCGTTTGGTCACCACACCTAACCACGTGACTGTATCTGTCATGCGAAAAGAATTGTCGTGTCATTCTTTACATATGTCGAGAGATATGTGCAAAGAAAGAGAGAGAGAGAGAGAGAGAGAGAGAGAGAGAGAGAGAGAGAGAGATAGCCTTTGAACTGGGGTTCGAGTCTGAAATCAACGATTGGAGACATATCAGACATTCACGTGTCCATCGGGGCAAAGCGGCTGCTAGAACATCCATAGCCTACTAAGTGTATTAATAGAAGCGCTATATAAATTGAAATTCCAATTTACTTGAAGTTCAATTTTGATTCAGTAAACACAATGAGAATAGGTCCGATTTGGATAAATTCTTGCCCCAATGGATAAACAACCGTTTACCTGTTTACTAGAAACTATCAACTATTTCCGCAATAAATTTTAAGAAACGGTCAGACCCTTTGTCAATCTGTTGACTCTAATGTTTCTAACGGCTCCTGTTTGCTCCATTTCCTCCTCTCTTTGGTTCATCTGATGGGTCGACTGGTCCTTGTTGTGATCGCGATTTTATGACTGTTGACATCAGAACATTTGTCTACCTGTATGTGGACCGACTCTTCCTACCTGTACCTCGTTTAGGTAGGTAAAGATGTAACTGTGGCCGCATCCATGTGATTTCTAATAAAAATTCCTCCTATTCTTTGTTTAGAAAGTAGTAACCATTAGCATTTCCTTTCAGAGATAGGCTGCCTTATTTCAATGAAAACCTTCATATGTCGTATCTCCATTTGCCAACGACACAACGATATGTTGAAAATTGTGGCGACGTTAACCCCTTAACTGGGATCCCGGATATATCTGTCCATTTTACATTGAGTTACAGTTAAATACACGGTTAAGGGGTTAAAATTGTACAGGAAGATCTAAAGAAATTGTTACAGTGGCCTGAGGACTGGCAGATGCTTTTTAATGATAGAAAAATGTTCTGTAATGCATGTTGGGAAATCTAATAATGGTAATGAATATGCTTTAGGGGGAGATATAGAGCGTTTAGAAAAAGTGCAAAGACGAGCAACAAAGATGGTCAATGGATGCCATAATTTAAGCAATGGAAAAAGACTTCATGATTGTGGATTGACAACATTAGAAAGGAGATTGGGAGAACAGATTTAATGGGAACACACGAAATAATGACTGGGAAAGTAGATGCAACTCACAGGCGATTCTTTAGGCCTACATCAACGCACTATGGCAGCACATGAGGTCACACCTGCAAATTGTTCAAGAAGAGGACGAGACCAAGAAAGAAAACGAACTTTTAGCGCAAGGGTTGTGGACAAATGGAACGGGTCTTGAAACGAAAAGGCAGAAACAGTTTAAACAATAAGTGGATTCAACAGTTATCTATAGGAGACCTTGGGGCTCGTCCACAAATGACGTAACGCGCCTAGGGGGAGGGGGGTCCGGACATTTGTTACGAAGTGTGACGAGAGGCAGTGTTTAATCGAGAGTTCTAGACTCCTGGACTCCGGGGGGACCTGAAAAATCCGGGGGGAAACTGACAAAGCCAGGGGAAATTCTGCTAGGGGCCGTTGTTAGTCCATGTAGTATTCCAAAATTTTCAGAGGAATTTGAAATTTCCGGGGGCGAAAGGGCAATTTTCCCCCTGGAAACGGCCTAGATTAAACACTGCGAGGGGGCTCCGTAAATGTGACGTAACGCAACACAAAATTTTTAAGTGACGACCTTTTTCTTTTTTTGCTTGTCAGGGTAGTGTTTGGAGAGGGAAAAATAGAAGGATGAATGACCATTTTTTGCTTGTCAAGACTTTTCGGAAGACGAAAAGGGGTCGGCCCGTTGTTACGTCATACTTTAGGGGGTCTGACTTTTTGTTACGTCGCGTTACGTACTGGGGAAGGGGTCAAAAGTGCCAAAATCGCATTACGTCATTTATGGACGGACCCCTTGGTTATTAAATATTGAGAATAATTATAATGGCATCCACACAGGCTAACTTAGCTTCCTTAATTAACAACTTGAAATGAAGTTATTATTGAATTTATTGTCATTAAATTATTATTATTATTATTATTATTATTATTATTATTATTATTATTATTATTATTATATTTTCCCTAAGTGGAAAGTGGAGAAAGCAAAAAATTCTAAATTCCTTTCAAGAGGAATTTTTATTCAGCTAACTTACCCAGACTCTGATTACTCTGATTTTAAGGACCCCTTTTGAATTTTGAAGACCCCTTGATCAGGAGGCTCCTGATCTTGAGGCCCCTTGACCTGTCCTGAAGGCCCCTGATCTGGAGGCCTTTTCGTCAAGAGGCCCATTGACCAGAAGGACCCTGATCTTGAGACCCCTCAATCGCTAGACCTCTGATCACGAAGTCATAAATGGCAAAGAACGTTAGTCTGAAGCCTGGTGGAAATACGATGGTCTAATTGAAATGGGCATAATGCGTTGAATGCAATTATCGTGATGATGATGATGATGATGATGATGATGATGATGATGACGACGACGACGATGATGATCACGATCCTGATGATCATGACGAGGGCACAGAAGACATTGATTAGATTCAGATTAATAAGACTTCTTGTAGATATTATAGGGCAAGTTACTGTAAATGTTCACAACATAAGTGTTTTATGCGAACGTCAAACAGGAATTTAAATGCCCTGGGAATAAAAAAAAAGAACAGCGCCGAATGACGCAGAAGAATTCTAGCAAAAAATCGCCATAGTTAAAGTCGTAGCAGAGAGAGAGAGAGAGAGAGAGAAGTTTTTACAACAAAAACACGATTTTTATGGACGAAAGGCGACCAAACTTCTGAATTCCCCCCTCCCTCCCCCGCGCGTATCGGCCGAACAAACTGGCTCTCTTAACCTGCCTCCTATTAAGGAGACGCAGCCTTCACTTTCGAATCCGCCCTTTCAGACATCCTCGACTCCACTTTTTCATTATTCGATCAGAGGCTCTGGTACGCAGGTTCACGTGCTCAGCATTCTTCGCATAACCGACTGAAGATAACCAGCATAGACCGCATATTCAGCTTCACAAGACAAGCCACCCAGGGACCAGCATAACTGTCTGCCTTTAGCCGAACAATAAAGACGTTTGGAGGAGGAGGAGGAGGAGGAGGAGGAGGAGGAGGAGGAGGTGGAGAAGGAACAGCAAAGAGGAAGAGTGAGCAATAATATACTGTGCGTCTAAACACCTAGAGGCCTACATTTGTAATTGTATCTGGATGTCACAAAATGACAGTTTATAATTATGACCGCCAAGTGAATTTTTTAGTAATAAAAGTGCATCGAACGCACACAGTGGAGGAAAGGGTGCTGCGATGGGGTGCTGGTTCACCCCCAACATTCCAATTATAGAGGGCACGTACTGTAGAGCGTTGGAAAAACATAAAAATAAGGTGACCCGATCGTGACGACGACGACGATGATGATGATGACGACGACGACGACGACGATGATGATGATGATGATGATGATGATGATGATGATGATGATGATGATGATGATGATGATGATGATGATGATGATGATGATGATGATGATACAGCAGTAGTTCTAATGCTCTAAACTCTAGAAACCTAAATCGACAGAAATCCAAATCAATTCGGAATGAATCAGGTCAATTCCCGAGATCAGTCCGAGTGGCGATTTGCGTCAACTGACCCATTCACGGAACAGAATGAGAGTCAACGACGGAGTAACTCTGACCTCCTGAGCGACTCTTCAGTGACTCACGGCGTCTGTGGCCTTTATAAGGGCGTTCCTATCGTCGCTTAGAGCTTCCTAAATTCCGCCAAATGCGTCTCACTGCAACCGGCATTTTCCTTTGGTCCAATTCCTAGCATTCCCTCCTGTAGTTCCTACCCACGAGCTAGTTAACCGCACCTTTACTATGACCCGGTGGTTACGAAGTTCTGGGGAAGATCACCACTGTTAGGACACATTAGACAGAATTTAGCCAGAAGACGACTTACTTAAATGACCAGTGGTTACGATTACGTTCTGGGGAAGATCACCACTGGACATTAGGACACAGAGTCCCGGACAGATCTGATGCTGCTTCAGTCTCAGAAGACGACTGACAATTAGATGCCAGTGATTGACAACCTCAAACACAGTGGTTAAACATTGGCAGCATTAGGAAGCTGGAGTTGTTTCAGATGAAAGAGATAAGACAGTGATTTTCTTTTCCCAGAATTCCGGAGGAGGGGGCATTCAGTCTCAATGACCGCTTTTCCCAGAATTCGACAGTCTCAATAGCTACGACGACGACGACGATGACGAGGAGGAGGAGGACGAGGAGGAGGAGGAGAAGGAGGAGGAGGACGACGACGACGAGGGCAGACGTCAAAGTGCGAACGAATTCGACGACTGAGTGTGCGTCTAATTATAGAGACTGATTTCGTAGGAACGATCACGTGGTTGATGGGCTGCGGCGGATGTTGGGAACGCATCAGAGGCATGGCCGAGTGATGAAGATAACTAACAGAGATAAATGTAGATCCGGTCAATTGTAAAGATAACATTAATAGTAACAGATTCAGCGATTTCTGAGGAACAAGAACTCTTCCAATTATAATCGAAACACTCGAAGAGTTTCAGGGTTAACCAAAGAAGAATAATCAGAGTTTTATTCTATGTATTTTCTGGGTGAAACCATCTACACATAGGCCCTAAATAAGTGCTTCTTTGCAGTGGCATCGCCAGGAATTGTGGGTTGGGTGGGAGGAAAGGGGGCTGGCGTGTCAGATTCCTTATCCCCATCCCACACACCCCTCCACAAAAACTTTTTCACCGGATTTGGGCAAATCTAATAGGTGGTCTGGGGTCAGGTTGGGGGGAGAGAAGTTGCCTCATTTGCCCCCGTGGCGACGCTATTGCTTCTTTGTGAGTGCATTAAGTGTCATCATGCTAAGGCCCAATATTCGATGATTGAAATAGGAAGTATACGATAGTGATAGTTTTTTCTTCGTCTCATATCTTGTTCCTCCTCTTATCTTGTCTGATTAAAATTATAATTTGCTTGTCTTCGTTCTCGCCGTTTCTGCGAAAGAAATCAGTCGCGTCCTTAGGTCACTGCTTGACCTCTGACCCCACGACGAATCGTCTGCTGACCACGGCGCTCCGAAAGCACACGATCGGGAATCGTTGTGTTGCCGCTGTGGCATTCTTAAGTGCCTGGACGCTTCGAATGTAGAGAGCTGTAAGTGGACGAGATATGTTGTTGATCTTGCAGGTCGTGGAATGTGGCACCTGCAATGGCTCTTGAACTACAGAGGCATTCACCAGCATCAGCTGTCGACGCTTTATACGAGACAACATGGCCGCCACAGCCTCTCCCTATATAATTATTCGCATTCGGTCGGGTTTAAAGTCATGTTTTGTCGGTTCGACGAAGGTTTTTTATATTAAGGAATGCTATTTAAGAATCAGTCGATGTCCATTGTCCAGGCGGCTGGCAAAAACCGGTCAAAATTCAAAGCATATTTACAACACACACACACACACACACACGTCGCTGCAAATGGCATTTTGGTTTTTGGCGTTTGAATAGAAGACAGAGAGACTGAGTGATGTATTCACAACACGTCACTTTGTTACAGCGTAGCACACAAAATACTGTCCTCAGTCTTGGGATAAGAGCGATCAGCTAATGTATTTTCAAGCTCACAGAATTTAAGTAAATTATGCAAAATTTCGTTAATTTATATAGCGCCTTCGAGTAGTACCGTAGCAGCTACTCATTCTTATGCGCTCAAATGAACAATTGGATATTTTATTCTTGAATTTAATGGGTTTTTTTCGTTGGAACGTCTCTACTTCTCCGCGCCCATATACAGCATGTTCAATTGCTCACAGCATATCAGAAACTCGACCACAGAATGTCACTGAAACTGCATTTTCTGCATTCACGTCTCGACTTTGTCTCTATACGAATTTTGGGGGTATGTGGGTGATTAACACGGGGCTAGATTCCATCCAGACATTTCAGTAATAGAGACAAGATAACAGTAACCACGACATGTTGGAAGATATCTGCTGGTTTCTGCTTCGGTCAGGGCATGACGACTGCACATAAACGCCAAAGCATTTTGAACAGTAATTAATGAGTGAGTTTCGGATTTCTTTTTGAAACAATGCTTTATTTTATCTTTAACGACAATCTGATTTCTTAACATTAATACACAAACGCACATCTAAGCAGCTTTATGACCAAAGTAGTTCCTTGATCATGGCATGCATATTACTATAAATGTGTAGTTTTTGCAAATGTGTTGATAACTAGATAGCCGGAAGTCACAGACAAAATCCGACTTCGGATTTTAAGTTAGCATACTCCGATTACTGTAAAATGCATGCCAACCAATCAATAGCACAGACATGGGAGAGCAGGGAGACCGCAGAAATTTTTCCAGTGGGGTGCAAAACAGGGTCTTGTGACGAAAGAAATGAAAAATTTTCAAGCGGGGTGCAAAACAAGGTTTTGTGACGAAAGAAATAATAACAATAAACAAATAATTTTATTTTTTCATAACTACACAATTTTTCCAGGGGTGCATTTTTACACCCTCCGGAAATGAGCATTTTTGGATTGACCAGATGGATTGAGTCGATCTGGATGATACACAACAACACAATATCCACTGGAAATCTCGACACTGCCATTGGTTTCCGACAATAAAATTCTTAGAACGTTGAAACCTATTTGTCCAGAAAATTTCAATGATCGGCAAATGGTAAACGATCGCAGATTGGCAAATAGCAGATCACAACCGAAGGTCATGTGACTATTGCAAAAAACCGCGGCGCTACAAAAGCCTTTATACTGGTTATATGGATCAATCTGTCGACATTTTTAGCCGGATGGATGGATGATAAAGGGCTTCTGAAATTATGTCATCGTATTCCGACTAAAATTCTTAGACGTTGAAAATGTCCAGAAAAACTCTATGGCTACCGGAAACCCCAGATTGCGGTAAATTATGCCTTTTTGTTGCCGCTGTCTGATTTTTGTGGCTTTGTATTCCGACTAAGCTCTAACCACTGACGTCGCTTAGTCGTGATTTCTAAGTTGCGTAAATGACAAAATAAGGAGGAGGAGGAGGAGGAGGAGGAAAAGGAATGACAAAATAAGGAGGAGGAGGAGGAGGAAGAAGAGGAGGAGGAGGAGTTCAAAGAATGCGGAGTCGATTATGGTCGTCTGCGGTTTAGACTGATAGAAGAGCCAATGGTGGACTGGACAGAACGCTGTCTCGCTCGCCCATTGGGAAACCACGCTGTTTTTAAAGACGACAGCGCCACCTGCTGACGACGCACGTTCCAACGGAAGACGTAGTCGTCCGTAGGCGAATCGGGCGGTGGACGGGGTGGGGTGGGGTGGGGTGGGTGGGTTGGGGCAGAGTGTGGTTCTTCGGTTGGTAGGACTCTATGCTAAAGGAGGAGAAGGGAATGGAGGTGGAGGTGAGGCAAAGAAGTCTGTCGCTGAATCAGTTCCGGTCGGAAGGTGGCTGTCTTCGACGTGACGTCATAAGGGTTACGCTAAGAGGGTTACAGAGAAAGAGAGAGAGAGAGAGAGAGAGAGAGAGAGAGAGAGAGAGAGAGAGATAGACGGAGAGAGACGGAGAGAGATAGGGAGAGAATTCATAAAGGTAGGCGAGATACTTCTATGAAGGCGAAACCAAATTGGATGAATGAGAGAGGCATACTCACAGAGGGAGGGAGACAGAGCCAGAGACAGAGACGGAGACAGGAGGGTGACAGGGCGTGAGTGGTGAATAAGCCTTCGATCCAGTTTAAACTGTTGGATAATATTCTTCGACGGGAAATGAATGAGAATTCACCACAGCTCCAATGTTACGAAGAAACCACTTCAGGTCCAATCGAGATCCACCCAATGGTTTCTATTTTAAGAATTCTGACGTCATTGTCAGCGACTTTCGTCAAATTGGGCCTCACGACGAGTTTTTTTCCTCGTATACGTCACAGTCTCGGTTTCCATAAGGCACGCCAAATCGTCACGTGTCATTTGATTTGATCGTAAATCCGACGATACTGAATGCGGCCGAATTGTGTTTAACATTCGTGACGAAACTTAGGCCATCCACCAGAAGTGGTTTGTTAGAGAGGGTGGGCGGGGGAGGAGGGCGCTGTTTTTACGGTGTGACACTCTCTGGGTGGTCACGATGAGTGGCAAAGATAAAAGATTGCCACCACCCACTTGGAAATTTTCGGTTATTGAGATTTCCGCGGACTGTTGCCGCTTGACAGTTATTAGAAAAGGTATTTTGGTCAAAGTACAGAAGACGGAAAACGTGTCCCGATTTTTAGACAATTTTTCCAGATTTCATTTTTTGGCAATTTTACACGGGTCTATACTTTTATTAATGATAAATTAATAATTATTTCATCGAAATGTAAACGGGTCAGATGAAACCATGCAGTCTATGTAGCAGTACTCCCCGTGACAGGACTAAAACTGGGTCATTTTCTACACATACTTATGCTTGTATACTGTCTGTAGACTGTAGAGTTGTATGGAAATCCTGTTTTCTGTCGTAAATTTTGCGCGAAATCACAGTTATGCGCCCGATGTGACAACTTTAGCGAATGCCTCTTGTATACCGCTCGCCCACGTCCATTGTATATACAATGATACTGTATCGTGATCAGAAACTGACTATTTTGCTGTCGTGCGCGATCACTTTGCGTGACTTTCACGTCAAGTGTCTTTCGAGTGACGCTTCAAATAACTTGCCAATTAGTCGCCAAGTGACTGGTTCGCCTTTTGAGAGCGTGCGAAACGTTTAGCTTTTTTTGTAGCCTTGGTGTTCAATGGAGGTCTTTGTGGCTGTCCTAACAACAACAACTCCAATGGCAAGATATCTGCTTTTAACAATGCAGCTGCGTTTTCAATCAGTATCATTTGATGTAATATAATTTCTCGTGAATTCGTTTATAGCGGTCGTGTGAATTAAGATTTTTACCCAACCCTTTGCTGTTTCAATTAAAACCCTTTCTGTCCTGTCCTGTGTGTTTGTGGCCAACTGATTGTTGTACGCATTCTGATAATTGTGTGCGGCTGCTTTGTCGGGTATTTTTTTTATTATTGCGGACCGTCTTGGTGGGACTACAAGTCTCACTGTCCATCCCCCGATAATGATACTTCATATCACAGCGAAACTCGACACATTGCAGAGACCGTTTTAACTTTCAATCCGGATGCAGGCATGGACACGTGACTGCCTGAGAAATTAACTCTCCGACCCCCGAGTATTGAACCCGGGTCGGTAGATCATCATCGCAGAGTAGAGCGGCGCTGTTGCTGCTGCTGCTTTATCCAGTTAGTCACCGAGGCAGACAGACAGACAGCCAGACAGACATCAACCGATCACGTGACATGCATCGGCGAATGCAAGGCGACGGAGTGACTGAACGAACGTGACTGATCCGTCGCGAATGACGTCCCTAGTGACTGACGCGTCACTCTGAGGTCGTGACGGAGCAGGGAGATCAGGCGTCCGGATCGCCTGACTGAGGCTGACTCGATCCGGAAACGGAACCGGGATCGTCCGTTGGATCCGGATTCCCGTAGTCAGCGACGCTTCAATGAGTAATCCGCCGAAGGAGGAGAAGAAGAAGGAGGAGGAGGAGGAGGAAAGAGGAGAAGAAAGAGGAGAATGTAAAAAGAGTCCGTAAGAAGCCTCCCTCCCTCTCTGCCCTCCCTCCCTCCCCCCCCATCGTATCCCCTTCGAAGCAGGAGCCGATGACGGCGTAGCTGCATGTTACGATGCTCCGGTGCATCGTGCATCATCGGAATCGGCGCCGCCTGGCGTCTGACTCGGCAACCGATGACGTCACAGCTGCAGTTTCGATGCGATTGCAGTGACGTCATGCGTCGTCGTTGCTAAGGAGTAGCCGCCTACATATTATACGAGAGCTCCTGTTGGCCACGGACTAATTTTGCAATGGTAATGACGTCATCGTGGGTGTGTTCGTGAATTGTAGCGTCGATCTTACTTATTGACTCAAGCGGTCTCTCGTTCGTCGTCGTCGTCGTCGTCGTCAATGGCAGTCGTTAAACCTTTCGCTGATTTTTATAGCGCCCACTGCTTGACAAGTGATAATACTCACAGAGCTCATAGAAGGTCAAACGTTCAAAATATAACTCTCAGTTACTGAATGTTGGAGAGGGAAGAGGAAAAGTAGTAGGAGTAGGAGGAGGAGAAGAAGGTGGAGGAGGAGGAAAGAGAAGAAATTTCGTGATTTACCTTATACGCTGGCTCTTTAGCTACACAGTGTAAGATGGCGTTAATTGACATTGACATGCATTATGCTAAGATTCCAGAAAACTTGATAGCAAAAACGCTTTCAATATTTATTTGTCGAGAAAAATAAAAAAATTCACGTCTCATCATTATTCTCGCTCTCTTGCAGGCGCTATATAAATGTCTGCTGTTAACTGCCATTCGTGTACCTCTGATGACCGTCGCTAATCTATTGCTTTCGGATCCCCTTTGATGACCTTAACGACCTTTAATCCCATCACAATCGGAAAGCGAACAGGATTCTCCTTTTTCGAAAATTGCCATTTTTTCATTTTTCCTCCGCCCTTCAAAGTATTCAGATTTTTCTTCACAAATCTTGACCTGTCCATTTTCTGTCTATCTCCTTGTTTCTGTCAGCTGATTCATATTGAGGACTCAGCTTGTGATCGGCGTGACTACTACTGCTGCTGCTACTACTACTACTACTACTACTACTACTACTACTACTACTACTACTACTACTACTACTACTACTACTACTACTATTACTATTACTACTACTACTTTTGAGTTCAAGATTTTTAATAAGATTGAAAGAAATTCCTTTTCCGGTCATTGGAGTCTGAGTTTTGTTGCATTCGGGATTGATTGTTTCTAGTACTTACTTACTTACTTACTTCTGCGCCATTTTCCTAACTGTGGAATTTTTCCCACTCGTAAAAGCGTCGACCCTGGGTCAAGAATTCGGTGAAAATTTGCAGCAGTGTTGACGCCGACGATTCTGGAATTTTCTGCGTTCCTCGCGGCTGGCCACAGACACGCTGGGAATTCGTCTGGAATCTTCTTTTATTAACCGTCGACCATTTTGCACTTAAATTAGGACTCTGCACAGACCAAAGGAATCCCTGACGATTGCCAAAGGCCGTGTCTTCCTTTCCCTCTGGCTGCTTCTCTCTCTCTTCTTCTCCCAGCCCTCTTCCTGTTTCCGCTCCCCTTCCTCCCTCCTCCTCCTCCTCCTCCTCCTCCTCCTCCTCCTCCTCCTCCTACAATTCCTTATCTTTTACTTCTCAGTGGAATGTTTTGTAGCCAACCGGAGAAGCAGAGAGGCAACCAGACAAAGCGACAAGTGTTACCGCGGAATCGATGTTGAAATCCTTAAAAACTGCGACACGTGACCTTTTCTAGCGCTATTTAAAACTCACTCACTGTGTGGACTCACCAGTGGGCCACCGTGTTAACTATCAGAGAAAGAGAATCAATCCTCACATCTGGTTATCAATTTTTGCAAGCAATCGTCTATTGTTAACCAAAGAAATCTGTATCATAATATTATAGATACAGCGACTCTGTACCATAATCTTATTATATAATTCTCGATCGTCTGTCCGTCCGTCTGTCGCGTCTGTCCGCAACACGGCGGGTATTGAAAGACGCTGTTGTCATTGACAACCAAATATTGTTTAATCAAACCGGAGCGTTTAACGAAGCGTCTTAATTGCAGCTTAAACCCCGTCCCCCTTCCTCACCCCATCCCTTCCCAATCGCCCAGGCCCCAACCCATTCCCCCCCGGCCCAAAACTCCCTTTTCCTTCCCTATCCCCATCTCCTTCCCTCTCCCCATCCCCTCCCAATCGCCCCCAAATCCCCCGTTCCTTACGTCTCCCCAACCCTTTTCCCTCTCCCCATCCCTCTCCCAATCGCCCTGGCCCCAACCCATTCCGGCCCAGGCCCCAAACCCCGTTCCTTTTTCCTCTCTCCATCTCTTTTCCCTCTCCTCATCCCTCTCTCAATCACCCCCAGCCCCAACACATTCCGGCCCCAAACCCCGTTCCCCTTCCCTCTCCCTCTCCCTTTTCCCTCTCCCCATCCCTCTCCCAATCACCTCAGCCCAACCTTTCCAGCCCCAACCCATTCCCCCCCCGGCCCTAAACCCCTGTTCCCTTCCTCTCCCTATCCTCTTCCAACTCCCATCCCCTCTCCCAATCGCCCAGGCCCCAACCCATCAGCTCCTCAAACCTCCAACGCTGCCTCCCGTACAACCCACTTTCCTCCTCCCCAAGCCTCCTTCCCTCTCCCAATACCCTGCCTCTCATTATTATATAAATATATATATTTATATTTATTCATTCTAGCCTCAATCTATTTTTATATTTAACCCCTCAAGTGGGGATTAAATTTTCAGACGTCGTCACCGTACTGGGGATTTAATTTTTGGAAAAGCATTCTCAGAAATGATTGCTGGAACGTTTTAAATTTGCTATATCTCAGGCTAGAGCTAAAAAGATGAGATTTGCACCATTGTTTAGATTGTTTATTCATCTTTCTAACCGTCCGTGCAAAACAAAAACATTTGGGGGTAGAGTCCAAGGCCTAAAATATCACCCTCTCCCCCGAAAAATGTTTAATCGATGTTGAAACTTTGGTCAGCGGCAAAATTCTTAAGGGATGTCAAAACAAAATAAACCAAAAAGTTTGAAAATCGGTTGACATTTGGCAAAGATCTATCAATTCTAACCTTTCTGTTTGAACATAAGCTTTTTTTTGAAACTCACTCATCTCGGGCTATATAAGAGCTAAGAAGATGAGGTTTGCACCATTGTTTAGCTATTTTATTCCTCTTTCTAACCCTCTGTGCAAAACAAAAAGTCCAGCGTTCACGAGCTTCCGACAATCAAGTGAGAATGAGTAAAAAAATCAGACAGCAAACAAGAGAATCAAGCACTGCATGTCGTTCGACACTGCCAAATCATTACACTTACGTTGACTATCAAGTTTCAGAAAATTCATTGGGCGTTAACTCGGTTGAAGGAAAAGGCGGCGAAGTTAAGGACAATCGCAAAATGCTATTGCATTTGCGCAAAATCGGGTGGTAAAACAAATCTCCCCCGTCAAAAATGCTGTTGCATTTGCGCAAAATCGGTGTGGTAGAACAGCCAATCTCCTCCGTCATAAAATGCTATAGATTTGCGCAAAATCAGAACGACTCCCCGTCATTTTTGACGGGTAAACACCTAATAGATAATATTACGAAACGTGATTTCCCCATCGGATATAGAATGACGCAAACTATTTGTCGGATTACCAGATATTCCTTCCCTCCTTCCCTCATTCCTCCAGCATTTATCCGCTGAGTTCAACAAGGAAGCAGACGCCCATCAAATCATCTTCCACAGTAAGGAAGCCGGATGAGGACATCTGGTTTTGTCGCACTAAACTTTGTAAAAAAAAGTCCGTATCTAAGAACTTCATAGAATATTTGATCGAAGGTCCGTCTGTAGTTATACGAACTTCTCAATCAATCATAGAACTTGTTGCTGATCGTTTTCTGGCCAGAAGTTCGCATATACAGACTGCTTCTTGTGCACGTAAAGTTCGAATATGCTGCTTTTCATCAAGATTTCAAATGTCCTCATCAGTCTTCCGTAGCATAATTATATAGTTTAGTTTGATAGACGCAGAGAGCGTTGAGCAGACGGATGCGAGGTCGTATTACTGAAAGCAGACGATCTGTCTGTCCATGGTCTGTCACTCATTGCATCGTCATGATGAAACAGGTCTGAACAGCGGAGGGAGGGAGCTGGTTACGCGTCTATATTTATCCTCCTCGTATGACCTTTCGACCTTTCTGTCCGTCGATCTCAGAAATGTCGCCCATATCGACTTCAACTGCCAGTGAATTGGTCGATTGTTTGACTTATCGACCAACGGGGTCTGAGAAAAGTCTCGCTTTGAGAGACCGCTCAACGACCTTCCTTTGAATGTCAAAAGAACAGCAGTTAGGCCTAACTTTGACGGGAAAAGGAAATGGTCGTCGCGTGAACAGCTGCTGTTGATCGCTTCGAAACCGCTTCTGCGATAAGATTAGAGACCCACGGACGACGACGGCATTCGGTTCACTGTTCACAAATGAACTGCTTCTCAGTTCAATTCGGTGCGGGATTGCAGCACAGGTCATTTGCAGACCAAAGCACAAGTGGACGACCACCAACAATGCGCTGTTCTTAGATTACAATAGAGAGAGCGGCTGCAATAAATAGCATCGCATTAAGGCCATTAAACCAACCAACCGCAATTTGAAAAATGAAACCGACAGAGGTTTATAATTAGATTTTTCACGACATATCTTCCTGATATAATTTTTTCATGATGATATATATCATGAGCCTTGCTCTTTTATCGAAGGAGGTATGGTGAGCATAATTTCTGCGAATACCATTGTTCTGTATCGTAATCGGACATCGTGTCAGAGGCCACGTGACTTTCATTGACCTGCATTACGAGCGCTAAACAGATTATGCAGAATTCAGCGGGTCTCTTCCTTCTATGGTAAACTCGTTACGTTTACGGGATCTAGCTTCGCCGTGAGCGGAGAACAACCAGATGGTCGTTTTCTACGAGTTTTTCAGTAGACTCCCGAAATTCCAGTAAGACTCTCTGATTTCCAACAGCGCTGTTAGCACGTCTATTCGCTTCTCGTTCAACTTAACACGATGCCAGAAGGCGAGACACAGAATAGTAGCGTTGAATTGACACCTATCTCTCAACGTCCGCGAAGCTTTAAGCCCGAAGAAGCAACGCAGGAAGTTAATTAATTAGGCAATGAAATTCCCGTTTACCGCCACATAACACATATAACACTTCCCGGCTTGATTGCATAACTGGCGATGTTGCCACTTAAGGTTGTGAACACGTCTTGCAAATTCAGTAGAAACAATCGGATATTCGTCTAAAATGAGAAGATTTCTGCGGCATTTCTACTAAAAGTTCGTAGAAAAAAGACATATAATACGAAAATCTGACAAAATGAAAACTCATAAAATATTGGCAGATTATATATATATATATATATATATATATATATATATATATATATATATATATATATATATATATGATTCCTGTATAAATGCCATTATATCCTAAGATTCTATACTTAATTTTCCGTCTTTCTCATCTCATTTGACCCTGCATGTGGCCTGCGCTGTACAGTTTCAGCATTGACTGATGTCATGCGTATTATTGAAAAGGCGCTATGGAAGTTTCGTAGTTATGCGACCGAAACAGTCCGTCGGCGTGATCTGTCAATCATCTAGATTCTAGAAAGATCGTCTGAGAAATCTCCTCCGAGCAGACGACAGCGAGTCTAGTCAATTGGCCAACGACCTTCTTCTGTGTTCAGAGCGGCAGTCAAAGGGAGTCAAAGGGAGTCAAAGGGAGTCAAAGGGACACGCGTCTGTTAGAGATTACATGTCTAAATGCGTTTCAGTCGTCGTCGCTAAGGACAAAATCTGGCACAGCCCGGTCACTGTCAAGCAACGTTACAGACCCATATAATGATACACGGCCTATATAGTGATAGGCGTCAGATAATTGCTTTAGCGCCAGTTTTATTAGCAAGCTATACGAAGAACAATGCCACGCTATATAAGACAACGGGTGTGGTTTGCTCGTTATGTGGCTAACGGTGATTCGAATTTTCCGGAAAATTGTTCTGGATAGTTACGATGAATTACTAATACTAATAGATTCTAGAATATGAAACCAGCATCTGAATCTGTCATCAGTCTGCGAAATTCGACTCCTAAATGCAAATGACGAGATTGGAAAAATCCTTGAAATCGAGCGATCGGCTGAATAGGAGGAAGGAAGGAAAGCAGGAAGAAGGAAGCTGGTCTTTCTGCTCAGGGGCGGCGCTGTGGGGGGGGGGGTGGTCCGCGGGTTCGGACCCACCCAGCCTCGGGCAGTGGCACCCGAGCAAATCGTGCAAATCCGTAGAGAAATTTTGTTTTGGGGGGGTGGGCATAGGGGTAGTCTGAGTCGGGTCCTGGTTGTGTTCAGTGGGATCATATTACACGAGATTGCATTAGACCCACCCAGCCCAAAAAACCCGGCGCCGACCCTGTTTCTGCTTTCATTTTCGAGGAATTCTCAAAAAGATGCGCTCATCCCGAGGAGCGCCGCCTTCGTTATCTCTCCGGTCAAAGGAAATTCCCTCTTCAGCCGAGCGTCGATAAGACAATCAGCATTCGCAGTCGACGCTTACTTCCTCTCTGATGGAGTTTTGTCCTTTGAAGTTTCTCCTCCGCCTTCATTGGCTCTATAGGTCACAACGATCCAGTGTTTTATCCAGACTTTAGGCCTTTGGGAGGGAAATTGACTTTGTTGGGGAAGAGGCAAGAATGCACAAAATTTTATGCGAAAATTTTTTTTTTTTTTGGGAGTGGCTGCAAGGATCGACATTCAATTATACCATGATATCAATATATTACGTTATAGTAGATATTAGAGTACATCTCTTATCATCATAGCACTTTTACTTTTTTTTTTACAATTAGATAAAATAATCGACCGGGTCAATCTGACTCCATGAATTCAAGGCCTCGTTTAACAGGCGATCCTCTGTATAAAAGTTTTCACACATGAAACGATCGACATTCAAGCTCTGCTATTAGACCTTAAGGTCTACATGATATCAGTCCATGATCCAAAGGATAGGGGCTTCGACGGTCAGGGAGCAAAAAGTCGTTGTCTCGTTTTCCTCGATCTTACTGACCGGTTTTTGACGAATCACACTGCCAGTCCCGATCCAGGATTTGGCAAGTGGCGGAGGCTTGGCAAATGGGGTGGAAAAACTTCTAAGCATGGGAGGGGGGTGAACTATTTGTTGCAAGGTATGTAGTAGTAAGTATAGGGTCCCAACAGGGTGGCAACTGTGAGAATGGAGTCCAGGCTTTCAATAAAGGGTCCCCGGGTCCCCCATATGGCTACCTGAATGACCGTCTCGCTGCGAAATGAACGGAATTCTATCATTCAGAAATGCTGTGGAGTCGCTCTAATGCATGATTGCCGCACTGACTGATGAACGAAAACGCAGTGTCTTATTAAAGTGAGATAAATCTCAGATTCTATTTCATGTTCGACAACAGACATTAGCCTCGACTAAACTCTAAAACATTTTGAAATAATTCCATGGTTTAGTAATCGGGATTGATTCGAGGGGCGTCTGGAGATGGAAGACTTGAGAGTGATTACACGTCATTCTCTTGCAATAGAACATCGGAATGTCTTACGTGTCAAAAGCGTAGTTTCCGACGATTTAGGCTCTACTATCACCGGCACCTTATCAACGGCTGTGTAGAGTGCAGTCATCCGACAAAACCCTTCCCAGAAAACTTAAAGCTACATTCCACTCATTAATCCCCTATTCTCTAAACGAACAAGAATGTCGACACTCCTTGTCTGCCTGTCTGTCTGTCTATCTGTCTATCTGTCTGTCTGTCTGTCTCAATCTTATGTTTTTATATCGTCAAGGTGTAGGCCTATATCTGGATAGATAGTCGTGGAATGTCATGCATCCCTCCGCTCTACTATACTATCCACAAGCACTATATATAACTGCCATTGTATGTGGGATGAGGTTTGTTTATCTTGACGCTAAATATATATGTACGCGCTTTTTTTTTGCGGCGGCGGCGGCGGCCTAAGAGGATTTTAACTTGGATAGGCCTACCTGTTAAACGTGAGGAGGTTGCTTCTGTGCACTTGGCCTAGCGGCCCTGTTGGTCGTCACGTGATCGCACTGCCTCCGCCCTGTCGTAGGCCGAGCGGATGACATCACAGAGCGAGCGCTATATAAGCCGAAAACCGGTCGACGATCGACATTCAAAGCGACGAACAGCGAAGAAACGAAGAAGAAAAAGAAGAAGCAGAAGAGAAACTGATATCGACGAGCATCGAAGAGAGAAAGAGAGACAGAGAGAGGGAGAAAGAGAGACTCTTACACGCCTAATAGCGACGCAGCGAACAACAACTACGAAAGACAACTGCTAAATAGCAGCAAATCGATCATCGCATAGCAACTGAGTTTTCGAGAAAGAGAAGAAAAGACGAGGAGAAGCAGAGAGAGAAAGAGAGAGAGAGATCCTTCGCATACTACTAATACTGTATACTTACTACTCGGTAACTTAGAAGCGACAGAGCGATGGCCGGTGAGACGATCCAGAAGGCGGAGAAGACGAGCGCTCCAGTTACCGTCGTCGAATCAACGAACGGATACTTCTATCCAGTTACCATTCCAGATCACGGTAAGCTTCAGAACGGTCAAATCTCCATAGCCTAAGTCTGATTTCTCTCTCACTCTCTAAAGAAGAATTCTCTTTCTGAATTTAATGCCAGAGATTTTCTCTCACAGCCCACGGCCTATCTAGCAGTTATATTATGGTAATATTTGCTAATTTCAAATTCCCCAATCAACACAGATCTAAGTATTAACTCGTTGGTTTAATTCTTTTATCGACTATATATTCCATGACAGTTTTCCAAGATGTATATCTTTCTTGCGTCTATTTTCTGAATACGAATGTGAATTTTGGCATTTGTTTGTTTGTTCGTCGCTGTGCAGACGTTCCTTTTCCGTTGGTCGACCTCATCTACAGAGCCAGGGACGACCCGACCGTCGCCAGAGGTCACCGCTTGGAAGATTAGAAGCTCGGCGACCGCTTTCCTTATACAGGACACGAGTCTCAGATTCCAGGAGAAAAAATTCACTACACTCACCAATGCACCCGTTCTCACCACAGCACTCCCCCCGCACCTATACCTACCTGCTGTTCCCTTCACCCGTTCACCTCTTCATCGCTCAGAACCCCCCGACCCCCGACCCATCCACCACCTCCCCGGACTACATATCACTTCAAGAGAGTCGCCAGCAGTCTAGTCTTACGAGGATCGGCGGTGGCGATGACGTCATCCAATTCGATCTCTGCTCTACATAGGTTCCTATATATATTTTATTTTTCGTTGTTGTGTTTCGTAAACTGTTTTAGAAACACAACTTCAAGTTTATCTGTGGTTTATGTCGCTGAGATTTCAATATTAATGTCTATAAGCGACGCTATTTATTTCATCCATTTGTCTCGCTAATTTATGCTTACGTATCATGTATCATGACACAGCGTATCTTGTGTGTGTTTTTTTCTGATGACTTGTATCAAGTGAATGGTAACTGAATGTACTTGAGGCGCTCCTGTTCATCTGACATTCAAAGCTTCGAATATTGTGTTCTTTCTTTTAAGACCGTTCGTATATATATGTAAAATGCAGAATTCTAAATGTATTATTGCTCATTTAGCGCTTGTATTTATTCTGAAGTACGCAAGACTTATGACTTGTAAAGTCCACGAAACATTTACGATTAGTATATATATATATATATATATATATATATATATATATATATATATGTGTGTGTGTGTGTGTGTGTGTGTGTGTGTGTGTACAGTAGTATTTAAACAAGTAAGAACGTTTTATTTAAAAGTAGATGCGTTGAAGAACTTGAAGATACTCGGTTTTCGGGTTGAGAACAAAAATTATGTTAGCTGTCGTTACATTCCAAAGCCGCCTAAGTTATTGCTCGGCATTCTTACGAGAGTTTTTTTTATAAAAGGCGCTAAATGAATGTTCATAGTGATTACATCTGCTTACTTCGTAACGCTTTCAAACAACTGCCTTCGTTTCAGAATGTAATTTTATTGTTTTTCACTTCGTTTTGTAGACTAACAGTAATAATAATAATAATAATAATAATAATAATAATAATAATAATAATATCGCATAGTTTGAGTGAGTTTATATCAATAACTGTATGTTAATGCTTATTGCATGCAGATGTACAATGTACCAGCACGATACGAATTCATATATGCATATGTATACATGTCTATTAATGATGCCTGTTTAAAGTTGAAAATGTAGTTGTACAGTTGCGAAATGTAGCATCCGATGGAGATAACACGTCTCTGGGTTTCTAATCGCTTGTACACATTCCTTCGTCCGTAAAAGTCGATATCGCTGCCTTAACCGTCTTATCTGTGATAATGATCATTGAGGCAATGTCGAGTTTAGAGGTTTCGTATTAAGTCTCTTTCGTCTTATCCAATCTTTGACAAATCTGTGACATATTTAATAATTTGAAACGTCTCTTGTGATGTTCGTGATGCTCGTGTACCCGTTTTTCATTGTTGTATTCTCGCAGTTGCAAGCGCGCTTAGGAAATTTTGCTGTTTTGTGCTTGCACTCTGCGATCGCTATTTTCAAAAGTAATGTGCTTGGGTGTTGACTGTTTGCCTGTGTTACGCGATGTATGCGTCTTTCTATGCAACGTCTTTCTTTGGATGAATTTTTAATTCAACGTCATTAAAAGAATTCTGTGTCTTCAGAAACGCCGTTTTATTCGTTTCGTACGATATCTAGAATACGCCCAAATTCCGAGTGTGCAATTGTCGCCCAAATCTCACGCCAATATCCACTCTCTATAGATTCATCGTCAGACATTGTCCCCGATCAAAAAACGTGGGAATAATTAACCTGAGCACTTATCAGATTCACTTCTAGTCAATGGTTCTACATTTGGTTAAAATAAACGACAAAAGTTGGTCTAAAACTCTAAAGCATATATATATATATATATATATATATATATATATATATATATATATATATATATATATATATATATATATATATATACAGACACACACATAGACATAAACGTATAGGCCTATGTGTATATATAATAGAGAGGGAGAGTCGTTTTGGGAGTGAGCTGTTACATTCCTTTGCCGCTCAACCGAATCAATGTCTCTTCGTATAGAAAAGCACATCGTTGACTCTTTTGCACGAGCTGATGACGTAGGCCTGTATTATGATGTGCTGTTAATTGCAAAGGTAGAAATTTAGCTCTCATTCTACTCGAATCCTCCGCATGTGAGGAACTTCAAGCTGTTGGAATCTGAAGCAGTCCAGTCTTTTCCGTTTTCCAGTCGGCTTCCCGTTCCATCGAAGCCTCTCTTTCCGCCTGTGCTGCTGCTGTTCGCCTTTTTCTTGCTTCTTGCTTCTTGTGACCTCGATTCGGTCGGTTCAATGATCAGCTGTCTTTTGAACTCAGTTGAAGGACAGGACGTCAGACTACAAGGTTAAAATTTAAGCATACGGGTCATACAAGAAGATGTTCTATATTAAGACTTAATGTTATCTCTCCCTCCTCTTTCCTCTCTCTCTCTCTCTCTCTCTCTCTCTCTCTCTCTCTCTCTCTCTCTTTCTCTCTCTCTCTCTCTCTCTCTCGCTAGCTAGGCCCTATATGTCTCTGTCTGTCTGTCTTTCTCTCCATCTGTACCCTCATCCTCTCTTTATTTCTCTTTGTAAAATTTTTCTGTGTATATGTTGGATGATTCTTTCCATTGTCTGTCTGTCTGTCTGTCTGTCTGTCTTAGAACTTTTGTATGTCACGAGAAAATAGAATGTCATTGTGACATTGGATGAAAATAGACTGTCTAGAGTATGAATAACGATAAGTCACATTCAGGTTAAATCAGCTAAAAACAGAGAATATAAGACGATGACTGCGATGATGATGATGATGATGATGACGAAGATGATGATGACGAAGATGATGATGACGATGAAATGATGATGGAATTACCCGAATTATGATCATGATGGTATTATAATCATCATTGTCATTGCATGGCCAAACAAATAATGATACTGTAACAGGTATGCGTAAACCGGTAAGACAGTAATTGTCAATAAATAGAGAAAATAATTAGAAATTTGAAAAACAACATGTATCCGGTAAATATGGCTGTATAGCATCATATTAATAGAAAACGGAGAGGAACTGAGAGACGGAGAGTGAGAGATGGCGGGGAAGGGCAGGGGGAGGGGAGGGGTTTGAAATCGCGTCGAGTCATCGAGTTTCCTCCACGAATGGCAAAAAATGTCGTATAAGTGAAGAGTGATTCATTTACTAGTGAATCACCTGTTTGTCGGTGTCTGTGTTTGGGCGTGTGTTCGTCTGCTGGGCGTTCTTGTTTTCGTTCTTTGTTTTCGTTTTGTGTCAAAGCAGTCGTTCGTTTCGTCCATTTGGTCGGCGGCTGTCAATCACTTGATTAGACGACGCTCCATTGCGAATTGTGATTGACACGTTTCTGATAAAGGAAATATGAGCGAGAGAGAGAGAGAGAGGGAGAGGGAGAGAGGGAGGGAGGGAGGGTGGAGGAGAGAGTTGATTGGAATTTTCAGACGCTCTCGGAATTTGAAACGAGGCAAAAACAATCGAAATATTTCAGAGATATAATTCTGTGGAAAATTACTCGATGAAAACAGAGACCTATAGAGACGCTTGTCTAGACGTCGGTTGTCGTAACAGCATTTAGCATTTAGTCATAATGGAAATGTTTGACTGATTCGTAATTTCAAAACTTTCCCTTCAAGATCTTCACAAAGTGAGGAGGCTGGAATCGACCAGAAACCTACCCCGCCGCCTCCGTCCTCGCCCCCTCCACCACTCCGCGTGTTCAGTTAAGACGATAGAGATTCCGCCAAAACGACAGAATTATCAAGTGTATACGGAATTTAAGAATTTCACAATGCAACAAGGAACGAAATTAAGTACGGAAGTAAGTCAGTCAGTCGCTGTCTGTCATTCTGTTTCCATGGTTTTATGCATGCATGCCTGTATGTATGTATGTATGTATGTTGTATGTATGTATGTATGTATGTATGTATGTATCGTTGTTTCCTATACCTCCATCCGCAAAGGCATTTCTGCCGATGACCTCGCTTCTAAAAATAAACGCCGTTATAGGTGGTGGTGGTGGTAGTAGCAGCAGTTGTAGTACAGTATTTGTTTATTTAGGCCCCAACAAAATGAGGTCGGGCCCACGAAACGAAGCAACACGGCGCAATAACAAACACTCTACACCACAACTATAAACGATCTGCCCGTATATATATATACGTATATATATATACACGTATATATAGATATATATATATATACGTATATATATACACGTGCGTTTGTAATAAGACGGAGCTGACGCCTTAGACACGGCGTTTGTGCTTTGGTTACGACGGTCAACCTAAGGACACAATGCATCAAATGCCACACTGCAAGCTCTTCTTTAGGAATTAGAAGCACGTCGTTAAGACGACAAAGACAGAGACAGAGAGAGAGAGAGAGAGAGAGAGAGAGAGAGAGAGAGAGAGAGAGAGAGACAGAGACAGACAGGCGAACGGACGAATACAGCGCCCACGCGCAGCGGTGCAAACGATGGGCACACCTCTCAACTAGGTATGCGAGCGACGCAATTGAACAAAAACAAGAATCCATCGTTGTCGCCGCCGAACGACGGACTGCGTAACTAAATCTCCAAAACCGACAATAATTATTCTAATAATGCGTTACGACCGGATCAAAATGATGTTCGTTCGGTACATTCGCTTCCCCTCCCCTCCCCTCACCCACTCCCACGTCGTCTCTAAGTCCTTCCAATATTTCGCCAAAGATTGGGATTTTGAGGACCCACTTTTCTGGTCAACGAGACGTTAGACCCAATTGAGATCGGATTAGAGACCCTGTATTAGTGTATTTCCAGACGCCAAGATAAAATCTCTGCTGTTCTTATATAGGCCTACGCCTCACATTTTAGGCTAGGGGTGGGAAACCTGCCACCCGCGGGCCGCATACGTCCCGCGGACGACTCGTGTGCGGCCCGCAGGATGCACAAGAAATAATTTAATAATTGTTGAAAAAGCATTGCACTATGGTTTTTTGGCTTATTTGCGGCTTACCACAGCAACGATGACGTGAGCGGAAGCTAGGGGCCTATATATATTTTATGTAATCGCGGATTATTTGACAAACATCTCTATGGTCTATTTACGATTCTATGCACTTCCGGAAGTCTTATACTTTTTGAAATTATCATTAAAATGAGCTCAGATAAACTTGCCAAAAAGAGGAAAATTGAAGAGGAATGTCGTTCCTTTAAAAAGAATTGACTGTGGAAAGATTTCTTTACGGATGTTAGAAATGAAGCTGCGTGATCAATCTGCTATCGTGGTATTGCTGTATTTGAAGCGCACAATCTTAAGAGACGCTATCAGTCCAAACACGATGATTATATTATGGAACTAGTTTAGAATAGGCCTCTGTTAACGAATGTTAATCTGCAGTCATCCATGCGCTTAGCAACAATTAAATTGAAATCTGATTACAAAACAAAAAAACTTTTCGGAAATTTTACTCAGCTGCAAAAACTCATTAATATAATAGTAAATAAATGTTGAGAAGCCAATGTTAAAGTTTGTCTTCTTTAAAATATGCTGTCTGTTTTGTACAACTGTTTGACTACACAAACATAAACTTTGGAGATAATGTTTTATCTTATTCTTATGAATGCGGTCCACTTGACTTACGGCCGGGACTCATGCGCCCTTCATGAAAAAAGGTTGCCCGCCCTATTTTAGGCATTCCTGTCCAGATAAGGGATAATATTATTGGGCAGATTAGCCTTCTGGAAAGAGGACTGGAGTCCTTGGCATGTCGGCATCAGTCACACGCATTTGGAGCGCAACGCATAAGGGAAATGTTCGCTAAATTTTCCATCATTTGTCGGAATTCTGTGGATCCGTGTTTCCTTCTTTAGCTCAACACTGGGCTGAAGAATCACAAATTCAATCTGGAATTAATCGATATTTTAGATTTCGACCACCAATCGGGGCCTAAGAATCTTCCACAGTTTGATAGTTCCTGAGTCGTTATCAGCAAATAGTTTTATGACGTCAGATAGCGCCAAATGGAAAATCGACTAAGAACTCGTCTACCTATACGGAGCTATAACGATGGATTCAGCGTTTGTGCTTAGATGTGTCCAAGCCACGGAGTTTTTCAACATACTGTCTGCACTTTTCATCCGATATTAGAAATTTTATTCTACTACCATTATGGGGCTGATTTGTCGGTAGCCGGGAAGAATAAAAAACTAAAATAATTGGGAAGCGTCAAAATTAGTTTTCATCCGGAATTTTAAAAGTTTTTCATCGTTTCATCGGCACCTTAGTAATTTTTCTTTAAAAACACCTTGGCCCAAGCACAAGGCTCCGTTGGCCAAGGGACCATCTTCCAGGCAAAAATACGATGAATAATGTTCACATATTGTAAAATAATATGCAGGTAACATATAATATTAACTACCACTTAAAATCCTGACTTCTCTCTCTCTCTCACATAGTGGGCCTAACTAAGGCCTGAACATGGGGCCTCATAACTTAAGTAGCACTGGGCCTCATAAATGTTGTCCTGAATCCGAGGCTGTTTTTTGCATGGACCTACATATGGTCTGTATCTCTCTTTATCACGGTCAAAAGATGACTCAAAATGATAACGCACTCATAAGTGAAATGCCAGATGTCAAATTCTCAGGGGCTGTGGAGCCCATCCCACTCAAAAACAGACGGCAACTTCCGTAGAAGTACAGGTGACCTACCTGTTGATTGGGTTTATGTACCTGTGACCAAGGAACGGAATTCAAGTGCCATTTGCGATGCACGTTTAGGCCTACCTTTGGATACCTTTACATGTGGAGCATCGACGAGTGTTTATCTTAACTAAATCGGTCAATGTCGGAAGGGCGTTTCAAAGACAACCATCGAGACTGTTTTCTCTCACAAAAATCTGATCTCACAATGGCGTTTCAAGGTCGCTTCGGAAGTCAATAATGACCGCTATTTTTGCGGTGGGGAAACTCTCTCACTCCCCTGGCAATCAGTGGCGGCTCCACGTGAGGGGCCTGTGCCCCCATATAGAATGCCTGGCCCCCAATGACTCTCCTGTTTGAACCCCATTCTTACTATTACATACCTATCAACAGATGGTTGACCCGATGCTTAGATGTTGCCACCCCAACACCCCCTACATACCAAGTCCTGGAGCCGCCACTGTTAAGAAAGAGGTTCCTTGACCCAAGTTGATGTCCTACAACCACTTAAATCAAAAACCTTAACAACAGAGTTTTAAAATATACCAAACCTAACACTGCATGTTTAAAAAGAGACTTAGGCCTAAAGAAATAATTCTACAGAAATAGAAAATTTTTAACTTTAATTTAATCTATACTGTACTTTGTTACAAATATTTGTATGTTTTGTTTGATAATTTTACTTAAATTTCAATTTTGAAACTGATTTCTTAATTTATGTCTGTTAGGGGCCTATTATGTACTGGTTACTTTCATGCGGGATCCATGATCCCTTCAGTAACCATTTCTTATTTCTTTCTCAACCTTCCTTTGAGTAGGTACTATGTTATTATTAGATAAGTATATTGGCTTATATATATATAAGTTACTCTGTTTATCTTTTATGGAAATTGTGGAGAATTACGGAGAAAGAAATAAAGATGTTATGTCATGTCAACACTAGTTTAAGAATAAGCAACTTCTATGGTACTACTCATAAAAGCGCTATATAAATAGGCCTATATATGTACATTGTGTCCAAACTCCAAGTGACCCAGATCTCCATGGTCACCACAGTAAATCAGTCACCCAGTCAATCAGTCACCCAGTCAATCAGTCACCCAGTCAATCAGCCAGCCAGTCGGTCAGTCAAACCCTTCCACAAAAATACAGTTCGTGCGAAGCTTATTCGTTAGGCGAACAGCCGTACGTGGCCAGTCGCTAGGTGGTCAACTTAATGTCAGTGCGGTCGGTGCTCGTTTGTAAAAAAGATCGCATTTTAGTTAACAGCGAGCAAATACCATTAGATTTAACGGAATTCGCTGTCAGACAGTGGTGCCAGTGCTGTTTTTTCTCTCTCACCAGATCTGGTTTTTCGGACCTCGTCTGGTTAGCTGGTGTTTTATTTTGCAGAATCTGGCTTTTTAAAGATGCTTTTGAAACTTGAAAATAGCCTACATTATTAGTAGAGAAAATCTGATGTATCGGCAGACTTTATGTGCGCGCCAATGGCATTACCTCACTCCTCTGGATGTGTCGAGAGTTTTTCCGAAAGTAAATTTAGTAAAAACAAGACAAGCTAATAAAGCTTTAATGTGAAACGGTTTCAAATCGAATACTGGCCAAACAGGCAGTTGCTACACATGAAGCTTGCTATAAGTTTCAACCCAAGTAAACCCTGTTTGAAGATGTGCGTGAAGGTCGTTGTTGGCAGAGATATGCCAATTTATTGAAATAACGCAAGAAAGAGTCCACGCTGTTTATTCAATCACTTTATCTTGAAGACGCAGAAGTTGCTGACATACTGTAGATAATTAATTATGACTTACTGACCAGTTACCAGTTTCTACATTAACTCTGAAGTCACTTTTAACAATTTACATGCAATAGCCTACTTTGGTCTGCGATTCTCGAATATCGAATTGCCTTCCCTCCTCTCCACAACGGGAACTCTATTCAATGTGACGTTGCTTGGTGTACACACACACACACACACACACACACACACACACACAAACACACACACACACTGACACACATTGTATAATGCTACGATTATTGTCATTTATTGAACAATGAATTTAAATTTGCGAATTGCTTATCCAACCTTTCTAGGATTTGATCCAGATTTGCATAGGCGGATGGCACTCGCGTGCTGCTTGGCACGCGTGCTGCTTGGCACGCGTGCTGGACGGCATCATAGACATACAGTAGTTTTCAGTCTATCTTGACACATAGATGGAAGCAGCGCTCGTAGAAAGAAAGAATAATTTATTTGCATATCGCGCCTAACTGTTTTTAATTAAAATCTCCTGTTCATATTAACATTGAAATCTGATAAATTTTGTGCTAGAAAACAAAGATAAGACTTTTGCAGGCAAAGATTTAATTTTAGACGTTATGGAAAAAATAAATGATAAATTTCATCTATCTTTAAATTCTGAGAAAATAAAGTTATTAATTGAAAAAATGATTAGAACAATGATATCGAATTCCAGTCACTCAATCTATTCCCGCGTAGCTATCGAATCATAGTCATCTATTGTCATCGCCTGTAGAGGAACCGCCAAAGTACATCCGACCACTTTCTTTTCCAATTTGTCCACCCACGTGATTATTCCATCTGGTGACGCCATCTTCACTTGCACCGGAATGAAGTAAAAGATGCGGAGACAAACGTTATATGTACCAGTGGGTTGAATACAGACCGCCTCAACAAGATCAACTGGTCTCCTGTGTTCGTCTGAATCAATTCGATAGGTCCAAGGACAGACCGATTGATTGGGAAGATTGGCTGCGATGGTCAGCTGGGGAATGTTCAACTGAGAAACGTCTCTTCTCGCTCTCGTCTCTCCCTTGTTCATATGAGGAGATGGTGCACTGGCAGAAGACGTCTTGAATAAGGTATTATCATCTCTTGGCATTCGGTCTTCTATTCTGTAGAGCAATGAAATCAGATGAAAAAAAATTTATTCCGGACATTACTCTAAAATTCATTCAATCAAATTAGTTTATTTCTCAGCATCCAGTTGATTAAAAGACACGAAAGAAGCTTAACTAGAAAATAGAGTGAATATCAAAGTTATACGTAAACCAGGAACAGTCTCTATAAAATAATGACACAGAAATTTAAAACAATATAAATAAAAATGTATTTATACTAATATTTTATAATGGTAATGTACAAAGTTTAGTAGGCAAGTAAATGATTTAACAATACTGTAGATATTAATGCAGAATTATTGTTCCCAGTGTCACAATCATCAGAATTTATCCAGAGCGTTAGTACACAGGAACAGAATATTCATATAAATAAAGAATTTATCATTGAGAAAGGGGTTGGCCTAAGGAGATTAGAATCCTGTATTTTGGCCAACCTCAAATTTAAAAAAAAATGACATATAAAAGATGGAGACTAAATGTTAAAATCAAGTAACAAATTTTAGTATTAATTAGATGACTTAGCTACATAAATCACATGTTTTTCTATTATTTAGTTTAGTAAGATTAATTATATAATATATATATATTTAATATATTTAAAAAGAGGAATTAGAAGCAGTGACGTAACGTACACTCTTGCCGTCTATAGCTCCTGGCAAATCCGCCCCCCCAAATTCACTCATATTGCATCTGTCATCTGACGAGCAAAAAAGACGTCGCCGCTAAATTTACCGCTCCTTCTAAGTTTTGCCGCCTTCGCTAAGCTAAAACCTAAAACCTTTTCTGACAAGCAAAAAGAAGCGTCGCTTCCAAAATTTGCCCCCCCCCCGTCATGTGTGCCGCCCATGGCTAAGGCCATAGTGGCCATTGGGACGCTACGCCTTTGATTAGAAGTTAATTTGTATTTATTTTTTAATTAGCTAGGGGAAAATTGTGTTTGCCGATTTAAAAGAACATTTTTAAAGTCTATTTTAAAGGATGCTGTTTGATTCAAAATTTTTAGTTCAAAGGGCAGACTATTCCAAAGTCGGGGTCCAGAAAATGTGATAGAAAATAATCCGACATTAGGTGAGGCATATTGAAGATAACTATTGTCTCTATTTCTAAAATTGAGTTCACATTTATTGTTTAGTGTTTCCAAATATTTATTTGCATAGAAAATATAAGGTAAAAGGTTATGGAGATATTGGCATATAAAAGAGCAGTTTGTTGTTATATATATTTTTTCGATTTTTAAAATATTATATATTTGTAAAGATTGATGGTGTTTGTATATAAGTTCTTTCAAAATCGACTTTTGTAGTACCGGCGGTCGTATCGTGATTCAGCAAACACCACATTCTGTTGTGGAATCATCATTATTATTATTATTTCTAGATGATTTATTAAACGCTATAACATAGCTAATGCTAAAATCAAGAGCGATTTACAGATGTTCATAAGATGCGCGAAATAAGTGCGTCTTGAGGGCAGTCGCAAACGCCTCGAGGGATGTGATGGATGTCACTGAGGCGGGAAGAGAGTTCCAAAGAAGGGGGTTGCCGCGTGTCACGGATCTTTCCCCCAGCATCACCGTCCTGGACGGAGGAGGGACATAAAGGCGAATTCGCTTGTTTGATCGCAGCTGCTTGCGACAGTCAGTCGGCATCGGCCGCTGTATGAGCGCAGAAATGTACTCCGGGCAGAGAGGGTCGTGCAGTGCTCAGAATGTGACCATACAGCGTTTGTAAGCTATACGCTCCGAGATCTTCAGCCAGTGTAGCCTTTCCTTTAGCAATGGAGTCACGTGATCCTTCCATCTCGCGCTAAAGATCAATCGGGCCGCAGCGTTCATGACCGACTGAAGGCGGTCAAGCTGATAGTCCGGAAGCCCCAGAAGAATGCTATTGCAATAATCCAACCTGGATAGCACTAGTGCCCGGACTACGTGGATCGCTGCTGATGTTGAAATGTACCGTCGAATCTCTGCGATCTTGCGCAGCTGAAAGTAGCAGGCACGAGTTACTCACTTGGCCGGCGAGGGATAGAGAGTCGTCAAGAAGTACACCCAGAAGGCGCACCTCCGTAGACGGAGCGATGACGGCATCACCGATCGTTAAAGGAAAACGATCTAATAGGTGAGACTTCCTGGGAGTACTGATCCATAGCAATTCTGTTTTACCGGGATTAAGCGCGAGGCGATTTGTCGCGGTCCATGACATGATCTCCTGTAGACAGTCCTCGAACCGAGATCGCAGGAGCCCCGTATCTGAGGGACGGCAGGAGGCGTACACTTGCCCGTCATCCGCGTAGGCATGCCAGTCTAACCCGTACGATCCGGCGATCCGGCCCAGATCCGCTGCGTAGAGGATAAAAAGGAGCGGACCTAGGGCTGAACCTTGTGGTACTCCGCAGCGGACGGGGCGTTTGGCTGACGTATGACCTTTCCAGGAGACGGACTGCGTTCTTTCGAAAAGGTAACTGCGCAGCCAAAGTAACGCTGTGTCTTTTATTCCAAAGGAATCAGTTCTATACATCGCACTATACATGATAACGTCTCAAATGACACTTTAACTGGCTATTCCTCGCATTCTTCATGAACCAAGGCTTTTTGTGAAAATATCTTTTCTGGCGCGCAATATTATGTCAACGTCAATACGAGATTCTTTGCGGCGATCATGATGGAAGGCGATGCGGCCTCGTTTGGTTCATGCATAAAAACAGCGCTGTTTCTTTGAAAAAATATTTTCTGACACGCAATATTATTATGCAAGCATTTCTATGTGAACTAGCGGGTTTAGCCATGGTGACATATCAAGCCCTGGCATGCCGGACTGAAAACTGTTGACGAGCGAAAAAGACAATCAAGGAAATCTTGGTTGGCACATAAAAGCCCTTATATCGATACGCGGCGATTATAATCAGGCCCTCGAAAAATTTCTCATGATGCGGAAAAATATGAACCGGCTTTCAGAGTTTCCGATACGCCGTCCCGGTTCGCGTGAACTGCTACGAAACCTCCTTCTCAGATACGTTTAACTCGTTCACTTAAGAGACAATTCCACGGTGCTTAATAGGGTGATTCTAAAAAATAAAATTTTGAATTTTAAATCGGCCAACCCCCCATATTTTTCCATTTGATATTAATGACTTGTGGCAATTTTTTCAGATTTTTAAAACAACATTTAGGACTAGCACAATCACAGTGAAATTTTAAGTATGAGTCATTCCAAGTCAATTCAACAAATGGCTCCAAGTCAACCATGTCAAAAAATTATGAAATTCACCACACATGTTTCTCAAGCATCCAAGTGAAAGTTTGCAAAATTTTAGCCTGCTCTCTTGAGTAGTTTTTGAGATATTCAACTTTTATTGCACCTAGGGGGCCGTTTTTGGGCGTTTCGCAGCAGCCGCTTAAATTTCTCACAAATTCAGACCCCTATAACTTCAGAAATATCATAGCTAGAAGGCTGAATCTTTCTGGACTTATTCATTACTAGTATTATTTTACAAAAATAGAGCAGAACTTTGTCTGTTGACAAAACTGTACTCCCTGCAGAGTCACAAAAATAGAAGAAAAATTTGCACCTTTCCTGCTATTCAATGTTTAGGTCTCCAAAGAGAACCTTTCTCTTTATTTCAGAGTTGTGACTTTTATTCCATAAACTGTCCAGTAGCTATATTTTCTTTCAGTGCAAACAGAATTTTCATGTTGTTACTCCCTGAATTTTTACTGGTTCATAAATATATGTTCAAAGGTCTATGACGAATATTGGCTTAGAGTGTGAAAATGGCCATGTGGGACAGGTGGTGGCTTAAAATGAATGGTATCACTAAATAGAGCACATTCATTGCTACAATATATCCAGAATGTGTTATGGTACTTTTTCATTAAGATTTTTAATAAATTTTCAAATTTACGACTTTTTTAAAAGTTAAGTTTAGCACGTCGTGTTGTAGATGTGATTCAAGGAGACCACAAACCACTTTAACTCCTGTGTTTGAAGCAGTAGTATCAAAACATATTCCTTTAATGTGATCTTGCAATCCCTATTCATTCACAGTATTTATGGTTGCATAAGTCATGCACTCATCCGTTCCACTGTATAGTTTAGGAACAGAGAGCAGTTTAATGATGTCATCACCAGCTACAAAACTTGGCAAGCAATCTACATGTTCTTTGCCAGGAGTTGCCAGAGCAGTGAAATCATCCATAATTTTAACATCCCAGTGCAAGACTAGTGGTACCATTGGCTTGAGACTAGATTTCATTTCTAACGCTATTTCCTTGCGATATCTCATCCTTGCATGCCGGATAGCACTGTAACTAGTTATTAGATGTGAAGAAACTTTTTGAAGCCGACTTGTCGATGCCATGGCAACAAATGCTGCTTTTCAATTACTGGTGTTGGTATGATCCAAGGCAGCTTCAGCTTATGCGGTTACTACCGGAACTTTGTCTCTTTTTCTAGTAGTTTTGTTTGGAGGCAACTCTGGCTCCAAATCTTTGCTGTCTTTGTCCTTGCTGCGGCTTCTAAATGAACTTTTGCGACAGCCACTGTTTCCTTGTGATACAGCAGACTACTTTAGCTGTTCTTGCTACCTCAACCACTTTTCACTTCAGAACACGATCTTCTTTGTGTGCAAGCTTGCAATCAACCCCCACCATGGAACCATGACGACCTTTTCCCTTTTTGCGGCCAGAAACTTGAGGTCTTCGTAATCTTTGATCATTGCTGTGGCATTTTGGTGTGCTATGCCAAATAGGTCGAGCAGGCTTTCTTAAAACAAACTCGAATTGGACAAATTTTTCTGAGATTTACGATTTACTAGTTTCCTCGTGCCCTTCCACTCGCTGTGTAGCTTTCTAAGTGCTCAGTTACATGATTGGGTGCTTTTGTCGTAATTCTAGCCTTTCACCAAATTGGTAGTAGTAGTTCAGTTGTTTTTTCAATACTGTCTTTGAGAAACATTGTATTAATTATCGTCATGAAAATGAAACAAGACTTGAAGCACTTCTCCACGAGAAGGAAGCTTAGCATTGTTGAAGTCCTCTCTCATATTTCTAACAAGCCAGATGGTGCAAGCTGAAGGATTGCTTTTCAGTTTCAATATTGACATGTCGGACATGCAAACCATATAGTCAATCATTACTCTAATTACAAGTTATATGTTTTTATTCCAATAATAAGAAATAACATGAAAATGCTATAATGTAGCGGCTTTGATTGCTTTGTGCCAGTCCTAAACATTGAAATACTTGATGTTTTTCTTCTTTTCTGTTAATGTTGTATCAAATGTAAAAAATCTAAACCTTGGCCAAATAAAAAAAACATAGAAATGTTTTTTGCATTGCAGTAAGAATCACCCTAATGCTTAATCATAACGGAGTCGTTAACTTACCGGACAGCGAGTAGCTTCCGAAGATTTAGACTTTGGTCGTCTTTTGAAAAGGACGAAAGATCAATTCTCGATTGTTCTGACAGAACGAAAACGGTCAAGATGATTATTATAGGGAATAGCATATTGGAAAAGAGTAAAAAAACTTCACTGAAATAAATATATGTTAGAAAAGAAGCAGCTATAGGCCTAATCAGAAATAATATTAATTTTCGTAAAGAGAAATCATTTTCTGCTTTGCGCTGAGAAAGAAGTAAGTGTCGGATGAACTTAGGACGGTTCGGACCTTAAATAATCACCGGCGGCGATAAGAATACGCTTAGGTGAGATGGTGAATCAACATTGGAATAGAAAGTGTGACTGGATTTTGACGCACGCTTAGATGTGCGTCACTTGCTTCTACTTTATACAGAGGGCGGGAACAAGAAAGAAGAAAAATTACCGCAAAAATTATGGACATATGGAACAGTTTGGACGAGGTGGAAGTGGCAGTTGTGAAACATTAAGCGGATTCAAAGGTTATCCGGGAAAGCTATAGGCTATTGAACGCAGAGAATAACTCTAGTGGTTTTCACGTAGACTCACTTAGCCTCCTAAACCACCTTAATATCACATTACTACTGTATTACTTAATGATTTACTTTCTTCACTGCCCCGTGCCGTACTAAGTACGCCATACTAACGTTGCATGAGCAATGCCTTTGCCGTACATTGTACGTCATAACCGTATCAAAAGCAACCCTGGTTCAGGGCCATGCAGTTTGCTTCTCTGATCAGCTTTGGAACACGGCCTGCTGCAAATAGTATGACTATGATATACAACTGGGCTATTTTTTTGTAATCGCTTCTTATTTATCAAACCAAGTGGCAACTAAACATGCTATCGAACCCGATTTTGTTCTGTACTTCTGCACCGGTGACTGTCTGTCCCATCATATACTGTACTTTGGCCTATTAACCGTCGGTAAGCATCGCAAGTCTTGCCTACAGTCATCTTTTATCTCTGTCCAGTTCTCCTCTTCGTAAAGGAGCACAGAGAGGACACAGACTCGTGCTGGTTGAATTTTTATTTTAATTTTAAGTGAAATCTTTCCCGAGCTCTATTATTTGCCAGACCGGCCCTGTGCTGAGTGATGACCAGCCAAATGCACATCCTGATCTGCTGACTACAATTCCCATCCGCTCGCGCCATGCTTCCAAGATATACGAACTGTTATCGGGTTCCAGTTTCATGCCGTCTAAGGTGGCTGCCACCAGCTCATCCGCTCTGCCTACAACCATGACCTTGGTCTTTTTCACGTTGATTTCCAGACGTAATCTTCTGCTCTCTTCGTCTACTGTGCTCAGCATCCTTTGTAATCCACTATGCGTGAAGGACATGAGATAGACGTCATCAGCAAATCGCAAATCCTTCTCCGTTTTCCCATGGATGCTGATTTCTCCCTCCTTCTCCTCCTCCTACTTTTCCATTTGCTCAATTGCTCGCTCCAGCATGAACAAGACTGGCAGCAGTTATATATATATATATATATATATATGTGTGTGTGTGTGTGTGTGTGTGTGTGTGTGCACGTATCACACGCACACACATACACACAAGGCCGGATTAACCACGTTGCACATGTTTCAATTGAAACAGGCCTACGCATAAAAGTAGACATTTGGGACCTACTAGATTTCTACTATTTTGTCAGCACTGGTAGAGCTTATTAATCCGACGAGGAGTTTCCGGGTTGTGTCCTCGAGGGCTGAGAGTGTAGTTCTGTTGGGAGGTTGCTTTAGGTGGAAGGAATTTCCGAAGTATCATCAAGTATGTGCAGGTCGCTGTCTTCAATTGCCTTTAATTAACTGTGGTCTAGTTGATTTGTCATGTCTTCAAAGTTCGGAATTAAATTAGAACAAAGATTAGTTATTTTTACATTTCTGAATGAATATTTCGATTCTTTGTTTATCTTTAGCATTAATTGGTTCTTTAAAAGACAATGATATTGTCGTTTAAAGAACCAATTAAACCAACATGATACAAAGAAACATTGTGATATTGTGAGAAACATATGCGATTTGAGATACGAGCTGAGATAATAGTTATCCTCGAAGCGAAATCTCTTCTGTATGTTAGTTTTAGTCAACTGCAGAGAGTTGCGTCTTTTAAAATCACGGCTATTTATTTAGAAGATAACTCACCGAGACATCGAGTACGACGTCATTTCCAAATACTCATTTCGAATGCTGCAGTTTTCGACGATGTAATTACGTCAAATTTACGCTTATTTGCCTTAGACGTTGAGGATGGACATTTGACAAGCAGACCAACGACGTGTTGAAATGTAAGAAATTCACTCCTTGCATCATCTTTCCTGCACACTTCGATCATCTTCCATTTCGAACGTTTCGATTTGACTTGCCACGAATCCCACTCGTCAGTTGCGCCTCCAACACCGTCGAATGGCTAATTAGACATATTTGAACCACAAGTTAACCTCGGTAAACGCAGGGCCTTCTCTTAATACGGGTTCTGCCACTCTGGATGGTCTATACCGTCTAACTAATTTAATTACTGTTTAATTTAATTTCGTATCTGGGAAATCTGTAAGATGAGGAACTTCAGCTCAAAGCTGTAAGAAAATCACACGACGTTGCCCATGGCACCGTTCGAATAGAGCAACACATCGTCACACTCAGGACAATTGAATATTGCACTGCTGCTAATTTACAGTGTAAATGCCGGCAAGAATCCTCAGTGGCGTTATTGGCACAAATTGTAATCATGATAGGCTGGCTATAGGATAAAAATCCACACAAACTTTTCACATTAAAATAAGCTTTATTAACTCAACACCAAGTCAGATAAAATAGCTCCAGGTTCGTTAAAAAATAAATACTTATGCAATACAAGAATGTCATTAAATTAAACAACTCAAAATGTTGCAACCTTATGTTCACTGTGCAAATATCTATAAAACATTAATATATAATATCTATAAAACATTAATATATAATATCTATAAAACATTATAATGCAAAATATCAAGCGCTCAAAATATTTCAAACAGCCAGTATTTCTTGTAAAAATTGTCACAAAACCGGAGTCAAGAGCAACAAAATAACAACTCACTATTAATGACGCAAAGCAATAAAACAGAATGCATCGTATTTGATTTCACATAATCATCTATACACAATCAATGCCCAATTAGTATTCTATTGTAGAGGATATCACAGAATTCACAGTTAAAGAATCACTCGCATAGAAATAGAACATCTAACCTGAAGCAAAACAAACGAAATAAAGCGCTACATAATGAAACCTATATAGCTATTGAGACAGTGACCGGCTGGCATTCAAAACCTGACAAAACCAAAGCATCTTTTAGCAAAGCCAATGCATCAATATGGCACTGAGGGGCATATCATGCAGGATTCCGGTCCATTTCTCTATTTCATAATACTATCTACTCCGTGCACCCCCTCGATGGCTACGAAATATACGAAATTTTCCGCTATCACAAAAACAGTTAGACCTCTAGACAGTGAAATGAAAAAAAAACTGCTAGGCTACTTAAGATGCGTCATCAAGCAGATGAAATTTTAAGTCTAGAATTTTCGTAAACGAAAAAGTGAAAATGCTCTTAAAATCTGAGATCATAAAATTTGCAATCATTAGTCAAAATCGAAGCAAATGGCGGGCAGAGTGACGTTGAATTCCAATCACGCGGTTTAATCCCGTGTAGCATCGTCATCATCATCCATTGTCATCGCCTGTAGAGTAACCGCCAAGGTACACCCGACCACTTTCTTCTCCAATTTATCCACCCACGTGATTGTTCCGTCTGGTGACGTCATCTTCACTTGCACCGGAATGAAGTAAAAGATGCGGAGACAAACGTCATCTGTACCATTGGGTTGAATACAGACCGCCTCGACAAGATCCACTGGATTCCGATTTGCATCGGAATCATTTCGATAGGTCCAAGGACAGACCGATTGATTGGGAAGATTGGCTGCGATGGTCAGCTGGGGAATGATCAATAGAGAGACTTCTCTTCTCGCTCTCGCCTTTCCCGTGTCCGTATGAGGAGATGGCGCATTGGCAAGAGATGGCTTCAGCAAGGTTTCATCGTTTCTAAATGAATACAGAAACCAGTTGCATTTAAAATTTCTTTTTTGCGATTGAATTTTTAGTCGGTCATTTTTATTTCTCCAATATTATACCATCACTCAGACCACTTAAATTCATGAACGGATAGGAATTTCAGCATCTTGCGATGATGGCCTAGAAATTTACGAATTCCGCATTCAGCCTGAAATGTCGCTAACAACAATATACCTGTACAATAAATTTACTAAGTTCGTCCTGGAAAGACGAAATAAATCGATCGAAACATTAATTGGGGTAGAATTTATTAGAGCAAGATTCAGTTAAACTCACCTAAAAGCCATCAACGTCACGTGAAAAGTGTTGATTTCAATCAAGATTAAAATTATTGTTACATTTGTTTGATTTTAGAAATTAATAAACTTCTACAATTCGTAACATTCGCCCTTCTAACATCAATTTAAAGGATGAAATCGCAATGCTAAACCACCATAGTATTCAACTTACCCGACAGAAAGCAGCTTCCGAAGAGTTTGACTTTGTCCGTCTTTTGGATCCGAGGAAATAATACTTCTCGCTTCTCCTGACACAACGACAACGGCCAAGAATACAAGAGTGAATAGCATATTGCAACGGAGTTGTGATGCTGTCTTGAAATAATTATACAGATATGTGAAAAGAAAATATGAACAGAAATAATGTTGATTCTCGAGCTGAAGTTTTTCCTTCTTTGCGATGTTTTGATGAAGTTTCTAAAACTGCTGCATCTCTTCAAATCGCGGCTATTTATTTAGGAGACAACTTACCGAGACATCGAGTACTGTACGTCGTCATTTCCAAATACTCATTTTGATGGCTGTTAGTCTAATAATCTAATTGCTAGATTTACGTCAAATTTACGCCTATTAGCCTCCGATTTTGAGGACGGACAAACAGCCTTCATGCTTCGATTGTCTTTTCATTTTGACCGTTTCGATATGACTGGACTGCCGCGAACCCCGTTCGTCAGATCCGCCTCCAAGACGGGCTTTATAATTTGCTGCAATTAAAAGGCCATAAGTTAGCGTAAGTGAATACCAATTAACAGATTCCGTGCCACTTTGATTTAGGTCCGTCGTTCGTTAATTCTGCAACTTACCCCGTCTAATTTTAGATTCGCATTAGGAACTTAATTATTGTCTCAGCTGAAATTCCTTCGTGATGAACTGTTTGAATGACTAAAATTTTCAATGAGTGAATTTAGTGTCTCTCAACATTAAAGTTCTTCGCCGCTTTCAATGACAAGAGGTTCCTGATACAGTTTAAAGAGAGGAGGGAGGGGTCCAGGATCCAGATGGCCAGAAAATCGCCGTCAAAAAGGACAATATAGTCACAACCAGGTAGAAACGAAGAACTCTGAGCCATGCTACCAATAGGCCTATCTCTTAATCTTTTACTCCCTATTTTCTATGCAAATAATTTTTGAAATATTTAATAATAAATGTGTACTTAATCTTAGAAATAGGGAAATATTTATATTCAATACGCCTCACCTAATATCAGATTAGTTACTATCAACTTTTCTGGACCCTGACTTTGGAATAGTCTTCCCTTGGAACTCAAAAATACAAATAAATTAGCAACCTTTAAAAAATTTCCTTTTTATTTCTACAAACTTAATTTTCGCCTAGTAGCTAAATAAAGAAAACAAATTAACCTCTAATTCTTTGTATTAATTACATAAATAACTAAAACTATTCTTACTATACTAAAAAGCAGACTTGGAGTCGAGGCCACAACTGTCGAGGCCAAGGCGAGGCCAAGGCCAGGAGGTCCGAGGCCAAGGCCAAGGCCAGCAGGTCCGAGGCCAAGGCAAGGCCAAGGCCAGCAGGTCCGAGGCCAAGGCCAAGGCCAGCAGGTCCGAAGTCAAGGCCAAGGCCAAGGCCAGCAGATATTTGGCGTTTTTGGCCAAATTTTTAGGTACATTTTGCCAAATTTTTTGCACATTTTACATTTATTTATTTATTTGTTACATTATTTCTTCATTTCCTTGGAGCCACGCCCCTGCCCCCAAATGACGCCCTCGTTAAACACAAAGTCATGAAATAATGCAGAAGTGTTAAACTCTACAGTTTAATCCACAGTTGGTTGCGCAGTTGGCAACTTGGAGGTTTAAGTTGAGGAGGGCCTACGAATATGAGAGTGCCCAAGGCCTACGAAGACCTTAAAACGGCCCTGCATGTACATCCCTTCCACCTCAGTGGAAGGGATGTACATGGACAGTGGGGTAAAATCCCCCCTTTCCCTGCAAATCGCGCGCTGATCAGGGCCAACACTCGATTTGGGCAGATTCGACGTCAAAATATTGAAATTTTAGGGGCCAAACAAGTGCTGGGCCCCCTACCCGAATTATTGGGTGCCCTGGCTCCTTATGGATTGGCGTCCATGGCAGTACGGTCCAGTACCTACTACCAACCATGTTTTAAAAATAAAATTAAAATACCTTTTGATGTCTTGTAGCTGTTTGCCACAGTCTCGTGTTTTCTATCCAGATGTTTCTTGAACCCACTTGAAGTTCCTCGAGTTTCACTTATTATTTCGCGACAATGCTTGCATTTCGCGGACCACTTTCTTTCATTTATTATTTTGAAATCGGTGAAAGCAAACTTCGAAATGCTAGGCTCATTTGTGGCCATATTCTTTGCTTGCGTATTTTTACTTACAAACTTTAATAGCATTAGGTTAGGCCTACAGCAGAGATTGCTATCACTACGGCACCGTTTCTTTTCCAAGTGCGATCAGTCTACAACCTCCTTAGCCTAAGCAGATGCAGCCTCGCAGGTGTCTGTTATACTTTATTCACTCGGCGTATATACTACTGTATGACTATTGAGCCTTTCAAAGTAATATATTCGACTGTCGTCGAAAGACTCGATCGCATGCCAAAACCAAGAAAGAGTTACTTCATTTATTACTTTTCTTACAAAATATGTTTATTATTATTATTACTATTATTATTATTATTACTGTACATGGTTTCTAACGCACGTTGTCATTCAACACACTTTTACGATTCATCAGAAGCATATAAATGGCCGTGGTCATATTGCTTTTGCTGGATTCTGTTAAGTGTGTTGATGTTTTCATTTTCATATTTCCATTTGATTCCTGCTTTTTTCAATATGTCATTCTCGCGGCGAATATACACATATGTGTGATAAACATTCAAAAGTTTTAAAAATAATAATAATAGCATAATATAATCTGCGCTAATTTATCATCTGACTGTAGTAATGACTTTTAATATTTATATAAAGTGACCTAGTCATTGTTATTGCAGACAGTAGCGGGTCTAGCCGGAAAACTTGAGAACTATGCCCTAGGCAATGACCGCCAACTTCCCAACTTCTAAAAAAGTTAAAAGTGTGACCAGCAAAAAGGTCGTCTGCCATATTGCGCCCGTTAAACAAACAACTCCTGAAAATAACTTACGGGCAAAATAGAGCCGTCCACTATTATTATTTGTGGGGCAGAGCTGAAATCTAGGGGGCTACAGCACCCCAACTCCACCTTAGAACCGCCACTGATTGTCGGTTTCTTGCTCACTGATACTACCGCCTTCTACTGCCCCTCCTCGTTCTCTGCATCCGGGTTCTGGCTGCCTGAAGTCTGCGAAGCCAACACTTCGACGACCAATCTAACACATTAAAATGAATCCTGCTTTGATTTGCCCATTCATTAAGTTTAGGCCTTGGCCTTATGACGGTGGGGTCTAAGAGAACACTGACTTTGAAAGATCACGCCTTAACTATATAGGCGCTATCCATTAGTCAGAGAAAAGCTTATCGCATCGTAGAGGCTCGTTAACGATGAAGAAAAAGACTGACGGGCATCTTAAGAGGAGCGGAAAACGCTTTTCACGCATGTCTTGTAAGACAAGTTTAATCAACCAATCAATCAATCAAGTCAGTTTATTTCTCAACAACATAGTGTTGTTAACAACACAAGATAAAAACTTAACTAGATAATAGAGTGTATATAAGAGTTATATTAGAAACCAAAATGTCCTTAATCCATCAGAACAGTCTCCATTCCACAATGACACCAGAGTTACTACAGTTATATATATATAAATATATACATATATATAGTGTATAAATATATATATTAGACAGATATTTTATATAGATTACAAAGCAACTAAATAATCTAATAATAAATATTAATGTCAGAGGCGTAGCAGCCATATGGAGAACGTGGCCAATTGCCAAGGGCCCCCGACCTGTAAAGGGCCCCCGACCCGAGTAAAAAAAGTTCGGTAACAACTTTTTCGCGATGTAGTCGTCAGATGAAAACATCGACAAGCAAAAAAAGTCGTCAGCATTTTTGCAAACTTCTCAGATTGTCTCCTCTGGAAAGAGCCCCCTTTCCCTTTTTTCGCCACGGGCCCCCGAGCATGTTGCTACGCCACTGATTAATGTACACTAATTCCAGTGTCATATTCAGCAGAATTAACCAGTGCCACAAAACATAAGGAAGGACTCTCCAGTGCCAGAGTAAATAAACAAATATTTATCATTGAGAAAAGGGTTGGTCTAAGGCAGGGTGCACAACCTTTTAAGGATGAAGGGCCACATTTTTCGGTTCCGAGACTCCGCGGGCCACATGTGCTTTTTCTAATGCAGAAGTGGTACGTTGACAGTAACCGTTAATAGCAATATGTAATATGGTTATGGATAAAATTTAATTCGACAGGACTAATGGAACGAATAGAATTTCTGATGAATACAATACAATCAATCCAGTAGGAAAAAATGAAATTGAAATGATTAGTACTGTAATTTAAATGTAGAATTAAAGGTTAAGGCCTTGTTAATCACAAATACTACGACCGTGTTCAATTATTAATTCAAAAATTTAAAAAGCAAAGGTCAATCGCTTTTTTTATACCCAGTGAAGTTGTTGAGACTGAACGTCTTTAACAATCTTATTCATATTTTGTGGCCGTTCACTTGTTGCAACTTTCAAAACCGAGCACTCAACCTGAACCTTAGAACATTTTTGTTCAATTTCATAACAGAAAATGTTTGTTCACACAAGTAAGTGCTTCCAAATAGTCGCAAAGGCTTCAAAGTGGCCCCGAAGGCTTTCTTCCTTTCATGTTTAATAGCGCTACAGAAGAAGTCATTCGTTCCAAGGGTCTAAGTCACCATCAATTCAAGCTATTTATGACATACCATATTACACAGATGTGAGAGAGCGCAGGACGAATTCTAGAATGCTTTGTTGAACTGATAGCAGAAATTTGTGAATTTCTTAGCAGCAAGGGCACGGTAATAAATAATAACAACAAGGTTTAAAGTGTAGTGCTAATATGAAAGCAAGAAACCTTCAGGGCCACTTTAAAGCCTTCAGGGCCACTTTCCATTGAAATCCTGGAAACGTCCGAGGGTCAAAAAATCGCCGGCGGGCCACCAGTGGCCCGCGGGTCACGGGTTGTGCACCCCTGGCGTACAGGGAGATCGTCGCCGGAACCTGCGCTCATTCTCGTAAGGGACTACTTTTACATTTACGTACGTGTTTATGTATGCATGCATGCATGTATGCATGCATGTATGCTTGCATATGCATGTCTGTATTTACGATCGTACTAGAAATCTATGTCGCTGGATCGATCAACCATTGAGAAAAACTCACAGGTTTAGTTTCTTAACCCTCAATTAAACCAGTATAATGGATGACTAAGAAATTCGCAACAACGCTTTAAAAATGGAATGCATTTAATTAACTCGAGACCATTCACAAATATCTAATAAAGCTACACAGATATTAAAAATTTAAAACATTGATCAAGTGAATCCAATATTAAATTAAAGAGACAAGAATCCAAAAATAAATAAATAAATAAAATACAAAGCAGTGATCTCAAAAATTGAGCAACTCGAAATATTTATAACATACGTTTGAAATCACGGGATTTAATATTTAAAAAACAAATATTCAAGTGCAAAAAAGAATAAATATCAAAATAGCTGGAACATTGTCAGACGTTTCATCAGAATTTTCATAAACTAAGCATAAAAATATATGCATCACATTCAAACAGCAACATCCGCACAGCAAATGCCCACTTCGTGAATCTAAAATGTTTCATTCACCCAGCATGAGATATATTCATAATACAGTAACACATTATACATGTATTTGTAAATAATTAAATAATCTGAGTAAGTTGGGACTAAATGTGTATCACAGTTATCGGATTTCAAATTCCCTGAAGATAATTCAAGTAATTGCATTATCAATCAGCTCGCCAATGATTCCTCAATTTTTCTAATATGCAAGGATGTGACCGGCGACCATTTCAACCGTTCAGACTTAATGTCTGAACGGTTGAAATGGCCGCCGGTCGATGAGAAATTGTCCAAATATTGCAATACTCATACGCATCTTTAGCTTCAACTAATTTTATAATGTAATAGTCTTGAATTTACACAGGTAATAAAATTTAAAGCATCTTTACTAACTGAGATCTTTACATTTTCTAATTATCATTCAAAATCGAGGTACATGACTGGCAGAGTGATGTCGAATTACAGTAACACAGTTTAATCAATTGTAGCATCGTCAATTACTTCCACTTCCATCGCCTGTAGAGGAACCGCCAAGGTACATCCGACTACTTTCTTCTCCAATTTGTCCACCCAAGTGATTGTTCCTTCTGGTGACGTCATCTTCACTTGCACCGGAATGAAGTAAAAGATGCGGAGACAAACGTCATCTGTACCATTGGGTTGAATACAGACCGCCTCAACAAGATCCACTGGTCTCCGGTTTTCGTCGGAATCATTTCGATAGGTCCAAGGACAGACCGCTTGATTGGGAAGATTGGCTGCGATGGTCAGCTGGGGAATGTTCAACAGAGAGACTTCTCTTTTCTCTCTCGTCTCTCCTCCCTTGTCCATATGAGGAGACGGTGCACTGGCAGAAGACGTCTTCAGCATGGTCCCATCATCTCTCGGCTCACGATTCTCTATTCTAGATAAATGCAAAATCAGATGAATTAATTATTAAATGTTTTTACAATTAAATTGCAATTTGATCAATTTCTGTTTCTGCTATGTTCCATGTTCGATGTTGGAAATTAATTAACTTTGACTTTCCGTAGCATTCGCCGTGAACTGTCGGTGTCCTGCGACCATTCCTTTTTAAAATGTAAATGTTTCGTTGGAATGTAACCAGAATGTTAAAGTAACAGAATTAAACTTACCCGGCAGCAAGTAACTTCCGAAGATCTACATTTTGTCTGTCTTTTGAAACGGTTTCTCCTGACACAACGATAACGGCGACCAAGATTATCAGAGCGATCATCATTTTAAAAAGAGTAGCAAAGCTTTATATAAGAAATATATTAGAAGAGACTATTATTAAATAGATACGATGATATTGATCCTCGAACTGAATGAAATCTTTGTTCTTTGTGCTGTTTTGATCAGATTTAGAATGTTGCATCGTTTGAAATCGCGGCTATTTATTAAGTGATAACAAGGCTATTTCGTCATTTCCAAACACTCATTTTGAATGCTGTTAGTGTAGACGAAAGTTGTACGTTAAATTACGCTTATATGTCTTTGAAATTGACGATGGGCAAAGGAAACAACACGTGTATCAATTGTGCATCGATTGTCTTTCGTTTCGACCGTTTCGATATTACTGCTATGACTCCTCTTTGTCAGATCCGCCTCTAACAAATGCATTTCAAATTATGCTTTCAATTCAACCACAGGAACTTAATGCTAGTGAAAACCGAGATTCTAATTCATACAGTAAAACTAACCTAATTAAATGACTTACTGCTCCAATTTACCCGTGGCCTAATTTTAGACTGTATGACTCCGGCTCATATCATTTCGTCCCTCTAGTGAGTCTAGCCTTTGAGACAATTGGACCAGTCAACCAGGAAGGTGTCCTCTTTTTAGAGGAAATCGGCAGTTTCCTATCATGATAATATGGAGGTGGAAGAGAAACAGCATTTCTATTACAGCGAATATTGGTGAAACGCAAAGGGTTTAACGCATTCGCCTTTCGAGGAACCTTCGACAACCAAAAATGACAATGGATAGTAGTACTTGGGATAATAATAGTAAGAGTCTATTGGATGCTCTACTATGCTAGGGTTGAGGTTAAGTCTAAAGGCATTGATTATAGTTAAGACTAACTCTAAATAAAGGAAAATTCATGGGTGGTGGTTACCAGCCTCTGGTACCTACGGTAAACTGGTCATAGCTTACTAACCTCTGTAGCAAAAATATCGAAAACTATGTGACAATGTGTGTGTGTGTGTGTGTGTGTGTGTGAATCAACACATACAGATACCTGAAAGCGTTTAATAAATTTCACCAGGTTTCTAACAAATTTGGGGAAAAACTAGGGGGTGGCACCTGTCCCAGCAATGCGATGGTTGATATGTGTCTCGAGTTAATCAAGTGTGAGAGTGCTTAGGGCCTACGAAGACCTTAAAATGGCCCTGTTCGTTCATTGTTACTTTAGAACGTTTCTATAATGTTGCCATGAACTCTTTTCGTCGGAACCGCCTCTCTCTCTCTGACACAGACGCTTCATTTGCAGGCTGTAGGGTTAGATGATCGACACTAGTAATTGAGCTTCTAACTTGTAGAGATTTCGCCTGTCTAGACGGTCTAATTAAACGAATTAATGCTGCAATTACCGCCCTGACTAAATTATAGTACTGAGAAATCTTGAATCATTTTGATTATATTCGGCTGTTTTAATCTTGGCTTTAACATATTGGAAGTATAAACTTATTGTTTTGGATTTTTAAAATAGTGATACAAGTTTTTTTAACTTTTGATGTTTGGTGATTCTATTTGCTTTACGTGAATAACATGGATGCACTCTGTCGTTTAGTCTAAACCGTATGCTTACTCGTATGCATTCAAAAGTAAATTAACCTCCAAAATCATTTTCATAAGTCATTTTCATTTCACGTATCATTTAGCTTCACTCGAATTATTTCAGTGCTGTTTGTGACCTTTTGTGGCATTAAAAATGAAATGAATTAGTGTTGACAACGTTCAGAATAACCCTACTCTTCAGAAGGCGTGAAATGAATGATTTGAGGACGCTGCAGACTCGCCATAATCATTGCTCTTATCAAAGCACTTCTTATGTTGCTCACACATTACTAGAGACATATTCTGTTCTGGTGTCGATAAAATTCCTAAAATGATTATTTATGTTTCTATAATATTTGAATCGCTATCCGATATTGCTATCGAGAAAAATGTCAGTGAGGCAATAACCAAGACTATTTCGAGGACTGTATATAGTATATACTGTAGTTGTGTGAAGAAGGCTAAAATTAAACTTCGGGTAAATTGCAGCAGTGATTAATCAGTTTAATCCGGTTTACCAGAGAGGAAGAACTGATTATACTAATTAGCTACCAGCGCAAAATTTGTCATTCATAGTTTGAATCTAAATGAACTGTCTGTCTTAGAGTTGAATCTGAAGAAACGGGATCCTAAATGTCATAACGAAACACTCGAAACGGGAGATCATTAAAGTATTTGACGGATGGAGTGAAACTCGTAAAAACACTTAGGACGTTCTTCCGTTTGTCCACCTTAAAATTCCAAGGCTAACAGGCGTAATATTGACGTAAATCTTACGTTAAGAATGATAACATTCAAAATGAATATTTGGAAATGACGACGTTCTCGATGTCTCGGTAAGTTAGCTCTTAAATAAATAGCCGCTATTTCAAAAGATGCAACATTCGAAATTGAACAACCAGCGCAAAGAAGGAAAGACTTCAGTTCAAAGATCAATATTATTTCAATTTACATTTGCTCCAGTTGTATATTTATTTACAAAAGCGTTATTATTCTTATCCAATATGATGTTCACTGCTATATTCTTGGCCGTTGTCGTTGTGGCAGGAGAATCGAGGAGTCTAAATCTTCAAAAGCCATTACTGTCGGGTACGTCTAAGTCTGAGTCAACCAACTAAAAATGCCACATTATTATTTCAGAAATAGTTGCTTGAAGTTATGGACTGGGCGTCGACATCGAATCTTCGTGTTCAAAATCACCCTTAAATAAGATTACTTAACTTTGACATTTTAGTGCCTTAAGGTTTGGTTTTGGTTAAGCTGTGTCTTTCTATCGAAAATTAATTGACATTTCAAATGATTTTGAATTTACCTGGCACAGGGACTCGCGTTCAGAGAGATAATGAAACCTTGCTGAAGCCATATTTTGCCAATGCGCCTCATTTGGACAACGGAAAGACGAGAGAGAAAAGAGACGTTTCTCTATTGAACATTCCCCAGCTGACCATCGCAGCCAATCTTCCCAATCAATCGGTCTGTCCTTGGACCTATCGAAATGATTCCGATGCAAATCGGAATCCAGTGGATCTTGTCGAGGCGGTCTGTATTCAACCCAATGGTACAGATGACGTTTGTCTCCGCATCTTTTACTTCATTCCGGTGCAAGTGAAGATGACGTCACCAGACGGAGTGGTCACGTGGGTGGATAAATTGGAGAAGAAAGTGGTCGGATGTACTTTGGCGGTTCCTCTACAGGCGATGGAAATAGAAGTAGTTGACACTGATTCAATAGGTACACAGGATTAGACCGTGCGACTGTAATGCGACATCACTGTGTCAGAAGTTTTGATCTTATTTCATGATTAGAATATTTACTGATCTCATATTTTAAGAATGTTTTAAACTTTACGTGATTTATATTTATGTATTTTATGTGATTCGAGATTATTGTAAGATTCAATATATTTGATTTCGTGCCTTTAAAAGCCGTTTTCCTTCATATCATTAACTGTTAAAGTCTAGAGTTTTTATGTCTAACATGATATTTGATATACTTTGTCGTTGACAACGCATAGAAAGAAAGTAATGTTTCAAAGTTTTCGTGTGTTTCTTTCGAGACAAATGATTCCTTTATTTTCTAAACTATCTTTACAGGAATTTGGAACTGTGAAAGTTTCAATTATTGAACATTGTTTGGGCATTAATAGCGTTTAAGAATATAAAAAATTAAATATGGAGTTATGATGGTTTACATTTTGAGGCATTTACTAATCGGTTGTTGCTGCTTCGATATAGATACTGAGTAATTTCGAATTTCTGATAATATTTTAACTTTAAGTGTCTGCATGTCTTATTAATGTTTGTCTTCTAATATCGTTGCTCTTCACTCAATTGCAAATGTGATATATCGAGTTGTGAAATTTTCTGTTATATAGGTCTATTTATGAAACCCTGCTGTTGATTTTTATGGAACTTTCTGAAAATCATTTGTTGTGCTATTATTTATTATTTGAATCGTTTTGCTTGTATTACCAACATCTTTCTTGTTTTTGTAACTATCTCGAGTTAATTAAACTTACTCAATTTGAAAATGTGTGAGTCGATTTTGGTCCTAAATCATTGCATAAACCGGGCGGTATGGTTGAAGTATTTATTGCGAAAACGTTATTGATGGTGGTTGGTAATTTCAAGTGTCGTCAAATTTTAGAAACCTTGACAGAACTCAATTAATATTTCATGATAATAATAATATAATACCCAAGGTATCAATCGATGGTACTTCAAAATCAATCCGCAAAAGATCCAGGTCATTCCAGAGATCAGTCAGAGAGAGAGGGAGAGTGAGTCATGAGTCCCAATTTTATGTGCAGGGGTGGGAGTAACACTTTATGAGGATTAACAAGTGGTTCATTCTTGATATTCTTTTCACCGACCTTGAATTTCTCTCTAACTGGCCATTCTTTTCTCAGATCCGAAACAGAAAGAGATAAAGATCAGGATAGGTAAAGCACATAGGCCTATTGCATTCTCAAAACTGGCAAACATCTGGAAGAGTACCAGGACCAGCGTACGGAGGCAATCGTCCTCTTCACGCTCCTATACCAAGCGAAATTGTGGCCTCTGTCCAAAGAAACCCTAAAGCGGCTCGAGGTCGCCGCCCACCACAAATGACAGCGAAAGATCCTGCACGTACACTGGAAAGATATGATAAACAATGCTGAAATAAGAAGATTAACAGGACAGCAGACGATAGAGGAGATTCTAAGAAAACGAAGAATGCGCTGGTTTGGACATGTAAACCCTATAGAAAACAACCAGATTCCAAAACAGGCAATGGACTGGTTGTCAGTGAAAACAGCAAAAGAAAGAGGGGCAGACGGAGAATAACATGGAAGAAAACGTTAGAATAAGATCTGACGTGCATGGGTCTGTCATGGAGCGAGGCTCAAAATTTGACCAACGACCGATGTACATGTAGATGGAGAACATTCTGTGCTGCCCAATGTGCTTCCAGCACGAGGACGGACTAAGTACTAAGTAATTCCTTGTGATCAGTATATATTCATTTAAAAAAGTTTGCTCGTGAATTATTCATTTCTGCTTCTGAGCCAACATATTTGCGTGAAAGGACATTTTCTAATATGATGTACGGCCTACGTTAAATCCTGCTTCAGATAAGCATAAGCATTATATGATGAACAGTTTCCTTATTTATTATAAGGACTGCACACTTTGAATCGCTGTTTGATGTAGTTTTATCAGAAATGCACCAGTTTCATTTATCTCCCAGTAGTAAAAAGCAATTTCAACTGCAACTGATATTCTGCAGTCTGCATTATACACCTCATCATAATTCAACAACAAATAGTCTGCTATTTTTGTCATTCGTTCGCGGTATTTTACGAAATTTTAGTTTCTTGTGCATGTGGCCAGCAGAGCCGTCAGAAGTCAGTAATGTGTCCCGTGGCTGAAAAATGTAAATGAATTCATCGTTTTGACTCCAAACTTTTAGCTCCGATTCAATTAAGTTTACTCCAGTGATCGATAGATAACGCCATACTGCAGCAATCCTGTCCAGCTTGACCAACCATTCGAGACAGATAATCTTGGGGACCGTCCATAAAGTACGCCACGCTAATTTTTACAGTTGTTGACTCCCCTCAACCATGTTACAACCGTTCAAAATCTCGGACCCTCCTAAGGCGTCGCGGATAAATTACACCACTTAAAATCGTTTAGCTACATCTCGTAGACGCACAACAGCTATTCTGGGGCGGAGAGCATGTTAATTAAAGACAAATGCTGGAATATAATATATTGAGTTTTATACGTGAATACGCTAAGTACAGGTCGCGGTGACGATCTTAACCCTTTAAAGGGAACCCCGAATATATCCGTCCATTTTACATTGAGTACTTGCAGTTAAATGCACGGTAAAGTCCGTCTAGCGCTTTTGTCTAATATATATTCAGCGCCTTGTAATTACCATGGCGCTCTACACAATGATAAACGGAGAACAGATCAATTTGCCTACACGACGAATCGCCTTCATGCCTCACTTCATAAAACTAGACTGTGACTAATATATCTGTTGAGACTTTCAGAACGAACCTAAAAACACACTTATTTAACATCGCATATAAGTGACACGTGTCAATGGCTTTGTTTTTAGCCTAAGCTTTACTTACTGCGCTATAGATTGTCTGATAATAATAATAATAAAAAATATAATAATAATAATAATTAATAATAATAATAATAAAAATAATAATAATAATAAGATATCCAATATCCTTATAACGTCCATATCGTCGCGAATGTTTTGCAAACTTTAGATTGATGTGATACAAAGAAAAATATCCGAGTGTTTTTCGTTCGATATCCACCTCATCATCATCATTTGTCATCATCATCATCATCATCATCATCATCATCATCATCATCACCAATCATCATTATCCTCCATCATCATCAAGATATCTTGTTTCTATTGTATGCTAAGTTTTCTCAATGTCTTAGAAATGTAAAAATCGATCTGTTTTGAAAGCCACTGTTATTTTTAGGAAATGGTCATATATATTTATGCTTAAACTTAATGAATGGGCATATTCAAAATGAGGCTCACTTGAATACATTTGGTTGGCTGTCGGAGTGTTGGCCTCGCAGATGTGAGGCAAACACTCGGATACAGAGAATGAGGAGAGGCAGTAGTAGAAGGCGCGATTAATTATCAGTAATAAACAGAAACTCTAGCATTGTCGCTTTACATTACATGCTATTAAAAACAACTTATTTGCTGAAACTTGAAAGGTATAGAAAATGTTGCGTTTATGTGGGTGATTTCCGACAGTGTTGATAGAATTCTTTCTACTAAGCTATCGGTCATTTCACAATATATAAATGACAATTGAAGTATTTATAGCTAACGGCTTGACTCTTATAATGACAGAAAACTTATGCTACCCGCTTGGAGAGTTCATGAAGCTTTGAAAACTCTCGACTGTTGTTGGACCAGATGAAATGTCCGTCGCGTGTCTCTGTTCTGGATGAACCTTGACTACGTCGACGCATACGCAATGATACAGCGACGTCGTCTTGGTCATTGCTACAATTCTTTGCTCGGTCACAGATACTATCAAATGGCAAAGGGTCCAAGAACAAGGACGCTAAATTACTTTTGTCAACATTGTTTATAAGACGTTTATGCCGGTGAAAACCTCTTGAATCAGTGAAGCAATAATTCATAAAAGAGTCTTTAGACAGAAACGCACAGCAACGATAGAGCCAGTCTCAGCCAGAATGCTGTGTGAATATTAAATTCATTGCCAAAGTGTTATGTATTAAATACGTTTAATTGACTCGAGACAGATTCACAAAAATATTGTACATTTATTCATAGATAGGTAATAAATAGCAAAGCAAAAATTTGACACAAGTACAGTAAAACAGTTATCAAATGCGAAACACATTAACACATAAATATAAAAGTAAAACTTAAAAACGAAACGCGTAAATATGAACAACTCGAAATATTTCACATACAAATGAGATCATAGAGTCAATAGTCAGAAAAACCGATATTAAACTGCGATAAAAGAATACAAAACTAAAATAATTCCGACATTGTCAGAAGTTTTATCAAAATTCTCATAAAACTAAGTATCAACTCTAAAACAGTAATAACCAAATAACAAAGGCCTAATTATGTGAACCACTATAACTCCGTGTAGCAAAGTAGATATTTGTAGATATTTAAAACTGTAAAAATATAGTAATACATTATAGAAGCTGTGACTTAACATAGCTGACACAGCTTTACCAATTTACATACTCTTTAAAGACAATTAAATATAAATCTTTAAAATATGGTGATCGCGATATTTCTTGATTATAAAATACAATCTAAAAATGACTGGCATAAATATGTCGAATTGCAATGACACTCCTTATTCCCGTGTAGAATCACTGTCTACTAATTCTACTTCCATCGCCCGTAGAGGAGCCGCCAAAGTACATCCGACCACTTTCTTTTCCAATTTGTCCACCCACGTGATCGTTCCGTCTGGTGACGCCATCTTCACTTGCACCGGAATGAAGTAAAAGATGCGGAGACAAACGTTATCTGTACCACTGGGTTGAATACAGACCGCCTCAACAAGATCCACTGGTCTCCGGTTTTCGTCTGAATCATTTCGATAGGTCCAAGAACAGACCGATTGATTGGGAAGATTGGCTGCGATGGTCAGCTGGGGAATGTTCAACTGTGGAACGTCTCTTTTCTCTCTCGTCTTTCCGTTGTCTTCTTTTTGCATTTGATCTTCAATTCTATAGAGAGATGAACTCAGATAAAATACCAATTTAATCGGAAAACGTTAACGTACAATTCATTCAAATTCAGTTTTTATGACTTTTCTAATCCTAATCCTAACTCAGCAAGCAATCCAATTATAATTATCGAGTCACGCTTTAGTCACCGTATACACTATTACACAGGACAGTGTCCTGCCATGATAGGCAAGAAACTAATGCACTTCGTCTATTCGCAATATTTGCCATGAACTGTCTGCGTGCAACAACATCTTATATTCCTCATATGTAGGCCTAATTGATCAGTGCTGCAACGAAGACATCAATTGATCCCAATGGTAATTCAACAGGAATTTTTATATATAAATTCAGTCACACTCGACTTATGTCTTAGACTTCATCTTGACGCAAATCTTTTTAATGTCAAGTCATTCCTAAATCGTTGGCCATGAAACAGTATTTTCTCTGTCAGAAATTATTGCATCTTGGCTGTTCGTACTATTAAACATGACTGCCAAGTACGTCTTTTTCTCATTTTCATTATTAAATTAGTTCTTTAAAATACAATTTCACAATGCTTGAGTCTCAAAAAGTTCCGCTTACCCGACAGCAAGTAGCTTCCGAAGAGTTTGACTTTGTCCATCTTTTGAAACCGAAGAAATAATACTCCTCGTTTCTCCTGACAAAACGACAACGGCCAAGAATACAAGAGCGACCAGCATGTTGGAAAGTAGTAAAACACTTTATTGAAATAAATGTGTGCTACAAGTAAATATAGGCCTACAGATATATAATAAAATTCCTAGGAAATATAATTCCTAGGAAATTTAAATATATTTCTTTCTTGCGCTCTTTTGCGGAGTTTCTGAATGTTGCCTTGTTTGAAATCGCAGCTATTTATTTAGAAGAAATCTAAGTGAGCTTAGTGAGGTTTTCTCATCATTTCAAAATACCATTTATCACTATGAAATTCATTGGTATTTGGAGTCAAAGAGAGAGAGAGAGAGAGGGAAGTGGAACAATGTCTAAAGAGTTTTTACGAATTTCGTCTGTTCATTCAACTATCGTGCTTTGATTAATTGTCATTCATTTCGAGTGTTTCGGAATGACAACGTTCATCAGATCCGATTCTAAGAGCGTCTGTGAAATTAATTAGATTTAAATTATTAATGTCCGCAAGTCAGCGTCAATGAAACGGTTTAACTTATAGTCATTGAATATCCTGCCTTTCTGTATGGCTTAAATTTATAAAGCTCTTGGAAAGTACCCTGGATTAATTTTAGTAATGACAATGCTTGATCATGATGCAAGAAGCGCGTCTCTTTCAGATTGCCTATAATCCTTTGTCTGGAACAGTGTTTTATCCAGGCCTGTTAGGGGAGATTTCCTCTCCAAACCTCACCCACCAATGTCGGCAGTAACTCTTTTGCTTGTCAGGATTTTCTCCGAAGTTGGGGGAATGGTCGTTCGTAACCCCCTCCTTCTGAAAATCCTGGTTACGCCACCGCCACTGATTTATTATCGGAAACGGTGCTGTAAAATGTATACAGTAATAATAGCAATAGTTTCATAAACCAATGGGAAAGTGCCGGTGAGGCTGAGGCCAAGATGAGAACATTGACGTCTATGCGTCTTGATTGCAAATTTAAAGTTAAACTTCGGGTAAATTCCAGCAGCAATCTGTTTAAAGTCCGTCTTGTCCCAGATACGAATAAATCATGATGCCAATTATGCACCAGCGCAGATTCAGGGCCGCCGAGATAATTTGCGGGTCCCTGCGCAAAAAATAGTCACGGACCCTGACCGGGCAAGTCTGTGAAAAAGTTGATGACCTTTATTTGCTTTACTGTCTTTTTCAAACCAGAATTTTCCGGATCCACGACGTTACCCGTAACAAGCAAGTGTAAAAAAGTGTTGATGACTTTTTTGCTTCTCACTCCTTTAAAGGAGATTACTTGATTACTAAACATGATCGGCCCGGGCCCCCTGACATTCCCCGTGCCCCTGTGCTCGTGAAGAAAAGATTAACTTTTTCCTTGACAGTCTTTTTCATTGTTCAGGCTATTGTTAATACATCATCATCATCGGGCCCGGGCCCCTGTGCAATTGCCCCCTAACCCCACCCTCTCGGCGGCCCTGCGCAGATTTGTCGTCGGTAATTGCAGTCTAATTGGAGCCGGTCTGTCTTAGAGCAGGAGGAGGAGGATCTGAAGAAACGAGGATCTTAGATGTCACATCGAAACACTCGAAATGAAAGACAAACGCAGCAGGAAATTTGACGGAAAGGGCGAAATTTGTAAAACGAAATCGCTCTTTATCTTCTGGACTTTCTTCACCGTCTAAGACAGATAAACGTAAATTTGAAATCGATCTTTCGTAGAGAATAACAGTATATTCACAATGAGTATTTGGAAATGATGACAATATTCTCTTGTTTCGGTAAGTTCTCACACAAAATAAATAGCTGCGATTTCAAAACAATTCTGACATTGAGAAAACAGCGCAAAGCGGAAAACGATATTGTTGATTCGAAGATTAATACTAAATTTGCTTAAATTCTTCTCTAACATAATATATTTATTTCAGTAAAGCTTCTCAGCTCCTTCCCAATATGTCATTCTCTCTAATTATCTTGGCCATTTTCGTTCTGTCAGGAGAATCCCGGAATATTCTTTCGTCCGTTTCAAAAGACGGCCAAAGTCTAAATCTTCGAAAGCTACTTACTGTCCGGTAAGCTAAATCATTTTTGCATCTTATTGTTGCAAACTTTTATTTTCACGATTAATGTAATTAAATCATGTACGTGCTCATCGTGGTGAAAACATTTTGACTTTGGCATTTAAACCCTAACCCTAAAACTTCTGCTATAATGAAAGTCAAATTTGATTTGACTCGCTTTGTTGTGAGATATTGGCTACAAAGTGTTATAGTAAAGTGTGAATTTGGTTAATTTGTATTTTCAAATAGAAACTAAAGTCACATTTCAACTGATTTTGCATTCATCTAGAGTAGAGAATCGTGTTCCGAGAGATGATAGGACACTGTTCAAGACATCTCTTGCCAGTGCGCCATCTCCTCATATGGACAACGGAAAGACGAGAGAGAAAAGAGACGTTTCTCAGTTGAACATTCCCCAGCTGACCATCGCAGCCAATCTTCCCAATCAATCGGTCTGTCCTTGGACCTATCGAAATGATTCAAACGAAAACCGGATACCAGTGGATCTTGTTGAGGCGATCTGTATTCAACCCAATGGTACAGATAACGTTTGTCTCCGTATCTTTTACTTCATTCCGGTGCAAGTGAAGATGACGTCACCAGACGGAACGATCACGTGGGTGGATAAATTGGAGAAAAAAGTGGTTGGATGTACATTGGCGGTTCCTCTACAGGCCATGAGAATAGATGACGATGATTCGATGGCTACTCGGGAATAGACTGTGCAGTGGCGTAGTCAGGATTAAAGAATAGTGGGCACGCCAACATTTTCGGCCCAAAAGTCTTTACAGCAGTGTTTATTCTAGGCCTTCTCTGGGTGGGGAATCCCCCCAGTTTAAAAATCCCCCAAATTTTTGATATGTTGCATGGGAAGATGAAAATCCCCCCCAAGTGCGACGACGGGGTTGTTTAATTTTTGGATTATTTCACTTTATTATTTTAAAAAAATTGAGACTGTTAGAAGATTTATTGTTTCTTACGAAGCTCCCTATAAAGCAGTTTTTCTTCTATTCCATTACCTGGAAAAGTCAAATGTTGATGCCCAGTTTTGTGAGAAATCTGACAACGCTGTTTGAACAATTTTCGTTATCTTTCTTGTTAAGTTATTGAGCGTAACCGTAGGCCTATGTGAAATATGTCTAGTTGTTGAGTATACGTATTATTATCTTCTAATATTTATTTCTTATGAAGTTCAGGTGCTAATTTATTTGACATTTATTCACAGAAAATTCATTTGTATCGATACTTTGTTGTGTTGGTATTTTGCTATTATTGCGTTTTCGCTTGTATATGCTTTCGTATGGTTGAATATTGTGAATCGGTCTCAAGTTAATTAAACATATTCAATACAAAATGACTCGAATTTGCCTCTTAAGCTGTTTTATAACACAGTTATAAATCGAATTTGAGGCCGTACAGCTTTTCCTTGCCACTCTAAGGTTTCTGAAAGTAAAAAGAGTTCATCAATGCGCATTTGTTTTTGATTTAAAGTCTCATCATCATCATCACACTCCATAGTCCATAAGGACCGTCGGAGCCAACGGTGTAGAAGTGCTCTCCATGGCCCTTTCCTTTCTTTGGCCATGCATATCGCATTTTGGGTGGTGTCAAGTCCAGTCCATTCAAGAATATCATCGTTCCATCTTCTCTTTGGTCTTCCTCTTTTTCGCATACCATCTGATCTTCCAATCATCATCTTTATTAGTCTTTCATCCCTCATTCTACAGATGTGTCCAACTATTGATAAGATCAAAGACAAATTTAAGGTCTACAAAGGCTTTATTACTCAATTTGTAGCAGAACTATTCGAGATTCCTTGAGTCATTTACTGAGAGCTAGGTAGCATGCCTCGCAAGCTGTTATTCTGTTATTTGATTGAGTCTTGCATTTCAAAAATATATAGGCCTGGTTTCAAAAATTTCTACATTTTGGTTTCAGGGCCTATAGGCTATCCCTTCATTGCTTCCGTTGGTATCATTTTGTGAATTCATAATCGCGGTTTCTGAAACGAAATTGCGCAAGCAATTATTATTATTATTTCTGAACACGAAGATCAACCGAACCACTTCATAGGCACCGACTTTTGGTTTTGGGTACTGGGGCGAACTTGCTTCCAGAAACCAGACCCCGGCCCCAACTTCCATTGTTTCAAAAGCTGGAAAGTGCTTACTTCCTTTTGAAGTAAATAAGTAACTCTGTAGTCTCTAGTCTAGCCTGTACTTGGATTTTAATTTGTCAACCTAGGCATAATCACAAAAATACCAGCTAAGCATTTTTGTTGCTCGTCAACCGCTTTTCACGGGAAAGTGTGGAGTTCGCCACCGAAAACGCTACAATTTTCCCGCAATTTTCACACACACACAGACACAGACACACACACACACACACACACACACATATATATATATATATATGTCCTCACTAAACTACAAATTTCGCATATTTGGTAGTTTTAAATAGGGGCATAAATGAAAAATTTCCGCACTTTCCCCGCCATTTTAGGACCTTTGAGTCCCGCACTTTTCCAGAAAAATCCCCGCACTAAACCGGTATCACTAATTGTATAATTCGGAGGGCGGAAGATGGCATGCAGAGTTGGAGCGGTAGGCTGACGGAGCGAGGTTCAAAAGCCCCGTTAGCGCCGCTAGTGGCTTTCACACTATACAGGCAGTAATGCCTCCTCCTAAGCCACTTATAGATCACGTTATATAGAGCGCATATCCTGCTGCTAATATATAATATAGCAGGACCCGTTTTAATAGCCTGGTTGGAAATTATAAAATTCACATAGCACAGACATAGGAATGGTTCTCATGAATTAAATGCTCTGAATTATACGCGTATTTATACGCTAATTGATGTGCAGCCGATGCGCATTAGTTCAAAATATTCATTGACTGATTCTCTCGTCACAACTATGTGAAGGGAGAGGCCTGAGGGGTAATTGCCGTGTGGATTGACTGTGGACTTTCCGTGCCATCATTTCACTATATCTTGCCCTTCCCCGCGCGGGTAAGTCCGTGCATGGCTACCTATCTAATGGCACAGCAGCTATGCCGGGCAATCTATGGCTGATGGTAGGTCAACAGTTTCGCAATGCCATCCATGATCCATCCATCCCACAGAGGGTCAGAGGTCGAGTCCAGGGTCTGAATATGCGTAAAATCACGCGAACCTCATCAATAATAATTATTAATTGTAGATTTCATGAACTTGAAATGCTTTACGTCGAAAGCTCTCATGCCAACTTTGGTCAGTGGAATTCGACCACAGTCTGTCAGAAAAGTTTCCATTAGGCTTATTTTCTAGTAGGTGCACCGATGCGCCAAGACCTCTTTATGAGGAGGGCGATTTTTTTCTCTCTCTGTCTCTCTCTCTCTCTCTCTTTGTCTCTGTCTCCCTCTCTGTCTGTCTGTCTGTCTGTCTCTCTCTCTCTCACACACACACAAAGCTTAGACAGTTTTGCTAAAAATTGTAAGATCCATATTCAGTTGAATCGATTGGGAAGAGGTTCCTGCATATTTGCCAATAAATGCATCCTGTTGTGAAATTGTGCTGTTGTGATGGAGTGGTAAGCCAGCATGGGCTTCAGAGTGTCAATGTGTCTCACTTCACAGCTTTAAATTAGTCTGAACTTGTTTCGACAAATCAAAGTGCTGCGTAAGTGAAGTAGTTTCCACCAGACCAGGAACTAGAAGACTTCTGTATTTCTGCTGAGCGCTTTAAATTTAAATCGCCTGTATTCCTCTCCCTTTCCTTCTCCTCTTTCTCTCCTCAACTTCTGAAACCGCTACTGCATAGGTTGGTCACCGGTCAGACAATTCTACGGGTAATATACTCGATTTACTTAATGACCGTTACCCAAAGAATTTTATTTACTGCATTGGGAGAAGATACTTCAAAAACTAATGGAAAATTCTGAACATTAATAAGGGGAGAGCATGTAACTATAAAAGAGATTCTTCGCCGTAGCAAATATCACTACTAAGTTTCTTTTCATAGCAGAAGGCTTCTGAAGATAACGAAGACGCAAATTCAGAAAATCTCGATACAGAGTTGTTTTACGCCATCGGCAGAACGTTTGCATTTCAGAATGACGAAACGTTTCCTCGCAATATTAATGATTGTAATTCTCGCTCTTCAGGATTCGTTGTCCGAGAATACCGGACGCAAAAGGGTCTCAAGAGAAAGAAGATCGAACTCTCTGCAATCCGGCAGGTAAGCGATGCTAGGCGGTGGCCATGTCTTCGCGCACGTTATTCCAATCTTCGCAGGTTATCTTCTTTAGCGAAATCATCGATCTTGATAGGGGCATGTACAGTGGCGGATTTACCATGGTACAAATGTAACATATGTACCGAGCCCACGAGCAAAATAAAAATTTAGGAGCCCACCTTTTCTATTAACAATATTTTATAATGATTTTTTGTTTGTTTATTTTGTTTGTTTTACTTTATTTTGCGAAATGCAACCATTTGTCACGCAACGTGTCCTGAAAAAATAAAAGGTTATCGCCACTTTTACTCACACACCTAATCTATGTAACTCTTCCGCTCTTCCGAAAGTTTCCCGATAACAGTTTTTAAAACGTGACAAGCAACTAGAGGTCATCTCGCCACTCTTCACACTTGATCTGTAACTTTTTAGAAGAGAGTGCACCAGTGCCTAACAAATGTAAATCCGCCACTGGGTATGTACTGTATGACGCCTCGATGCGCCCTCATAGTTACGGGGGCCTGACTCCATGCAATAAACGCGTGGTTCGTACTTTATAGGCAGTTGTTGCATCTGTAAACAGAGGCGGATCTAGAGGGTTGCAGGGGGTACAGATGTCTCCGGGCGCCGAGGGGAGGGGCGCCAAAATTGGTTTAAGGTAGGATGTTCCGCTAAGGGCGATGACCGTTTTTATGCTTGTCAGGGTATACTCGCGAAGTTGAATGAAGAATGAGGGGGACCAAATGGACAGAACGGCGCCCTTTTTTTACTTCTTATGGTTTTCGTCAAGTTGAGGGGGCGCCACCAGTAGGCTTTGTCTCCGGGCGACGGACACCCTAGCTCCGCCCATGTCTGTAAATAGGCCTATATCTTTTTGCCAGGAGTCTTCAGGAGTCGCTTTGGAACGATCTCCGCACGAAATCCGTCTGTCGATGGACGTACGAGGAAGACGAGGACGCGAACCGGCGACCGGCGATCCTCCTCAAGGCCAACTGTTCTCGGTCGATCAACGTCGCCGGCGTCGTCAGCGTCTGCTCCGGTCTCCACTACTACCTCCCGATCAGGACGAGAAGCAACGGAACGACAACCGACGAAGTCTGGACGGACACTTGGGTGCGGTGGCCCGTCGGGTGCACCCTCGCCAACCCCGTCGTCCTACGCTCGGACGCACGACCAGACACCCGCGGAGGGAGACGGCCGATAACGCTCGACTAGAGGACGAAGGCCACACTGGCTGAGAGGAGGGCAGTCAAGGCCGATCGAGGGGCTTATGCGCGCCAGTGCGCAATCACTCTCGCATCTGCATGACGTCTATTTCCTCGAGCAAGGATCTGCACTGCCACGGAATTCTGATTCGAATGTTATCGGAACCATAAAGACACGTTCAAGCGATCGCTTCTTCAGGAACCGAAGACAGCAAACTTAATCATCATAAATGGAAACTATATTATAGGCCTAGACACATAAAAATGAAATGTGTTTTTGCGTAGGCCTATAATATATGCTTTGCTATATAAAAATGTGGATGGATTTGGGTCGTGTCGTAAACCACCAAATGTTTTAGGGTCATGTCTCATGAGAGACAGAAGTTCTTCGAAAACTAGAATTCCGTTTTTAAAACTTTAAATTATAATATTTGCATTTGATAGTGTATGCCCCTATTAGTTAGTAAGTTAAGCATTTCTGCCACAAAAAGTTATTTGTATTACGCCGATTTTAGACTTAGTAGGACAATTCTGAGAATATATATTCTAGTATTAGATTTAGCCTATATATATGTACACTTATAAGTGTGTGTGTGTGTGTGTGTGTGTGTGTGTGTGTGTGTGTGTGTGTGTGTGTGTGTCTTTGCGTGAATAGATTAATTTTCTTGCATAGCGTTATTTTGCGATATCTTATTACTTAAATAAAACAGCTGCAACTTTTAAAATTTAGTTTAAGTGTTGTCTGTGTTGCTGAGTTTTGATATGAAACTCGTTAGACCCTATAGTCTTACATTTGTAAAGCGCTCTTGATTTTAGCTCTAGCTATGTTATAGCGTTTAATAAATCATCTAAGGAATAGAATAGAATAGTCTTAGAGGTAAGCAGCAATAAGCTTGGACAATGATACACGTTTAGTTGATAAATTCCTGGCAGTAGCAAAATTTTTCCAGGAAGTCTCCCGTGAGCCTTAATTCTTCCTTCATTAATTGAAATTTCTTTGATGTCCATGTCTTCTCTGATGGTGTCCATCTACTTTTTCATGGATCGTCCTCTAGCTCTATTAGTGTTTCTCTGCCTCTATTTACGGTAGACTCAAGTCACCCATTCTATTCACAGGTAGGCCTCCATATCACGTATAACTTTTAATTGGCCTATCTTCTAATTTTGTCGACGATGAGTGTATCGTTTAACCTTCGTACCACAACTTGCTTTAGTTTCCTTTGCTGCTCCACAACCTACACCCCCTGACGAAAATTCGTTCCGACGCCACTGTTGACATAAATTGCTCGTCTTTAGATGAATTTGTTAAAAGCTGCATGATGAAAGTGGTTGGACGCATATGCCCGGAGAAGAAGCTATTTAGCTCAGTTACCGGTAGTTTATCGAAACAGACAGTAGCCTAACACGTCATGTTGAAGAAATAGAAAGCAATCTCCGAACAGCTCAATTGTAACAGCTTCAAAAAAACTTTATCTGGCATTCTCTTGCTCTTGATGAGAGAGAGAGAGAGAGAGAGAGAGAGAGAGAGAGAGAGAGAGAGAGAGAGAGATAGCATTGACGTATCAGACATGGCGCAATTGCTGACAGTTAAAAGAGGGTGACTGAAAACTTTGAAATTATATAGAAGGTCTTGCCGGCGGTCTCTGCCCCATGCACAACACAACTTAGGGCCTAATTGGAAAGACATTTCTGATTAACTTAACCTAAAGTAGGGGCCTATATTTTGGACAGCTTTCAGCTACTATCTATGAGATAAGCTTTTAAATTGCTATTAGAATGCGAATGCAACCAATTACTACTGTTACTTGAATGCATTGATTGCCACTAATGCTGAAAACAATGTAGAAAGGGCAAAAAACATGCGGCCCTCCGCATGGTTATAAAAGTCTGAAGCGGCCCCCGAGTCACAAAAGGTTGGCCACCCTTGGATTAGCGGGTAGGCCTAAGTTACAGCACTCGATAATACAAATTTTGAATTTATACCTACAAAAAACGCAACAGACTCGCATGTATAAGACGGTCGAGAAGATTGTCAGAGTGCAATTGTAGCTTACGACCGGTACTGGATAAGATCGAAAACATCTGCTATGCCGATGAATAGGCTTACATCCATTGGTCTTCTGAGATTGAGTCATCTGACGAGGATTACATTGGAATTTTGAACTTTTCTGAACTTTTTTTGTTGAACTCTGACAGTGCCGTCGAAACGAATTTTGGTCAGGGGCAGTGGCGGCTCTAGGATTTGGCAAGTGGGAGGCCGTTGGGGTGGCAACTTCTAATCATGAGGGCCAACCATTTGTTGTTTAATGTGTGTAGAATTAAGTATAGGGTCCCAACAGGGGGGCTACTGGGGAGCAGGCACTCAATAGGGGGCACGGGCCCCCTGGCCTCCCCGGTGGAGCCGCCACTGGTCAGGGGGTGCAGATTTTTTAAAAGTTAAATTTTTCTCTTTCAAATCCTTGACAAGCAAAAAATGTCATAAACGCTCGATTTTACCTTAAAAATAGCTTGACAAGCAAAAAGGTCCTCTGCACACTCTGCGCCCCCTGCACCGCCTGTATTTCAGGATACAGGGGTGCAGACCAGAGATGGGTAATTAATCAATTAGGAAGTAATTGATTAGCTAATCAATTAGATGACCAGCTAATTCTAATTGTAATCAATTGGCAAATTTTATCAGCTAATCGTAATTCTAAAATTTAATTAATTTTTAATTCAAATTTTTTTAATTACATGACAATTGGCCATCCGAGGCAGCCTGAGAATAATGTTGAAATGCATGCTCATAGTATAACGCTTGACATGGTAGCATTAACAAGGAAAAACTTACAGCTGATAGATTAAGTGTTTTGTGTGATTGCTGCAACTGGAAATGCCAGCCATTTCTTTGCAGCTGCCAATTACTGCAGATATTAAATTAGTATTTTAAAACTGTTTTGCGTGCAACTGTATCCATCGACAATCTAATTTAATTCTAATTGATTAGACAGCAGCTAATGCTAATTCTAATCAATTGACAAAGTGTAGAACTAATTCTAATGCTAATCAATTAGGTGCTAGAAGCAACTAATTCTAATTCTAATTGATTAGATTTTTGTCTAATTGTGCCCATCTCTGGTGCAGACCATCATATTTCCAGGAAGTGCATTGTACCCCTACATTTTTCCACGGGGTGCAGCTGCACCCCATGCACCCCCACTTCGGGCTGGCCTGAACTCTGACGAACTTAAAAAATTCTTTGAAATTCACAACTACAGTATGATTTAAGGGACTACCATGATGTTGCATGTTTTGACCACGGTACTGTGTTTTATGCCATTTTGCTCCAGATTCTCTGCATTCTCCGCATCGTTTGCAATCCGTTGACTGTTTTCAATTTAATATATCCTCTTGATGTTTTCTTTAGGCTATTTATCCTCAAACACAGGTGAAACTTTCTAGGCATACCTGTTGAATTGTTCTACGTGTAGGCCTATCTTTAGACACGCAGGCAGTGTTTAATCTTAGGCCGTTTCCGGGGGGAAATTGCCCTTTCCCCCCGGAAATTTCAAATTCCCCCCCGGAAATTTTGGAATACTACATGGACTAACAGCGGCTCCTAGCAGAATTCCCCCCGGCTTTGTCAGTTCCCCCGGCTTTTTCTGTTTTACCCGGAGTCCAGGAGTCTAGATTAAACACTGCTGCTGGTTTGAAACGGGGCGATAGCTGTTAAGGTCTTCTCTGTCTAGGTTTGTTTTTTCTGAGTGGAGCTACACGGAAGTTTAAATGATTATAAAACTGTCTGCCTGTAGATAGAGATAAATGTTAAAATTTTTATGGTTGATAAATTTGATATTAGAACAGAGGCGGGCTGTTAAAGAACAGTGACGTCGCCAGGAATTTTTGGTTGTGGGGGGGGCAAAAGGGGCTAGCGTGTCAGATTCCTTACCCACCGCTTCCCCCACCCCTTCACAGAAAACTTTCTCACCGGATTTGCGCGAATCTGGTAGGTGGTCTGGGGCAGGTTGGGGAGCACTTGCCCCCATATGCTTCCCCCCGTGGCGACGCTAGTGCTTGTTTGACATTGGACAATGCAAGGATTATTGCTACAGTAGGCTATAGATATGCAAAATCCAGAAGAGTGATGAAACAATTAAAAGCACATTTTCGTGTGTCCCCAGCTTAGCTGAGTCGAACCGTACTAGAATTGTCAATATATTCTGCCTCAATTTTATTCTAGAGCATTCGAAATGCCCCGAAAAATGGTGAGCCATTTGAAAGGACACTATACAAAGTCTTCAGAAATCTGTTCTCTGTCAAATGTCTAAAAAATCGAACGAGAGATAAGAAGGGGTTTAAGAGAGCTGGTTTCTTGTATGACAGGTTCTATATAGACCACAAAAATATTGTATAATTGAAACCCTGTTTGACATTTGACAATGCAAGGATTAGTGCTACAGTAGGCTATAGACAGTGGCGTATTTAGAATTTTGGTAAGGGGGCCAGGCACTTTCGACCTGACAAGTTACAACTTTGGAAAAAGTTGACGACCTTTTTTTGCTTGTCAAGACCAAAGGGGGGGCCATGGCCCAAATGGCCCAATGGTAAATACGCCACTGGCTATAGATATGAAAAATTCAGAAGAGCGATGAAACAAATTAAAACCATATTTTCGTGTGTCCCCAGCTTAGCTGAGTCAAACCGTACTAGAATTTTCAATATTTTCTGCCTCAATTTTATTCTAGAACATTCGAAATGCCCCGAAAAATGGTGAACCTTTTGAAAGGACACTATACAAAGTCTTCAGAAATCTGTTCTCTGTCAAATGTCTAAAAAATCGAACGAGAGATAAGAAGGGGTTTAACTTTTAAGAGAACTGGTTTCTTGTAAGATAAGTTCTATAGAAAACAAAAATATATAAATGATAGCCTGTTTGCAGTGCGTTGCCAGGAATTTAAATTTTGGTGGGGGCAAAGGGGCTAGCATATCAGATTCCTTACCCACCCCTGCCCCCTTTCACAGAAAACTTTCTCACCGGATTTGCGCGAATCTGGTAGGTGGTCTGGGGCAGGCTGGGGGCACTTGCCCCCATTTGCCCCCCGTGGCGACGCTAGTGTTAAAGAGAGAGGTTGTCACTGGATCAACACTGCGCATTGCTTGTTTGGAGAGTACTACATGATTTTGAAAATTTCTTCCTCTGCCGTAGTAGTACTAGTAGTAAAAGTGCTGTTGGTGTATTGTTGTTGCTGTTGTTGTCGTCATTGTTGTAGAGACGGTTCAGATACTTACTTACTTTAATGATTGAGAGTCACAGAGTAAGTCGCTGGTTCCCTGCTCTTCACAATAGTAATAATAAATAATAATAAATAATACCATCATCGTCGCAGCAGTTATTCGGCAGCTGTAGCTGTTGTCTGCGCAGCTGTTTGTTCTGCTTCTTCGTCTCCAGCAGCTGTTGTGCTAACGATTCGTTCAGCGGAGTAGAATTTGTCATCAGATGAACGACAGTCGCTGAAAAGAACTTTAATTTAGACAAATTGAAACACAAAAACTGAACTGTCATTGTTAGTTACTTCGCATTTCTGCTCAGATTTATATAGCGCTTAGCTGTTCAAAGAGACTTTTATAGGATCTAAGAGTTCAGATTTACCTTTACGAATATAAAACTTAGAAACTTGAAGGTCACATTTTGTATTGTACCTTATAGTTTATTTTAATTATTTATGCTTTTGTAATAATAATAATAATAATAATAATAATAATCATCATCATCATCATCATCGTCATCATAATCATTATAGTAATCATAATAATAAATGAGTTGTTTAGAACGGTTCAGTAACATTTTCTCTGTGTTAGAAACACATACCAGTATGTTAAGAACTGGTATTGTGATTGTGCATAATTACTTAATAATAATTATATTATTATTATGATTGAAAACTGATTTTAAGAAACCATTGAAGCTCCTAGTTGCTTTTGTACAAAATACATATACCCAGAAGTCCCAATACTATTTTTTCAGCATCTGGATAATGTATTAAGTGTGCATTTGAGAGCTGGCTTACGCTTTAAACACATGATTCAAGCATAAGCCAGCTAGCTGTTTGTTCTGGGCATGGCTGGGCACTTCATAAACTTTTGATTTGTATCTGATACATAAGGTATGTATTATGTTTTGACCTTGCATTTTGCCAAGGTTGATTTAATGAAATGATTTTGTACTGTATTGTATTGGTTTAATAATAATAATAATAATAATAATGTGATTTTAAGTGGTTTAGGAGGCTAAGTAAGCCTGTGTGAAAACCACTGATGTAACCATCTGCATTCAATAACCTAGTTTATCTAGATAGCCTTTGAATCCGTTTACTGTTTCAACTGTCACTCCCACCTCGTCCAAACTGTTCCATTTGTCCACAACCCTTGCACTAAAAAAGTTTTTCTTTCTTGGACCAACCCTCTGCTTAAACAATTTGCACTTGTGGCCTCTTGTGCTGCTATAGTGTGCCAATGTAAAGAATCGATCATATGGCACATCTACTTTCCCAGTCATTATTTTGTATGTTTCTATCAAATCCCCCCTCTCTCTCTTCTCCTTTCTAATGTTGTCAGTCCACAATATTGAAGTCTTTTTTCGTAGCTTAAATTATGGCACCCATTGACCATCTTCGTTGCTCGTCTTTGCACTTTTTAAAAGTTCTATATCTTTTTTCAAGAATGGATTCCAAGCCTGAACACAGTATTCTAGATGAGGCCTTACTAATGACTTATAAAGTTTAATGATTATCTCTTTGTCACGACTCACAATTGTCCTTTTCACCATTCCTAACATTTGGTTTCCCTTTTTTGCTGCCTCCATGCATTGGTGAGATGGATTCATACTTCTATGGATGATTATCCCCAAGTCTCTTTCTTTTTCTGTTGTGGTTAGAACCTTCCCCCCTAAAGAATATTCATTACCATTATTAGACTTCCCAACATGCATTACAGAACATTTATCAATATTGAAAAGCATCTGCCAGTCCACAGACCACTGAAACAATTTCCTTAGATCTTCTTGTAAAATTTTTGCATCATCCTCCGAGTCTATATTTCTGCATAACTTTGTATCATCGGCAAACTTTGAAATTTTGGACAGTAATCCTTCATCGATATCATTTATATATATTAGAAAAAGCAATGGCCCAAGCACTGAGCCCTGAGGCACTCCACTGATAACTCTTGCCCATTGTGAATGGCCTCTCCTAATGCCAACCTTCTGTCTTCTTCCCTTCAACCAATTTTCAATCCATCTGAGAATATTGCCCCTTATTCCACAGGACTTCAGTTTGGCAGCCAGCCTATTGTATTAGAACATTTTCAAATTGCCATATTTAATTTATGTGTGTGTGTGTGTGTGTGTGTGTGTATATACATTGATGTAGTTCATGAGTTGACATAGTACTCATGTACTACATCAATGTATACACACACACATTGATGTAGTACTCATGTACTACATCAATGTTACCAGCTTATAAACACAGAATGGGACTTTAGTTTAGCAGTTTTTGAACTTAGTCCAAATGTGTAATCACTGATCGTTGTATAAGAGACTATTAGAGTCATTGTGTTAAGTTTGTACTAAAGACATGGCTTATGTCTGAGACCCAGCTTGTATTGTAGTATATATGGTAGAGATTTCTAAAGCTTTTCCAGAAGATGTCTTAGCATTTTCGTTGCACTGGTGTTGCTTTCTGTTATTCAGTTCTTCTTTGTTGGCCGAGCCGTGACAAGATGTCTGCAAATCGCTTCACTATACAACTGGGATCAGCGCCTCTGTATTGGTCCTGATGTTTCCCATACCGTACAAGTGTCTGATTGCAAGACAGAGGGCAACGGTGTGGGGGACTTTGAAGCGCCCCCTGTCAGTGCTGAGGGAGAGTTTCCCTTGGTCAAGGATATTCTCGCTCTTTCTGAGCAGAGTAAAGTTCTGATTTCAGTCAACATTAAGCTCGCGGATGGTGTTTCATTTGTTTGGGATACCTTTCTCTCCGACAAGAATCTCTTTGTACAGCTGCCGCAAACCTTTCTTCCCAGTTTTTCAAAGGAAAGGTATGCGTCTCATTTAGTATCCCAGTTTTCACGAATTACTGTAATTCTGTTGGCTGTAAAAATACTGCCATCAACTGCCTCACTTCTTAGTGATTGAAATTACGTGGAGAAGCTTGAGTTTTGGCCGTGGTGGACTTTGTAGTTTTCAGTTTGCATATTGGTCAGTGGTCAAGCATCAGTTGTGACCACATTGCTGTAACTGTGAAGGTGACCAGCAGGTTCAATGAATGTCTGTCAGGTAGAGCCGCTTAGGAGTAGATGGCCAAAGGAAGTCAGGGTTTTGTCTGAATAACTGAAGAACTTCTATAGCGCCATATTAGTAATGCACTTGGCATCAGTTGATAGTCACTCCGAAGTATGATCGTGATACCCCTTGTCAGGTCCAATAAGTAGGTCTGCCAGTTTAATGCGGTCGGTTTTTTGGAAAATATGCAATACTCAGATTCCTAAATATGTGGGAGAAATGTGGAAATTTCCCGTTTATTTGCCTAAATTTCCTATTTATGCACCACCTATTTGTGCAGAAGTCTTTTGGTGAAAAAGGGCTGATGAGGCAGAGATGGTCATCCAAACTGGTGCTGATCCTCTGCAAATCTATGAAATCTCTGCCTACATTAGGAAAATAGCAAGAATCTTATATGTGTGATGAAACTAGTGAAAAATGCAATGCCGCATATTTATGCAGAAATTGCATATGTGTAAAAACGGGGGAAAATGCGGTACATTAAAAGATTCATTGCATATGTGATCGCATAATCGCATTAATCTGGCAGCCCTAACTATGTCAGTCTGATGGTGTGGTTATGGCAGAAAGGAAACAGAGGAGTTAGGTTTTGAGCCTTGATCAACTTATTGCAAGGGACTTTGCAATATGGACTGATGTCCAGGTTGACCAGTGTGGTCAGTCACTGACCATCTGGCATTTTACAGCAAGACCACAGGTCAGTTGCCTCTATTTTGACATCGAAACTGTTGGGAATGTGTAGATGCGGCAGTCCTTGTGCAGTGCATCAAAATGGAAGTTTCACTGTTGTTTAGATTAAATTGCTTTCTGTTTTGAATCTTTAATATTGCTTTATTGCGCATTCGAATAAGGAAAAGCTTAAGTATATAGTTTAAAACTGATTTAATGTGCTTTCCACTTAAGAAAACCTGGAGTTCCTATTGACTTCTGCTGAATAGGATGACAATCGACCTATTTGTTACGTGCAGAATTTATACATCTGACTTTTTAAAGCTTATCCTGGCTCTACATAAATTGATATTTATGCCAATGAACACTGCAACTGATGCAGATTTTTTTTGCATGAAAAATGTTTGGTCAGAGATGAGCGTATTAATTATTGGGAGAGGTGTTTTTATGAAGGTGCATTTTCTTTTCCTGGTATTTTGTACTTTGCTGATTTTGTAGTTTTGTTCGTCTGATGGAGTTCGCTGAGGATTCACTGAAATGCTGTCACATGGTCATCTGCCTCCAGAAAAAACGTCTGGACAGAGGTTGGCTGTAAATGAGTTTACTAATTAACTTCTTTTACTGGTTGATCTTTTGATTGCTGTGATTGATAAATGAGTTTATTTTTAGCTTTTTTACTGATTGCACTTTTGAATGTTATGATTGCAGTAGGAATTTATTGTTTGACTTTGTAAAAAAGTAGTATTGAGATAAGCATTTTGTATTGGCATGCCGAATCAGGCAATCCTATGCTTGCGAATTTCTCAGATTTCCTCCAAAGCGTTGCGTAGACCAGGGTTGCAAACTTTTTAATGTTCCCATTCTCTTATGAGTCAAATTTCTGTGGAGCAGAGAAAGTTGAGTCTCAAGTTTTAAGTTTTAGGCAGAATGTGTCTTCAGCCAGGTTCTGTGCATTCTGTCCCTGAACTGTGTACCAAACTTGTTGTCAAGACTCGATTGTTCAAGACCAAGACCGTGATGTCTCAAGACCAAGAACGAGACTTTCAAAACTGAGCCTTGATACATCCTGAGATCGAGTCATTGAGAAAATATTGTAGAAAAAGACTGAAGAATGATTTTTAGATTAAGTGCTGGATTTCCATTTGTGTTTCATTGCTTAGAAAGTTTAATTTAGCCGTTGAGTGTTGATTTTGCCGCTTTTGCGTGACATTTGTTTAAATTGTTTGTATTTTGTTTGTCCGAAGCTTGTCTTCTGAAGGTTTTCATGTACATGGGCTTTCGTCTTTTGCCTCCTTTGCATCCCTTGATTCCTGCAGACTCGAGCGATATCATGTATCTGGCAACAGCAAGATCCGGTGGAGATGACGGTGATGATGATGATAGCGGATGAGATGTGCTTTTCTCTGTTAAACAATTTTCAAATTTTTGCATTCACTTGTCAGTAGCATTTACTCATGATTTTGGTTTAACTGCTTTTAGGAGATTTTCAAATCTTCACCATTGTTCTTCCTTAATTTGAGTTTACATTAATAGGGAATAGACAACTTTTACTTAATTTTTATTATTTGATTCCAATTAACCCTTAAACTGCCTGAACCAAATATACTTGGTTACATTGCATATATTGACAAAGTATCTGGAGATATTAAGGGTTAAAGTAGTATATCTGGAGATATTAAGGGTTAAAGTAGTAAAATGTCATTTTGAGCTATCCGACTTCTGAGTTGCTTGGAATAAAATGGCATGAAATTTAATTTTTTGGTTTTGTTATTTTAAAATCCAAACCTTATGAAATCCTAAAAATAATGTTTTGTGTTCCTGTAATGCATTCTTAGCAGTTTCTATTTAAAATTTTTTCATTTGAGTTTATCCTTGGGATTATTATGAAGTTAAGTTTTATCTAATGTGGCATTAACCATTTTGTGTTTCAATATGGAACCATGCACCTTCGAATTTGCGCTGTTTTGTAAAGATGCTGTTATTGGTTGCTATAATTGTATTATTGTATGTATTGCTCTTCTTGAACCCGGTGTATTACTTTGGTTTTGCATTTTTGAGTCTATACAGTATTTTACCAAAAACAATTCAGCTGCTACAATTAATTCTTCAAGTTTTGATCTCTATCTTGAATGTACATGTACTATTTAAAATGTCGTTTATTGCTAAATATTATAACCTTAATATTTCACTTCTTGCATCACTATTAAATATTGTAAGTTTCTGTTAGATATTATTTTTTTAATGTTTTGTTTTGTAGTTTTCGTTGTTTTTGTTATTTTTAAATTACTTGACAATATTAACTGTTGTATTTGAACGGCTGTGTGACACTTTCGAAAGCTTTTTAACTTTGATATTTATAAAGCCTTGAATATCTCAATGTTCATTCAATTTGTCTCTCATGTGATTAACTTTTCCTCCAAATCCTTCATCATAATAATTATCCATTTAAATTGAGCATTTTGTCATGTATCTGATTGTGCAAGAAATGAATTTAATAAATTCCCTATGAAACAAACCATATGGCTTGTTTTGTTGTATATCAGAATTTTTTATATTATTAACCACAACCTGCTTCTTTGCAAAGTCGTTTCTCGTATACAACAAAATAAAAATTGAAACGTTGGCCAAAAATGTAAAGCAAGAGATTAAATCTCCACAACCATGAACCCAGTTGAAAATTTCTGGTCTTGTCAGTTGCTTTTACCTACAAAAGAAGTTTACAGCTGATACTATCTTTTGATGTCAACTAAAACAAACAAAAAACTAGACACTTAAAAGGACAATACATGAAGATTGGTTAGAATATCTTTATTAATCTGTAATATAGATATAAAAAATTTGTAGTTCACCTCCACTGCTTTCATAACTTACATGAACAGTTGAAGAATTTGGCTGTTATCCCGTTCACAAAAATTGGCTCGCCATTAACTCTTTGATACAGCGATCCTTATAACCAACAGGTTATGAAGCCAAAATATCAGCCTTACAGCAGTAAAAGGGTTAACATTGTGGATTTTCTGCGGAGGCACTTTTGAAAATTTTTCACACACATCGACAAAAACAGTTTGTCCTTCAGAGCGTTGTCGAGCCTTTCCTTTCTCTTTAATGCTGACGAACATTAAGATGGAACTAACTTTGGAAGGAGGAGGCAAACCAAACTTTTCATCTTGGCATTAATAAAACAGCAATTCAAACACTGATCCTGAAATTCAACAAACAGTGAAAAGCAGAAAGAGCCGGGGTAAAAATTCGGCACAAATACAAGAAAGTTCTGGCTCAACTTTTGTTTGACTCCTGCAACTCCTTCAACCTGCACGCCGCAAGCACTGCTAATATCTTCAAAGCTCTAAACAGCCTACAAATCAGTCCGTAATAATAACTAGTTACTAACATAATTAGTATTTGGCTGAATAAATGTTACTTCTAAATAGAAAACTCAGGCAAACAGTTCCACTCGACATGTGCTGACGCCTGAAATGGTGCCTACACAAAATATACTGTCATTAGAAACAAATCTGACCTTTAATACATATTCTTGCATTAATTCAAATAAATTAAAAAATACAAATAATATTAGTAACATTTTCAAAATCCATTTCCATTTTCCCATAATCAACTGCTCCACTCTTTCAACAAAGAAAACCAAGAATTCAAAAATTTCTCATATGAGAAATCCAAACAAAACTGCAGTATATGGCACCGTCAGATGTCACAGTCCAACCACCAACAATTGAATAAAACAGAAGGAAAGAATTCAAGTAAACTGGTGTGTCAACACCATGAAGTAATCAATAACAATGCCACACCATTTGTTAGAATTCACATTTCAAAAGAAGACCTCGTATTTCAGCAACTACTATTTTGTACACATACTTGTTAACATGAAGTTTAATCCAACCTTTGTTTGCCTCTGGCAAATATCAGCTCCCAAGTTTTAATTTCGAATTCAGATACAATTATACATCGTCTTTATTTTCTGTCACACGCACTTAGAATCATTTGTGTAGTGTTAAAGGTTCACCAGGGAATGCAATGACAATATAACTGAATGCAAAGGGACTTTGCAATTGCAAATACAGAGTTTCTACAATTTTATTCACACTCAAGACAGTGGCGGCTCCAGGATTTGGCAAGTGGGGGGCCGTTGGGGTGGCAACTTCTAATCATGGGGGCCAACCATTTGTTGTTATGTATGTAGCATTAAGTATAGGGTCCCAACAGGAGGGCCACTGGGGGGGCAAGCACTCAATAGGGGAGGGGCACGGGCCCCCCGGGCCCCCTGAGGAGCCGCCACTGACTCAAGAACCAAAACAAGAGTCACTTGCAGATCTGATGCTCAGAGCATCTGACAAGTGGAAGGATCTATGCTGCCTACAAAAGTCAGACAACGAACATCACAACAAAGAATAATAATGCAGTGATAAATGAACATACAAATCTACTGATAAACAGCTTCATAATGCCACAGTGCAATATTTCCTACTGAACTTCATGCTGCTATTAATATCGATGGCAGTGAATAGACAACTGCTGTTTCCACTATGACCCATGTCCAGCAGTTGCTCTAACATTGAATCAATTATCACCAAGCTCTCAATGCTTTGGGAAATATCCGCCAATTACAAATCAGATAAAATATGCACAGAATTTTCCAAAAATAGCTCACAAAATAAACTGCCAAAAAAACTTGCATTACTGGCCTAAAATGGAAGTCACTTCATTCATTTCTGTTGAGTAATGTCTCAATGGACAGGAACCAACTAACGACAATAACTCTTAATGCCAGATGACGTCACCAACACAGCACATCAGTAACTAATGTAAACACAAGCCAGAGCAGCTAATCACCGGCAATCCAACCTTGTAGTGGCCACAGTTAAAACAGTTGAAAAGAGTGAATAAGTAATGTCTCCAAATTGCATTTTTCAGCATATGGCTGTAGCAGCTAATATCAATTATTTCACTGTCCAATAATAATAATAATAATAATAATAATAATAATAATAATAATAATAATAATAATAATAATAATAATACATCAGGGAATTGGCATTATTTCCAAACTGATGTTGAAGCTTGGAGCAAAGCTTATGGCCAACAAATTCAAATTCAACAATCTAAACAAATAATCAAATTGTCCTAAAACCTGTCGTTTGGAATCATTCAAAATGCAGTACCAAGTTCAAAACCTGTTCCAAATACAATGATCTGCAACCATAACAAACTATAAAACAACCTTCTCTATCAATGCACAAATTTTCAAGTTAACAAACGTGCAGCTTCTTTCAAGCGCTACCGTTGCACAACAGAGTCAAATAATAATTATAATCATCATCATCATCGCCATTTCATTTGTGCACACTGCAATTCAGCCGATGAATATTATCAGTGGTTAAAACAGAACCAATCAGTTTAACAAACTCATGCAGGCTTCACAAATTTCATTTACATTTTCAAATGCAGTTGTATGCAGATAAGAGCGATCCCATCCTTCAACCAAAAAGACACTCAAATAGTGTGTCAGTTCACATTAAATAAATTCCAAATAATGTCAGAAAAAAAGTCGAGTGATGAGACATAAATATGAAAATAACAAATGGAGAACTTTCCAAAATTTTTTATAACATCAAAGTGGATGCACTCTAATTCAATCTTACAAAAGAAACATCTTCTGACAATCAGACTCAAATTCAAGACCATTTAGCTAAAACCTCATGTATGCTTAAGAAGAAAAATTCCCAATTTTCTGAAACTCTGCAGTTCAAATTCTACTTGCAACTTTTACTGATCCAGTCCTTTGCACTGCAACTGCAGCAAACCAAGAGGATCAGAAGCAGTTAGTTATTAGTTATAGCTTAAATGTGTGTTGCATATCGGAAATATTAATTCTAGTTTACACATATACCTTAACAAAAATCAAAGTATTAATGAATCTGTAGTTTGCTGAATTAATTCAAATTTTTATATCTTCAATATCAGCTTCATATTTTGGCAAAGATTTCATCTTTTACAAAAGTATAAACAGTAGAATTGAAATGTTTACAGGTAAAAAAATTTCATTTTTTACAATTCTTTCAAAAGAAGATAAATTTCCTATAGAAATCAAGTGGCTAAGCATGGTTACAATACCTGCAGTTCTAAACCACAACAAGAAAGACAGAGGAGGAACTTATATGCCATCGAGTGGAAACTGAAAGAAGAGGAAGGTAATTCATATTCTTCCCTGCAGATGATGGTATGAACAAAAAAAAATTAATCGTACAACAATTCACTCAACAAGTTTTACAACAGCACTTCAATCAAACGCCAATCGCACTATATATTCAGTGAAAATTTAAAATACATGACATTGTCACTAAATAAATAGAAGAAGTCATGATGGCATAAGTCATCTCGAACAGTTCACCGTCACTCTTCCTACCCGTCGCCTCGCGACATCACAAAGCAACCCAGTCGTTCTCGCAGTCGTCCATCGCTTCTGGAACGTTCTGGTCGACCGGCTTTACCGCCTGGCAGCAGTCGGCGGTGGCAGACTGCGCCGCCCGGAACCACGGATGGCAGAGAACGTCACTGGCGCTCAGACGCTCAGCGGGATCCTTCCGAAGCAGGCCTCGGATGAGACACCGGCCCCGGATGGAAACGCTCTCCGGGACAAAGTAGCGGCCGAGGGAAATCTTTGCAAACAGGACCGAAGGCTCGGCGTCTTGGAAAGGATAGCGGCCGACAAGCATCGTGTAAAGAACGACGCCGAGGCTCCAGACGTCGGCCGCTCTGCCCGAGTAACCGTCGCTCGACTGAAGGATTTCCGGACTGACGTAAGCCGGGCAGCCGTGCTTCTCAGTCATGTGATCGCTGCCGGTGTTTACAAGTACACAAGCATCTTCAAGACCACAGATCTGAATACTGGTTCTGAAGAGAGAGAGAGAACAATCAGTATTCTTGATTTATGGCCAAAATCATATCTCGTTCTATGATTCCTCTAAAAAACACCTGCATCATTAACTTAAATTCTTCCATCCCTGGAAGGCAGTGATATTGTCCTTGTTTGGCATAATCTAAGAAAGCTCAGTTTAATATTTAGTTAATCTGCTAAATTATTAGAAAATGTGTATTTTATGTCAATATCATTTACTAATTCAATTTTGTATATCACTGTTAAGATCAATACTTGTGTAGCCTTCATAAAAACTCAATTTTTGCATCGTGAATTGGAATATTCATCTGTTTCATCAATCAAAGTAAACATGTCTGACTAATACAACAACAGTCAAACCATCTTAAATGCTGGATTTGTTCATCAAGTCAGCCAGTTAAACTGTTAAGGATGCGAAATGAGTCAACTGAAACAGAACTGAAGCTGGAATCAAAAGCAAGTAAACTTTCCCAGCTCTTTTGGAAATACAGAATCTTTTTCTGGACTGCTTCAAAGATTCTTTAGGAAATGTCCTAACCGTTCTATAAATTCCAAATGTCATCTTGAGAATTTTGTAAATTTTAAAAACATTCTCTTTAAGTATTCATCTGTGCTTCAATACCATTTATCACTGAATTGGTCCAATAACAAAAAAGCAAAACATGATAGGCACTTACGTACAAAGCCTTCAAAGAGTTCAACCATGGTAAGCAGTCTTAAAAGAGAAGACATCAAATCATCATCATCATCAACCATGGACTCATTGTCCGTTGGTGTATAACGCCATTTGTACAGTCTGTGGCCATTCTTTCCTGTTCATTGCTCTGTGACTCAGGTCCTGTAATCTGCTTCCACACCATTCTTCAATATCATCACACCATACCTTGTGTGGTTTTTCTTTTTTATTGGGACCCTCCTTTATTTCAAACATTAGACCTTTGATCTTTCTGGCCACCTTCATTCTGCATGTGTGTCCAAATAAATCAAGCTTCCTTTGTCTTACTTCTTTGAAACATGGTTTGTCTTGGCTGGGTTCTCTGATAAAGTCAGTTTTTCACTTGTAATCTTTCCAACCCACCCAATTCTAAGTATTTTTCTATAACATTTACTTTCAAAAGCAAGTATTTTCTTTCAAAGTCCTTGGTTATGGTCGATGTCTTGCATCCACAGAGAAAGCTGCTGAAGATACATGTATCAAGATATATCGGATACAGTCAGATCAGACATCAGATACACTGCATTAAATGGGGACTAGCCAGCTTCAATGCTCTTAGTAGGATCCTGTGCTTAACGGATACTCAGACATGAATGGTCAGACAATAAATAAATAAATAAAAATGGCATTACATCAAGAAACTTTAAAAAAGTGTGGACAACAGATTTACCTCAGACCATCCTTGAAAACACATTTACGAAGCTTAATATCACGCAGGATAATGCCTCTCTCGTGGCAGTGAGCAACGGCCGAGACAATCTGCTGAAAGTAGAAGCTGGCTTCCGATTCCTTCAGTTTTCCGGCACTACGTAAGTACGAGTGAAGATCGCTGTGAGGCAAAGGAAACACGGCGTAAGCCAATGACTGCCCAACAATCAGGTCACTCAGACTGACAACGTGGTCATACTGACTGATATGATAGTAAGGCGCCAGTACGTCTTGGTACGTTTCGATTGTCATCACCTGCAGAAATAAAACAATCAAGAAATTAATAATAATAATAATAATAATAATAATCATGAACTGATTATGGTGGTATATCGTACAAGTACTACTAGGACACCTTACAACTAAAAATACAGTATATCCTATAACGATCAATGTTCTGGATAACTACGAACAAACAGAGCAGTTTTAAGTTTTCGTTTAAATGATCCCAGTGTCTTTGCCATAATTGTTGATGATGGCAGGCTATTCCAAACTTTGGCAGATCATATAACACAAGGCCATCGATCATTCTTTCACTTATTAAAATGATTCTCACTAGAAAGAGGGAACAGAGGAAAGAAGCTTATGGTCGATGTGTAGCAAAAAATGTTGCCACTGATACATTGTCAGTCAACATAGAATCTGCTTTCATATCTCTAAATCAACAAATGACCATTCAGCACAGTTGTGATGAATGATGAGCATAACAAAATTAGACAAAATTTGAATTTTTTTAAAACTTGAATTAACTTCAATGCAACAAAACCATCTGAGGCAGAACAGAAAACTATTGTTAATAACACTTAATATAATATAATGATGATGATGATTATTATAATAATAATGATAATAATAATAATAATAATAATTTATTTATGCAATTTTGAAAAAAAAACTTACTTTACATATGCAGCATTTCTCATCTTTTAAGTTGATAGATTTGTAAGTATAAAACATTGGTGCTGAGTCAATGACTTCAACAAGCAGATAGTCTCCGATCTTGCATGGCAGTGGAACCAGAGCGCTCACCGAGCGGGGAACCAGGATCGGAGAATTTGGCTGGATATTTGGACTCAAGCTGCCTCCATGGGCCCCATTAGCCAACACTGGTGCCGAAGCGTCATGCTTTGCACCGGCGATCACCAGACGGGGAACCAGCCTCTGCCTCATCTGCATCATTGTGCCCGCTCCGCTGATGACCGTCGCACCTCAACAAGCCATCTTGTCCGGTATCGCTGAAAGTCAGCACAAATCATGCAATCAGTGAAGTGAAAGATGAGACGCTGGAATTCTGAGGCACCCGTAATGCCAGGATCACAAAAAAATAGTCTGGAGGTTTTTGGACAGACTCCACAGTCCTGTTTAGAACTTTCAGCCTCATTTATACAAGAAATTCTGATACAAAAGAAATAGTTTGTCTACAGAGGTGACATGTATAGCTTATCCAGGCCTAGAAGTTCAACATAATCTCAAGGAATGCTAGAATTCTATCCCCAGCCATTGAAATGTCCACAATTCCATAATCTTCAAATCTTCAATGCTAAAGAAAGAACTTATATATAATAAACGAAATAATATTAATAATAAATAATTTATATAGTGCCATGCAAAGTTACAATAGAGGGCTCTGGACAAATTAACAGATAATTCATTGAACAGAAATGCTTTTCAGCTGTCACTTGAAACAATGAAGAGCTGACAATTCCTTAGCTTCTCTTAGCAGATGGTTCCATGGAATCCATGGAACCATCTGCTAAGTTCTCTAAACCTAACAGTAGTTCCTGCTGCCACTCAAGGTTTGTTAATTATTATCACTTATAGTACAGTCAGAGGCATAAAATCAGAATGGAAATACTTCGGCAACCATAAGAGTGAAAAACGAGAACTGGAAATAAAGAATAGATAATTAAAAGCCCAGATAACTGCACAATACATTATGGACTACGAGAAACAAATTTCAAGTATTTCTAAAACTGTGTGATTGGATCTCGCGTCACAAGATCAGAAGAGGAAAACTGCCCCAAATATGTGAGGAGGCTTTTGATAATCAGAAACAAAATAAGAGAAATAAACTATGCAGGTGATGTGCAGTGGAAGAGGGTGGTTTGAATAGCTCAATAATGCAATGCCTGACCTCAAAGTGCTGCACAAACAAATATTATTTGCCTGAATTCAGTGCACAGCCAGAAAGTGGAAGCGTAGAATCCAAGATTGAGATGCGAGAGTAGTGAGTTTTAGCCACATGATGAGCTGCAGCATTTAGAACAGATTTCAGAGTAGAAAGCAGGCTTTAGGGCAGACCAAGATAAAGTGAATTGCAATAGTCGAACCTACCAGCAACAAAAGCATGGACCAGAGATTTGGCTGCAGACAGAGAAAGCTAAGAATGAATTACCCTAATTTGTCCAAGTTTGTAGAACAGGAACAAGAAAGTCTAGTAAATTGCTCTTTGAAGGTCAAGTTACTGTCAAAGTAAATACCAAGGCACTTGACACAATTTCAGAAAGTTAGATCAGGAAAGAGAGAGAGTTCAGTGAGTCATAATCAACTTCAGAGTACAGATGCTTAGTGCTAAGCCAGCCAGAGATTACCGGTAGTTTACTTTCATCAGCATTTAAACAAAGTCTACTGGAGAACATCTGACCCAAAAGAGTGTCATCTGCTGGTCACCCAATCAGACCGCTTGAAATTAGCTGGTTCTTATGCAGTCTCAATTTGGCACACCACTGACTGATGTCTCTAAGAAGAACGAAATGTTGTTAAAAGTCAGCGATTAAATTACAGTTTTGATGTACAAAGAACGTAATATATGATACAAGTACTGAACCTTGTGAAACAACACTCAGGGCCTGACTAACTTCCTACAAGGCAAACACAACAAAGCCCTTCCAAGAGGCAAGACTCAAATCACACCTGTAGGTGTTGAAGTGAACTCTAAGCATTGCATAATGCATATCTAGCAATGTGAGAAAACAGTGGCAGTCAACTGTGTCAGATGGAGCTGAAAAATAACAGAATGTAACACCATTTCCTGCATCTACCAGCATAAGATTACTCAACAAAACCATTGGCATGATGATCTATCTGCAAATGACCACAAACAATTAGCAGACTGCAATCAATACAATAATGTCCTTTAAATAACTTAAATTTGGCCGCACGGTTCCAAACGTCTTAAATGTTTCACATTACCCAGAGATTGTAAATCTGAAAGCACAATATTCTTTTCTCTTTTCGGGAAAAAGAGATAAAGTTTTCTATTTCTAAATCATACTTAATCACAGGTTAAAAGGCACTGAGTTTGATTATTCTAATGCAAACAACGCATATCAACATGCCTTCAAGAAAAACACTCATATATACATAATATAAAGGTTACATCAATCAGCTATGAATGCGCTACATAAATGACGATACACTTATGATGCTCTACTATCATATTACATACAGAATTCATTCAAATTTGACGCAACTTTGTATATGAAACGAAAAAAATCGTTTACTTTAATGCCAGAGAGAGAAGATTTCTTCAAAACATTCTTCTTTAGAGCGTTTTCTTATTCAATTTGACTTCCCTTCTGTTAAAAAATTAAAAACCACAGACGATCGATCACTGAATAGAGCCTTGAACCCTGGGAGTGGTCAGACTAATATTCAGGATGTACGGGCATATAGCGTGACACATAATTATACGGATTCAAAGCCTACGCCCTACGGGTTTGCCTTCAATGCCACTTCTATACCTTAATTAATTTTGTTCTTTAACTTTATATAGTCGCCAGAACCTAGAATGCTTAGAATGTAAGACGCTTTCAATTCCCTAAACAGTGCAGGCTGGCCATCCTTTGAAAATGAAACCTAAGGGGCTGTCCATTAATTATATTAACAATTTTTTGACCCTCCCCCTTGTCAACAACTTTCACTTATCCCCCCATAATTACGTCAAAAACTTTTGACCCTCCCCCCAAGATCAATGACAGCCTTGACAGGTCCCACTAACAAGGTTATTACTTTTTGCGATGATTACCATTTTGCCCCTTTTTTGCTCATCGAGTGTCAAAATGTGGCGGTGATGACCTTTTTGTCATGCTTTTTTTCCATTGTAATAAGTAGTATTCCATGAAATTTCCTATTTTTTGATTATTTGTAAAAAGTGAAATTGTTGACGTCAACTTCTCTTGACCCCTCCCCTCTGTCAACAACTGTCAAACTTTTTCAATGGCATAGACCCTATATTCTGCTGAATTTAAGAACACATTGGTCATTAAACGTTGTCTACAACTTTGGCATAATTTTTTACAAAACAATGTTCAAAAAGTAGTGAGTACAGTAGCCTAACTGATTGAGGCATTTATGACATTGTTTATTAAAAAGTTTTATTGTTATTTGTAGATTCAACAAGAAGAAATCAGACTATACCTACGGCTATACAGTAAACGATATTATAAACCCTGTGATTATTAACATGCATGACAGTTTGTATTTACTACTGTACTTATAAAGTGTGACCATTAATAACCCCAACTATGTAGGGGCCTATATGCATTGGATGTCACCGACTTGCCACACACCTTTTTGGCGAAGCCTGCACATCCGTAACAGTCAGACAAAACTACAGTTAACAGCAGTTCTGGGGTCGAAATTGTTTGTCCATTAATTATATGTGAAATTCCTTTATATGCAAGTCCAGTCTATCCGATGCTTTTTCTGCATTTTTGTAAAGGCCCATTGTCAGGATCAACAAACATCGTCACTACAAACAATATTTCATTATAAGCGAGCCCAATAAAACAGCACCATATACTGTGTGTCACACACACCTACACCCACACCACTCTTTATAGTAAGAATTAATAGTATATCTTTTCTAGACTGTCATTCTCTTGCAAAATACACAATCATTATTAAATTAAGCAACTACGGAACACATCACGTTATACAAATAGAAAGATAACAACCCGTTTTCACATTGCACCAGTAAATGCTTTTAAAATTGTTTAATTCAAGTCGCTTGATTCTGCGGATATGTCTGTTTCTTCCCATTATGGGATGACATCAATGACAACCATTAGAACCCAACTACTAACTAGTTCCAAGAGCTACTGCCATAATATATTTTACAAATTTAATTTGAATTTGGCTTTGCACGAGCAATTTTTAAAATCACAATAAATTAAACAAGTAAAATACTGTTTTACACTTCAATTAAAATTTTTCAGTGGCAGCAATTTTCACAGCTTCATAAGCGAGACTGGGTGCCTCCGGCCATCACAATTGTTTCACCAGTGATGTACGAAGCATCATCGGAGACGAGGAATGCAACTGCTCCGGAACATTCCTCCGGCAACCCATATCTAAACATTCACAAATTCAAAGACAATTCTTGAGAGATCGGCCACAAATTGGCTGTTTAAAACAAGAGAGTGAGAAACTTTACTGCAAAGTTTCATATACCATTCTCAAGAAAACTGCAGCTAAACAAACAAGTTGGGAATTTAACACATTGACCATCCTAATGTATGTTATGTATGTTGTACACTCCATTTGAGTCGGTCAAGATGCACAGTATACAGCGTCCCTCTGCTTATATAGCATTTCCTGCACAGACGATATGAATTCATTGTCCAAGCCAAGTATTTCTGAAGCATTTACAACAAGTAATCATCATTTGCTCATGTCCTTCACTTATGTTGTACAACATCACAGAACAGAGATACCTTCCTAAAAATAGTCATTGCAGTCACATTTTTAACAGCAACAACAGCAATGTTGCTTTGAAACAACGACAAATGACTTCTTGATGCCCGTACCTCTGCATAGGAATTTGGGCACTGGCCGTTTTTTCAACATTAGGATCTTTCCACAGCTGAAAACAAGAAAGAGAAAATGCACTGAAAATCTTTCAGCATAAGATGCCAAATGCACTTAAAGCGTCAAATTTATGTAGAGTAGTCTTACTTTCATGACATATTGACAGGGATGCTAACAAGGACTGAACCTCCAAGGACAAGTACTAACCCTCCCACCCCCACCCAAGGGCAAGGACAAGAACTGACTCATCCAAGAACAAAACAAGAACCAAGTCACAGGGACCGACCTGTAAGGATGAGGATAAATAAGGACCATATCCACAAGGACAAGGACTCATCCACCTAACACAATATTTAAACTCCAATCTAATCTTAAACTTCTATAGCGCCGTTTCATAGTGCATAGAGGCATCAGCCGATGGCACACACCAGATCACAATCACGTAAGATCCAGGTCAAATCCAGGATATCAGGCAGAACAGCCAGGTGACAGTCTATGGTAGATAAGTAAGTCAGGATAAACAGGTGAATTTAAATGGGAAAAGATAAATATCTATGTCATCAATAATTAATTAATTTCAACAACTGGTCATGTATGAAGACACCTTCACTCTGCAAATATCCACAATTTTCAGAAACAGACAGCGTCTTGCATTACACTTATCATTAGCCCACCCACAGAGGTTTCAAGTCTTGAGACCCCTAAAAATCCAAAATGTTTGCAGACTTTAAAACCCAACGACAACCAACATGTCACTCACTGATTCACTGAATCTGGTTTTGATGATTCCAGGCGCAATGGCATTCACACGTATATTCATTGACGCACACTGGGGCACCAGTGCTTTCACAAGACCCAACAGGGCGGTTTTGCTCACAGAATAGAGTGCTATAAGCTGTTACAAAATAAAACAGAAATAAATTATTCAGAAGCTCTGCATCAACAAAACACTAAAATTCAATGACAGTCCGCTGTGCATTTTGTGCATAATTATAATAAACCAAATCATCTAAATTCTGCCCTTTGGAATTTCAAATAATTTCTGATCAATAATACTATCCATCCCATTCAGAATCATACAACTTTATCATCCAAATTGAACAATCCCATCAATATCGTATCATTTGGGTTTGATTGTACAATTACAATCTGATATCATAAATACTGGTATTTGGCATTGATTCTGATAATTCAGTCTTTTACATGTTGTTCATATGTGAATAGATAGAAATCACCGAGGAAAATTAGAACAAAATATTCCATCACTTACCATTCTAAGTCTACTATTTGTATCCAAACTGAACAATATTTCTGGCATGTTATAACCTACTCTAAAAATTAAGATATTAAGAAGAAATACTCTTGAAACTGGAATTATCAGTCAGAAACAAGACGAAAGAAACGTCACCGGAAAAGGATTGTAGCCACCAATTGAACTGACGAAAACGATGTTGCCACCACTACACACAACATTTCCAGAATAAATTTAAACCCAAATTTCAAATTTGCTTACGCTGTCATCTAATAAACAATACATCCGTAAAATATCTCCAACATCAATTGATATTTTAAACTATGAGCAAATCAAGAATAAATCAGTTTTTCTGAGAATTGAATTTGTTTTCACAATTACAAAGAAAGGAGGCACACATGCAATAAATGCAAACAATGGCTGATAAAATATCCCAGAGCTTCTCTCACCCTCTCTTCTCCAGGTACGGCACAACTTCTTTACTGAGTAAAAATGCCGACTTGATATTAATATCGAAAATCTAAACAGAATTTAAAAGCACAAATGAAGGCCATCATGCACACCTACAAAAATCTACAGCGACACCAATAATAATAAAGACTATTCATAAGAAACCTATGGACAATATTAACATTATCATTAATTTTTAAAACAATGTGAAAATTTGGTTTAAGACGTCGTGCCAACTTTCAAAGCAAGAATCTCATGAATTTTTGCAACAGGAACATTGAGAAAATGAGCAAATGGACATCAGCATATATCCTAAATGAATGTAATAAATGAAGATATGGAGAAATTTGGAAAAAATATAATGCTCTGGCTTGAAAACATTGGAAAAGATAACACAAATTGTCTTTCATTACTCTCTCAAAAAGAAGTACAATGCCATCTTAATTGAGATGCAGCCCACAGACCCTAAGTCCAAACCTCTTCCTAACATATCTCCAATATTTTCTACTGCAAGCTGTTGTTTCAACTCTCTCTCTCCCCCTCTCTTCCCCTATATCTCCCCTCTCTCCATTCCTCTCTACCCCTTGTCTCTTCCCCTCCTATGACAGATGAGTCATGGGTGTGGTCTCTGGCCCATCTACACATCAAATCACTTTTGGTCTCCAATCAACACACATTTCTTAATCCTGTAGATTATACAGCCTTTCAGAGATGTGTTTTACGACTTGCTGTTTTGAAGTTCAATCAATGCTCCACAATGTCAATGCCAAAGAAATACTAAATTCTCCAGCAAACAAAGGATGAAAAATTCGTAACTACAGTAAAACCTCATTAATAGAAAATGAAACAACAAACCAACTTACTTACTTTATCCCAAGATTCCTCAGTTGCCTGCAAGCAAAAAACATCTAATAGTCTTAAGGATGTGTGAGTCAAACAACTAATCAACAAATCAAAAAGACAAATTAAACAAAAGATCTCTATGTCATAATAAATCAGCAAAATTTAGTGTTAATATTTTGAATAATGAGATTTCTACACCAAGCAGTCGCCAAATCTAATGGCTACACAAAGAGGTCCTCAAAGTGGGAGTTAGAAAGAGCATGTAATCGCCATAACCATGATTCCAGCAGCACTGCAACATAATAGTTCTGCTGGAAGTTTCCAGTGGATGACAGAAAGAGCCCATATATTATCCCAGAATAGTATGGATTACAACAAAGGAGCAGTCACAAAGGAATCTGGCCTCAAATAAGCACCAGCAACACAGAAGAGTGAACAAGAAGCATTTTGGAAATCAAAGGACAATTCTTGAAGAAATACTGTTATTACATGATCTCAAGCCAGTGAATAACCTAAACGCAAGCTCAGAGGTGCCTAAAAAACAATAATTTGAGCCGAGATGCTTGCATTTGTATGTTTGTCAACCTAAGCTATAACCGACATAAACAAAACTTTGCAAATTGATTAACGATGTATAGGAAAGACTACTACTCGCCAAAGTAAAAGAAAGAAATATGAATATTCATGACATGGAAACACCATAGAAAAGTCCATAATGCTAGGGATCACAGAAGGACAAGAAGCAGAAGAAGACCAAGAACAACCTGGATGAATAACACCAGAGAATGAACCTTTATGACAGTACCAGAATTACAACTTTGTGATGGCAGTTAACCCATGTCATCACCCAGTGCCAGTGTGGCAGAGTAGAAAGATGATGAGGGAAGAGAACCAATATAAGAAACCAGATTTCCAATTGACAAATTTAAACAATATGGTCATTCAAAGATAAACCTTTTACACTAGGTAGATTTAGAAATTATTCTTAAAATAAAGCATACACTGAATTTTCAAAAAATATGAAATGAAGCAAAAACCTCAAATGTTGGTCCAAACAGAGGATTAACAGCAGCATTAGACACCAGTATATCTATTCCTCCAAACTTCTTAACTGTCTACAATAACAACAAAGGCAAATACAAGAAGTGGAGTAAAAGCAAGAACACTGTAGTTGCTTCATCACTACTTTCATATAACTACTGATTAAAAAAATAACTACTTCCTAATGAATCATATCTATTCTATCAACTACTGCAACGGGACACTGCTGGGCCTTCCTGATCGCCAGCTCGTCTGGCTCCAATCAATCCTCAATGCTTCCGCTCGGGTGATCTTCAGGGTGCGGTGGCATGATCACGTGACCTCACTACTCCGGGACAAGTTGCACTGGCTACGTGTCCCGGAGCGAATCGTGTTCAAGCGCTGCTGGTTAACGTTTCGGGCTCTACACGACCCATTCTGCCTGGAATATCTTGCGACGCTCGTTCGAAGACCGGCATGGACAGATCAACGACTCCACCTTCATTCCAGAACTTGAATTCAACTTTATGTTCCACCTCCGTCGAAGATCGTCAAGTTTGGAGAACGCTCTTTCTCGCGCGGAAATCCTCTCCTGTGGAATTCACTGCCGGACTGTGTGTCGTCCGTAACTTCCTTCGGAGAGTTTGCGAACAAGTTAAAGATGCACCTATTCAACATCTCGTTTCCACTTTTACTGTAAAGCACCCTTGACTTTGGCCCTTGCTATGTTACGGCGCTATATAAATTGTCATGAACAATAACAATATTCTAAAATACAATGATTGATCAATAAAGAAAATTATCTAGATTATAAAAAGTAGGACCACATAACATGTTGTAGCTTCAAAGTTGTACATGACTCAGCATAGATTTAGTCTTAAGACTCATTTGGCTTCGCCTGTCCCCTACAATTGTTCCCCCGCCGATCTAACCAACCTTTCCGGCTTGACCTGGCTCCAATTTAAAGTGGATTCACCATTGGCCGAAGCCCTCAGCATTATGACAGTGGCAACAGAAGAGGTTCATTGATTGATTGATTGATTGTCATTGAATCAGCATAGATGCCAAAACAAGCCAAAATGCATGCCTACTTCATCAATCATTGACCTTCATTGAAGTTCATTGATTGATCGATCGAGTGATTGTCACAGTGAATCAAGTCAACAAGTCAAAGTGTATGCCTACTTCAGCAATCAGTCGTGTGCGATCTTCCTTAATTCCAACATGACAAGCCAATCCAAGGACACTGAGACCCTGTTTCTTCAAGTTTTCTACAGCAGAATCTACCTGTTTCTGCTTACGGCTGCTAACGACTACATGCGCACCTTCGTGGCCCAGTCGCTCGGCAATTGCAAAACCAATTCTGAAGAAATAAGATGTCAAACAACACAAAGAAGTGAACAGATGTTTGCAAATGAATAAAGAAACAGATTTGTACGAATTATATGCAAACATTGATATTTTCCAATCCCAATACATAATCAAAACACTTCCTAACAAACTGTATACACATATGCATAATTGTATATAATAACAGGCTAAATGACAATGCAGGAACATCATCAGACATAAAATACACACAATTTAACCAATGCATAAAAATCCTACAATCTGTGAGGCACTTAATTACTGACCAAAAGTATAATGTAATCCTTAACAATGATTGCGCCATTAAATAATTTCAAAAGAAATCGAATCAAAACTTCACAATTTCATTCATTCGGATATAACACTACGATATAACAAAAAAACAACAATAGTAATAATGCACTTCTACAACATCAGTTCTAATGCATAAAGATGTTAATTAACAAAATCGCTATCCCTCCATAAAAGATCAGGAAAATGGCAAGATAGATAGACTAGTAAGAAAAGTCAATTGAAAAAGAAGAAAAGTCTTTAGTCTGAAAATGAATGCAATTAGCCCATCAGAAAATCTAAAAGATTAACAAATTCCAGACTTTTGGTCTACAACAGAAAATGCTTTCTCACCAGTTACAGAGTTGGATCTAATTGTGTTTAGCAACAAATCAGCAAATTCAGTCAAGTGGTGAGAATGATTTCGATGGTTTTGCATGGATTTTTAAAATCCGAGATCAGCCAATGTGCAGTGTCATATAAATTACATGACTGGACTAAAATGTTATTATCTGTTCAACAGTCGATCACAGGGTGCTTACAGACTTGACATTTTGAGATTCCCTGAGTTTTCCAGTGTTTTCCAGACAATTTCTGAAACGTTTCCAGATGTATTAGTCATCAAAAACTGTGGGTTTGGGCTAACCCAAAAAACTGATAGTGAAATTACTAACATGCATAACCTTGTATTACTTGTTTGCATACAGCAACAAAGGTTCCGCTGTAGCCTAATTTCAATACGTGTTAAAATTAGAAACAATTGTGTCGCTCAGAGGAAAAACGGCGTATCCCTCATAAAAAATTATGAGAAATCAGCAGGCAAAGTTTATTAAATATAATGTGACTAAATATAAATATTTTCTAAATCATTTTCCACAGGAACATAGTAATGTGTCATGAAAGTTAAGGTGAATGGTTCAATGATTTCTATTGGTTAGAGCATGTCATGGCTGGTATTAACTCAATTATACGAAAATTGAGGGATACGCCGTTTTCCTCTGAGCCACACAATTCACTTGTCATTTTCGGGATGTTTTGCATTATAAACACTTCATTATTACGGATAAACTGACTGCTCAACGCGAATTCCCTGAGTTACATCACAATTCATAATCATCCCCTGAGTTTTTTCTCTCTCTTTTCCAGAATATCCAAAATCCATTAACTTATCCCAGGTTTTCCAGGTCTGTAAGCACCCTTTTTCAGTACCACTTTTTTGATTAATCAAGTCTTGATTCATTTGATGGGATATCTTACTTTTATTACTGACATCTGAGCACTGTTTAACCCCACCCAGATGACTTAAATAAATAAAAAGTGATTGATTGCCACTTTGCCCTCCAGCCGTCGGCACTTTTCCAGATTTGCCAAAAGCCATGTTTCCCAGACCCCAGTCCCCACCGAAGACATCGTCCGTAGAGGGTCGTAACTACTGCGCTTCGTACAAGTGAGGAACTGCGTCGTCGCTCGTCGGAACATAACACAGCTTCCTCTGATTAACAGCCTAAAATTTTACCCTTACTTATTTACAACGAAAACGATTAAACTTCGACGGTTCAAACTCCGAGTCTCCTGTTCAATTCATTGCTCCTGTTATTAACCTAATAACCATAGATTTATTATAATATGATATTAAAGTCTATGCTAATAAACTCCAGTCCCCACTGCGAACCGACATTTAGTCCGTAGAGGGTCGTAACTAGCTGTACTCGAGTACTCGCGTAAAACCGAAATACTGATTTTTGCGTCGTCGCTCGTCTGAACTCTAATACAGTTACATATCAATTAACGGATATTCAATTTTAGTATAACAGAAGTTACAGAACAGAAACTATTAAAATGGTCGACCAAATTTTAAATATTCTTTGTTCTTTATTTATCTATTCTATTCCTCATTTAGTTATTCTAACCTAACTACTCGACCAAAAAAATTATTATAATTTGATCGATACTAAAGTCTATGTTACTCGGCGCAACCCTACTCAATCAGACTTTTTTATATTCTATGCATTTATAAACCTAATGTAAATATTTGATTCTGTTTATTAAAGTCTGTGGTGTATTATAAGAGCAAGTAAGTAAAATCTCGTTGATTTATATAGCGCCAGAAAAACAGTAGCTGCTTATTCTTAGGCGCTCAGCCTTTCTTAAATTAGCTATGGGAAAGGCAATAAGCAAACTATTGTGGATTTATATACTGTAGTGTTGTAGCGTTTGTACTGCAGTAGCTGCTCATTCTCAGATGCTTAGTCATTCTTAAAATAGCTATATGAAAGGTGCAATAGTCAGCCAGGCAATGGTCAATATGCCCATAGGGCAGTGAGGATGAGTTAATAACAATTAATAGTTATGCACTTCTATAGCACCAGTTCTAATACCCCAAGGGTATCAATTGATTGTACTTCAAAATCTATCTGCAGAGAACCTGGCTATTCCAGAGGTCAGTCAGAGGGACAGAGCAAGACCAACTATGGAGGAAAAGCTCGTTGAAAGAGATGTGTTTTAAGCCTGGATCTGAATACAAAAGAAATGATTTTTGAAACAAGAAGAATTTAATATTTCATGCAATGATGAAAATTTCACACAGGCTTACTTAGCCTCCTAAACCACTTAAAATCACATTATTATTATTATTATTATTATTAAATTAGTATGCCACTATTTCAAGAGAAATTTTGGACCTTTCCCTATTAGGTCTATTTCATAAAGGATTTTGATCGTGGCAAGAGCATAGTTGTAATTTCCTACACTTCTTGCAACATCTCAAGTATTTCTTTCTAAACTCAAAGTATTTCTCTCCAAGAAATCATTTCCTCCATAGCTGTAGCGTCCCAAGTCCCAACCACGATGACTTTTACATAAATGATCCCACCTTTGGTGCCACCTGTTATTGGAATAGTTTCGCCAGATAAGCTAGCTAATTCATACTAAGATTAAGCACCTATAGAAAAAGGAGCTACTGTGGTGTGACTTTAACTGACATGTGTTTTTTATCATTGAATGCATGAATAATATAGCCCTAGATTGTTCTGGGATTTTGATTGGATCAAATCAGCTAGGGTTCATCCATATCGTACATATGCAAAAGGCATATTTTCAAACCCCCCCTTCTCCCCCCTATTTGCACAGCGTACATAGGCAGGCAAAATCTCCTAAATCCAACCACCTCAGTTCGTACGTACTATATGGATGGGCCCCTAATCAACTGACATAAATAAATAAATAAATCATTGAAGTGATTACTGCAAGTTAGTTAGTTAGTTTGCGTAGCCAATGGTGGGTCACTGCGTTGCCTCAATACTATGTTGTCTGAGAATGGCGCGCCTCCAGAGCGTCGTGGGAGAGAATGTTGCTGTCCTGCCAGAGCTGATGGGTCGATCAGCTCAGACAGGACAACATTCAAGACAACTACAGGGATGAGATTTGTAATATACAATTCCAATCGAGGTATTGTTCTTAGGCACTGTGTTAGTGTAGGGCAGATCACCCAAATATGATAAATCAAGTACAATGCAGAAATTTCAATGATTTAGACTACGAGCCGGCTTTCCCAGATTGGCTAGAATTCAGTGTTGTATGAAGTACTGAGTTTGAGTACTCAAGTAAAAGTACAAGTATTATGTCATTTTTTTACTTAAGTAAAAGTAAAAAGTACCTATAAAAATAGTTACTCAAGTAAAAGTAAAAAAGTATTCCTCAAAAAGTTACTTTTTAAGTAAAAAGTAAAAAGTACCGTGACAGACGGAATCATCAACAACTCCACATTATCATGCCAATTAAATCACATTTTTATTACTACTTTTAAGCAACATGCAGAAGCCTCAGCAGTCAACACGTACACATTTACACCATTAACTGCATTAGCACAAAATGCTGGTTTCACAAAGCCGTAGCTAGGGGTCAGGGTCCCGAGCGCCGTCCTCGAAGGCGCAATTTGCACACTAAGTCCTTAATTTTACATACCACTTTCCTCCGGCGTGAAAATAATGTTGATAAGTAAAAAAGGTCATCGCCGGTTTTCAGACTGTCACAGGTTAAAAATGTGTACGTTGTACGTTGCCGTGAAAACTCGGGTAAGCAAAAAAAGGCCATCACCGGAATTTAGGGGCGCAGAATTTATACCTTGCCCCGGGCGCCGACTGTTCTAACTGCGGCTCTGTGATTGCATGTAGCCTAGGTCTAAGAAAGATCAAGTTTTCAAACAATCTGTCAGTCATGCGTGTACGTTTGTTGGTCATTGTCAACCCTGTACGACTAAACACGGGAAGCTGTGAAGAATTAAACAGATACCCCAATAAATGTATCGAAATTTGGCAATGAGAAATTTTACTTGTAACGAAACGTGAAAGACATAATGTAACGAAGTAAAAGTACTAATATTTGAATAAAAACTTACTTCGTTACAAGTAAAAAGTACTGGGTAAGTTGTGTACTTCGTTACAGTACGAAGTACTCAGAATTGTACTTAAGTAATGTAACGCGTTACTTTTACTTCGTTACCGCGCAACACTGCTAGAATTGTTGGGATCCAGAAGAGGGGCAAGTCCCCTCCCAACAATTTTATTTTATTAAGGGGCTTTCCATTAATTACGTCAACAAAAGAGGGGAGGGATCTGAAAAAGTTTGACAGTTGTTGACAGGGGGAAGTAAAGAGAAGCTGACGTCAACAATTTCATTTTTTACAAATAATCAAAACAATAGGAAATTTCATGGAATACTATTTATTACAACAGAAAAAAGCCGACAAGCAAAAAAAGGTCATCACAACCACATTATGACACTTGATGAGCAAAATAAGAGGAAAAAAGGTCATCACCCCAAAAAATAATACCCTTCTAAACTTTTAGGGGGATTAATCATAGGGAGGGGTCAAAAGTTTTTTACATAGTTATAGGAGGTCACTGAAAGTTTGACAGTTGTTGACAAGGGGGAGTCAAAAATTGTCCAAAAATTGTTGCTGTATTTAATGGACAGCCCCTAATTTGTCATTGTGGCATAAAGCTGAAAAGTTATAAAGGCATGAATAAATAGGCAAATGTCATCTTTTCTTAGCTTTTAGACATTTAACAACCTAAATCAATCCACATGGAAGGGACAAGGTAAGACAGAGTGGGGGTCTGGAACACAACGTGCCCTTTCCAAACCGAATTCCTGGACCCGCCGATGTGGGAGCTCAAACCGTTGTCTCATTCATACAAAGGACATACAAAATCATCATTGTACAAAAGTGCAGATCATTGCACCTCAACTCACTCCAACACTAATATAACTGCATTTGAACAGTCCTGCTGATGGTGTTTATCATTTACTATAAGAACTGAAAAACTCAGAAATATTTCAACCATTACATCGACCATAAAGCATTACATGATCAGCTGAAAGTCATACACACGACATCTGCAAAGCCACACGCATTTAACAGCTCAACCGAATCTTCGGTGACTTTTAATAATAACAGGATTTAGAGTGGTTCAGTATAGGATCTGCCCTCTGTGTGAGAACCACTATGTTCCACCCGGCCATTCATTCATATCATGGTCTTGCTGTGTAATCTCTTTCTTCCTGTCTTGTCCTTTAGTAGGGTTTGTTCTTGTATTCTCCTTCTTTGTCTTCTTGTCTTTGAGTCAGCAAATTACAACAGAACTTTGTAGTATAAAATGGCATAAATGTATGATTCAGCCATTTACAGCATTTCAGTTCATTTTTGAAACTTACTCTGAACATTAATACAAGTCTTGTAAACATATTTACAGCGACAGACAGAAGTGCTAAAATACTAGCTTACTTACAGTCCTATATTCATTCATTCATTATTCTTTCAGTCATTGGCACCCAAAGAAATTTTTCCAGGCGGCAAAACACAATGGCCACAGTCAATATAGTTTTCAAGATATTCAATTCCACAGTTTTTTTACTTTTAGTTAAAGTTAAGTTTGTCAACTTCACTTTGTGTATTAGTAGAGTTTTAGTCTGAATAAATTGGTTAAAAGCCAAACTATAGTTAGGTACAAAAATAGATTTGCATTTTCCAAGGGGGCAAGTGCCCCCTCTTGCCCTTATGTGTGGGTGCCCGTGCATTCAAGTCTTGATGTAAGCAGGACAGAGGGTGACAGATATGATGAATTTCTGCACGAATGAGACTTTTCATAGACGAGATGAGATATCAAGCCACCTGTAATTGGAATAGTTTCACCAGTAATGTAAGAAGCATCGTCAGATACAAGAAATGCAACAACTCCAGAGCACTCCGCTGGCGTACCAGGTCTGCAATTTATGAAAAATACACAGCGATCATACTTCATGCTATAAAAGTCAAGCATGCAAGTGATATATACAGGACTGAGAATGAAAAATAATGAGGAAAATAATTTGGATAAATTAGTCAATAAGATGGCAGTCAAAATCATTAAAATACTATTAAACTGTAATAAATATTGTAATGATAACTATTAAATAACAACATTATATTAAGTAGTACCTAAGGATAATCTATTATTATAATGTTATTGGTAAGATTAATTATTATCTTTATGTTGCTTTTATTATTACCCTATGCAAAATCAAATGAGTAAATACATGGCCACTATGCATGATTTCTCTAAAATCAGCGAAATTTGGATTACTCTGAGACCAAAGTATTTGTCCACCAATAACAGTAAAGTACTGGGAAATCAGAAATCATGTAACATTACTTTGGCACAGAACTCATCACATTGCTTCTTTTGTTCTCAATTCCTTCTTGGAATTTACTCGTCAGATTTGGTGTTTTAACCATTTTACCGGCCGTGGCGCACATATGCGTCCATTTTACATTACGTTACAAATAAATGGCCGGTAAAGGGGTTAAGACATGTGCCACTTCAGATCTCATGCAGTATTGCAATGGTACAAGTTTTACATCTTAATACAGAACCTTCATGTGAGACAGCAAGAGAATTTCATTGACTTTATCAGAATAGAATCTCCTTTAAAATCTCTCATCCACACCTTTGCATAGCCGTTGAGAATTCTGGATGCATTCCCTCACTCACCTCCTTAGCTAACTAAAAAAATTCAGAAAATAGACGTGCAATTTATTTTGGCATTCAATCAAACATATAATCATCGTTTCCAAACAGTTTGAATTATAATTTCTCAGAAAGTTGGCTCAAAGAATCTGGATAGCCACACGGATATGCAGGCCAAAGGTAACAGAATGCTTTAATGTACCAGTTCAGTGCAGCATACTAACACATCGCATGTGGCGCACAAGTAGAAGGGCAGAAAATAAGACTTGCATATTAGTGGCACTCTGTACTCACTCTTTCACTAAATCTGGTCTTGATATGTCCAGGAGCAATGCAATTCATTCTTATGTTCATTGCTGTACACTGAGGAACCAATGCTTTCGTGAGACCAAACAAAGTCATTTTACTAATTGCATACACCGACACTGCCTAAAATAGAAAAAGAAAGAAGTCTTACATAATATGGCACCCTAAAAATAAAGAACTAGTCGCAAGCTTAAAGCACTACACAAACCATATTAATTTCCACTCTGCTACAGTGGACAAGTGAGTGCCTGGGAATTGAAACCAGGCTGAAGAGAGGCACAGCTGATGCTCTACCAACTGAGCTATCAAGGCGTTGAACACATGCACAAATAAAAACGCATGGTTAGAAAATAACCTATATTTCTAGGTTTCTGAAAGCAGATCAATAAGAACTACAACACAAACTCATCTTCAAACAGAGCATTTCTTGAAAACAATAAAATCAGAAAATTGTCTGATTCAATTTACCAGCCATAATGTAAAGGCAAATGTTAATAAAATTCCATTAAACTCCAAAGTAAATGCTTAAATGGCAATAACAGGAAATAACCAATGAAAATCTCACCTCATTCATTATGTGGCCAATCACTGAGCTAACAAATACAATGGAACCTCCACTAAAAACAAATATACTGGTAAGTACATGCTTGTAACACTAGGTTTTTCAACTGAATACAGAAGCAACATATCAGAATCTCATTTTAGCACTTTGTCCAACATGGGGCACAAAAACCCTTCAAGAAGGCGATGAGCTGTCTTACTGCCTAGTAACTTAGTAAGTATTCAATATTCTCATTCACAGACAAATCAACTACTGAGAGTCAGAGGCAGAAACGAAACCAACAGTTTCTGCCAGTTAAAATTCGAACCCAGACCTAATGACTGCTTGACAAATGCCCCACCTCTCGTGCATACAAGAGCAAGAAATCACAACAATGCAAAAGCCCAAACAATATGAAGCTGGAAATCTATGACGTCAACTGAATATGCTTTGATTCTGAAGCCATCTGTGGGCTTCCACCTCCCCTCGTTTCTCCATGAAAGGCGCAACCTCCTTGCACATAAAGAATCCACTTTTTACATTTACGTCAAATATCTAAAAAAACACCGTTAATACCACCATAATGGCAACTTAAAATTGAGATTTACAAACTAATTGCACATAATGCCAAGATAGTATTTTACTTAGCACTTTTGGTTAGTAATTATCTGTATAAAATATTTTAACCAGCACTAAAGTTTATGATTAGAAATGTTCCTGAAAGAATAAATAAACATAAATTAAATCAATCAAACAACTATGGCTAAAAAAATTAGCAATATTCCAATAACAAATTTAAAAGTGCAGCATCATAAAGTTTCTTACTTACTTTATCCCAAATTTCTTCAGATGTCTGAAAAGGCAATATAATGTGTGCTTAGATGGTTTACATAATAAAAGTGAAATTTATTCTTGCAAATTACTAATTAGTAATTACTGATAATTAAATTTAACAATGTTTTACATATGGGAAATAATGAGCTCAGTGTCAAACTGGTTAAAAGTGCAAATGTGCACCATTATTATTGTTATTATTCACCTTTAGTGGCTCTAAAAGCACCTGGAATACAACTTTGCTTTGCGTTTATTGCATTAAAACGGGCAATTTTGAAATCAATTTGTAGTTTATGCAGATAATTTGACGAACATGTCAGTTGAATTCTGCCCAGAATAAAACTAATTTTGCAAAGACACTTATCGGTCAAGTGGGAAACATTTTCAACCCTGGCCCGAAGACACTAAATTTCCCCTTTGATGGATGAAAAATAACTTCAAAACCACAAATTTCCACACGTTCACCTCAAAGATAGGTCCGTGGATAGGATTAACTGCAGCATTCAGGATCAAAATGTCAATTCCTCCAAATGTGTTGACAGTCTAAATCAGAAACAAGGATGATTACAAATGGTGTCTCATAGTAATTTAAATGTGCTCTAGATTATTAAGAAATGTTGCATTCGTCATGTTCTAAGTCTTAAAGTTACACATAGCAAACCGAGAAACAAAATAGAATTGCTACTGTTTTTCTTAAGTTCTGCTTAACCCCAAATCCGTAACAGCCTCCTCAATATTACCCAGGTAATAAACAATAAAAAGGCAAAAATTAATTAATCAACAGATCATAAACTGTAGCAGGTGGCCTCCCACCTGTTCGATCAGTCTCTTACGATCAGCCTTGCTTGCAGCATGACACGTCATTCCAAAAATGCTGATGCCCAGCTTCTTCAGACTTTCCACTGCTCTGTCTACGTGCACTTGTCTACGACTGCTCACGACAACGTGAACACCCTCACGACCGAGTCTCTCGGCAACTGCAAAACCGATCCTTTCAACAAAATCAGAGATTCTTCCAGAACATAGAAAAACTATAGAAAATCATAAGCTACCAGTAGACTCTTAAGATCAGACTTTAATTTCTAACAAATCTGCGTGTTCTGACCACTGTCACTACATATATTTTCAATCTCCAGTTTGTGTATGGGTGGCTAAATTTGTTTAATAAGGTTCAAATATGCACAAAATAATGTGTGGAATTTTTATGTTTTTTAAAGTGTTTTCCACTCTGGGAAGTTAAAAAATAAACAAAGCGTACGAAAATAAACATGCATCCAAATTTCTCCAGCATAATAAAAGCAGATTTATAAATATTGTGTGCAACACCTCAAAAAAAAACAATCACTACAGCGCATCAGATTACCTTTTGACAGCAGTTATTCCAGGTAAAGGTAAACATATTCCAGGTACATGCTGCTGAAAGTCAGCTGACTCACCCCAGAGAAGATCCTGTGATTATGGCAACTTTTCCGTCCAGCCTTCGACTTCGACATTCGCAACCTCCCACAGTCGCCGCTGCACTTCTGCTTTTACCGATTTTCATCATTTTAATTAATCTCTGCAATAAAAGCAAAACAGTTTTCTTCTAATTAGAGTAATAGTACAATCCAACCAGGGGCGTAAATCACGGGGGAATGGGGCAGTCCCCCCGAAATTAGTGAGGGAATAAAGTATCATTTATCCCCCCCCCAATGTTTTGTGCTTCTTTGTTACTTTAACGGGAAAAAAGGTCGTCACTAGTTTTTTGCGCTTCTTTAACGTTCTAAAAAGTCCCTATAAAAAGCTGACAAGCAAAAAGTCATCACTAGATTTGTTTACGTATTTACGGATAAGCATACTTTAGAAACATTTCTGCCCCCCATGTTGATGGCAGGATTACGCCAATGAAACCAACCAACCTCTCACTGCTTTAACCCGATTAATTACCTTTGGGATGACTACGAGTGATCAGCTGTCTGCCCATAGGCCTAGCTAGCAATAACAAGTCTTTCTAGAACACATTATGTTGATCAGGATCAGCTAATACTGTAGCTAAGTCTCTAGCAAGAAATCAGAGAAATTGTTCTAAATTCGGCACTTGTTTACAACAGTCCCGCTAATTATACTTAACTTATAATTAACTTAATTTAACTTACCTGCCGAATGTTTACAAAATGTCCTCAAAGTGTATCAGTATTCAGTATTCAGTATAGAGATTGATGAGCAACGAAGCGTGACGCTGTGGCCTGGCGATGAATAGGACCAAGCCTTTTAGAAGTACGCTCTAAATCTTCACAACAAAAACATAACTCACAGTTTGTAAACTCTAACAGCAAATCTCACGTCACAACTTCTTCGTTATCAATTCAAAAGATATTTGAACTATAACAAACCGAACCACAATTAATTAGGAAAAATTCAAAACTTCGTTTTGTTGAAGCTTAACCTGGTTGCATGAACTTTGCTTGTCAGTCAATCTCTTGTAGTCAGAAAAGTTATGGTACAGTTCCCCCCACCCAAAAAAGTCTGATAGTTACCCGATTATAACACAAAATCTTTATATAGCCTCATGTAAAGGCCTTTAAAACCGAGGCCCCCATAGCACTCAGATTTTTTTTCAAAGCATTTCAATGCATTTTACAACATTTACTGATAGAGTCATATCATCCAATTCATTCCATCTCTTATTATTGTTCTGACACAAAAACTGCAATTTGTGCCTCTTACCATGCTTCTAAAGTATTTTTATGCATTGTCATCAGGAACCAGCATGTTAAGAAACCTTTCAGATAACAAGTCCACTTTATTTGTTAACATCTTATTATTGACATCATAACTTGCAAAAGTTTATCAGACAAAGCATATACCGTACACTACTGTACAGCTAAATATAGCGGTAATGGACATGAAAGCTTTTTTCTAATAGCAATTTCTGCCATTTTTAAGAGCCTGATCATAAAGTCTATTGTTATACATTGCAAGCATAAATCTAGTTATTCCAGATTAGAATTGTTAACTCAGTTGTCTAAAGTATGGAAAAGTGATGCATAGTTAGTGAAAGCAACAACAATTTTCAGCAAAATACAATATTTTAAAAATAATAAAATATTAAAAGTTCATCCACAGCATACAAAACGATCAATTATAAAAGCAATTTCAGCTTTGCTATTAGATCTACGCATGTAACAACATTTGTAAGAAATAAGGCTGCGTAATTATAAAGCACTCTAATGCTGGATAAATTATGAAATTACCAAAGAGCCACTTCACACAATTGCTCATCTCTAAATTAACTCTTAAAAAGCAAATACATATGCATGTCTTAAACGAATTACAGAATCTCATAAACCAAAGTAAACTCAAAGTTATATCAGACAAAATAATATCACAACAACTAGGCCTAACTGGTAGTTATAATGCTGGTAGGACCCTATTTACCACAGCTCAAGGAAGTTATTATGATGTCTGTCATATTTAAATTGCTGACAGAGATTTCTTGCCTAAAAAATACAGCTCATATGCAGGGGCGTCACGAGCCTGTCTGCCCTCTGAGGCACCTTATCCAGTGGCCGCCCCTGGTGGTGCCCTCAACTTCCAAAAATCTTGACAAGCAAAAAAAGGCTGTCAACTATTTTGTCCAGTTGCGTCACGTGGGTGCATGTGGACGGTGTAATATTTAACTAAGCAAAATAGATAATGACCTTGTTTTACTCGACAGGATTCCAACACGTAAATATATATCCGAGTGAGAAACACTATCTTCAAAAAATGCCACCCTTTTGTGTCATGCCGCCCGAGGTACTTGCCTTGTGGTCACGACGCCCCTGCTTGTACGTGAGAAAAGTTACAAGTTACAACCTTCATTTTGCTCCAAAAACTGCTTGCATCAATATGAGGCATAAGACAATCTATCAGCATCCACAAATATTCAATCTCAGCTTGTATAACTCAGTAAAGTGAAATATTGCAAATAACAAATTGATCAACAATTTTCAGTTGAGATCTGGTCTACAATCAAGTACAACCAATCTGTTGGCATAGAAACAAATTTATAAACAAGACATTAAAACCTTTATTTCATAAACTATTCTTCCAAACTTTCCAATAAAAATATAAGTTCTAAGGTATAATGAGAAAATATGACAAGAAATGGCATTACTACATCATAATTGAAACTACACATTAATTCAGATCAAATACAATGCACAATGAAGGCCCAAAACACAAAGTACATTTGATAATAAACAACACTCTTCTAGATCAAAGCTAATTTAACTGCATTCATAGTTCCACTGCAGAGGAAAGCATAAAAGACTTGAAACAAAGTATTTCGATTTTCTGATTTAAGATCTTTACAACTACAGTTTTCAAATTCTCATTTGTTAAAAAGATGGCGCACTACAAAGTAAAAATTAAAACACACTGAATGATTATCCTTGCGATTGACGCTGGTGCAAACGCTCAGAGACAAGCAGATATAACAGCATCATTCGGTAATTATTTCTTAAATGTATTGAAGACACAATTCCTTTAATCAAGCCCTCAATCGAAAATATCACTTTAGAAACTCAACAGCTCTTCATAATATTGTAAAAAATCTATGTACAATTTTTAAAAAAAACAGAAATTGAATCTACAAAAGGATGCAAGAAAGATCAACAATATAATCTTAATTAATTTTTGTTAGTCAGCCTTCAAGGCCTGCAGAGGCCGGATGTGCTTTGATAAGAGCCAACTGAATTACGGGAAGCAGAAGTTGGAAGCCATCTTCAATGTAAGTGGAACTGTTGCTGGCTTCCAGATAGATGTTGGTGACAATCAGAGATACGGACTCCGGTGAAGATTCGTGCGCTTGAAGCTGACTTCCCGCTGTCTCTTCATTTTTTTTCTGAAATTATTTTAAAAATTACAATGGTGTCCTACTGTTCATTGCTAACTTTGATTATATACAAATAACAAAAACAATAATATTGTAATATTATTATACCTAAATACTTATAAGGAATATGTATTACCAGTAGCTTCAAAATATGTCAGATATAATAATAATAATAATAATAATAATAATAATAATAATAATAATAATAATAATAATAATAATAATAATAATAATAATAATAATAATAATAATAATAATTAATAAATATGTTTTATAGTACCAGCTATAATGCAAAAAGACATCAATTGATGCTATTTAAAATCTACTCACAAAAGATCAGATCAACACCAATAATATTCATCATAGTGGGAACAGTGAGACAGAGTACAAAGGAAAAGTGCACAAAGAGAGAAAAGAATGCTTTTATTGCATAGTTTAAAGTAGAGAGCTAAATCAAAATGTTAGTTTTAGCTAAAAATTGATATTACAACATAAATATTTACATTTGTAAAGAAGGACAACATTAAAACAAATCAATATTAGCAAGAAACATTTCTCAAAGTTCTATATGATGAAATTTTCTTACCTTTCATTATTACTAAAATTCTATTATATAAATCATCATTGTCCAATTACAGACTTTATATATATATTTATCCAATTCAAAGTATAAATATTTATATTTTATTAGTACAAAGTTAAGCTACAATTCAACAAACCCAAAAAATACATGTAATGTCAATTAAGGAGTAATGAATTAATAAGGGATTGATATTTGCACTTTATAAAATTATTATTTTTATTCTAAATGTTTCATATTCCCGACAAAACTGACTTCAAAAATTCACTCACAGAAATCCTCAAAATGCAATCTGCGAACTTAGTCGACTGAAACTCAACTTCACTCGAAAGAACTTTTGTCAGACTAAAACAATTTGGCAGAAAAACTGAATTAAACGTGCAAGATAATGAACAAGTTGTGACTGTCCTATTAAGATAGAATTATCACACTATTGGGCAAAATGACAAATATTTAGCCATTTACAAAGATCAAGTCAAATAAAGTTAAAACTCAGCGCTGGGTTCCCTGCAGAAGAAATATCCAGGCCTCCAAGGATGGAGGATGTGGGGAACGTAGCTGTAAACACAAAAATATTTATCTTTTGGGTAGGCCCCTGTGACCATCGAGCCCCCGCAATTGCAGGCTTTGTGGGTGCCTGGCCCCAGCCTTGGCTGGCAATGACAGATGAGAAAGGGAACTCACTTTTTGATGGCAGAGGCTCTTGCAACATAAGTTGAAATTTCACGAGGATTTTCCATCAGAAGGACCTGACCTATCTGGTGAAACAGCTCGACTGAGCAAGCCGTCAGCTCATTCAGCGTCTTCAGTATCATTTGGTTCACATCCTAGAAACAAAAGACCATTCTCACAATCGTACATTTCATAAGAAACAAAAACACGAAATAAATTCATGCCCGAAATGGAAAAGTATCAAGGAAATGACAGCAATGTTCTTGCCAGAAAACACAAACATATTACCAAAAATATGAAATTCTGCAGGAAAACCTGTCGACAATTGCACTGAAACCCAAATAATGAATTAGAAAATGACTAGAGAAGTTGCCCATACACTAGAAGATATAGGCATTGAATTCTCTTGGTCCTTTTTTTCACAAGAAAGAAGCCAATTACACGCTTGTTCTTGAACCTGAAAAATAAATCAACTGCGGTAATAAACGAAGAACAAGATAACATCAATATCACTCAGCACACAGCAACACAGTGCAAACTCCTTACAGAAGTCAGACCAATACAGTACAATCACATTAGAAAAAATACGTCATTTTAATACGACAGATACATTACCAAAATTAAGATGCAACTTATCAAACAGCAACCAAAATGCCAGTTATTCTGCCAGTCGCGCTAATTAACACAAACTGTTCTGGCTTTTAAAGTCTCTTTACCCTCAGAAGTTTCTGTGAATTGATATTGACTCCAGCCTGGCAAAGACAATCCGTAACAATCGCTTTGAAGTCATGACGTGGCTTGTCAGCGTCTGCAACAAAATCATTAATTCTCATGGTAAAATCATTTCTACCACTAACACCATACACTAATAACTATGGGAAGAATTCCTTTGCTGTAAATCCATTATGTTACTTCAGGTTGTTGCAGGTTAAGTATTCTGCCACCTGTAATCCTTACTGTTTCAATTTATCATTAAAATGGAGTATTAGACTGCTGTGCTTATAGACATCAGTTTAGAATTAACTAAGTTGAAACATATCTTTTAAAGCTATCCATTGATGCTGATTCTGTTTATATTTTGATAGTTTTAGGTTTAACTGTTATATACCATTATTTATCTCAGCTCATGACAGTATTACAATAAGAATTTAGAATTATATGAATTTAGACTTTTATTCATTTAAATAGTGAAACAGTTTAAACGATTTAAATAATAGCTTGGAAATGTTCATAAATAATTATCTGCCATAATTAAACAACACAGGAAAACCCATTCAGTATCATCCATAATAACCGTGCACCATACTTAAAACTTCTTTCAATGGCAACTCTTGTTAATATCACAAATATGAGCATACTAAAATATAAACAAAAACCTATGCATAAAAACTAAGACATTGCATATTGTAAATATTTCTGGTCCTACAGATTTCTTGGAATTTATTTATACCAATTTCACGACTGAGAAGCGAAAGATGAAAAACCGCTTCAACGGTTGACAGATCGGTCTGGACGTCATGCCTTGCATCTGAGGACAACTGGTTCAGAATTCTACCAACCCTACTTCTACTCATGCTTGACATCAGCTGCAACAGCTCAAGATTGGCAATTTCTACCAAAAATACAGAAAACCATTAGCTAAAAATTAAAAAAAGAACTTGAAATCAGTCAAAATCAAAGGAACAGTCAACGTGAACAAAGTCCAACTTTCAGCAATTAATTCTGTCCAGTTTGCTTAACTTGTATCTAGAGTGCCATAATGATCAACTGGAGACGAAGATCTGTGCTGGACCCTATGCTCATTTGAGTATGGGACTTCTTCTTTAGGTGCTGTGTATTTCTACGTTAGCAACCTTGGATTTCCACTTTGTTCGATCTTGACATCCTCTTATTAATTCGATGTTGTTCTTTACTCGATCAATTCCTTCTCATAGGCAGTCTACATAGGTGGTTCTCTGCCTTCCTCTTGTTCTTTTTCCCTCCACTTTTCCAGTATTTCCAAATGTTCCAGGCCTTCCTTCCTCATTATGTGTCCGAAGAAGGGAAGCGGCCTTTTTTTGATGGTTACCATCAGACTTCTTTCTATTCCAATTTCATTCAAGATCTCTTCATTGGTTTTTTCCGTCCATGCAATCTTCAGCATCATTCGCAGAAACCTCACTTCCGTGGCTTCCAATTTCCTCAGCATGGACTACCTTTACCTTTCATGATCAAAAGTTCCATGAAGAAACACAAAGGTACTGTACCATTCCAAATACATTGTCATAAGTACTTGTATTAAGCTGGATGATAAAACTGTCCTTCTAGCAAGAGTCAAAGTAAGCAAAGTAAGAAAGAATGCAAAACCAATTTCTATATAGCATTACATTACACAAAAGCTTGGCAGAGAGTGCATGCCTATCTTCAAGCTCTCATTCCAGATTAAATCCCTAATTCCTGAATCCGTGGGATGCAGATCCGGATGGGATTATAGCAACTAGATACTATGGATATATATTCCATAATAAAGTGCATTTGCTGAATTAGATCAACTAACCAGAACAGTCAGACAGGATCGGGTGAACTTTGAGGGATGCCAACTGGATTATGGGAAGCAAAAGGTGATAGCCATCTTGAATGCATGAACTGCAGTTGCTGGCCTCCAGGGTCAGGTTAGTCATCAGTGAAACAACCAGCTGTGAGTTTTCCGTCAACTGCAAATTTTCATTAGTTATAACAATTCATCAATTGATTTCATATACAATGAATGTTGCCACAGTAAAGATAACAAATGATCTAAAAATAACTACAGACTAAAACTCTAATGGCACAGCCATTAACTCTAATTGCCTGCACCCTTTGAGGAAAAGTGTTGCTTTTATTATGAGTTGGACTTAACCCTTTGACTACAGCAATCCACAAAACCAAAAAGTTATGAAGTCACAATATCAGCCTTATAAGGCAAAAGGGTTAAATTAAGCAAAATACTGTATCTTGTATAAAATACATCAAATTTACACGATTTTGCAAGTATAATAAAAAATATACAAAATATTAGAATCTACTAAATAGACACACTTAAAACTTTCAACGCAAAATGAAAATATTAGCACCAGTGCTGCTTGCATAGTACAGTTATTTGTATAGCATTTCTAAAAATGTATTTCACAAAAGTAAGAATGGCATTAAATCATTGATGTGAAATGTTGATGAGATGCTTGGAACCGGTTTACCTGTGGCAGACGGAGACAGTCGGTAAACTTTCTTGCTTCAATCCAGATCTCAGTGCACAAGACTTTGGTCAAACTGAAACATATTCCATCATCATCATCCCAAGTAGACATATGCACCCACATCCCCACCCCAAAGAATAAAAAAGTTCTAAGTAGTTAAATAACAATCAACAACAAAATTAAGATGTTAACCTCCATCATTCAATTTTAAAGAAAATATATTAAATCTTACATATCGCTTGAAAATCAGCAGTGACCTTATTTTCCTGTCAGAGCCAAAGATCAGAAATTGTCCAACTTTTAAACAAATGTTCTCCTAAGTGCTGCTGTCAGCAATGAAATTTTTCTTAAAATGTCATGACCCAAAATAAAATCACTGTTGTATGCTGCCCATGCACACACACACAAATTAATACAGAAAATGAAGCATTAATACACTTCACCAACTAAATTAAACATAATTATTAATAAAGTCTGTATGTACAAACTGCAATAACATCTGTAAGCAGTAACAAGAACTGTAAGATTTCTGGCTGGAAGGTCAGTTACTTTAACCCCTTAAGTGCCTTACTGATGAGCACCACTTGTCATATATATATACCATAGACACCATATATTCACCGGCAGCAAAAGGGTTAAATCATGACTTAACCGAGAATACTATCAAAATTACATCAAATTAACCGTAGATTTGGTTGTAATTTACATAACATTTCAAAATATGTCATTAAGATTTTTTGAATGAAATTGTATCATAAATTCGATACAGATGCTGCCAAAAATCTAAAAATACGAAGTGAACAAATTATACAGCCAAAACCTCTGCATGAAAAACTTCTACAAATGACAGCACTGGCTATAAAGTTTTTTCACTTGGTGCATAATAAATACTAAGGTCAACAACATCTAAAATAAAACAATGATTAAAATAGAAATCTAACCCAGCCAAGCTGAGTGCTCGAAACTTGTAAGACAGAATTGGCGCCGAATAATCGACCAATAGCAGCTGAGCGATCTTGTGAAACGTCGCGATTCCAGTGGCCGTGAAATCCGCAAACATCAAGATTGCCATTTTGTGGATATCCTTTTAAAACACATCACAAAATCAAATTAAGGTTGAACTCTCATTAATTATTTGAGACAAAATTTAACTTTGCTTACTTAAATACAATAAAATCTTTATATTTGTGTATAAGTGCACCGAACCACTCTACTGCACCTACAAGCATTGTCATAAGAAGCATTGTTGGTCTAAGTCTTAATGTAATATAGCATTTTTGCATAGCACTTCTAATATTCTTCTCAGAGGTGGTCCTGGCATTGGAGTTGCATGATAAAGTAGTGAGACTTTAGCTTAAGAGAACATAGAAATTGACTTTCAAATCTAAAGGTCCATGATTCTAATTCATGAATGGCAGTATGTGACCACAAGTCACTCACTATTCATCGTCATGCTCCCCATTATAAACTGGGTGCATAGACTACTCACCTGATATTACTGTCTCAATCACAGATAGAAGCACAATCACTGATGCAAGACTCATCAAACACTTGCCGTGAAATACCTTCATATCAACGACTCGTGTTGATAGGAATTGTATATTTACATCACATGTGTACAATGTGTTAAGGAAGATATTTTAAAGTCCAACATAGAATCTAATCTAACACTGGTTAGATCGTTAAAACTGTTTTAAGTTAAACGTCAGTCAGTTTATCATATTTGTACCTCTGTGCTGTACTTCTGATCTTGTGGATTCTCTTCAAGACAGGAAGACAGCCACTTGGATGTTGTTTCCTGGACCTTCAAAGTTTTTCAAAACTCACAAATTTATTACCATCACACAAATAATTATATTTGAAATCTTCCCACCACAAAAAATCCACATTTCCTGGACACTTTGGCAAAATATTTCAGCCATTTTTTAAAATATGTCAAAGCATTGAAAGCTTTCGACTCAAAAGGCTCTGTTAAAAACTCAGGCTAATAAACTGCATGTTAATCACCCAAGTGAATAAAGTAAGTAGGTGAAAGTCAGAGTATTTATTTAGCGCTTTCTAGAGTAGTACTGCAGTAACTGCCTAATTCTTAGGTGTTTAATAAAGTCTACGATACAACGTACAATGAAGAGCTTCTGAACATTGGTGCTACTAAGACTGAGTTGGCTGATAAAGTCCTTCATCAGTTGACAGAAGTCATGATCAGTATTTCCAACTGAAAATTCACATAAAATGCTCTTCACAATTCATTTCAAATTCATTGAAATATTAATGCATCAAATAAGATTCTGAAAAATAGAAACATTTTGATATTTTAAAATATTTTGTCAGTCAAATTGAAACAGAGTCAATTAAGTAAAAACATCTGCAATGCGCGACGATGGCTGACTGCGTTCTGCAGCTCAAAACTAAAATATTTTCAATCTAAAGAAAAATTAAATAAGAATTTAACTGAAATGAATACAATGGAACAGTCACTTCAAGCTCCTACAACAGTGGCTCTTAACTGGGGGTACTTGTACCCTTGGGGCACTTGAAGGATGATGTGGGGGTGCAACGAATGATCCAGAAATGAAATCTGTTTTATAGATTTTTACTACAATTTATGCTGTATAAATATTGTAGAAATTGTTTTTAATAAATTAAAAATTCTAAAGAAAAAATCCCACTTTCTAGCAGGTGCACAATAATCTGTGGCAGATATTTGTTGCAGCTTATAATTTTTCAATATATTATAGAACAGAAGCTTCTGCCATGGGATAAGGTATGCTTGTTGTAGGGGATACTTTGCTCTCTTATACTTGGTTCAGGGGTATAATCATAAAAGGTTAAGAGAACCACTGTTTTATAAGAACATGTCTAGCAGCCTAAGCCGACACCATGGAAAAAGTTAATAGAAGCATCAGAAGAAGAGTGCAAGGAAGAAATGCACAGTTTGACAGGACAGCAAGGATTCTGACGCAATTGAATCTTCTGATTTGTTTGTTGCGGAAAAACAATCTGTACTAAACGCAAAAATGTGCCTTGAAATGAGTAAAGATCATTTACTAGTAAGCCTTAGGACAAGGTGTAAACAGAGGAGCAGTAACAACATCATTGAGTGCAGATTCAAGCACTATTGTGACTGATGATGATTCACTCACAGTCATCTTCCCAATCCATTCCTCCAAGATCTGAAGCGTCCTTGATCAGAGCCAGATCGGTCTTGACAGCAGACAGTCGATCCCCAGACAGTCTCTCCAACTGCTTTGTCAGCTTCTCCTCACTCACCTGTGACAGGTCGGTCAGTGCATCAAAATGGGCCAAACCTAAAGCAAAGCAAAAGAAATTCTGCATGAATGCATCAAAACTATTTTGAATAAGCAGATGGTTAAGTCAAAGCCCCTTCTCTGACAACTTACACAAAAGTGAGTGTTAGAAATAAGATGGTAAACATCTTCTATGTAAATTCCTTCAAACAATTTTAGACCCAGCCTTCAACCTTACACTTTTTTAAATTTTAGAGATTTTTGTTAACTTTGGTTTGTTGAGATAATCAATTAAATATTCCAAAATGTCTATTTTGAATTTTGAACCCAACTGACTCATGCACAAAAATGTCAAACAGATTTTAGAACTGAAATGCCTTACCTTGACAATCATCAAAACATTTTCTCAACATCTGTGCTCTAGATGTTTCACTTGTCTTTGGGTCCAACTTCTTCTTCCTCTAGACAAATCAAATAAAAACAAACTCTTTCAATTTCAATATTTCTCGATAATTTTGCTTTCTGAATCTCAAACTTCTTGACCAATAATGACATTTGCATTCAGGCATTTCTGAAATAAAAGATATTATACATCACTGTGAACAAACTGTGGAAACATAGTTAGGAAAATTAACCATGTAATTCAACAGTTAACAAGTGCAACAGAAATTTTAATTTAAAAAAAAAATTAATTTTAATAATTTGATAATAATATCAAATAATTTGACATCTGCAGAACATTTTTATGCCTAAAAATTAGAGTCAACTATTTAATAGATTTAATTTAATCAGATCTAATATAAAATTTAGATTTAATGATTTCTTGTGCATGTAATATATGTGGAACTACAGGACATTTTTCTTAAATGCTTAAAACATGAAGTTGGAAAAAATTGGGACTAAATCAACATAATGATATTCTGGGATTTGAAATCTGCCAAGCATTCAGAAACTTGTTTTGGTTGGAACAAGGATCAAAATTCATCATAAATAGACACATATTATGAATTCAAAATAATGGACTTTCAGCTGATATCTACATTGCATTTAAAATGGCTGACAGTAGTATTGCAGGGCTTAGATAAACCGATGTATATACTACAGATCATTTTAACAAAGGAAAAACTGCAACAGGACACAATGCAAGAAAAAACTATGAACAGTAATACAGACAAGAAACAAAGACCAACAATAACAATGCTGCTGGAATGCATGCAAAAATCCAGGTGCTTAGAAAAGAGAATTTGCTGCTAAGGACATGAATCATCTCATCAGAAACTAGCCCAAGGCACAGAGTATGGAAAGAAAAAGGAATGTACTGCAAATACCGACAAGTCTTCCACTAACCCGGAGAAGGGATGAATGTGATGGAGGACTCGCAGACGGAGAAAGCGGTGACCTGCCATCATCTCCTGGTTCATCGGACAAAACACTCATTGTCTTTCTACCGATGTTTTCAAGAACACCGATGCCCGTGCTGATGGCTTTCTTACCCTGGGGGGTGAAGACAGCAGAATACAACAAATGCACTGATGGGCAATTCACCCTCAAAAGCATTTCAAGTACAACAGTGAAACGACTTACTTTAAAATACTTAAATAAAATCCAATAAAAATCTATTTTATAAAAAGATGAGGTTTTGCTCTCAATGCAAATAAACAGAATCATCGTAGATGTTGATTAGAGAATACATTAACCACTTTCTCTTAAAATGCAAAACTAAAATTGTTTTTTGTCATCATCAGATCAGTTGTTCCACTGTTTAAAAGTTCAATTTAGAAAACAAATAAAGTAAACAAAAAGATGTGGATCCATTATTCTTAATTTCCATCAGCTTTCCAAAAGAATACTTTCCCAACACAGTTATTCTATAGAAGAAAAACCTTATTAAGTTCATTTTCAAAATAAACATTAAACTAAAAAAACTGGAAAGAAACATCACACAGGATTGATTATTACTGACAGACCTTCAAACTAATGCTAACTCAATTGATTTTACAGAGAAGTCTTACTGCGCCTGTAATAGTAGACAGACCCCATCCAGAAAACCATGACGGTTGTGCCTGAGAGCTGTGATCTTTACTCTGTTCTTTCGACTTATTTTTTGATTTCTTATTCTGATCTAAAGATTCTTCTCCTGACACCTCGGCTTCTATGCCTTCGACTTCTCCACCAATGGAACCAGTAGCAGCACTGGTCTCTGCCTCACTGCTTCTAATTTCAATGTTTGTATCCGAGTCCATTTGTGCATTCCGTCCATCATTTGTCAAAAGAGGAACTTGTGATTCGTTCTCTTGACTGGACTTTTGATCGCCATCAGTGTCTTTGCTGTCGGCATTTATCTTTTCCGCAATCTGCTTCTCGTCTGTCTCTTTCTTCAATGCTGTTCCCAGATTTCCAGTGGACGAAGTTGCAGATGACATGGATTCAACCAACTCCTCCACTTTTCCAGGCACTGGTTCAACAGTGTCTGAAGACAGATCAGCGGTCAATTGTCCTTTTTTCTTTCCATCATCACCAGCAGCACTCTGCACTGGAGTGTGAAATGATTCTGCTCTAACGACAACTCTGTCACTAATTTCTTCTTCAACCGAGCATGCTGCCACAGCATCAGGACGAAGAGCCGAAACTGATGAAGACACGGCTCCCTCATCCTTTCCCTCTTTCCCACTCGGAGACTTCTCTTCCAGTGTTCCTCTTCCTCCTCCTCCTCCTTCCTCCTCCAGTACCTTTATCTTTGCCATCAGCTGCTTTTCCTCCTGTTGCTGGTTTAGTTCCCTTTTCACTTTTTGTCGCTGCTTTTCCACTGGTGTTTGGTGGCAGTCCTGTTTTGTGTCCTCCGCCTGTCATTCCTCTTCCAGGTGACCCTTTACTCTCACTCCCAGAACTGCTTTTCTTTGTTCCCCGTAAAGTCTCCTCGTTCGACTTAGCCTTCTTTCCTTCGTTCTTCTTATTATCAGCCATTTTAACATGTTGGTCAGCACATTTCTCTCTAAATGTTGCAACTAAATCATCATCCTTTGTTGCATCAGACGTCTTCTTTTATCTTTTTCAACGCTAGCTGACATTTTCTTTTCAGTGCTTCTGTTGGTAATTTCTGTGGCAATTTCTACATTAGCTTTTACAGAAATTTCATCTTTTTTCTTTTTAGGATCATCTGTGGAAACTGAAACAGCACCAGTTGGTGCTTCTGTTTTATGTTTTTCCTCTTCCACTTTAATTTTTTCTGTAATCTGTTTGTCCTCTTTTGCAATCTTCTCATCATCTTCTATCTTTTTAACGCCAACAGTGTTTCCATCTTTTAATTCTCCAGTAACATCTTTTACAGAATCAGTTGTGGTCAATCCCAAAGTATCACAAAGTTCATCCACTTTAGAAACAATGTCGAAGTCATCTCCCTCTGCGATGTCATCGTCTCCAGAAACTAAAATTATTTAGAGCAATTATCAAATCCTCAAAAAGTCAGACTAAACAACAATTTTCATATAATCTTCATTACCAATTGCCCATCAGCTACAGATGAGTATTTTTGTGATTTTCTTTCAAATACCGGTACTCTATTTAATAACTATTTCCATTTTAGTTCACAAGCAAATATTGTGCAAGTCTGCATTCTGCATTTCATTCAAACACATCTACATGCATAGATTAATTATAATCTCTATAAGTATGTATGTATAATTTACTAAATGCATTTAAATAGAAAAACAACAACTCCATTAATACACTGACTGTTTGCTGTTGTTGTTGTGAAGCAATGTCATTGCTTAAGGGCTTGCTAGGCACTGCTGACTGATATATCGGAAATTTTATGACTTAATTGTCTTTTTGAAATCTCAGGCTTCAGCTCCAAAGCAGCAGCTTTGCCATATTGTCCAATATATGTTCATATTTACAAAAGAATAAAAAAGACACAAAAATTGTCTCAATTGGCAAACAAAACCTACCTTCTGCAATAAGTCGATCTAGCTCCTCTTCCGTCAATTCAACTTGGTCGTCCATCGGAAAGAACTTTTCAGCTATTGCAACATCTGTATCATGCAGTGAAACGGAAAATGATAATTCAGAATAACAGAAAAAGCTCTAGAATAATAAGCAAGCAAATGATATCAAACTGTAATCAAAAACTGAATATATTTGCAAAAACCAAACTCCTGCAGTGATTTATTAAATAAACTCTGCAGACTCCAAATGCTAATACAGGATAGGGCAAAGTTAATTTATGAAGTACTAGCGCCTTAAAGTCTCTAGTTTTCACTCACGGAGAGAAATTTCTAGTCATATATATCGTAAAGTTAGAGCAAGCGCGTCAGCATAAACAGCTACAACGGAACTATCTAACAACAGTGCTATATAAATTAACGAGATTTTATATAACTTTATTCGCAAAAAAGTTATATAAAATCTCGTTAATTTATATAGCATATATATATTACTTACTTACTTAATTTACACTTCTTATTGCCAGCTCCAATTACCACTATTTCGAGCGCTCCTAACGTCAAGTAGAAATTAATCGCATTTAACTAGAAGTTTTCAGCGCATAATTCGACTTCATTTCGAATAAAAATCACAAATCTAGTTGTCACGAATTTTTTGTTTATCGTTCACCTGAAAAAGTGTTTTCATCGAAGCTCAACAAACCGTGACCTGCGCTGCTACTGCTGGAATCTTTAAAAACTAGAGATTGCTTCCGAAAGTCCAGAAGACCTGAGTAGATTCAAAATTGATTGATTCCTTTTAGAAAAAAATCACAGAGCTTAGTCAGCTGCCAAAAAATTTATTCGAGGACTATTTTACTATTAATTATAGGAGGTGCTGTCGACAATTTATCATTTAAGTAAGTAAGTAAGTAATCACGAAATTTCTATAGCGCTGCCCGAAAGCTTGGCACAGTGCACCAGCTTATTCACGAGCGATCAATCTGGGTAAATCCATAGTCCGTAATCCGTAGTCCGTGGTGGTCGAGGTTGTAGATCCAGGTAGGCAGTCGCAGCAAAGTATTTTTATGGAGGATGATTTAAATTTAGGATTTCTGTCACTGCCACTTACTTACTGTCTCAATGTATTCCAGTCCGTCTGTCGGTCGGCCTGTCTATTATCACTCCTACGGTAATTGAAGAGCTTTCTTTTCTCCTGTAGGTGGGCAAAAGAGGAAGACGACGTGACGCTCCGTTGAATCATATGCCCAGTAAGACCCGTCGTCTTCGACAGAGGGCGCTTTGTGTAACGCCGTGTGAATGCCTATTTCGGTCAACCGTGATGAACCTAGATTGAAATATGTCAAAACAAAAAGTCGGTAGAAAGCATAGAAATAAAACGGTCGCTTCGAGGCTGCGATTGACCTATGGGTCTGACCATTAATTACGTAAGAAGAATAAGGGAGGGGTTTGAAGAAGTTTGGCAATGGTTGACATGGAGAGGGGGAGGTCAAGATAAATTAACGTAAATTTTATTAATTTTTACAATAAATTTAATACATGTAAATCAAAAATATATGAAATGAGTCGGTGCCCTGGTCTTCCGTGGTACACACTCGCTACACTATCATTTGGCTTCACCGTGGGAAGATAATAGAAGCTAGAATTCAAAGTGTTAGGCCTATAATCATTTTGACATCTGATAAACAAGTAAAAATTTATTAAAATTCTTTGCATAGAATTTAATTTCCACAATTCTATTTTAGTATTCAAAAGTCAGCCGTATAAAGTATCGTTAGCTTGTATGGAGGGGAGCAACAAAAATTTGACATAATTTCATTATGGGATTCCTGAAAGTTTGACAGTCATTGACAAGATTAGTGGTTAAAAATTACCTAGTAATTGTTTAGGGGTCGTCCATAAATGACGTAACGCGATTTGGCACTTTTTACCCCTCCCACTACGTAACGCGACGTAACAAAAAGTCAGACCCCTAAAGTATGAAGTGCAACGGGCCGACCCCCACCCCTTCCAAAAAGTCTTGACAAGCAAAAAGGTCATTCATTCTTCTATTTTTCCCCTCTCCAAACATACTGGCAAGCAAAAAAGATCATCCTTGTATTCTTCCCTCTCCAAATACCCTGACAAGTAAAAAAGCTCATCACTTAAAAATTTTGTGTTGCGCTACGTCACATTTACGGAACCCCCTCCCTCCTCTCGTCACACAAATGTCCGGACTCCCTTCCCCCTAGGCACGTTACGTCATTTGTGGACGAGCCCTTACGTAATTAATGGACAGCCCCTAGCAACAGACGGAACGTTCTAAAGAACATACATTGATGCAGAGGCGACATATTGATTGCTTGAAGTATGGGTGTAATAGTCAGAAACACGCGTTAATTGTCATTTGTATACATTTTATAGCTAAATAACCGCACAATTCTAGCATTGAATAGGCCTAAAACGCAACAATTTGAAAAGTGTCAAATATTTATAAGTTGGTCATATTTTAAAGTTGATGTCGTGTAGGCCTACAATAGAATAAAATCAACATTATAACGAGGCAGTGAAAATCAGCTCGCACTCACACCGAGAATACGACACAGCACCATTCTCCATGCACTCCATTAGAGTAAATCAAACACAGACAGCTCTGAATAAGGACAACTATGAGTAAAAGAGAATTGTTCGGAAAAGAAGCACACGAGAGAGAGAGAGAGAGAGAGAGAGAGAGAGAGAGAGAGAGAGAGAGAGGAGAGTTTTCCGCCTATATTTCCCAATTGACCATTTCATAGCAATGGCGTTTTCTCAGTCGTCGATCCAATTTTAGATGATTTTGAGGTAAAAGGTCACTTTCGATTGGAACTGATCACGTGCGAGAGGAGGACAGACAGACAGACAGGCAGGCAGACAAACAAACAAACACAAACAGACCGACACACAGAAGGACAAACTCTCGGACCGACAGAGTCGATATTAACGTGTAGTTTCTGCGTTTTTCTGCTCATCTCACTTCTATAGCGGCGGTCGTTTTGAGCGATTTCATTGGGGAATATCTCGAGATGGAAACATTCGATCATATTAGATCTCACAGCTTCTGACGAGGAGGTCGCTACTGCCAACGATGATGGTTAAGATTCGGCGCAGAGGAGCTTCTGTAGATTCACAGACAACCAACGAAACGCCCAAGACACGGACACTAGATTAGATGGCTCGATCGCCTCGCATATAAGGTATTCTATATCGACTGGCGTTTCTCGTATACTGAATTCCATGAGATGGTTCGCGATGACGACCGTACCGCACCCGGTGCAATAGTCACCGACTATAGCTATCGTTAAATCGATGTCACTATTTGTGATCGGAGGACGGTTCTGCTCTCTCCGCTGACAATTATCGTTCCGTCTCTAACTGCGTTCGACAATTTGTCTCCATTACAACGAACGCAGCAGCAGCAGCAGCAGCCGAGACTCTGCTGCCGCTGCTGGTGGTGGTGGTGGTGGTGGTGGTGGTGGTGGTGGTGGTGCAGTGAGACCGGCGGCGTCCATTTGCCGCGTCCTATACGCTCGGTCAGTCGTCGGCCCAGCAGATGCCGTGCATCGGGCACTTGCCGTTGTTGTGTGGATCACTCGGTAGAGGGACAGACAGAGTGAGGTCTGGCGGTTAAGCGTTCGGTTTAGGCGAAGAAGAAGACGACGACGGCAAATCTTATACACGGTCGCACTTAACGTCTATCATCATCGTCATCACCATCACCGTGCAACGACTACGACTACGACTACGACGACATTGAGAGCGGATCGTCGTCTTCCGGTCGGAGAGTCTCTTCTCACACTTCCGGATTTCTCGCCTCCACTCTCTCTCTCTCTCTCCTCCTCCTCCTCCTCCTCCTCCTCCTCCTCCTCTTCCTCCTCCTCCTCATTCTTCGCAAATACGCACACTAGAAAGAGATCGACTAATGGAGCGGGTAATGGACGAAAATCAAGAAGAGGAAAAGGAAGAAGAGGAGGAGGAGAAGGAGGAGGAGAGGACCGGTGGGATAAGAAGATCCCCCTCAATCGACAAACTGCTGCGGATGGTCGGATTGGTGGCGATGCTTTGGACGAACTGCTTCGCTCAAGGATTTAACGGTAACTTCATTAAAGACAACGTCCATTCGCCGTTTTTCCAGCAGATGGGGGGAGGGGCGGGCAGCTGGATACGCTACATAAAGCATGTACATGGTTTACAGAAGTTTACAGAAGTTTATTTCCAACTGAAAAGCTAAAAAATCATTAACATTTTAAGCATAGGCCTAAGTACAATATAGTGTTCAAGTAATAAGGATATAGGCTATAGTGATATACAGTGTGTATATATATATATATATATATATATATATATATATATATATATATATATGGGGGGCGGGAAGATCTCAGATTGGTAACACGCTAGCCTAGACAAGCACGCTGCAGACGGAGGAAGGGTTCAACCCCGCAGGATCCCCTAAGGTCGACTCATATGTTGCAAATCCTCAATTATCGAGATGCAGTTGAATACGAAAACGAACTGAATAGCCTACTTTAATCATCAACAGTATTATAGATACAAATTCATACAAATAAAATAAATGTGATACGTCCACTGTAGCGTTTTAAATATCAGAGTTGCGCGATTTCATTTCTAAGTATAAAATTATTATAAATGTATTTTTCTATCAACGAATCTCAATTTTCAGTGGATCTGCAGATGAAAGCGAGAGATGTTGCGTTCCACGTATTTTCACATTTTCAGCAACAGAGACACTTTCTTCAATAGCAGTTTCGCGTCTGATTTTCTGAAGTGACAAAATGACAAATCGTATTTTCGGTGAGAGTACTTTAAGAAGCCGAACACGGTGATGACAACCATATTTCACGTGTTCGCATTGTCCCATAATTATAGGCAACGTTTTTGAAAGCAACATTTATAATTTACAAAATGTATTTCTCCATTTAGTTCCAGCATCTCTGAAGGTTCTGCCTATGTATACTGTATGCTATCTGCGCTGTGGTAATGGCAGTTGAAGCGGATCCAGAACACAGAGTATAGCGGGAGGGTTGGCGGCCGACAGAGGACAGAGTCATGGATATGTCAGTGGCAGTGGAACATGACCTGGTCTCCAACTCTACTGTGACAAAGAAATCTATGGTTGATATCTGACAGCGTTTTATATTACCGCAAGAATTACTAATTAGCCGGTTCCACTGTCGGCCTATTAGACACTATATAGGCCTAGTGTGGGAACCCTGATTGACGGCGAACAAATGTTTATATAGGCCTATCCACGCCGTCTTCTTGTAGGTGTTCGGGATATTTTCTTCCGCACGATGTCTTTCACAGCCGCACGCTGGTAGTTTTGCTGCCGAAAGCCAAAATCGAGTGGAGCGGGGCGCCTCAGACTCCTCGAGGGTCCCTGCATGGGTATGACTCCTATAGGGGGTCACACTGCCATTACGGCTATGTTACGGTATTTGTTCTGCCTATGCAGGGCCCTAGTGCAAGCCCTCTGCTGTAAAAGCGCTATAAAATTTGGGGTATTTTATTTACAGAAGAGACTTCTCGTAGGGGGACTTCTGCTAAACTCGTGGCCCATATATATAGGGGAAGCTTTCACCCCATCTTCCCCATGGTAACTCCCACCCCGTTTTCCCCATGGCTTAAGATCGGCTAGATATACCGCCAATCTGTATGTCGCGAATTTAGTACTAAATCGGGGCGCTATATAAATTCTCGCGCGTCCATTGTCTTTCGGTTCTGGCGACCATATTTTTTTATTCTCGAGGCAAATGTTCTCTTCGGCCATTTGCTGTTTAATCTCTTGTGCGATGTCTTCGTCACTCAATATATTCGGTCGAACAGACGTAACGCTAAACTCTCTCTCTGTCGCTCTGTCTCTCTGTCTCTCTGTCTCTCTGTCTCTCTCTCTCTCTCTATGTCTGTCTGTCTGTCTGTCTGTCTGTCTCTCTCTCTCTCTCTCTCTCTATCTCTCTCTCTCTCTCTCTCTCTCTCTCTCTACCAAACGGATCCTTTAGACGCGATCATTCACTCCCTCCGTCGTCTCGCCTTCGTCTTCGTCAGCAGAGGCCGCTAATGCCGTTATTTTGATTAAGGGTCCGACGGGCGGCGAATGAAGAAGACAATGGCCCCTCACAGGATCCGCTTATCTTCATCCTCCTCCTCTTCTTCTTCTTCTTCTTCTTCTTCTTCTTCTTCTTCTCTGACGAGGCTCCCCAAGTCCCAACGCGCAGCAGCAGCAGCAGCAGCAGCAGGAGGAGGCCTCTCCTCTGAACGCACACGGTCTTCGAGGACATCATCAATAGTGCTGCTGAACTCTTCATATTTGCCACAAGCAGCGCTTTTTGGCCAATGCGAGGCCACGGTTTACACGGTACAGCTGCTGCTGCTTCTGCTGCTGCTGCTGCTGCTGCTGCTGCTGCTCTGGGTTTGGAATTAGATGCTAATGGAATGTTAATGCTGGCGACGTCTCGGTCATTTGAAATTTAACGGAAAATCGAAGATTCGAAAAGAAGAAACAAGAACACTTTTCACGAATCGATTATAATTATTTAATTCGTCAGTTGTTAAGCTCTCTTCTACTTCTTTCACCCGGCAAAAGGTTTTGCCAAAGAAATTTTTGGATCTTTATGACATTTTCTTTTGAAAATCACCGACGCGCCTTGATTTTGATGTCCACAAACTATAGGGGCCCTATCCGTCGGATGAAATTAGCGTGGGATCTGTAGAGGGAAGGGAAAATCCTGGAAACTACCTACTGACTCATCTCCCCCCCCCACTGGTCCACCCTTTGCAAATCTATCACCATATATCTGTAGCAAAGGGTAAGTTAGTGCTAAGGCTATAGCTAACCTAATTAACTAACCTGATTAGCACAATGAAGCCATTTAAAATATCTCCCCCAACTGTCCTGATTCTTCAACTCCCGTCCTATCAGTCTAACTCTCTGATCTAGACCGATGGATTTTGTCAATCCAACTGATCCGTGGTTAGACTTTAATTACTAGTTCCCAATGAAGACCAGAAGCGGACCATCTGGTCAGTTTCACATTCATCGTTCGTCCTTCAGTCCTTCAGTCCTCGAAGCAAACGCTCTCGTCCGACGACCTGCGTTCTGCAGGATTCGTCTTAGTAGTCCCTGTCTCTCTGTGCGTCTGCTTCGATGTCTCTGTCTCTGTCTCTGTCCGTCTGTCCGTCCTTGTGCTTTGTTTAATGGATTTTTCCTTTTCTCTTCGAAATTGTATTTTTGTATTCTATTCTCTCTTGTTTGGTCGACCCTTTCCTTCCATTTACTTTTAGTCCAACCACCTACTTCTCTCTCTCTCTCTCTCTCTCTCTCTCTCTCGATGTCTCTTTCTCGATGTCTCTCTCTCTCGCTGTCTTTGTTTTCTGTGTGTCTCACTCTCTGTCCCGCTCTTTCTACGCGTGCCTGCCAGAATCATCTCAGTCTCAGTCCAGAATTCCGGTTGGGAAATCGAATGTGCGATTCTGACCAAAGTTTTTTCTTCTTATTTATTTTTTCTTGTGATTAAGTCTTTTTCAGCCGATAGCATTTCTATAGCCTGTCCGTCTGTGTCTGTCTGTCTGTCTGTCTGTCTGTCTCTCTCTCTCTCTGTCTCTCTCTCTCTCTCTCTCTCTCTCTCTCTCTCTCTCTCTCTCTCTCTCTCTCTCTCTGTCTGTCTTTTCATCTTGCTAGTTTCTTGGTTGAATGGACTGCTGCTGAGGAGTAGGATTGGAGGGGGAGTAGAAGCTGTATTCTTCGATGGAGTTAATTAGACGCCAGCTGCAGGGTCTCAGTGATTCAGTTGCGAGGGCTGGGGGGGAGCCACCGATGGGCGGAAGGTCCTGCTGAAGGCGGCCCTTTGCCACCCCCCCTCTCTCTCTGTCTCTCTCTCTCTCTCTCTCTCTCTCTCTCTCTCTCTCTCTTTCAACCGTCGCCGGCAAACCTTCCTTAAGGCTAATTGCCTGTTTTGGACACATATTTGTAGGATTCAGATTAGCAAAAACGGTCATTAGGAGGAACACGAAATCAGGGAAGACAAAAGAGAAGTTGATTGGATGAAATCAAAGATTTTGACCGGTTTCAACCTCTAATGTGCGCTACACAAATGGTCCACGAAAGAAAAGGACCACGGGCGAAATGATAATGACTGCTAAACTCTTATCACTGTTATATGACCTCGACACGACTAAGGGGTGCACTGATGACTCTGATGATGATGATGATGATGATGATGATGATGATGACGACGACGACGACGATGATGATGATGATTATGATGATGATGATGATGCTTTACTAATTTAGTGCGATATTTGTATTGCTTCTCTCTCTCTCTCTCTCTCTCTCTCTCTCTCTCTCTCTCTCTCTCTCTCTCTCTCTCCTCCCTCCCTCCCTATGAGCAGAGAGTACATATTTACATTGTGTAACTGCACGCATAGCGTCCTACAGTAGATGACTATTGATCGTATTGACTTAGCGCTGAGCACTTAGCGATTGTCAGAAGCGAGACTCGATGACTCTGTGTATGGAACGAACCCGGATTACGTAGGATGACGCTCAGTTTACGCTGCTGCTGCCTCCTCTCTCGTTAAACACGACTGCTGCTGCTTCGCTTCGTTACCTTCGCCCGTAATTATTTATCTACTCGATAAACTACTGGCAACGAAACACGGCTAACTGCCGATTATCAGACGACTACACCTGAAACTGGCGAGTTTTTCCAGCTTAAAAGCTTCTTGCGAATATCGGAGCATGTGCTTCGCTCCTTATATACCTTACTGTATATAGTCTATCCTACCTATGAATAGATAGTATATGTAGAGAGGGAGAGAAATGAATATAAAGATATTAAATGATCTGCGTAAGTAATTGTGCGTCTTTTGACATAATTATGACAAAGTGGTTGACGCTGTATATGAATTGTAACTTGTAAACTAATATGCGTAATTCAAAGTGAGATGAATTCGAGTATTTCGGGGGCGGTGGGGGGGGGCGTTGATCTTCGCGGCAAATGTTTGAGCAAATAAGAGTCCAGCTATTGGGCGTTTAGGAGGATGCAGATGCGCTGACGTCTGCACAGAGACCGCAGCAGCAGCAGCAGCAGCAGCAGCAGCAGCAGCAGCAGCAGCCATGTTCTTGGATGTTCGATGACTTTAGAGGCAAAACGTGTGAAGCGTTTGGGAAAGTTAAACACTTCTGTTCTCTTTTCTTTTATCGTCATTCCGCGATATAAGCCTATACAATGGACGGGATCGCTTTTGAGTTATGAAATAGCGCAGAATTACCAATTTTAGAAAATTACATATTCATGCTAAAATTCACACACAGCAATCTCCCTCAACAAGATTCGCTGATTAATTGTTGGGGATGTCTTTTTGAGGTAACACTGAAAGTGGGAAGCGAACGTTTTCTGTTGCATTTCACACAATCTGGGCCTCACTTCCTCTGTTTGGCAGATCTCTTTAAAGAACTGAATACTTTCACATCTAGACTTAAAGCACATTTCTTCCAGTTGTCTTCTCTCCTTAGTCTCTTTCTCTCTCTCTCTCTCTCTCTTTCTCTCTTTCTCTCTCTCTCTCTCTCTCTCTCTCTCTCTCTCTCGCTCAGACTGTGCGACACACAATCGATTTGAGTTTCTTAAATGGTGTTTTAAGAGCGCATCATCATCATCAGCAGCAACAGCAGCAGCAGCAGCATGGCCGTCGTCGCCGTCGCATAACGTGAACTTGTGCAGTGCTATGCATTGGATGAACATTTTTGCAATTCTATTAATTTTATCGATGTTCAGAGAAGTTAATTTATCGCGTACTTACTTAATGCTTCTGACTGACATACTGTAAGTAAGTGCTTAGAATGTTGAGCCACACAGAGTCTCACAGATGATAGCAACAGCAACAGCAGCGCTGTACATAATTATCTTGCCGATGGGATCATGGTGATATATATATATACTGCACTAAAGATATTTATCGGAAAGTTTCCGATCTGCAGTAAAATTATTTTTATTATTGAGCAAAATACTTTTTCATCGTATAATAATTTGTTTGAATTAAATTAACTATTAACTTAAGTACTTAACTGATTTGTGCGTGTACTGAAGAGTAGCCTATAGGTCTATACTGTTTATACAATGGTCGATCAATGCAAGAATATTTTACGTGCTGTTATAATGTTGCAATCTAAAATCTTGTGCGATGCATGTCGTATCTTTATGAATGAAAAACGACAGTAATAATTGCATGGACGCATAACGCGTATATATATATAGGAGTAATAATTCTCGTATGTGTAATGTGCGTGTGTCTGTCTGTATATCTGTATATCTGTGTGTGCGTGTGTATACTTTGTGTGTGTGTGTGTGTGTGTGTGGGTGGGTGGGTGGGGGGTATTAAGCTCGGAGATTGTGTTTATCGCCTTAGAATCTTCCACATACAAAATCTATTCTGACCGTTTTCTGAATAATATTGTTCTTAGCCGTTTCCTTCTTACAGATGCGACGTTATGCCGAACAAACACTATATATGCACTATATATGTATATATATGTACATAGTATGTATGTAGTATGTATGTTTATACATATATTTATATATATATATACTCCGGCGCCAGTTTAAGGGTATATGCAGTGACCGGCAGACATGCATGTATAGAGACACGGAAGCAAACGGACACGGAGAAGGCGGAGGATTTATGGGGACATGGACAACAACAGTCCCCTTCTCAATTTGTCCGTTTACTCTGGGAAGGCAGCAACAAATGGAGAGAAGTTGATGTGCCAAATAGAGATCGTTGGGCAAAAAACCTTCGAGCAAATATTGATCTGAACTCCGCTGGGTCAGTGACTGCGGGAGTGAATTTGAAATCTCGAAAATGTCTGGAATTCACTGGAACCTTTCCCAAATGAGTTCAACCTTCGCTTTCGTTTATAGTCCACGGGGAGCGGCCATCGACTGGCGTCGAGTTCATTACTAAAATGGCGCCATAGAAGTTCTTTCGTTTGTCGGATGTCTAGGTTTGAGGACGAAAATGTCGAGTTCTTCCATTTTCCAGCGTTCATTTAAACTGAAATGATGCATTATTATTACGGAAAAGATTCAGATGCAGCCACCTGTTATAGCCGCATAATATATCTTGAATCTGCGTTTTAATCAAAATAAATGTAACTCAAATTCATTTTCACTAAAGATGAAGGTTATCTGAGTGAGTCATCACCACCACCACCACCAGCTCCACCACCCTCCACCACCATCATCGCCCCCGCCGCCGTCTTTCAATAAATTTTTAGTGCGTGCATTATAACCGCTTAAGACGTACAGTCGAAAAATGAAGGCATTGTCGGTCGTTGCTTACTGCGAGTTCATATTGCTCAGCGATTAGCTCTTGTTCAATTTCAACGTCAACACGCCTTCAAAGATCTTGGCCTCCGATGACACTGTCTCTTCTTATTAAAGCAGTTGCCGAGAGCCCCCCCCCCCCCGCGGTGTAGATATTTGAAATGGAAGACGGAATTTCGTTCAGAATATTAGAATATTTGAGAACGGAATATACTTTCACCGTTCTTGTTCTGCGCTAACTATCTCAAAGTTATTCGTATTCAAACGTTCAAATGGAATCGATTAATTAACCCCTTAACTGCATGGGGATCCCAGATATATCCGTCCATTTTACATTGAGTTACAGTTAAATACACGGTTAAGGGGTTAATAAAAGAAGCCGGCGAAAGAAGACGATGTTGCCTAGAGAGAGAGAGAGAGAGAGAGAGAGAGAGAGAGAGAGAGAGAGAGAGAGAGAGAGAGAGAGAGAGAGAGAGAGAGAGAGAGAGAGAGAGAGAGAGAGAGAGAGAGAGAGAGAGAGAGAGAGAGAGAGAGAGAGCTTCTTTGCTGAATCTGTGGAGATTCGTTATTTATTTCCGATGTTTATTACATCTTTGCTGACCGGAAAACTAACGAATAAAACGCTTTGTTGATTTGAATGAATTATTCGGAATTTGCGATCACGTGCACGTCCTCAGTCACAATTTCCGTCACTTCTGGCAAACTCTCAAGTCTTGCTATATCTGGACATAAAGGATATTTCTCTCTTTAAATAACCATTTCCTCCATAGCCAACCATGATGACCCTTTGGATAAAATAACCCTTCCTGACTGACAACGCCATCTTTTGGTTATTTCAAATTTAGATTAAGCGCCGAAGAATAAACAGCTACTGCTGTTCTACCTTCGAAAGCGCTATATAAATTCACAAGATTTACTTACTTACTTACTTACTTAGAGATAAAGGTAGGCCATAGAATTCGAATGTGTTCGTAGTTTAGATTTCTGCATAATTAGGTGCAGCCCAAAATGAACGTATCTTTATTATTTTCCGAGGTGTTTTGTTCCAAAACAAAAACGTAAAATAGGACAAAAGCATATCCTGTGTTTTAAGAGCTATAATGGCTGAAAAGGACATTCAGAAGCTGGAAGCATTGGAAACGTGGCTGTGGAAGAGGATGGAAAAGATCAAGTGGACAGACAAGAAATCAAACGAAGAGGTATTACAGATGGCGGGAGAACAAAGGTCGATAATTAACACCATCAAAAGAAGACAGAGGAACTGGATTGGACACATGCTAAGAGGAGAAACATTGCTTAGAACAGCAATGGAGGAAAGGATGCCAGGGAAAAAGACAAGGAGGATGCTATTGGACTGGATGATGACGAAAACAGATGCAGAGCGTCACCACAAAACCTGCGCAGAAATCAAAGAATAGGTAAAACACAGAGGAATGGAAACAATATGCAGCCATGAATCTATCTCAAGACAGAGAACCTGATGATGATGATGATGATGATGATGATGATGATGATGATGATGATGATGATGATGATGATGATGATGATGATGAATAACTGAAATTCCACGAAAATCGCATACTTGAATAAACGTTATATTATAGACGAGGGAGGGGTGGCCAAACTGCGGCTCGCGAAAAGTTTAAATTTTTTGAGCAGATTAAGAGATCAACAGAAGCAATACAATTGCCACATAACGGTCATAATTTTGACTGTTTGCCAATTTTATAATAGGTTCCATCAAAATATCAGCAGAGATTTAATGAAATTTTGCAAAGAATTGGATCACACAACGTCGTTTTCTTGTCTAATTATCGTGGCACTATGACTCCCAAGCCTTCAGTCAATGAAGGTTTGGGAGCCGTAGTGCCAAGTGCTGTAGAGGTTGCTTAACCTCTGTAGGCTAACATAGATTATACCGTTCTAAAAAATAAGGTTTACTCCCTAATTCAATAATTACACATGCACTTTGTAACAGTAATATTGAAATAGTAGTAAAATGTAAAAATAAATCATTGCTTACTAAGTTGCAACCACTCTTCGGGGGCCCCTTTCTTCCAAGGCCCGGAGGGCTTGCTGCAAATTGCCCCTCTCTCGCCCCCACCCATGTTACGCCACTGAATGCGACGCCATAGAAAAAAAAAGTGGGAAAATATAATTACTCATCGGCGTTTGAAGTGATTCTTCAAAGAATGAGAAAGATACGAGAATTGTTTTTTCTGTACGATACGGTATTATGCTTTAAAAAGCAACAGTAGTAGTTATGCAACAGTAGTAGCAATTTCAATTAATTAATTAATTAGATTAACTAAATTATAAAAAACACCAGATTAGGCCTAATATATTCTACCACAAATGGTTAGGGGCTGTCCATTAATTACGTCAACAATTTAGGGGGTTGGAAAAGTTTGACAATTGTTGACAGGGGAGGGGGTCAAGAGAAGTTGACGTCAACAATTTCACTTTAACAAATAATCAAAAAATAGGAAATTTCATGGAATACTACTTATTATAATGGAAAAAAGCATGGCAAAAAGGTCGTCACCACCACATTTTGACACTCGATGAGCAAAAATGGTCAAAATGATCATCACCGCAAAAATAATAACCTTGTTATTAGGACCTGTCATTGATCTTGCGGGGGTGTCAAAAGTTTTTGACGTAATTATGAGGGGGTTAGGTGAAAGTTGACAGTTGTTGACAAGGGGAGGGGTCAAAATTGGCCAAAAATTGTTGACAAATTAATGGACAGTCCCTTATTACTTAACCTCTAACGCACAACAGTGTGGCTATTAGTTTATTTCCTAACTATTTTATTAATTTATTTATGAGTTTAACAAGGCAGGGACTTCCGTTAAGTCTATCCTCAGACCTGTTGCACTGTTGCCGCTGTAGCCGATAGATTTTGGAAAGAGGCACATTCGTGAATTGAGGTCTTTTTGTGCGAAAACATTCGACCAGCCTTTCGCTAATATACGGTCGATGTCAAATGCCGCTTAAATTACCCAGTCTCTGTCTGTCTCTGTCTCTGTCTCTGTCTGTCTGTATCTGTCGGTCTCTGTCTGTCTGTCTCTCTGTCTCTGTCTCTGTTTCTGTCTGTGTCTGTCTGTCTGTGTCTGTCTGTCTGTGTCTGTCTGTCTGTCTGTCTGTCTGTCTGTCTGTCTCTCTCTCTCTCTCTCTCTCTCTCTCTCTCTCTCTCTCTCTCCTGTGTTTCTATACTCTTGTTCGGTTTCTTCGCAACTGATTTTCCTTCTCGCAATGCTTTCAGCCATCGGTCAATTCTACTGTCACGTGATTAATTTCTGCGGCGATCGCGTGCTCTTCCGCCGTAACTCACGCGGTCGCCACAGACTCAGAGTCGGGTCCAATTGCCTCGAAACAAGGACGAGCCACAAAGACACAGACACTACTACATACCTACACTCAAACACACACACACACATGTATAGAGCCTACGCGGGGTGTGTGATATAAAAACTATGCTACCCTGCTTCATTGTAAATATTTTCACAACCCCTGGGTCAAAAATGCATCCAATTTGGTGCAGCTATGTTGCTATGCAGTGTTATATCTTGAACGCTGCCATTCAAGTATTTCTTTTAAATTCCAAAGTACAGCGGCGCCATCTAGCGAAACCCAGGAATTTTGTATCGGAGGTTGCGAGAATGTTTACGATGAAACACGATGGTAGCGGTTTTTTGCGCCACCCAGTAGTCGTTGCATTTTATGCATTCAAGAGCAGTACACATGGCCATGCACTTGGCAAGAAATTCGAACAGGGCCGACGTATAAAGCCGCAAATGCTCGGTCGGCTCTTGGTTCTTCTGTGTGTTTGCGATAATTTTGAAGACTGATTTGTCGGAGGAATATCAGTTTTTTCGAACGCCGCATCACACACGCAGCCGTCGAAGCGAAATAACGACATGCCGAGCACTTCTGCGTCATGCATACGATTGACAGAGAGCGTTCGCGGCTCTCTGGGTGACGGAGGCGGAGGCGGAGGCGGGGTGGGGTGGGGGTGGGGTGGGCAGAGGCGCTGGAGAGGAAGGGAAGAAGGGAGGGAAGGGTTGTCAGTGTGTCTTCTGTTGTCAAATCGTTGCACTGATGTGAAATGAATCCGGGAAGATAGTAAAAAATCAACATCAGTCGGCATGACAGTGTAATTGTATATGGCGTATAGGCATATATACTGTATAATATATAGGCCTATGTATGTATGTATGTATGTATGTATGTATGTATGTATGTATGTATGTATGTATGTATGTATGTATGTATGTATGTATGCAGATGCATATTCAGACACCTCGCCGTCATTGTTAATTTATATAGGACCAGAATGAGATATTAGTCTTTTTATCCGTTAGTTGTTTTCGAATTTCGTGGAATGAATGGCGCTTTGAATCCGTCATTCAATCAATCAACCGACAACCAAGTTCATTCAGTCATTCATTAATCACAGGAAAACAGCAAAATCATCTGTAAATTAATGAAAAATAACAAAAGGTGGAAACAAAGCGATCTTTCACTCACACAAACACACACACGCTCTGCCTCTGTCTGTCTGTCTGTCTGTCTCTGTCTGTCTCTGTCTCTCTCTGTCTGTCTGTCTGTCTGTCTGTCTGTCTCTCTCTCTCTCTCTCTCTCTCTCTCTCTCTCTCTCTCTCTCTCTGTCTGTCTGTCTGTCACTCACACACACATGACATTGTGTGCTTCAGTAAAAATAAGTTATGCGATTAGAAAGTCTACGCCCCCGAAATCACATCAACTTTGAATACATGTTTCCACGCATACATCACCTGCGCTATTCCTTTATCCAGGGAAAGTGAGAAAGTATCACCACAAAGTATCACTTTTCTGTGTTTAATAAGCTTATAGGTGCGAGTAAATATTACACGGAAGCTCCATTCCCGTCTAGAAATATTATAAAGCAGGCTGCTACTTTTCTTACTTACTTTTTGGATAAAATACTCCGCTTCTAAAGCAAGACCTCTCAGAGGTTTTGTTCAGAGAATGTTCAAAAATAAAGAGAATGTTTGATCAAAATGGTCAAACTCATTTTCACAGAAGATGACTTGCAGAAAAACTGCTGTTGCTTCTCTATCAGTTCTTGATATACATAAGGCTTTGCGTCTCTGTATCTGTGTGTGTGTGTGTGTGCGTGTATGTCTGCTTTGACTCGTGCGTCTATGCGTGCGTGCGTGCGTCGTGATATTCAGTGGTCAATTGGGCGTCGTTAGTTGAGATTCATGAACGCTGGATCTGATTAAACCATCTTGCTGACCTCTGGGAATGGACGACTTCATCTCTCTCCCTCTCTCTTTGTCTGTCTCTCTGTCTACTTCCATCTCTCTCTCCCTGTCTTTCTCTGTCTCTTTCTCACTCTCTGTCTGTCTCTGTGTGTTTTTCTCTATTTGTTTCTCTATGCCCGTCTTTCTCTTTCTGTGCGTGTTTCTCTCGGTCTCTGTTCCTGTCTGACTGTATGTATATATGTATGCATGTATGTCTGTCTGTCTCTCTTCTTTGTTCACCTTTCGCTCCGTGAGGAGGATTTCATGGATTTGTTCCGTCCGTTGGAGGAATAATAGTCCTGCCTCTTTCCCTCTCTCTCTCCTTTCCACTTTCCACTTTCCTATTCCCCCTCTTCCCCTCTCCTTTCCCCTCTCTCCCCATCCTACTCCCTCCCCCCAAGCGTCGTGTCGTCGCCCAAAGGCCATCGCGAGGCGTTCGCCTAAACAGACCTGAGCGTCAGCCCCCAAATGTCGCCAAAGCTCCGAACGCATTTAGGACAGAAACGTCCCATCGTAGTAGACCCGGCGCCAATTTATCCCTCTCTCCCTTCTCTCTCTCTCTCTCTCTCTCTCTCTCTCTCTCTCTCTCTCTCTCTCTCTCTCTCTATCTATCTATCTTCCATAGATACTCCACACGACCAGCGTCGTCATTCGCTTTAATGTGTATAGATATTCTGCGGCATAGATATCTGGTGTGATGCGAAGAGCAGAGGAGGAGGAGGAGGAGTAGGAAGAGGAAGAGGAGGAGGAATGAGGAGGAGGGGCGGGGTTGCAGAGGCGAGAGGAGGCGATTGGACGATCGATTATTTTGGCGGAGTGGCGGAGGGGGAGGGGCAGCGGAGAACGACGACGACGACGACGACGACGACGACGAGGATTTACGGTCGCGTGTCTTGATTCGGAGAAACGGCGAAAATAATCAACTTTACCGGCGACGCCCGAAGTGTCATGTCAGCAACAGGGAGTGACAGAGGGGAGAGGGGGGCTCGGTGGTCACGCGGAGTGCCATCGGCATCCGTTTAAACTCCGTCCGTTCCTCCAAATTCCTCCTCGGCCGCCGCCGGAATAATATTTTCGCTAAAAACACAAATTTTTCTTTCTTCGCTTCGTCGGAAAGTGTTTCGATTCAGAAAGATTTAGTTTCGTTTCGTTTCCTGACAGTAATCGACTCTCTCTCTCTCTCTCTCTCTCTCTCTCTCTCTGGCGACGCTGCTTTCCGCTTGGCCGCGTCTCTCGCCCTTTTACCCCCTGCATGCTACCCGTCCCTTCGTCCGTCTGCCTGTCCCTCTCTCTCTCTCTCTCTCTCTCTCTCTCTCTCTCTCTCTCTCTCTCTCTCTCTCTCTCAGGCGAATTTCTTCCGCCGTCCGTCTGATGGAGGCTCTTTGTCTGGAGAGTGTTTGTGGACAGTGGTGGTGGTGGTGGTGGTGGTAGTTAATGGGTGGGGGGGCTTCGTGGTTTAGGATCTCATCCAGTGGGGTCTGTTTTGCCGTGATTTTCTTTTTTTCTGTTTCTCAGTAAATCTGAATTTCCGTTTCTTGGCATTTTCTTTCAGCCTCTCTTCCTTTCCACCCTCTTCTTCGCTCGCTTTCTTGCCTCTGTCCTTCCATCCTTCCATCCATCCTTCCTTCTTTCTTTATCGTATTCCGATGTCGTTCTTTCTTTCTTCGATCAGTTTCTGTCAATCTTGTTGAATTTCTTCTTCCTATTTCTCCTCGTGTTCGTTTTCTTGTTCTTGTTCCTTTTCTTCTCCTTCTCCTGCTCCTACCCGGGCTTCCTTCTGGTATTCGTCGTTTGCATTGGGGGGGGGGATGTTTCCTTCCATCTGCTTATCTGACATCTGGGTGTTTCTGGTGGGTGGGGAGGGGGGAAGGTGGCCTTGGGGCTGTTGCATTTATGAGGCGATTAGCGTCGTCTGCGTGCGATGCATTGCGCCCTCTCTGAGCAGACGACGTTAAGCGTTCGCCGAATCCAATCAACATATTGGACGCAAAGGACCCGGACTACGGACCGGACTGAGCGAAGGACGGGCTCCGGTCGACCGGGGAGAGGCGGGGACTGGGGAGCGCTTAGGTGGAACAACGACCTTTAATTGTCCGTTGCCTCCTTCTTCACGGGTCACGTGTTAAGTCCGGTTCCGGTTATATTAATCCGGAATCCAACTGGACTGTGACGGACTGTCTTAGAGCGTCAAAAGATAGGATGCAAAATGGCGAAATGAGAAATGAAGGTGACAATTTATCACGCTAAGACCATTTGTCTCTTATCGTCAACTGTTCTTTCCTTCGTTCATAAAGTGTGTGTTTAGTTTATTAGTTTATTTTATTTAGTTTTGTTCAGTTGATTTGTGTTATTCCTTGTTTGTGTACTATTTTGATGCTGTGCTTGTCACGAATAAAGATTATTATTATATTTCTACATTTAAAATTGTTCAAATGATTTCTTACTTATTTAGAGATTTATTGATGTTTTCCTATCCACAATACTCTCTTCTTCTGAACAAAGCCGTAACGCTACTGATATACAGGCAGTGGCGTCGCATGTTTTGGCAACAGGGGGAGTGACGAGAATATTTAAAAGGGGTAACCTTTCTGACCGACATCAAAAGGCGTCGCCGCATCGAATTTTTCCAAGGACAGGACAAAGAGTCTCTTAACGAACGAAAAAGGTCTCCGTTGTATGCATTGCTGTTGCTTCTCTTTCCAATTTTTAATTTACTACATTAGCGAAAAAACGAAAAATCGCCACTTTTCTAAAAAACTTATCGGCGGAGCGGCCTCTTTCCCCGCACCCCAGCTACGCCACGGTAAACAGGATGTATATACGCCATTCAGGCCAGTATACTGAAAGCTGGACATAAAAACTGACTCTTAGCACGCAATGGTTCGAATGGTAAGTATCATTAAATAAGGTCTTTGTGTGTGTCTCTCTCTCTCTCTCTCTCTCTCTCTCTTTTTCTGTGTGTTTGTTCAATTTAGAGAGGTATTTTAGACTTAGGAAATCAACGTTGGATGACAGTCAATCAGATGGAAAACGCTATCGAATGGTGTTCGTGTGTAGGCGCGTCCTATACTGCGCATGCGCATTGACGCCACACTCTAAGCCTCTAATTCCAAATGAGAAGATGATCGAATTATTCCCCCTCCCCCTCCTCCTCCTCCTCCTCCTCCTCCTTCTCCTCCAGACCGATTCGATTGAAGACATCACCGATCAGAGCTGTTTTGTTTTTCCATCTTCTAAGTTTCTCGTTCGGATCTCGATCGAAATCTCGCCGGTCGCCCCGCGGTAACGAAGATTCCTCTTTTCACCCAACAACGACTGCGCCGCCGCCGTCGTTTCCGACACCCTCCCAGCCCCTCCCCCCACTCCACACCCACCCCACCCTCGTTCCGCGGCGGAATCCTCGAGGGTCCGATTCATCACATTAACGAGTCGTCTGGTCCGGTGCGGGACACCCGGACAGCGGGGAGCCTTCGGAATAGGAACAAACACAGACAGACAGACAGACGGACAGACAGACGCACAGACAGACACACACAGACGGACGGACGGACAGAGTGTCCTGTTTTACGTCTCCTCGTGCTTTGGACGTTGTTGCCTGTGGCTTTGGCGTTCAGTGCCAAGGACAATCGCTCAAATTGCAACTATACTCAAATAAGCGAATCGGATCTCTCTCTCTCTCTCTCTCTCTCTCTCTCTCTCTCTCTCTCTCTCTCTCTCTCTCTTTCTTTCTCACTGAGAGAGAGAAAAAACCATCGAACACTAAACGCTTCCCTGTCTGTCTGTCTGTCTGTCTGTCTGTCCCTCTCTCTCCCTCTCTCTCTCCCTTTCTCGTCGTCGGGTGTTATTATCGCATAACGTGCGCTTTGTTGATAGGACGAGTCGTTCGATGGTTACTCGGAACACTTCACTCGTAATGAACCGCTTCATTGATTAGAATAGAATAGCATAATAATTATATTACTTCATTGTAAAAGACTGAACTCTTTCCCATAAATCATTTATATAGCGCCTGTTTAGTCCTTTCCAATGCTCACGTTTGAAAGTGAAATGTGTTCCAGTGTACAGCGTTATAGCCGAACGTTCTACGTTCGTCTGATTTTCGTGGGAAGCTGGAGGACGGGGAGGGGGAGGGGAAGCACACACACACACAGACACACACGCGCGCACACACACAACCATCACATTAACAATGAGTCAATGATAAACTATTTAAGAATAAAGAATAGATGCATTCTCCTCTCCTTTCAAACATAGATCAATATACTCTTGTAATGTTGTTTAAAAGTCTGATTTCAACAGTGGCGGCTCCAGGATTTGGCAAGTGGAGGGGGCCGTTGGGTGGCCAACTTCTAATCATGGGGCCAACCATTTGTTGTTAGGTATGTAGTATTAAGTATAGGGTCCCAACAGGGGGCCACTGGGGGGGGGGTAAGGCACTCAATAGGGGGCACGGCCCCCGGACCCCTCTGTGGAACCGCCACTGGATTTCAATCCAATTAAGAGTAATGCTTCTAACTAGGCCCTACATTGCAGCGATATAGCATTATAGATCACGATAGATCATGATACTGCGCATGTTAATGTGTCTCTGCATCAAAATGGCATTTTTTCCGAATGTAGCCAGGGTCGCAGGTGTCTTAGTTACCAGGAAATTGGGTCGTCACGTTAAAAAGGTCGGAAACCTCTGCGCCACTGTAATTCGACGATATTGGACATAACGCGCCTCGGCTAAAGAGACGCCATAAATTTTACAGCTCCGCTAAATACGCTACAACGAAATTCGTCTGTACTGTCAAATAGCATTATTTGCATACATTGGTCATGTGGTTGCAACTTGGTAATACTAATCGTCTATCGGTGCAATTTGAATTAATTCATTTAGGGACTTCAACGGCGATAGAGAGTTCCATTTTAACCTAGTAAGTTTAAGAAATTTGAGCGAAATATTAGAAAATACATTTAAAAAATAGACGCTAAGAATTGCCTCGAAGGTCAAAACCTGCAACAAAGATGAAGTTAGCGCATCTGATGAATTGTTTTGAACAGCAGATGAGAGCGAGGAGGAGTTCTGCCAGTGGGAGACATTCCAGGCCAAGTGTCCCGGAGAGGACGAGGTCATCTTGGTGACCAAGGCCTTCTACGGTCGACTGAGGATCGGACGATGCGTCCAGAGGGACTTCGGTTACGTCAACTGCGGCGCCGACGCACTCGACGCGGTCGGCCAGCTCTGCTCCGCCCGTCGCTCCTGCTCCTTCGCCGTCACCGTCCTCCACGGCAACCACCAGTGCCCCATCGACCTCAGCGGGTACCTCGTGGCTCGCTTCACCTGCCTCAAAGGTATACGACGAAAATAACAGACACCCCCTCCTCACAGCGTCACCCCACCCACGGCCAGATTAAGGTCCGAGTGGGCCGGGGGCTGAGAAAAAAAGGCCGTCGCCTATACTGAAAATCTCTGACAAGCAAAAAAGGTTATCTCGAAAATCGGTGGGCCTAATTTCATGATGGGCCGGGGGGGCTACAGCCCCCTCAGCCCTCGCCTTAATATGGTCCTGACCCCATCCCCGCCTTATAGTAGGCTACAGTATATCGCCACGTTGCTGAAAAAACGAGAGAACGCAGAATGAAGTAGAAGTTGACCCTGTGCCTTAACCCTTTGCGACCCTTGACCCGTAACTGGTCACGTGTCTCTGGAAGGCGTCGTGCGACAATCGGTCAAACTGCGACGCAATGAGCGGCGGATGAGGAGAGCGAGGCTGCTTACTGACTTACATCAGACGACCCGTGAAATGGCAACAGTGTCCTCTCATAAGAATCTCCCCTTACTTAAAGAGTTTCTGTCCAAGATTAAGATTTAGTAAATCAGTCTCTGACTGTTCTCATGTGCATGGCGTTGTAAAACAAACGACAACGAAATTCTCAATTCTCAGACAATTACTACGAAATTAGCGCGATGAAGTTACAATAATAGCCAGGTACAAGGCGTCATCATCATCATCATCATCATCGTCGTCGTCGTCGTCGTCGTCATCATCATCATCATCATCATCTCATCATCATCGTTCTCTTTGCAGCTTCGAACACGCTTCTTGAGTTACTTTTAAGTTTTCAATTTTTTAGAAGTAATATCTTAAGCAACATCTCCGCTGCTCAGACATAGGCTAAAAAGCAAAGCAGATATAAGCTTTAAAACCGAATTTATCTGAGTGTTTCGATATTTTCATGTTCATTGAAAACGACAGCCGTTCGCGAATTCAGCGAACGTTCTGACCTTCGTTTATGCTCAACTTTGCTTAGGGGTTCAAGCAACGCTTTATCCCAGCAATTTATATAGCGCTTCGAATGAAATTCTTCTTCTCGTGACATAAGAATGGTTGGCCGGTTGATTGGGGATATGTCCTTTGTCTTTAGATGCGCTTAATGGTCGTCATTTTCTCTTTTATAATCTCTGGGGGGGTTGTCGTTGCAGTATCCTCGTGCCGAGCAGCGCCGCAGTGCAGTCGCTCCGATTACGTCAAAGTCCCTCCGTCCGGTGGCTACCTGTCGAGTTCGATGCGACCTGTGGGCGGGGGGTCGTTGAGCGGCGAAGGCCAGCACTGCGGGACGCCGCACTGTCCCTGGACCCTAGAGGCGAACCCGGGTCAGCGCATCAAGGTCACGCTTCTCGACTTCTCGGCCGATCTGATCAAGGGCCCGACGGTCGACGGTAGAGCGGCGGCGGCGGCGGCGGCGCCAGGAGTGGCGGCCATCGGCAGCGGCGCCGGTGCCGGTAGCATCTGCTATCGCTACGCGTCCGTACGGGACGGTAATCTGACGAAGGATCTGTCCGGCTGCGGGAGGGACGGACAGGGAGTCCGTAGACGGAGTTCGTACGTCTCCGAGGGAAGCGTCGTCCAGATAACGATGTACACGAGCCATTCGAACAACGTCCACTTTCTCTTGAGATACCAAAGTACGTTCCCTCTCACACATTGTACGAGGCATGGTGGCGGCGGCGGCGGCGGGTGGTGATGATGATAACGACGACGACGGTGATGATGATGATGACGACAGAGACGATGATCAGCGTTTTATCCAGACCTGTTAGGGGGAGATAAACCCCCTCCCCAAATCACAAAATCCCCTCCAAATAGTCCAGCATTGACAAATTCTTGCATCGAACTGCGTCGTTCCCCTCCAGCCAAGTCAATTACCCCCTCTCCCCCATCAAGGCTTTGAGTCTGGATGAAACACTGACGATGATGATAACAACCGATATAACTGAAAAGTTTGAATAGTTTCAAAGAGTCTTTGATTGGATCTGACTGAATGTTTTTGCTCGACAAAAGATAAATTTCAACTTTCAAGGAGCTTAGACAACGTTCTCTTTCTCCAGAATTACTGTCTAACTGTTTAGGCCTACTGTTTATTCCCAACTAAAACATCATAGAACATAAATCATAAGCACAATGAACATAAGAAAAAATTATAGCTTATTATTATTATAATCTAGAAAATGCCTAATGTGTGCAAACTTTGAGGATATTTGACGAAGGCGGAATAGTTTCAACAAGTTCTTCTCAGTTGCGAAATTGCTGACTGTTGAATTTCCGATAGAAATAATCATCAGTTATTTTATGTATTTTATTAACAGTTTAAATGATCCTGTATATATATAGGTGTCTAAATGCTAAATTTCAGATATATATATATATATATATAATTATATAGGCATATATATATACATATTATATATAATTATATAGGCATATATATATATATATATATGTATGCGCCTGTATTCATATATCGAAAACATTCGATCATTCGACATGTTCAAGGACTGTCGTTGGTTAGATTGATAGACGCAGCATGAACTCTTGCATGGGTCTGAAGACAGTGAGAGAGGGGGACAAAGAGAAAAACTATCAAAAGAACGTAGAAATACACAGAGACAGTATCAGATAAACGAAGCATAGATGGATGGAGGGAGGGTAAGAAGGAAACGAGTTGAATGATTATTTTGTCATCAACGGAGATCTAAAATCCATTAAATGCTTCGTCAGAGATATATTCAGTGAGTTAGTATGATCGTTGGAAAGTGGAAATGCTGGAAATATTAATGGATGGAAGAAATTGTGGAAAGCGACAGAAGATAAAACCTCCTATTGCGTGTCGAGCATCTCCGCTTTCACCTTCGACCTTTTCGTTTTCACCTTTGACCTTTTGACACCAACGCACCGATTCGATTCCACGGCACTCCAGAGCAACATCAAGAAAGAGACCGAGGAGTGGTCACTGGTCCTTTCGCTTACACGCGTATAGCTACGAGAGGGCAAAGGGGTGGGGTGGGGGGGGACGGGGTTCGTCCCCATATTCATTCACTAAATTGTTTCAGAGCCCAAGGTTTAACTTCGGTACTGTATTACTAAGAATGCTCGCGAAATTTAGAGCTTTTCGTGTGGATATGCATCTGAGGAAAGTATCGAGTGCCTTGTCGAAATTTTTCAGCCTATAAATGGAATTTCCTGTGGAGTGAATTTTCACCCACTTCGCCCCTCATTATGCCCAAACAGAAAGATATTTTATCCCCAAAATCTCAATCTTCGCCAGGAAATTGTTCGTTGGCCAAAATTTTTTCTAGTGGCTCTTTTGCAAGATCTATTTTCCAGAGCTGCTGTTAATGATTTTATCAAAATGCAAATGGAGTTCAGTATGTGCAGTCTTCTGAGATTAGTATTAATTATCCGCCGCTATGCTTCACCGTTGGGGAGCCAGAGATGACCAGTTCAGACAGACTAAACTCAAAGGTGTCAATCGATGGTAGACCCTCATCAGGCTCAACCTGATGCCGTTGAATGGCTGAGAAAGAAAGGCATTCGCTAGAAGAAGTATTAATTATGAACTTCTATGGCGCCAGTTCTAAACTTAAAGGTGTCAATCGATGGTACTCCAAATCCATAGCGCAAAATACGAGGTCAACTCCAGAGATCAGTCAGAGGTCAGTCAGGTGGTGGGGAAGCAGCGAGGCGGGGACCACAGAGGAGGCTATATTGGCGGACTGTGACGAACAGTCCATGGATAGAATCACACCAATCGTTCTTCGCGGTCAGTGAGAATTAGGCTTTGGTAGTTCTTGCAATTGGTGTGATTGTATGTTTGGCGTTTAGCTTCTGGATGTCCGGTCGCTCAGACGCCGCCTCCAAATGCCCGGATGAAGCAGATGGCAGACGATCTGATCGTCGAATGTCTCCACTCGGATCGCATCTGGAAACTCAAATGCAACGGAACTGCATGGGTCGGACCCGTTGGGTCATGTGACGCTCCGCAGATCACAGGACAAAGTAAACGATCATTCGCTCTCTCTCTCTCTCTCTCTCTCTCTCAGTCTCCCTCTTCCTCTCTGTCTGTCTCTGTCTCCTATCTCTCCTCTCTGTCTCTCAGTCAATCTCCCTCCCAGACTCTCTCAAGTCACTCTTTCCTTATCTGTCTCTCTGTCTGTCTCTGTCTGTCTCTGTCTGTCTGTCGCTCTCTCTCTCTCTCTCTCTCTCTCTCTCTCTCTCTCTCTCTCTCTCTCTCTCTCTCTTCACACAAGCTAATGCTTCCAAAACCACTTGAAATCACGTTATTATTGTTATTAATCTCATGCTCCTTTCTTCTGTCTGTCTGTCTGTCTGTCTGTATGGCTGAATGTCTGAATGTCTCCCTCTTCTACGCGGCTTAACCATTAAGAAAAGCGCCAGAAATTCAATTAGTTGTGCATAGAACGCGTGATGTATCGTTACAAAGTCTATCCGTCAGCGCAACATTCTATTGAATTTCGGTTTCATTTGACTCATGCATTGCGAACTCTTACCACGCATTCCTATATTTTGCTGGCTTCGAAAGAAATTCTTGAGTACAGAAGAAATACGGCAGGCAGAGAGCGAAAACATACGAACGTATTCAGGGCACTGTAAGTCTATGGAGCTGCAATATACGAAGATTTTCTCGAAAATAGCCATTCGAGGATTTAGGAACTGAGCGAAGGCAGTCACTGTTCACTGTTTTATTTCATAATTTTGTCGTGGTTTTGTCATTTCATTCCATTTTGTACACTGTTCGTTTAAACATCGGCATGCAACTGTTAGCTCCTTATGGCTGATGTTTATTATAAAATAGCGCTTTTAACTATTTACAGTAGATGCGTCAGTTCATTGTGCACTGGATGATGGCGTGTGCCTTTTTTTCTTGTGCAGCAGGTGACGAGAGAGAAGCTGGATTCGGAGACAGCGCACGAAAGAACGCCTCGCTCGGTCAGTTACCATCAATCTGTGTTAATCGCTCGCTTCGCCTTTGGATTTCTACGCATGGCACAAAAAGGAAGCAACATTTAATATAAATGCTAAATTTCAGAACGAAACACTTTGTTCTGATTTAGTTTTTTTTTTCAAAACATACACACACAGGAAAACGTGAAAACCAGCGATAGATATCGGTTTCTCTGTCGTGTCACCAAAGATCGCAGAAGAGAGAGAGAGAGAGAGAGACAGACAGAAAGAAAGACAGACAGACAGACATGCTGAGACAGGCTGAGACAGAGACAGAGAGAGAGAGAACACTAGAACGTGGAAGATGGTTTTGCAACGACATGAATTCGAACCCATAAAAAGAAGATGGCTGATCGTATATATATATAGCAGCGGCACGAAGACGCGAAGATCCCGACCATTGAGAGCGCCGTTCTTTTAGAGGAAGTTGAAAACGATGCGAGGAATTTAACCGCCAGTAAAACTCTCTCGCAGCATGCAGAGTGCAGACCATCGATGCACTCTGCCTCTGGCCGGGCAGACGATAGACATCGCGGCTGAAGCGATCGACGTTGACCGCAGAAAGCGGAATTCGTAAGCGCGCGAGCAAACACGGCAAGAGGAAATATTGGCAGCTGAATTGTAAAAATCAATACTAATAAATATCATGAAGGGAGGAGGGCGAGAAGACTTGCTCTTCTCGCAGCGACTGAGGAATGGGATGCGGCTGATGAATGGTGTTCGCAAGGTGAAGGTAGCAATTCTAATGGACAGGCTAAACCATAAAGCAGCTACAGTATGACCTCTCTCTCGTGTAGGCTGAGTATTTACTAGAATTGCATATAGGAGTAGTAGACCTAATGCTGTTAAATATATTACGGCGTTGATTTTTCCTTATATTCTCGTGATTTGAGATAAACGCATACTCAGAATATAAGCATTTCTAATTTAGGCGGATCCGCTAGCAGTAAACACATCAAAACTTATCGCTATCTTCATTCAGACACTATTCGTCTGATTGGAGTTCCCTAAAAACCATCTCTGGTCTTGGAATTATCTTTTCCCATTTTCTAAACTCGTACGTCAATGATGTCTCCAAGATAGAAGATAAATTAATCGGACGAGAAAATCGAGAACCTATATGTCCTATAATTAATTCCTTATCTTCTTTATCTTTTCTATATATGCCATGACTCGTGGAAAAGGTTTTCAGCTTTTCGGAAATTTTAGCTAAAATTCAATTTTCAAGAACATCCATTTCCATCGTATACCGTAATGCTATAAGGAGATTGCACGGCGCAGCGAAAACCTTACTGCGTCCAGCCGTAGCATCAACATCGCAGTAAATATCACAATGACACAGCACACGAAACAAAACCTAACTATACGAAATCAAATGTAACCAAACTATACGTAAAATTTCAAATGATAGACCTCTCACAAAAACCCAGTTACAAAATCAGGGATGTTAGTCCTTGGCCTTGGTCCTGGCCTTTAAGGACTCCTTAAGGACAAGTTACAACTTACAAGTCTTTGGTCCTGGTCCTGACCTTGAAGGTTGAGTTGAGTCCTTGTTAACATCCAAGTACAGAATCGACGGTTGACATTTCACTCAAATGATCCATGAATTTCAATAATAGATGCTATGGCTATACTTATAAAATTACCAAAATCACCTAACCATCACCCTCCTCCATATTTGTCTGTGTATGTAACGAAACTTGTCTAAAATGGTATATGTTCCTTTCGCAGTGAAATAAAGCATATTTCCTCCGTGCATGCATTTCGACGAAATTTTGAATATTTCTTTTGCAAATTTTTGAACTAAAACTTTGTCACTGCGATACCAACCACAGTTCATATGTCCAGCTCATGAACTATGAATCTCTGTCTCTGTCTCTGTCTCTGTCTCTGTCTCTGTCTCTGTCTCTGTCTCTGTCTCTGTCTCTGTCTCTGTCTCTGTCTCTGTCTCTGTCTCTGTCTCTGTCTCTGTCTCTGTCTCTGTCTCTGTCTCTGTCTCTCTCTCTCTCTCTCTCTCTCTCTCTCTCTCTCTCTCTCTCTCTCTGCGTGTGCAATATACGTAGTACGAATGGGATAAATGGACGCACTGAAGGGGACGTACTGGCGGATGGATTCAATGGATGGATTGATGGATGGATGGATGAAAGAATAGATGGATAGTTGCCTTTTTATGTGTATCCTGTGTTTTTTTCTGGTATTGGTTTCTGTTGTCATTGTCAATTGATGTTTGATTGAAGACTGAAAGTGTCTTAGAATCTTGATCGACTCTTTGTGGCCAAAGATGACAATTGCGATTTTTATTTTTAAAAATCATCGCTCACTGCTTCCTCCTATTGTTAATCGTTGAATTCATCACATCACCTGCCCCCTCCCCCTCCTCCCTCCCTCCCCTTCCCCTCCTCCCTCCCCTCCCTCCCTCCTCCCCTCCCTCCTCCCTCCCCTCCCTCCCTCCCCTCCTCCCCCTCCCCTCCCTCCCTCCCTCCTCCCTCTCTCTCTCTCTCTCTCACACAGACCACACAATCGGACAACTTGTGTCCATTGAAATATTCGGCGTGAATTTGACGTTATTTGCAACAAGAACTGAGCCGCTGTTTTCTTTAACCCATTAACTGGGGATCCCGGATATATCCGTCCATTTTACATTGAGTTACAGTTAAATACACGGTTAAGGGGTTAAAATAACTTAAGCGTTTTTATTTGTAACAAAGACGATTTATGAAAAATAGAAAAGCGATTAAAAACAAAGACAAAAGAAAGTCGGCGTCAGAACAGCCGAGATATCACCTCAGCGGTCAGGCCTGATACAGCATTCATGTAGGCCTATCTACAGTATGTACAGTATGTACTATATATGCTGCATCATGCGCACATACCGACATATACCCTATATACTGTATACACACATATACAATATATATACACATATATATATATATATGTGTGTGTGTGTGTGTGTGTGTGTGTGTGTGTGTGTGTGTGTGTGTGTGGTGGTACTTGAGAGTCAGACCAGTGGAGGAAGATTCATTCCCCTACAAATACCACAATATATATATATACAGCATATATATGTATATATACAGGGTGGCGCAAAAAACAGGACTAGTCATATTTAGGTTTGCATCCAATATAGTCCGATTTTTTGCGCCACCTTGTATATATATATATATATATATATATATATATATATATATATATATGTATATATATAATACACGAGTGTGTATTAAAGAAAGAAAAGCAAAGTATGAGTGTATTCCATCTATCGCTTGGTTTTATAGAAAATATCGATCGAGTGAGAGAAAAACTTTCAATGACGTCAGGAACGTGACGGCGACACCGGCCTTGACATGACATTAAGTCACAGGCGTCACGATGACACACACACACACACACACACGAGCAGACACTTTGTCGCTAGTTGTGCATGTAGAACGAGCGGGGCGTTAAGGTCAGCGCCAGCGACCATTCATCACCTGATTCATTACGACGACAGCGCTCCACGCGGCGGATGACGGAACCAACGACGGCAGCAGCAGCAGCAGCAGCCGGACCATAAACCTCTCCTCGGCGTCCGCGTAGCTGCGACGCCCGCCGTCTCTTGTATCTTTAGGGTATAATGGATGACAGAAACGTCGACCAAAGCTTCAATGGGTCAACCGTACTCCAGTATAGTCCACTGGCAAAACAAACTATCATTTCATATAAGTACGGATTTAAAAAAGGTAGATCTCACGTACTTCGGCGAGCGCAGAAGGGTTTCCGGCGCTGACCTCCGTGTTCTGGGCAAGCAGCGACGCAGGTGGTGGGTTGCCATTGTTTTCTCTAGACCCGCGTCTTACCTTCGCAGCTTAACGCTGCTGCCAATTATAGGGCCTATACGGCACCACGACTCGATCCCGGGATGGTCACCCACCCAAGTACTAACCGCGCTCGATGTTGCTTAGCTTCGGTGTTGTAATGGAAACCGTTCGTACGACGCCAGGTAGGCATTCACAGGTATGGATACTTTTTCGAAGCAGTGATCTCTTTTCTTCCGGTCCTTGAACATCATAATCCTGCGTCCGAAAGCGTGTCAGTATAAATAATGATGGCGTGTGACTGATTGGTGGTTGATTTAAAGCAATCTCTACACAAATATAGAAACATTCTTGTTCATTACAGGTGGCTGAAGGTGGATGCTTACCTGTGCTGTTGTTTTTTTTCAGGTGTCGTAATCGTCGTTGGACTCGGCATCGTCATCGGCATAATAATCGGTTTCAGCATGCTCGTATTTCTCACCTGTTGCATTAGACGGTTTGTCTTACCAAACTTACTACTTACTTATCTATTCCACCCTCCCTCCATATTCATCCATGCACTCTCTCTGGCTGCTCTTCGCTTTTTAAACGTTTCAGCATCTCACTCAGGTACTCTTTATCTCCAGACTCTCACTTTCAATACTCCCAATCAGAATGTAATGTGGACGGCATTGGATATTAGGCCTAAGTGGCAAGTGCTACATTTTACAGATCCGCTACTCAATTTTACGGACCCGCTAAGTACGTTATAACGAAGTTCCACTGTAGCTCTTATGCGACTATAATACCAACCAACCAGCAAACCAACCACAGTCCATAACCACTTCAAATTATTATATACTGTAGCAGGCCTATATATAGCAGAATAATTACAATTGACTTCAACGATTCTTAATCTTTTAGTGATTACGTACTCCTGAAACAAGTATAAGAGTGCAAAGTACCCCTACCAACCTACAGTAGGCCTACCTTATATTAGGATAAAAGTTTATGCTCCGTAATTTGTTGAAAAATTATAAACTGCAACGCCCTTCTGTCCGAGATTGTGCACAAGCCAGAAAGTGGAATTTCTCTTTTACAATTTGTAATTTATTACAAACATTTCTACAGTAGACTATCTGTACAGTGTACATTGTAGTAAAAGTCTTTGAAGCGGACTTAATTTCCGGATCATTCTGCGTACCCCACACCGTCCCCCAAGTACCCCCAAGGGATACAAGTACCCCTTCCCGGTTAAGAACCGCTGATTTAGTGGCCTACAATAATCTAGGCTATTGTTAGCCCCCACCCTAAATCACAATTATTCTGAGTCTCTTTGTCATGGAAATGTCTTTCCACAGAAGTCGTCATGGCAACGCCGCCGATAATCCGGAAAGTCCCGTCTACTGGAAGACACGGAGTGAGTTGGTCTACCACCACGGCGGCGACCTCTACCACTGCGACCGCTCCTCTTCCTCCGTCGTCACCGCCCAGTCGCCCCACGACTGCAGCTGGACGACGACGACGCCCAACGCCACCGCCGGCGACTACATTAAGCAGCCACGACCGCCGCCGACGACGACGACGACGGTCTTTCCACCCCCTTCCTCCACCCTCCACCAACTCCACCTTCATCACCTTCGCCAACACCACCACCACCACCACCACCAGCACCACAACCGCCTCCTCGAATGTCCCGGAAGGCGACTGGACGGCGACGGGGGCATGGTGGTGGTCGACTGCGCCGGAAGCAGAACACCGCTGCAGGCGCCGCCGATCTCACCTGTGGCCTCCGAACTGGATCACTGCAACGCGCTCAAGACGACGAAGACGAGGGACGAAGTGTACGAGATGCCCGTTCCAAGGGCTCACGACGTCATCGTTCCCCGTGAGAATGTCCTCTTCTCTCACGCGCAGCAATAGCGCCGTGTGAAAGGAAAACAGGATCGGGAGGATGAGGAGGAGGAGGATGAGGAGCAGCAGCAGCAGCAGCTCTGCCCCAAAGCAGAAATGACTCGGACAGAGTTTTTCATTGACGACTTTATAAATTATTGTAGTGACACTTTCTCATTTTAGATTTAAATAAATGGTTGAATGCCAAATAATAGGAATGTATAGATGGCTATCTATATCTATTTATTCATTCATCCTTTCAACTCCCAAGAGCCATTTAACAAGCGCAACAAAAACAAATCCAAGTGAAGACACTGTGAAGTGAAGACCCGAATGAGACTATAGAGAAAAATTGCTGACAATCAGACTATAGAGAAAATTAGTTTTAAATGTCTTGTAACAAATCAGAACGTTTTCTGAAGCGTTGGCTAATTTTGATTTATTAGTTTATCCAAATGAATTGTAACAGACTCCTTTTGATTATTTATTCAGGGATATTTTTACCAGTGATGTTAATCCTTGTCCTGGTCCTTGCCAATTTGCCTTGTCCTTGTCCTCGTCCTTGGGGAGTCAGTCCTCGTCCTATCCTCGTCCTTGCAGATCGGTCCTTGTTGGTCCTTGTAATTTTGAAAGTCCTTATAGCCAAGTTAACCATTTTCAATTGTACTGATAATTATGTTCCAAGGTAAGAGTAGTATGTGGATTTATATTTAGAACTCTAAAATGTTTAATCATTGTTTCCAAATGAATTTAAATTCTTGTTGAATATTTGTTTTCATTCTCAGTCTCGACTCAGCTTTTCATTTATTATTATTATTATTATTATTATTATTATTATTATTATTATTATTATTATTATTATTATTATTATTATTATTATTATTATATTATTAAACGGATTAATTGCTGTTGACTTGGTTTTACAACATTCTTTTTCCCTTTCTAATTTTGTGATTCGAATTGAAATTGTGTTTGGTTTTTCCTTTCTGACTTTTTGTCTGACAGAAGTTGGTCCTTTTATAGTTCAGGATATTTTTACACCCTCCTTAGCAACATCACTGAACACCCTTAGCACCCGAAACCTGAGATCTGAGACTGACACCCAACACCCACAATTTGAGCCAGAGATGGCCTTTTTTGTTTGTCAGACTTTTCGGGCAGGGGCCAGGGGTCCCCAGATATAGACCTACCGACACCCCCAATTGACAATCCTACAAATAACCATGATATAATTGTTTGAAATTAAACACTAAAATCGCAATATTTTCGTCGCCAGATCGGCTTCAAAGTTAACCCACACGAAAGTGAAGTAGACTCCTTCTTCGTTTGCTCAGTAGCAAGTTGGTAAATAGGCGGCCTCCGTTCAGGGTTGAATCTAGGCCGTTTCCCGGGAGGGGAGGGGAATTGCCCTTCCCACGGAAATATCAAATTCCCCGAAAATTTTGGGCATACTACATCAACTAACAGCAGCCCCCTAGCAGAATTCTCTCCGGCTTTGTCAGTTTCCCCCGGCTTTGTCAGTTTCCCCCCGGAGTCCAGGAGTCTAGATTAAACACTGCCTCCGTTGACAATCACAGAGATGCAAGAAGCCGTGCATACGCTGTGTTCTTATAACTGGTACATTGCTGGTGAGCTTGATGTGCAATTGTAATGACACTGTGTTCGGTGGATATGGTTGATTTTGATGTCATCCAGTTTTTATTACCAGTCAGTGACTCCATGTCATCTGTTTATTGACATGTTATTCGCTAGGTGGCGCAGTTCATTAAACTCTTGCGTAGTACTTTATAGATTATTTTATTAAACGCTCCCGTATTTAGATTTTTATCATTTAAGTTTCTTCATATTTATATATTGAAGTTACTTTCGCTGAATAGCGTCAAGTATATTGTGAATTTCATTTTGTTTAATTGGGAAGAATGCAGATAAGTGAACTGTATTAAAATACCACTATAAAGCATTCCATTTTTGCTATATGTTTACTAACGCGACGTTACAATTATTACATTACATTACATTACATAATTTATGAACGGGAATGAGTAACATCATTCCTGGATACATGAAAGAATAATAAGTAGGATATTCTTATAAGTATAACGGGCTGCAATCGATTAAACACGTTTAATCGAGTGTATAATGCATAGCTCTGACCTAGGTAGGCATCTATGAGACTATGTTCCTCCAACATTGAATATGATTTGTTTCGGACGTCTTCTATTTCTACTTAGAACCGTACATTAGGGTAGCCTCGGGTTGCGACCGGTCGTGAGTTTTGCGTAAAATGTTGAATTAGTTGGGGGGGGGGGGAGCGATGACGTCAATGTGCCAAGAATTCCTCCACCGTGGCGAGCTTTTTTGTTTGTCGGAGTGTGCCGGCCGAAAATGTAAATGTGCCCCCCCCGTATTTCAGAACCCTGCCTACACCACTGAAGACGCTCTCGGTGTTAGATTTGCTTTTCACCGATGAAGTGAGACTTTTTGCCATAGTCTATGCTTTTGCAGTAACCACCATTCACATAGAATAGAAGGAAAGAAAAGAAATGACTGTTGACTGGCTGCGCTAACCGAGTAGTTTAGGAGTCGAGGAGCTTAGCTACTCGAGTACTCGCGTAAAACCGGAAATACATGATTTGCAAACGTTTAATCGTCAAATGCCATTCATTTAACATTAGATACAGTTACATATCAATTTTTCGATATTTAGAAAATTTAGAAACAGAAAAGAACATAACCTATTTTACCGTACTGGCAAAAATATGAGGTCTTCACTAGAGTTCTGACAACATCTAACTAACTGAATAACGATTAAGAATAACTAAATAAGACTGATTAATAATTATTTGTAAAAATAACGGTACGCCAAATTTTAATTTCTTTGTTAAGGTTATTTATCTATTCTATTCTTTGTTTAGTTATTCTAATACTATGCTCGACTTCAATTTGCCTTTTGTACTCGAGTTACTCGGCGCAGCCCTACTGTTTAGATCGATATCAAAATTGTTTATATAGAGTAATCTATGCAGATGACGGTGTTTAGATCGACCGAAAATGTTTAGCACAGATGACGAGGGAACAACTTTGGTGCACTGGCCTTAAATTGTTGACTCAATTAGATTCTAATTTCTTTTTTTCAGGTAAATCAGAAAGTTGATTGTTTATTATCAGATGCTCTGTTCAGGGGCTGGTTCCATGCTCCAGCGTCGCCCATTTCTCTCCATCGTGAGCCTTCTATTTACTGGGTTTCATAATAATAATAATAATAATAATAATAATAATAATAATAATAATAATAATAATAATAATAATAATAAGGTTTAAAGTGGGTGGTTCTGTAGTAGTATCTGCCCTGTGAGAATCACTATGTTTTTCTGTACAAACAAACAAATATCAGATCCTCATCTGCATTAGTTTTCTCCCTCTCTTACTCGGACAGTTCTTGGTTCCTGTGCCCTCTCAGTGGCCCCCCCAAGTGACACTATAGAAGTTTAAGATTTGATTTGATTAGATCATCCATCCATTCCTTCCCATTATGGTATTGCTGCTTAAACTGTATATACTGGTTCATATACTGGTTTCACTGCTGTAAGATTGAAGATCCAGTCTAGCAGCACTGCCTCTGTCGTTTTCCCGTGCATCTTGCCCTCTAGTACTTCTCTTAGCAGACACGTTTCTTCTCTCAGAACATGACCTATCCACTTCTTTTGTCTAGTACAAATTGTGTTTATTATGCTTTTCTTCTATCCTCTTGCAGACCTCTTCAATGGTTATCTTTTCATTCAGTTGGTTGTTTCCGTGTTCTTTGCCAAATTCATATCTCGAATGTCTCTGGTCATTTGATGTCCTCTTTCCTAAGCATCCATGTTTAACTGACCCATAGAGTGTCACTGGCCAAAATAGTGTTTTAACCAATAATTTTCAGATTGCTGCTAAAGTTTCATCTCAGTAGTTCTCTTTGGTTTGTAAAGACCTCCTTCCTCATGGCATTTCTTGTCTTTATTTCTTTCGGACACTTGACAATATAGCAGAACTCTTCTGCCCTGTTCTTTTTCCACCACTCAGTGATTATTTTCATTTTTCCATTGTGTTTGCTGATTTTCATTCTTTTTGTTTTTTTTAAAGTTGATTTTCATTTTATGATTGTTATAATTGTGAATGCAGCTGTTAAATGAATGCAACAGTGCATTAAATCATTTTCCTACCTGTTAACAGTTTTTCAGTATTCTTATGAGAGCCACACACACACACATGCTCATAAAATGAATTTAATTGTAAAAGTTGAAAATGTGATTTGTGCAAACTTAAATGTTGCTGAGAAAACGTTTAATAATCAGATAATATTTTGTTTTGCTGTTCAGTTCCAATGTTTTAATAGCAATGATTGCAATGGACCAGAACCACTGCGAATCGGATATGGAAGATGATGATGGTGAGGATGTAAAAGATGAAGCCATGTATGGAGGTATTGTTTTATATGTCAATCAACCTAAAGTTTACAAAGGGGTAGAATTTTTATATTTGCAACTACATCCTCCATCCTTAGAGGTCCGGATATTTATTTTGTGGAGGCCCAGCACAGGTTAGCCCCCCACCCTGCCCATTGTGGGTCGACTTAAGGCCCATAGCTGCTCTCTAATTGTTGCTTTTCAGCTGATTTATTATATTATAATTATTGCCTGGAATTTAACTGTGAACAATATTGTCTTTTCAGGTGTGCAAGTTAAAATTAAAACCTACGAATGCACTTTCAGGCATTTGCATTTTGCAATCAGTGCTCATTTACCTGCTTTATGGATGTTAAATTAGCAACAGTTACTAATGAGGTTGTGATGTTCTGTGGCGCCATCTACGATTGCATGGACTGCTTGTGAGTAATCTTTATGAGGAATTAACATATTTCAGATGGAAAGACAGTGAATCAGTTTGTGCAGCACGTATCCATGGCAGAGTATCAGAAGCAGGCCACTGAATACACAAAGACTGCCGTTCAAGACCTTATGTCGTCCCCAGAATATCAGAGAGTATATACGCGCTGTCAGCTGTGAGTTGATTCTTGAAGTTCTGATGGCAATTTACTGAAGCTACAGTTGCACCATTTTTTCAATGATTATTTGCCTTGCTTTACTGTCAGTTATTTTGCAATTTTTGACATTCTTATTTTACATTGGAGAACTCTTCTTATATGGGTGTCAATATGTTTAGAGCCTACACTTTGCTTCATTCATTTGTGTTTCAGTGTAGGTGGTTAGCCATGAGTTAGTGCATCGCACGTAGGTGCACAGCCCTCAGTCCGTTGTGTGTTTTTTAACCTCACTTTATTGCATTGAACTCTGGGTGTTGCAATGGAGTCATTTCATCATTATTCAAGCATTTTAAAAACATTCATTTAAGTTGGTCTTATTTCTTGAGCTAAACTTAGAGCAGCTCTCTTAAAGAAATCAACAGAGCACAATGTCCCAACCATGATGACAAATTACATAAAAATGACACTGCATGACAGAACCCCATCTTTTGGGCGTAGCTATTTCAAATTTAGACTAAGCGCTTTAGAACAAGCAGCTACTGCAGTACTCCTTTCAAAAGTGCCATATAAATTCTTGATATTTTACTTACTTGTTTGCTCATGCTTTAGTTTTATGATGAGGCTTAACAGTATTTTGTCTTCTTCAATTATTATACATATTTTATTATTATTATTATTATTATAAATGTCAATTTGTATAGCGCTCTGTGCCTGGCTAAGGCCATAGTCAAGAGCGCTTTACAGAAGCCTCTGATATGAAATGCTGAAAAGATGCGTCTTGAGTTTCATTGCAAATTTGTCGGGAGTGGTTTCGCTAGTTATCTCCTCGGGGAGGGAGTTCCAAAGTCTAGGGTTCCCCCTTGAGACAGACCTATCCCCGAATTTGGCTGTCTTAGACGGGGGAGGGACAACAAGCTGGACTCGGCGACATGATCGTAGCTGCGAGCGTCTGTCAGCTGGAGAGGGTCGGTGCACAAGTCTCGATAAATACTCCGGACAGCACGGGTCGTGTAAAGCTCTGAACGTCAACCAACATCGTTTGAATGCTATCCGTTCAGGTATCCGGAGCCAGTGAAGGTGGTCTCGTAACAGCGGTGTGACGTTGTCATGACATAAACACTTACAATTGCAAACATAAAATCCAGGATGCCTCAAAATGCTGAACCGTAATTGACTGTGTACATTTGCGTCTGAGAAAAATGTATGCACGTGATTTTTCAGAATTTCCTAATGTGGATCCATCCATATAGTTCATACACACTGAGGGGTGAGGGGGTCAGATTTTTGGAGATTTTTCCTATGTACGTGATGTGCAACGAGGAGGGGTAGAAAATATGCCTCTTTAATTTGCATACGTGCTATATGGATGAGCCCTATGCTCACCTTCTCAGTGTTAGTCATTGATTATTATGACTTTCTATTCCTCCAAATGAGCTTTAGATAATAAATGGCTGGAATAAGTCTTTAGTTAAGAGCTTGCAACTGCTTCTGTGGCTGGTATTGTGTTATGTGTTGTCGTTTTGAGTTGTTGGTGTTCGTGGTCTGATGGTCAGTTTTCAACGAACTGTTTCGAATGTGGTGGTTACGCCATGAATCGGTCGTGTCCCGTCTGTCTGGGCAAGTGCGGATCCATTTGGACCAGAGATGTTGACATGGTACACAGCTTCTTCGTAGCAGTCCTTTAAAATTGTTTGCTTTGTTTTCCTGTACTGCCATTCAGTGGCGTAGCCAGGATTTTCGCAAGGGGGGTTTTGGTTTCGATCGTGGCCAAAAAAATTTAGACATGCAAAAAACCTCTATTTTATTTTTTAGGAGTTGACAAGCAAAAAATGTCATCACCTTCCTGACACCTTACATTTTTTCTATTTTCTATAGCACTTAGATAATTTTTTCAGTTGTTTGCAAGGGGGTTTGTTTTCGCCCCAAAAATGAAAAATTTATGGAAAAGCATGTAAAAATTTTTCTTCTAACCCCTAAACCTCCCCCTTGCCTACGCCACTGCTGCCATTCACCTCATTCTAACATACTGTATATGCTCTTTCAATATTTGTATTGTTGCTAGAACAGGTGAATTTCTGAACCCAGGAGTACAGCTTATTATTGGTTTCAGTGAATAGGAATTGGTTTTAATTGATGTCTTCTGTTATGTTGAGAATCTGTCGTAAATGATTTGGTTATTAATCATATTCCATTACACAACCAAGTGTTTTGCAACAGTATTGCAGTGCAGAAAGAGCTCTGAACAAGATCAAAACAGAAACCAGGCTTACTTAGCCTCCTAACTTCCTAAGCCACTTTAAATCACCTTTATTATTATTAGGTCTTATTACTCTTCACATAAGTATTTCTATGAAACTGACTTCTTTTTTTCTCTTAATAACAATAATAGCATGATTTCAAGTGGCTTAGGAGACATTAGAACCTGTGTGAAAACCACTCTAGTTAAAAATGTCAGCTTCTTATGCATTTTAAAAATGCTACCCCAGATCCCTGGCTTTTGTAAACCCTCTATTATGCCAGGGACATTCAAATGGCAGCCCATGGGCCAGATCCGGCCCATTAGGGGCTGTGAAATGGCCCGCGAAGATACTGAAACGATCAATAACTTTTTTTAATAAAAACAAAATATATTTAAATATCTTGTTTTCAACTTACCTACTTTCTATTACTTATGATCTATATTTTTTAAATAAAAATTTTTGCAGCTGGCCATCAGGCATCATTCATTAACAAAGCCCATCATGAAATTTAGTTGAATAGCCCTCCTCTATGCCAAACATCCACTTATTTACATCTACTGGTACTTGTTTACAGTTCTTTCATAGTTTTTGATCTCAGCAGACCCTTGCACTGAAATACCTTTGCAAAAAATTTCACAAGGCCTACCCGTTCTTGTCCACGATGTTGACATTTGGCTATTACTAAATCCAGGGTGTCATGTTTATTTCTGGTGTTTTTTGAACATTTTCAGAGCCACACCAACTATGAAGCTCACTGGGATGGAGACTGTCTTCTGCCCGCAGATGAGAGACAGGGATATCTGACACAGCTGCTGTTGTCGACTGAGACGGCCAGTGAACTGGATTTGATGGACGCGATGGAAGATTTGGCAACTCACTGATGTTGAGATACTCAATTAGGAAAATTTTTTGTTTACTTTGAAGTATTGCTTCTGATGCATTTAATTCTATATTTTAAACAGATTTTCTAAAACACCTCATCTTCACTTTATATTGAAACTCTGTATATATGTATAATAAAGTATAGCCAACATTTAAATTCCCAAATCTTTTGAGATTTGTGGAATCAAAAAATACAGCATAATAGATGAATAAATCAAAGAAAAATTGAACTCTGACCTTATTGACTGCTGCCTAATAGCATAGAAATCACTTCCATGTTATTCTATGTTTGGTCTAATTATTATCATGTATCATTTACTTTGTATTTATTGTTTTGTTCATTCATTTTGTTCAGTTCATTTATTCGTAATTGTAATCAATTGGTTGAAAAATAGCATTGGTGACCTTTGAATAGTTGGTGGTGATTAAATCTGCCTGCAAAGGTCAGGTCAGGTGTTCGCCCTCCTGCCTGCAAAGGAGCAGATAAATTCCAGAGATTAGTGAGAGTGGAAAACTGTAAGATAGATTGGATGAAAAGCTATCTGGTGAAGATGTTTTCAACCAGATTTAAAAGTACTTTGTTCATTAAGATTAAGACACAGGAAGATTTCCAATGTTTCTCTCTCATCAACAGAAAACAATACTTAAGATATTTAGATAGTGTGACTTGCCAAACTGGAAAGTTTAGTAAACTAATAGACAGGAAAGTCTCTTTTAGGTAGCTAACCAGGATATTATTAAGAACAAGTTTAATGTGATGCTGTTTGGATGTTGTTATTGTGATGCTCAAGCAGACAACATGTATAATGCCAGATCCAATTTGCAAATACCTGTACCGTACATATGCAATGTATATGTACAGGTATTTTGCAAATTGGATCTGGCATTATGACAGTGTCATCGTAGAAGTTTATTGATAGATTGAAGTACAGGCAAAAGATTTCAATACTGTTTAATGCTTTACTTCAGTACAGTAGACATATGCACTTTACAATCAATATATCAAACATTTCAATAAATCCAAATAAAATCTGGAATAAAAAAGAGTCAAGAATGCAAACAGCATAAACAGACTAAAATGGAAAGTTACTGTCTGTGCAGTCCTCAGTAAATGACATTCTAGACATTGGCAGCATCTGAACAAGTAATGTCTTCACCAATTCAGGCACTCGTTGATCTTTGTTGGCCTCAGCACATTATAGACCGACAACTTTCAAGAATATCGTTTTAAAAAATGGTCTGTATTTTGAGCAAATTAAATAACTTCTGTGTACAATCAACTGAACTTAGTTGATTACAATATTACACTATTACAATGTACTACTTATAAGATAAAAACATATGCTATGATTGTCTGCAGGTTACAGGCTTAAAAACTTGACTTAGCATGATTTAAAGTGGCTTAGGAGGCATTACTGCCTGTGTGAAAGCCACTAGGGGCACTAACGGGCTTGAACCCGCTCCGTCAGCCTGACGCTCCAGCACGTAACCCACTCTGCCATCTTCGCCCCGTGAACATGCGGACAATTCATAAACGCTGAATTCATATTTTAAAGCGTCTAACCATCATAAAACGGAGGATAACCAAG